>CAWUFW010010610.1:72500-680880 GCA_963921515.1 Calotriton arnoldi | reverse complement strand
GGCAGAAATAAGGCACAAAAGAGCAGGGAGATGCAGAAAGGAGAAAGATAAAAGAGGGTAGGAAAACGAGTGAGAAACTAGTGAAAGGGCAGAGCGAGAGGAAGGGAAAATGAGCAGAAATAAGGCACAAAAGAGCAGAGATGCAGAAAAGTGCAGAAAGGTGAAAGATAAAAGAGGGTAGAAACGAGTGAAAACAAGTGAAAGGGCAGAGCGAGAGGAGGGAAAATGAGCAGAAATAAGGCACAAAAGAGCAGAGATGCAGAAAAGTGCAGAAAGGTGAAAGATAAAAGGTAGAAAAACGAGTGAAAGAGCAGAGTTAGAGGAAGGAGACAGAGGTCCACTGGACCACCAGGGATGAGGCGCAGGGAAATCCTGCGGGTGGAGGAGGGCCTCGATCACCAACACTCGAGAGTGCAGGGGCAGGGGCAGGCCTCACTTAATGGTGGAGCTGCGAGGGTGGGAGAGCAATTTCACTGACAATGAGTCAGTGGTCTTGCTCGCCTGTCCCCGCAGTGGCCGCCATTAAGTAGGGGTCGAGGGCTGGACAGCTGGGAGGCGGGAGCGGGGAGGGGAGCTGGATTGGGCCGGTCGCGCTTGGGGGAGGGGCCGCGGGGCAGCAGCGGCGGGGAAAGGTAAAGGGAGGAAATAAGGGATAAAGAAAAAAGGGAAAATAGGCAGAAATAAGGCACAAAAGAGCAGAGATGCAGAAAGGAGAAAGATAAAAGAGGGTAGAAAAACGAGTGAAAACGAGTGAAAGGGCAGAGCGAGAGGAAGGGAAAATGAGCAGAAATAAGGCACAAAAGAGCAGAGATGCAGAAAAGTGCAGAAAGGTGAAAGATAAAAGAGGGTAGAAAACGAGTGAAAACAAGTGAAAGGGCAGAGCGAGAGGAAGGGAAAATGAGCAGAAATAAGGCACAAAAGAGCAGAGATGCAGAAAAGTGCAGAAAGGTGAAAGATAAAAGGTAGAAAAACGAGTGAAAGAGCAGAGTTAGAGGAAGGAGACAGAGTGTCCACTGGACCACCTAGGGATGAGGCGCAGGGAAACCTGCGGGTGGAGGAGGGCCTCGATCACCAACACTCGAGAGTGCAGGGGCAGGGGCAGGCCTCACTTAATGGTGGAGCTGCGAGGGTGGGAGAGCAATTTCACTGACAATGAGTCAGTGGTCTTGCTCGCCTGTCCCCGCAGTGGCCGCCATTAAGTAGGGGTCGGGAGGGCTGGACAGCTGGGAGGCGGGAGCGGGGAGGGGAGCTGGATTGGGCCGGTCGCCGCTGGGGGGAGGGGCCGCGGGGGCAGCAGCGGCGGGGAAAGGTAAAGGGAGGAAATAAGGGATAAAGAAAAAAGGGAAAATAGGCAGAAATAAGGCACAAAAGAGCAGAGATGCAGAAAGGTGAAAGATAAAAGAGGGTAGAAAAACGAGTGAAAACTAGTGAAAGGGCAGAGCGAGAGGAAGGGAAAATGAGCAGAAATAAGGCACAAAAGAGCAGAGATGCAGAAAAGTGCAGAAAGGTGAAAGATAAAAGAGGGTAGAAAACGAGTGAAAACAAGTGAAAGGGCAGAGCGAGAGGAAGGGAAAATGAGCAGAAATAAGGCACAAAAGAGCAGAGATGCAGAAAAGTGCAGAAAGGTGAAAGATAAAAGGTAGAAAAACGAGTGAAAGAGCAGAGTTAGAGGAAGGAGACAGAGGTCCACTGGACCACCAGGGATGAGGCGCAGGGAAATCCTGCGGGTGGAGGAGGGCCTCGATCACCAACACTCGAGAGTGCAGGGGCAGGGGCAGGCCTCACTTAATGGTGGAGCTGCGAGGGTGGGAGAGCAATTTCACTGACAATGAGTCAGTGGTCTTGCTCGCCTGTCCCCGCAGTGGCCGCCATTAAGTAGGGGTCGAGGAGGGCTGGACAGCTGGGAGGCGGGAGCGGGGAGGGAGCTGGATTGGGCCGGTCGCGCTGGGGGAGGGGCCGCGGGGCAGCAGCGGCGGGGAAAGGTAAAGGGAGGAAATAAGGGATAAAGAAAAAAGGGAAAATAGGCAGAAATAAGGCACAAAAGAGCAGAGATGCAGAAAAGGTGAAAGATAAAAGAGGGTAGAAAAACGAGTGAAAACTAGTGAAAGGGCAGAGCGAGAGGAAGGGAAAATGAGCAGAAATAAGGCACAAAAGAGCAGAGATGCAGAAAAGTGCAGAAAGGTGAAAGATAAAAGAGGGTAGAAAACGAGTGAAAACAAGTGAAAGGGCAGAGCGAGAGGAAGGGAAAATGAGCAGAAATAAGGCACAAAAGAGCAGAGATGCAGAAAAGTGCAGAAAGGTGAAAGATAAAAGGTAGAAAAACGAGTGAAAGAGCAGAGTTAGAGGAAGGAGACAGAGGTCCACTGGACCACCAAGGGATGAGGCGCAGGGAAACCTGCGGGTGGAGGAGGGCTCGATCACCAACACTCGAGAGTGCAGGGGCAGGGGCAGGCCTCACTTAATGGTGGAGCTGCGAGGGTGGGAGAGCAATTTCACTGACAATGAGTCAGTGGTCTTGCTCGCCTGTCCCCGCAGTGGCCGCCATTAAGTAGGGGTCGGGAGGGCTGGACAGCTGGGAGGCGGGAGCGGGGAGGGAGCTGGATTGGGCCGGTCGCGCTGGGGGAGGGGCCGCGGGGCAGCAGCGGCGGGGAAAGGTAAAGGGAGGAAATAAGGGATAAAGAAAAAAGGGAAAATAGGCAGAAATAAGGCACAAAAGAGCAGAGATGCAGAAAGGTGAAAGATAAAAGAGGGTAGAAAAACGAGTGAAAACTAGTGAAAGGGCAGAGCGAGAGGAAGGGAAAATGAGCAGAAATAAGGCACAAAAGAGCAGAGATGCAGAAAAGTGCAGAAAGGTGAAAGATAAAAGAGGGTAGAAAACGAGTGAAAACAAGTGAAAGGGCAGAGCGAGAGGAAGGAAAATGAGCAGAAATAAGGCACAAAAGAGCAGAGATGCAGAAAAGTGCAGAAAGGTGAAAGATAAAAGGTAGAAAAACGAGTGAAAGAGCAGAGTTAGAGGAAGGAGACAGAGGTCCACTGGACCACCAGGGATGAGGCGCAGGGAAACCTGCGGGTGGAGGAGGGCCTCGATCACTCAACACTCGAGAGTGCAGGGGCAGGGCAGGCCTCACTTAATGGTGGAGCTGCGAGGGTGGGAGAGCAATTTCACTGACAATGAGTCAGTGGTCTTGCTCGCCTGTCCCCGCAGTGGCCGCCATTAAGTAGGGGTCGGGGAGGGCTGGACAGCTGGGAGGCGGGAGCGGGGAGGGGAGCTGGATTGGGCCGGTCGCGCTGGGGGGGTGGGGCCGCGGGGGCAGCAGCGGCGGGGAAAGGTAAAGGGAGGAAATAAGGGATAAAGAAAAAGGGGAAAATAGGCAGAAATAAGGCACAAAAGAGCAGAGATGCAGAAAGGTGAAAGATAAAAGAGGGTAGAAAACGAGTGAAAACTAGTGAAAGGGCAGAGCGAGAGGAAGGGAAAATGAGCAGAAATAAGGCACAAAAGAGCAGAGATGCAGAAAAGTGCAGAAAGGTGAAAGATAAAAGATAGAAAAACGAGTGAAAGAGCAGAGTTAGAGGAAGGAGACAGAGGTCCACTGGACCACCAGGGATGAGGCGCAGGGAAACCTGCGGTGGGAGGAGGGCCTCGATCACCAACACTCGAGAGTGCAGGGGCAGGGGCAGGCCTCACTTAATGGTGGAGCTGCGAGGGTGGGAGAGCAATTTCACTGACAATGAGTCAGTGGTCTTGCTCGCCTGTCCCCGCAGTGGCCGCTATTAAGTAGGGGTCGGGGAGGGCTGGACAGCTGGGAGGCGGGAGCGGGGAGGGGAGCTGGATTGGGCCGGTCGCGCTGGGGGGAGGGGCCGCGGGGGCAGCAGCGGCGGGGAAAGGTAAAGGGAGGAAATAAGGGATAAAGAAAAAGGGAAAATAGGCAGAAATAAGGCACAAAAGAGCAGAGATGCAGAAAGGTGAAAGATAAAAGAGGGTAGAAAAACGAGTGAAAACTAGTGAAAGGGCAGAGCGAGAGGAAGGGAAAATGAGCAGAAATAAGGCACAAAAGAGCAGAGATGCAGAAAAGTGCAGAAAGGTGAAAGATAAAAGAGGGTAGAAAACGAGTGAAAACAAGTGAAAGGGCAGAGCGAGAGGAAGGGAAAATGAGCAGAAATAAGGCACAAAAGAGCAGAGATGCAGAAAAGTGCAGAAAGGTGAAAGATAAAAGGTAGAAAAACGAGTGAAAGAGCAGAGTTAGAGGAAGGAGACAGAGGTCCACTGGACCACCAGGGATGAGGCGCAGGGAAACCTGCGGGTGGAGGAGGGCCTCGATCACCAACACTCGAGAGTGCAGGGGCAGGGGCAGGCCTCACTTAATGGTGGAGCTGCGAGGGTGGGAGAGCAATTTCACTGACAATGAGTCAGTGGTCTTGCTCGCCTGTCCCCGCAGTGGCCGCCATTAAGTAGGGGTCGGGGAGGGCTGGACAGCTGGGGAGGCGGGAGCGGGGAGGGGAGCTGGATTGGGCCGGTCGCGCTGGGGGGAGGGGCCGCGGGGGCAGCAGCGGCGGGGAAAGGTAAAGGGAGGAAATAAGGGATAAAGAAAAAAGGGAAAATAGGCAGAAATAAGGCACAAAAGAGCAGAGATGCAGAAAGGATGAAAGATAAAAGAGGGTAGAAAAACGAGTGAAAACTAGTGAAAGGGCAGAGCGAGAGGAAGGGAAAATGAGCAGAAATAAGGCACAAAAGAGCAGAGATGCAGAAAAGTGCAGAAAGGTGAAAGATAAAAGAGGGTAGAAAAACGAGTGAAAACAAGTGAAAGGGCAGAGCGAGAGGAAGGGAAAATGAGCAGAAATAAGGCACAAAAGAGCAGAGATGCAGAAAAGTGCAGAAAGGTGAAAGATAAAAGGTAGAAAAACGAGTGAAAGAGCAGAGTTAGAGGAAGGAGACAGAGGTCCACTGGACCACCAGGGATGAGGCGCAGGGAAACCTGCGGTGTGAGGAGGGCTCGATCACCAACACTCGAGAGTGCAGGGGCAGGGGCAGGCCTCACTTAATGGTGGAGCTGCGAGGGTGGGAGAGCAATTTCACTGACAATGAGTCAGTGGTCTTGCTCGCCTGTCCCCGCAGTGGCCGCCATTAAGTAGGGGTCGGGGAGGGCTGGACAGCTGGGAGGCGGGAGCGGGGAGGGGAGCTGGATTGGGCCGGTCGCGCTGGGGGGAGGGGCCGCGGGGGCAGCAGCGGCGGGGAAAGGTAAAGGGAGGAAATAAGGGATAAAGAAAAAAGGGAAAATAGGCAGAAATAAGGCACAAAAGAGCAGAGATGCAGAAAGGTGAAAGATAAAAGAGGGTAGAAAAACGAGTGAAAACTAGTAGAAAGGGCAGAGCGAGAGGAAGGGAAAATGAGCAGAAATAAGGCACAAAAGAGCAGAGATGCAGAAAAGTGCAGAAAGGTGAAAGATAAAAGAGGGTAGAAAAACGAGTGAAAACAAGTGAAAGGGCAGAGCGAGAGGAAGGGAAAATGAGCAGAAATAAGGCACAAAAGAGCAGAGATGCAGAAAAGTGCAGAAAGGTGAAAGATAAAAGGTAGAAAAACGAGTGAAAGAGCAGAGTTAGAGGAAGGAGACAGAGGTCCACTGGACCACCAGGGATGAGGCGCAGGGAAACCTGCGGGTGGAGGAGGGCTCGATCACCAACACTCGAGAGTGCAGGGGCAGGGGCAGGCCTCACTTAATGGTGGAGCTGCGAGGGTGGGAGAGCAATTTCACTGACAATGAGTCAGTGGTCTTGCTCGCCTGTCCCCGCAGTGGCCGCCATTAAGTAGGGGTCGGGGAGGGCTGGACAGCTGGGAGGCGGGAGCGGGGAGGGAGCTGGATTGGGCCGGTCGCGCTGGGGGGAGGGGCCGCGGGGGCAGCAGCGGCGGGGAAAGGTAAAGGGAGGAAATAAGGGATAAAGAAAAAGGGAAAATAGGCAGAAATAAGGCACAAAAGAGCAGAGATGCAGAAAGGTGAAAGATAAAAGAGGGTAGAAAAACGAGTGAAAACTAGTGAAAGGGCAGAGCGAGAGGAAGGGAAAATGAGCAGAAATAAGGCACAAAAGAGCAGAGATGCAGAAAAGTGCAGAAAGGTGAAAGATAAAAGAGGGTAGAAAAACGAGTGAAAACAAGTGAAAGGGCAGAGCGAGAGGAAGGGAAAATGAGCAGAAATAAGGCACAAAAGAGCAGAGATGCAGAAAAGTGCAGAAAGGTGAAAGATAAAAGGTAGAAAAACGAGTGAAAGAGCAGAGTTAGAGGAAGGAGACAGAGGTCCACTGGACCACCAGGGATGAGGCGCAGGGAAACCTGCGGGTGGAGGAGGGCCTCGATCACCAACACTCGAGAGTGCAGGGGCAGGGGCAGGCCTCACTTAATGGTGGAGCTGCGAGGGTGGGAGAGCAATTCCACTGACAATGAGTCAGTGGTCTTGCTCGCCTGTCCCCGCAGTGGCCGCCATTAAGTAGGGGTCGGGGAGGGCTGGACAGCTGGGAGGCGGGAGCGGGGAGGGGAGCTGGATTGGGCCGGTCGCGCTGGGGGGAGGGGCCGCGGGGGCAGCAGCGGCGGGGAAAGGTAAAGGGAGGAAATAAGGGATAAAGAAAAAAGGGAAAATAGGCAGAAATAAGGCACAAAAGAGCAGAGATGCAGAAAGGTGAAAGATAAAAGAGGGTAGAAAAACGAGTGAAAACTAGTGAAAGGGCAGAGCGAGAGGAAGGGAAAATGAGCAGAAATAAGGCACAAAAGAGCAGAGATGCAGAAAAGTGCAGAAAGGTGAAAGATAAAAGAGGGTAGAAAAACGAGTGAAAACAAGTGAAAGGGCAGAGCGAGAGGAAGGGAAAATGAGCAGAAATAAGGCACAAAAGAGCAGAGATGCAGAAAAGTGCAGAAAGGTGAAAGATAAAAGGTAGAAAAACGAGTGAAAGAGCAGAGTTAGAGGAAGGAGACAGAGGTCCACTGGACCACCAGGGATGAGGCGCAGGGAAACCTGCGGGTGGAGGAGGGCTCGATCACCAACACTCGAGAGTGCAGGGGCAGGGGCAGGCCTCACTTAATGGTGGAGCTGCGAGGGTGGGAGAGCAATTTCACTGACAATGAGTCAGTGGTCTTGCTCGCCTGTCCCCGCAGTGGCCGCCATTAAGTAGGGGTCGGGGAGGGCTGGACAGCTGGGAGGCGGGAGCGGGGAGGGGAGCTGGATTGGGCCGGTCGCGCTGGGGGGAGGGGCCGCGGGGCAGCAGCGGCGGGGAAAGGTAAAGGGAGGAAATAAGGGATAAAGAAAAAAGGGAAAATAGGCAGAAATAAGGCACAAAAGAGCAGAGATGCAGAAAGGTGAAAGATAAAAGAGGGTAGAAAACGAGTGAAAACTAAGTGAAAGGGCAGAGCGAGAGGAAGGGAAAATGAGCAGAAATAAGGCACAAAAGAGCAGAGATGCAGAAAAGTGCAGAAAGGTGAAAGATAAAAGGTAGAAAAACGAGTGAAAGAGCAGAGTTAGAGGAAGGAGACAGAGGTCCACTGACCACCAGGGGATGAGGCGAGGGAAACCTGCGGGTGGAGGAGGGCCTCGATCACCAACACTCGAGAGTGCAGGGGCAGGGGCAGGCCTCACTTAATGGTGGAGCTGCGAGGGTGGGAGAGCAATTTCACTGACAATGAGTCAGTGGTCTTGCTCGCCTGTCCCCGCAGTGGCCGCCATTAAGTAGGGGTCGGGAGGGCTGGACAGCTGGGAGGCGGGAGCGGGGAGGGAGCTGGATTGGGCCGGTCGCGCTGGGGGAGGGGCCGCGGGGCAGCAGCGGCGGGGAAAGGTAAAGGGAGGAAATAAGGGATAAAGAAAAAAGGGAAAATAGGCAGAAATAAGGCACAAAAGAGCAGAGATGCAGAAAGGTGAAAGATAAAAGAGGGTAGAAAAACGAGTGAAAACAAGTGAAAGGGCAGAGCGAGAGGAAGGGAAAATGAGCAGAAATAAGGCACAAAAGAGCAGAGATGCAGAAAAGTGCAGAAAGGTGAAAGATAAAAGGTAGAAAAACGAGTGAAAGAGCAGAGTTAGAGGAAGGAGACAGAGTGTCCACTGGACCACCAGGGGATGAGGCGCAGGGAAACCTGCGGGTGGAGGAGGGCCTCGATCACCAACACTCGAGAGTGCAGGGGCAGGGGCAGGCCTCACTTAATGGTGGAGCTGCGAGGGTGGGAGAGCAATTTCACTGACAATGAGTCAGTGGTCTTGCTCGCCTGTCCCCGCAGTGGCCGCCATTAAGTAGGGGTCGGGGAGGGCTGGACAGCTGGGAGGCGGGAGCGGGGAGGGGAGCTGGATTGGGCCGGTCGCGCTGGGGGGAGGGGCCGCGGGGGCAGCAGCGGCGGGGAAAGGTAAAGGGAGGAAATAAGGGATAAAGAAAAAGGGAAAATAGGCAGAAATAAGGCACAAAAGAGCAGAGATGCAGAAAGGTGAAAGATAAAAGAGGGTAGAAAAACGAGTGAAAACTAGTGAAAGGGCAGAGCGAGAGGAAGGGAAAATGAGCAGAAATAAGGCACAAAAGAGCAGAGATGCAGAAAAGTGCAGAAAGGTGAAAGATAAAAGAGGGTAGAAAAACGAGTGAAAACAAGTGAAAGGGCAGAGCGAGAGGAAGGGAAAATGAGCAGAAATAAGGCACAAAAGAGCAGAGATGCAGAAAAGTGCAGAAAGGTGAAAGATAAAAGGTAGAAAAACGAGTGAAAGAGCAGAGTTAGAGGAAGGAGACAGAGGTCCACTGGACCACCAGGGATGAGGCGCAGGGAAACCTGCGGGTGGAGGAGGGCTCGATCACCAACACTCGAGAGTGCAGGGGCAGGGGCAGGCCTCACTTAATGGTGGAGCTGCGAGGGTGGGAGAGCAATTTCACTGACAATGAGTCAGTGGTCTTGCTCGCCTGTCCCCGCAGTGGCCGCCATTAAGTAGGGGTCGGGGAGGGCTGGACAGCTGGGAGGCGGGAGCGGGGAGGGAGCTGGATTGGGCCGGTCGCGCTGGGGGGAGGGGCCGCGGGGGCAGCAGCGGCGGGGAAAGGTAAAGGGAGGAAATAAGGGATAAAGAAAAAAGGGAAAATAGGCAGAAATAAGGCACAAAAGAGCAGAGATGCAGAAAGGTGAAAGATAAAAGAGGGTAGAAAAACGAGTGAAAACAAGTGAAAGGGCAGAGCGAGAGGAAGGGAAAATGAGCAGAAATAAGGCACAAAAGAGCAGAGATGCAGAAAAGTGCAGAAAGGTGAAAGATAAAAGGTAGAAAAACGAGTGAAAGAGCAGAGTTAGAGGAAGGAGACAGAGGTCCACTGGACCACCAGGGATGAGGCGCAGGGAAACCTGCGGGTGGAGGAGGGCCTCGATCACCAACACTCGAGAGTGCAGGGGCAGGGGCAGGCCTCACTTAATGGTGGAGCTGCGAGGGTGGGAGAGCAATTTCACTGACAATGAGTCAGTGGTCTTGCTCGCCTGTCCCCGCAGTGGCCGCCATTAAGTAGGGGTCGGGGAGGGCTGGACAGCTGGGAGGCGGGAGCGGGGAGGGGAGCTGGATTGGGCCGGTCGCGCTGGGGGGAGGGGCCGCGGGGGCAGCAGCGGCGGGGAAAGGTAAAGGGAGGAAATAAGGGATAAAGAAAAAAGGGAAAATAGGCAGAAATAAGGCACAAAAGAGCAGAGATGCAGAAAGGTGAAAGATAAAAGAGGGTAGAAAAACGAGTGAAAACTAGTGAAAGGGCAGAGCGAGAGGAAGGGAAAATGAGCAGAAATAAGGCACAAAAGAGCAGAGATGCAGAAAAGTGCAGAAAGGTGAAAGATAAAAGAGGGTAGAAAAACGAGTGAAAACAAGTGAAAGGGCAGAGCGAGAGGAAGGGAAAATGAGCAGAAATAAGGCACAAAAGAGCAGAGATGCAGAAAAGTGCAGAAAGGTGAAAGATAAAAGGTAGAAAAACGAGTGAAAGAGCAGAGTTAGAGGAAGGAGACAGAGGTCCACTGGACCACCAGGGATGAGGCGCAGGGAAACTCTGCGGGTGGAGGAGGGCTCGATCACCAACACTCGAGAGTGCAGGGGCAGGGGCAGGCCTCACTTAATGGTGGAGCTGCGAGGGTGGGAGAGCAATTTCACTGACAATGAGTCAGTGGTCTTGCTCGCCTGTCCCCGCAGTGGCCGCCATTAAGTAGGGGTCGGGGAGGGCTGGACAGCTGGGAGGCGGGAGCGGGGAGGGAGCTGGATTGGGCCGGTCGCGCTGGGGGGAGGGGCCGCGGGGGCAGCAGCGGCGGGGAAAGGTAAAGGGAGGAAATAAGGGATAAAGAAAAAAGGGAAAATAGGCAGAAATAAGGCACAAAAGAGCAGAGATGCAGAAAGGTGAAAGATAAAAGAGGGTAGAAAAACGAGTGAAAACTAGTGAAAGGGCAGAGCGAGAGGAAGGGAAAATGAGCAGAAATAAGGCACAAAAGAGCAGAGATGCAGAAAAGTGCAGAAAGGTGAAAGATAAAAGAGGGTAGAAAAACGAGTGAAAACAAGTGAAAGGGCAGAGCGAGAGGAAGGGAAAATGAGCAGAAATAAGGCACAAAAGAGCAGAGATGCAGAAAAGTGCAGAAAGGTGAAAGATAAAAGGTAGAAAAACGAGTGAAAGAGCAGAGTTAGAGGAAGGAGACAGAGGTCCACTGGACCACCAGGGATGAGGCGCAGGGAAACCTGCGGGTGGAGGAGGGCCTCGATCACCAACACTCGAGAGTGCAGGGGCAGGGGCAGGCCTCACTTAATGGTGGAGCTGCGAGGGTGGGAGAGCAATTTCACTGACAATGAGTCAGTGGTCTTGCCTCGCCTGTCCCCGCAGTGGCCGCCATTAAGTAGGGGTCGGGGAGGGCTGGACAGCTGGGAGGCGGGAGCGGGGAGGGGAGCTGGATTGGGCCGGTCGCGCTGGGGGGAGGGGCCGCGGGGGCAGCAGCGGCGGGGAAAGGTAAAGGGAGGAAATAAGGGATAAAGAAAAAAGGGAAAATAGGCAGAAATAAGGCACAAAAGAGCAGAGATGCAGAAAGGTGAAAGATAAAAGAGGGTAGAAAAACGAGTGAAAACTAGTGAAAGGGCAGAGCGAGAGGAAGGGAAAATGAGCAGAAATAAGGCACAAAAGAGCAGAGATGCAGAAAAGTGCAGAAAGGTGAAAGATAAAAGAGGGTAGAAAAACGAGTGAAAACAAGTGAAAGGGCAGAGCGAGAGGAAGGGAAAATGAGCAGAAATAAGGCACAAAAGAGCAGAGATGCAGAAAAGTGCAGAAAGGTGAAAGATAAAAGGTAGAAAAACGAGTGAAAGAGCAGAGTTAGAGGAAGGAGACAGAGGTCCACTGGACCACCAGGGATGAGGCGCAGGGAAACCTGCGGGTGGAGGAGGGCCTCGATCACCAACACTCGAGAGTGCAGGGGCAGGGGCAGGCCTCACTTAATGGTGGAGCTGCGAGGGTGGGAGAGCAATTTCACTGACAATGAGTCAGTGGTCTTGCTCGCCTGTCCCCGCAGTGGCCGCCATTAAGTAGGGGTCGGGGAGGGCTGGACAGCTGGGAGGCGGGAGCGGGGAGGGGAGCTGGATTGGGCCGGTCGCGCTGGGGGGAGGGGCCGCGGGGGCAGCAGCGGCGGGGAAAGGTAAAGGGAGGAAATAAGGGATAAAGAAAAAAGGGAAAATAGGCAGAAATAAGGCACAAAAGAGCAGAGATGCAGAAAGGTGAAAGATAAAAGAGGGTAGAAAAACGAGTGAAAACTAGTGAAAGGGCAGAGCGAGAGGAAGGGAAAATGAGCAGAAATAAGGCACAAAAGAGCAGAGATGCAGAAAAGTGCAGAAAGGTGAAAGATAAAAGAGGGTAGAAAAACGAGTGAAAACAAGTGAAAGGGCAGAGCGAGAGGAAGGGAAAATGAGCAGAAATAAGGCACAAAAGAGCAGAGATGCAGAAAAGTGCAGAAAGGTGAAAGATAAAAGGTAGAAAAACGAGTGAAAGAGCAGAGTTAGAGGAAGGAGACAGAGGTCCACTGGACCACCAGGGATGAGGCGCAGGGAAACCTGCGGGTGGAGGAGGGCTCGATCACCAACACTCGAGAGTGCAGGGGCAGGGGCAGGCCTCACTTAATGGTGGAGCTGCGAGGGTGGGAGAGCAATTTCACTGACAATGAGTCAGTGGTCTTGCTCGCCTGTCCCCGCAGTGGCCGCCATTAAGTAGGGGTCGGGGAGGGCTGGACAGCTGGGAGGCGGGAGCGGGGAGGGGAGCTGGATTGGGCCGGTCGCGCTGGGGGGAGGGGCCGCGGGGGCAGCAGCGGCGGGGAAAGGTAAAGGGAGGAAATAAGGGATAAAGAAAAAGGGAAAATAGGCAGAAATAAGGCACAAAAGAGCAGAGATGCAGAAAGGTGAAAGATAAAAGAGGGTAGAAAAACGAGTGAAAACTAGTGAAAGGGCAGAGCGAGAGGAAGGGAAAATGAGCAGAAATAAGGCACAAAAGAGCAGAGATGCAGAAAAGTGCAGAAAGGTGAAAGATAAAAGAGGGTAGAAAAACGAGTGAAAACAAGTGAAAGGGCAGAGCGAGAGGAAGGGAAAATGAGCAGAAATAAGGCACAAAAGAGCAGAGATGCAGAAAAGTGCAGAAAGGTGAAAGATAAAAGGTAGAAAAACGAGTGAAAGAGCAGAGTTAGAGGAAGGAGACAGAGGTCCACTGGACCACCAGGGATGAGGCGCAGGAAACCTGCGGGTGGAGGAGGGCTCGATCACCAACACTCGAGAGTGCAGGGGCAGGGGCAGGCCTCACTTAATGGTGGAGCTGCGAGGGTGGGAGAGCAATTTCACTGACAATGAGTCAGTGGTCTTGCTCGCCTGTCCCCGCAGTGGCCGCCATTAAGTAGGGGTCGGGGAGGGCTGGACAGCTGGGAGGCGGGAGCGGGGAGGGGAGCTGGATTGGGCCGGTCGCGCTGGGGGGAGGGGCCGCGGGGGCAGCAGCGGCGGGGAAAGGTAAAGGGAGGAAATAAGGGATAAAGAAAAAAGGGAAAATAGGCAGAAATAAGGCACAAAAGAGCAGAGATGCAGAAAGGTGAAAGATAAAAGAGGGTAGAAAAACGAGTGAAAACTAGTGAAAGGGCAGAGCGAGAGGAAGGGAAAATGAGCAGAAATAAGGCACAAAAGAGCAGAGATGCAGAAAAGTGCAGAAAGGTGAAAGATAAAAGAGGGTAGAAAAACGAGTGAAAACAAGTGAAAGGGCAGAGCGAGAGGAAGGGAAAATGAGCAGAAATAAGGCACAAAAGAGCAGAGATGCAGAAAAGTGCAGAAAGGTGAAAGATAAAAGGTAGAAAAACGAGTGAAAGAGCAGAGTTAGAGGAAGGAGACAGAGGTCCACTGGACCACCAGGGATGAGGCGCAGGGAAACCTGCGGGTGGAGGAGGGCCTCGATCACCAACACTCGAGAGTGCAGGGGCAGGGGCAGGCCTCACTTAATGGTGGAGCTGCGAGGGTGGGAGAGCAATTTCACTGACAATGAGTCAGTGGTCTTGCTCGCCTGTCCCCGCAGTGGCCGCCATTAAGTAGGGGTCGGGGAGGGCTGGACAGCTGGGAGGCGGGAGCGGGGAGGGGAGCTGGATTGGGCCGGTCGCGCTGGGGGGAGGGGCCGCGGGGGCAGCAGCGGCGGGGAAAGGTAAAGGGAGGAAATAAGGGATAAAGAAAAAAGGGAAAATAGGCAGAAATAAGGCACAAAAGAGCAGAGATGCAGAAAGGTGAAAGATAAAAGAGGGTAGAAAAACGAGTGAAAACTAGTGAAAGGGCAGAGCGAGAGGAAGGGAAAATGAGCAGAAATAAGGCACAAAAGAGCAGAGATGCAGAAAAGTGCAGAAAGGTGAAAGATAAAAGAGGGTAGAAAAACGAGTGAAAACAAGTGAAAGGGCAGAGCGAGAGGAAGGGAAAATGAGCAGAAATAAGGCACAAAAGAGCAGAGATGCAGAAAAGTGCAGAAAGGTGAAAGATAAAAGGTAGAAAAACGAGTGAAAGAGCAGAGTTAGAGGAAGGAGACAGAGGTCCACTGGACCACCAGGGATGAGGCGCAGGGAAACCTGCGGGTGGAGGAGGGCTCGATCACCAACACTCGAGAGTGCAGGGGCAGGGGCAGGCCTCACTTAATGGTGGAGCTGCGAGGGTGGGAGAGCAATTTCACTGACAATGAGTCAGTGGTCTTGCTCGCCTGTCCCCGCAGTGGCCGCCATTAAGTAGGGGTCGGGGAGGGCTGGACAGCTGGGAGGCGGGAGCGGGGAGGGGAGCTGGATTGGGCCGGTCGCGCTGGGGGGGAGGGGCCGCGGGGGCAGCAGCGGCGGGGAAAGGTAAAGGGAGGAAATAAGGGATAAAGAAAAAAGGGAAAATAGGCAGAAATAAGGCACAAAAGAGCAGAGATGCAGAAAGGTGAAAGATAAAAGAGGGTAGAAAACGAGTGAAAACTAGTGAAAGGGCAGAGCGAGAGGAAGGGAAAATGAGCAGAAATAAGGCACAAAAGAGCAGAGATGCAGAAAAGTGCAGAAAGGTGAAAGATAAAAGAGGGTAGAAAAACGAGTGAAAACAAGTGAAAGGGCAGAGCGAGAGGAAGGGAAAATGAGCAGAAATAAGGCACAAAAGAGCAGAGATGCAGAAAAGTGCAGAAAGGTGAAAGATAAAAGGTAGAAAAACGAGTGAAAGAGCAGAGTTAGAGGAAGGAGACAGAGGTCCACTGGACCACCAGGGATGAGGCGCAGGGAAACCTGCGGGTGGAGGAGGGCTCGATCACCAACACTCGAGAGTGCAGGGGCAGGGGCAGGCCTCACTTAATGGTGGAGCTGCGAGGGTGGGAGAGCAATTTCACTGACAATGAGTCAGTGGTCTTGCTCGCCTGTCCCCGCAGTGGCCGCCATTAAGTAGGGGTCGGGGAGGGCTGGACAGCTGGGAGGCGGGAGCGGGGAGGGGAGCTGGATTGGGCCGGTCGCGCTGGGGGGAGGGGCCGCGGGGCAGCAGCGGCGGGGAAAGGTAAAGGGAGGAAATAAGGGATAAAGAAAAAAGGGAAAATAGGCAGAAATAAGGCACAAAAGAGCAGAGATGCAGAAAGGTGAAAGATAAAAGAGGGTAGAAAAACGAGTGAAAACTAGTGAAAGGGCAGAGCGAGAGGAAGGGAAAATGAGCAGAAATAAGGCACAAAAGAGCAGAGATGCAGAAAAGTGCAGAAAGGTGAAAGATAAAAGAGGGTAGAAAAACGAGTGAAAACAAGTGAAAGGGCAGAGCGAGAGGAAGGGAAAATGAGCAGAAATAAGGCACAAAAGAGCAGAGATGCAGAAAAGTGCAGAAAGGTGAAAGATAAAAGGTAGAAAAACGAGTGAAAGAGCAGAGTTAGAGGAAGGAGACAGAGGTCCACTGGACCACCAGGGATGAGGCGCAGGGAAACCTGCGGGTGGAGGAGGGCTCGATCACCAACACTCGAGAGTGCAGGGGCAGGGGCAGGCCTCACTTAATGGTGGAGCTGCGAGGGTGGGAGAGCAATTTCACTGACAATGAGTCAGTGGTCTTGCTCGCCTGTCCCCGCAGTGGCCGCCATTAAGTAGGGGTCGGGGAGGGCTGGACAGCTGGGAGGCGGGAGCGGGGAGGGGAGCTGGATTGGGCCGGTCGCGCTGGGGGGAGGGGCCGCGGGGGCAGCAGCGGCGGGGAAAGGTAAAGGGAGGAAATAAGGGATAAAGAAAAAGGGAAAATAGGCAGAAATAAGGCACAAAAGAGCAGAGATGCAGAAAGGTGAAAGATAAAAGAGGGTAGAAAAACGAGTGAAAACTAGTGAAAGGGCAGAGCGAGAGGAAGGGAAAATGAGCAGAAATAAGGCACAAAAGAGCAGAGATGCAGAAAAGTGCAGAAAGGTGAAAGATAAAAGAGGGTAGAAAAACGAGTGAAAACAAGTGAAAGGGCAGAGCGAGAGGAAGGGAAAATGAGCAGAAATAAGGCACAAAAGAGCAGAGATGCAGAAAAGTGCAGAAAGGTGAAAGATAAAAGGTAGAAAAACGAGTGAAAGAGCAGAGTTAGAGGAAGGAGACAGAGGTCCACTGGACCACCAGGGATGAGGCGCAGGGAAACCTGCGGGTGGAGGAGGGCTCGATCACCAACACTCGAGAGTGCAGGGGCAGGGGCAGGCCTCACTTAATGGTGGAGCTGCGAGGGTGGGAGAGCAATTTCACTGACAATGAGTCAGTGGTCTTGCTCGCCTGTCCCCGCAGTGGCCGCCATTAAGTAGGGGTCGGGGAGGGCTGGACAGCTGGGAGGCGGGAGCGGGGAGGGGAGCTGGATTGGGCCGGTCGCGCTGGGGGGAGGGGCCGCGGGGGCAGCAGCGGCGGGGAAAGGTAAAGGGAGGAAATAAGGGATAAAGAAAAAAGGGAAAATAGGCAGAAATAAGGCACAAAAGAGCAGAGATGCAGAAAGGTGAAAGATAAAAGAGGGTAGAAAAACGAGTGAAAACTAGTGAAAGGGCAGAGCGAGAGGAAGGGAAAATGAGCAGAAATAAGGCACAAAAGAGCAGAGATGCAGAAAAGTGCAGAAAGGTGAAAGATAAAAGAGGGTAGAAAAACGAGTGAAAACAAGTGAAAGGGCAGAGCGAGAGGAAGGGAAAATGAGCAGAAATAAGGCACAAAAGAGCAGAGATGCAGAAAAGTGCAGAAAGGTGAAAGATAAAAGGTAGAAAAACGAGTGAAAGAGCAGAGTTAGAGGAAGGAGACAGAGGTCCACTGGACCACCAGGGATGAGGCGCAGGGAAACCTGCGGGTGGAGGAGGGCCTCGATCACCAACACTCGAGAGTGCAGGGGCAGGGGCAGGCCTCACTTAATGGTGGAGCTGCGAGGGTGGGAGAGCAATTTCACTGACAATGAGTCAGTGGTCTTGCTCGCCTGTCCCCGCAGTGGCCGCCATTAAGTAGGGGTCGGGGAGGGCTGGACAGCTGGGAGGCGGGAGCGGGGAGGGGAGCTGGGATTGGGCCGGTCGCGCTGGGGGGAGGGGCCGCGGGGGCAGCAGCGGCGGGGAAAGGTAAAGGGAGGAAATAAGGGATAAAGAAAAAAGGGAAAATAGGCAGAAATAAGGCACAAAAGAGCAGAGATGCAGAAAGGTGAAAGATAAAAGAGGGTAGAAAAACGAGTGAAAACTAGTGAAAGGGCAGAGCGAGAGGAAGGGAAAATGAGCAGAAATAAGGCACAAAAGAGCAGAGATGCAGAAAAGTGCAGAAAGGTGAAAGATAAAAGAGGGTAGAAAAACGCAGTGAAAACAAGTGAAAGGGCAGAGCGAGAGGAAGGGAAAATGAGCAGAAATAAGGCACAAAAGAGCAGAGATGCAGAAAAGTGCAGAAAGGTGAAAGATAAAAGGTAGAAAAACGAGTGAAAGAGCAGAGTTAGAGGAAGGAGACAGAGGTCCACTGGACCACCAGGGATGAGGCGCAGGGAAACCTGCGGGTGGAGGAGGGCTCGATCACCAACACTCGAGAGTGCAGGGGCAGGGGCAGGCCTCACTTAATGGTGGAGCTGCGAGGGTGGGAGAGCAATTTCACTGACAATGAGTCAGTGGTCTTGCTCGCCTGTCCCCGCAGTGGCCGCCATTAAGTAGGGGTCGGGGAGGGCTGGACAGCTGGGAGGCGGGAGCGGGGAGGGGAGCTGGATTGGGCCGGTCGCGCTGGGGGGAGGGGCCGCGGGGGCAGCAGCGGCGGGGAAAGGTAAAGGGAGGAAATAAGGGATAAAGAAAAAGGGAAAATAGGCAGAAATAAGGCACAAAAGAGCAGAGATGCAGAAAGGTGAAAGATAAAAGAGGGTAGAAAAACGAGTGAAAACTAGTGAAAGGGCAGAGCGAGAGGAAGGGAAAATGAGCAGAAATAAGGCACAAAAGAGCAGAGATGCAGAAAAGTGCAGAAAGGTGAAAGATAAAAGAGGGTAGAAAAACGAGTGAAAACAAGTGAAAGGGCAGAGCGAGAGGAAGGGAAAATGAGCAGAAATAAGGCACAAAAGAGCAGAGATGCAGAAAAGTGCAGAAAGGTGAAAGATAAAAGGTAGAAAAACGAGTGAAAGAGCAGAGTTAGAGGAAGGAGACAGAGGTCCACTGGACCACCAGGGATGAGGCGCAGGGAAACCTGCGGGTGGAGGAGGGCCTCGATCACCAACACTCGAGAGTGCAGGGGCAGGGGCAGGCCTCACTTAATGGTGGAGCTGCGAGGGTGGGAGAGCAATTTCACTGACAATGAGTCAGTGGTCTTGCTCGCCTGTCCCCGCAGTGGCCGCCATTAAGTAGGGGTCGGGGAGGGCTGGACAGCTGGGAGGCGGGAGCGGGGAGGGGAGCTGGATTGGGCCGGTCGCGCTGGGGGGAGGGGCCGCGGGGCAGCAGCGGCGGGGAAAGGTAAAGGGAGGAAATAAGGGATAAAGAAAAAAGGGAAAATAGGCAGAAATAAGGCACAAAAGAGCAGAGATGCAGAAAGGTGAAAGATAAAAGAGGGTAGAAAAACGAGTGAAAACTAGTGAAAGGGCAGAGCGAGAGGAAGGGAAAATGAGCAGAAATAAGGCACAAAAGAGCAGAGATGCAGAAAAGTGCAGAAAGGTGAAAGATAAAAGAGGGTAGAAAAACGAGTGAAAACAAGTGAAAGGGCAGAGCGAGAGGAAGGGAAAATGAGCAGAAATAAGGCACAAAAGAGCAGAGATGCAGAAAAGTGCAGAAAGGTGAAAGATAAAAGGTAGAAAAACGAGTGAAAGAGCAGAGTTAGAGGAAGGAGACAGAGGTCCACTGGACCACCAGGGATGAGGCGCAGGGAAACCTGCGGGTGGAGGAGGGCTCGATCACCAACACTCGAGAGTGCAGGGGCAGGGGCAGGCTCACTTAATGGTGGAGCTGCGAGGGTGGGAGAGCAATTTCACTGACAATGAGTCAGTGGTCTTGCTCGCCTGTCCCCGCAGTGGCCGCCATTAAGTAGGGGTCGGGGAGGGCTGGACAGCTGGGAGGCGGGAGCGGGGAGGGGAGCTGGATTGGGCCGGTCGCGCTGGGGGGAGGGGCCGCGGGGGCAGCAGCGGCGGGGAAAGGTAAAGGGAGGAAATAAGGGATAAAGAAAAAAGGGAAAATAGGCAGAAATAAGGCACAAAAGAGCAGAGATGCAGAAAGGTGAAAGATAAAAGAGGGTAGAAAAACGAGTGAAAACTAGTGAAAGGGCAGAGCGAGAGGAAGGGAAAATGAGCAGAAATAAGGCACAAAAGAGCAGAGATGCAGAAAAGTGCAGAAAGGTGAAAGATAAAAGAGGGTAGAAAAACGAGTGAAAACAAGTGAAAGGGCAGAGCGAGAGGAAGGGAAAATGAGCAGAAATAAGGCACAAAAGAGCAGAGATGCAGAAAAGTGCAGAAAGGTGAAAGATAAAAGGTAGAAAAACGAGTGAAAGAGCAGAGTTAGAGGAAGGAGACAGAGGTCCACTGGACCACCAGGGATGAGGCGCAGGGAAACCTGCGGGTGGAGGAGGGCCTCGATCACCAACACTCGAGAGTGCAGGGGCAGGGGCAGGCCTCACTTAATGGTGGAGCTGCGAGGGTGGGAGAGCAATTTCACTGACAATGAGTCAGTGGTCTTGCTCGCCTGTCCCCGCAGTGGCCGCCATTAAGTAGGGGTCGGGGAGGGCTGGACAGCTGGGAGGCGGGAGCGGGGAGGGGAGCTGGATTGGGCCGGTCGCGCTGGGGGGAGGGGCCGCGGGGGCAGCAGCGGCGGGGAAAGGTAAAGGGAGGAAATAAGGGATAAAGAAAAAAGGGAAAATAGGCAGAAATAAGGCACAAAAGAGCAGAGATGCAGAAAGGTGAAAGATAAAAGAGGGTAGAAAAACGAGTGAAAACTAGTGAAAGGGCAGAGCGAGAGGAAGGGAAAATGAGCAGAAATAAGGCACAAAAGAGCAGAGATGCAGAAAAGTGCAGAAAGGTGAAAGATAAAAGAGGGTAGAAAAACGAGTGAAAAACAAGTGAAAGGGCAGAGCGAGAGGAAGGGAAAATGAGCAGAAATAAGGCACAAAAGAGCAGAGATGCAGAAAAGTGCAGAAAGGTGAAAGATAAAAGGTAGAAAAACGAGTGAAAGAGCAGAGTTAGAGGAAGGAGACAGAGGTCCACTGGACCACCAGGGATGAGGCGCAGGAAACCTGCGGGTGGAGGAGGGCTCGATCACCAACACTCGAGAGTGCAGGGGCAGGGCAGGCCTCACTTAATGGTGGAGCTGCGAGGGTGGGAGAGCAATTTCACTGACAATGAGTCAGTGGTCTTGCTCGCCTGTCCCCGCAGTGGCCGCCATTAAGTAGGGGTCGGGGAGGGCTGGACAGCTGGGAGGCGGGAGCGGGGAGGGGAGCTGGATTGGGCCGGTCGCGCTGGGGGGAGGGGCCGCGGGGGCAGCAGCGGCGGGGAAAGGTAAAGGGAGGAAATAAGGGATAAAGAAAAAAGGGAAAATAGGCAGAAATAAGGCACAAAAGAGCAGAGATGCAGAAAGGTGAAAGATAAAAGAGGGTAGAAAAACGAGTGAAAACTAGTGAAAGGGCAGAGCGAGAGGAAGGGAAAATGAGCAGAAATAAGGCACAAAAGAGCAGAGATGCAGAAAAGTGCAGAAAGGTGAAAGATAAAAGAGGGTAGAAAAACGAGTGAAAACAAGTGAAAGGGCAGAGCGAGAGGAAGGGAAAATGAGCAGAAATAAGGCACAAAAGAGCAGAGATGCAGAAAAGTGCAGAAAGGTGAAAGATAAAAGGTAGAAAAACGAGTGAAAGAGCAGAGTTAGAGGAAGGAGACAGAGGTCCACTGACCACCAGGGATGAGGCGCAGGGAAACCTGCGGGTGGAGGAGGGCCTCGATCACCAACACTCGAGAGTGCAGGGGCAGGGGCAGGCCTCACTTAATGGTGGAGCTGCGAGGGTGGGAGAGCAATTTCACTGACAATGAGTCAGTGGTCTTGCTCGCCTGTCCCCGCAGTGGCCGCCATTAAGTAGGGGTCGGGGAGGGCTGGACAGCTGGGAGGCGGGAGCGGGGAGGGGAGCTGGATTGGGCCGGTCGCGCTGGGGGAGGGGCCGCGGGGGCAGCAGCGGCGGGGAAAGGTAAAGGGAGGAAATAAGGGATAAAGAAAAAAGGGAAAATAGGCAGAAATAAGGCACAAAAGAGCAGAGATGCAGAAAGGTGAAAGATAAAAGAGGGTAGAAAAACGAGTGAAAACTAGTGAAAGGGCAGAGCGAGAGGAAGGGAAAATGAGCAGAAATAAGGCACAAAAGAGCAGAGATGCAGAAAAGTGCAGAAAGGTGAAAGATAAAAGAGGGTAGAAAAACGAGTGAAAACAAGTGAAAGGGCAGAGCGAGAGGAAGGGAAAATGAGCAGAAATAAGGCACAAAAGAGCAGAGATGCAGAAAAGTGCAGAAAGGTGAAAGATAAAAGGTAGAAAAACGAGTGAAAGAGCAGAGTTAGAGGAAGGAGACAGAGGTCCACTGGACCACCAGGGATGAGGCGCAGGAAACCTGCGGGTGGAGGAGGGCTCGATCACCAACACTCGAGAGTGCAGGGGCAGGGGCAGGCCTCACTTAATGGTGGAGCTGCGAGGGTGGGAGAGCAATTTCACTGACAATGAGTCAGTGGTCTTGCTCGCCTGTCCCCGCAGTGGCCGCCATTAAGTAGGGGTCGGGGAGGGCTGGACAGCTGGGAGGCGGGAGCGGGGAGGGGAGCTGGATTGGGCCGGTCGCGCTGGGGGAGGGGCCGCGGGGCAGCAGCGGCGGGGAAAGGTAAAGGGAGGAAATAAGGGATAAAGAAAAAGGGAAAATAGGCAGAAATAAGGCACAAAAGAGCAGAGATGCAGAAAGGTGAAAGATAAAAGAGGGTAGAAAAACGAGTGAAAACTAGTGAAAGGGCAGAGCGAGAGGAAGGGAAAATGAGCAGAAATAAGGCACAAAAGAGCAGAGATGCAGAAAAGTGCAGAAAGGTGAAAGATAAAAGAGGGTAGAAAAACGAGTGAAAACAAGTGAAAGGGCAGAGCGAGAGGAAGGGAAAATGAGCAGAAATAAGGCACAAAAGAGCAGAGATGCAGAAAAGTGCAGAAAGGTGAAAGATAAAAGGTAGAAAAACGAGTGAAAGAGCAGAGTTAGAGGAAGGAGACAGAGGTCCACTGGACCACCAGGGATGAGGCGCAGGGAAACCTGCGGGTGGAGGAGGGCTCGATCACCAACACTCGAGAGTGCAGGGGCAGGGGCAGGCCTCACTTAATGGTGGAGCTGCGAGGGTGGGAGAGCAATTTCACTGACAATGAGTCAGTGGTCTTGCTCGCCTGTCCCCGCAGTGGCCGCCATTAAGTAGGGGTCGGGGAGGGCTGGACAGCTGGGAGGCGGGAGCGGGGAGGGGAGCTGGATTGGGCCGGTCGCGCTGGGGGAGGGGCCGCGGGGCAGCAGCGGCGGGGAAAGGTAAAGGGAGGAAATAAGGGATAAAGAAAAAGGGAAAATAGGCAGAAATAAGGCACAAAAGAGCAGAGATGCAGAAAGGTGAAAGATAAAAGAGGGTAGAAAAACGAGTGAAAACTAGTGAAAGGGCAGAGCGAGAGGAAGGGAAAATGAGCAGAAATAAGGCACAAAAGAGCAGAGATGCAGAAAAGTGCAGAAAGGTGAAAGATAAAAGAGGGTAGAAAAACGAGTGAAAACAAGTGAAAGGGCAGAGCGAGAGGAAGGGAAAATGAGCAGAAATAAGGCACAAAAGAGCAGAGATGCAGAAAAGTGCAGAAAGGTGAAAGATAAAAGGTAGAAAAACGAGTGAAAGAGCAGAGTTAGAGGAAGGAGACAGAGGTCCACTGGACCACCAGGGATGAGGCGCAGGAAACCTGCGGGTGGAGGAGGGCCTCGATCACCAACACTCGAGAGTGCAGGGGCAGGGGCAGGCCTCACTTAATGGTGGAGCTGCGAGGGTGGGAGAGCAATTTCACTGACAATGAGTCAGTGGTCTTGCTCGCCTGTCCCCGCAGTGGCCGCCATTAAGTAGGGGTCGGGGAGGGCTGGACAGCTGGGAGGCGGGAGCGGGGAGGGGAGCTGGATTGGGCCGGTCGCGCTGGGGGAGGGGCCGCGGGGGCAGCAGCGGCGGGGAAAGGTAAAGGGAGGAAATAAGGGATAAAGAAAAAAGGGAAAATAGGCAGAAATAAGGCACAAAAGAGCAGAGATGCAGAAAGGTGAAAGATAAAAGAGGGTAGAAAAACGAGTGAAAACTAGTGAAAGGGCAGAGCGAGAGGAAGGGAAAATGAGCAGAAATAAGGCACAAAAGAGCAGAGATGCAGAAAAGTGCAGAAAGGTGAAAGATAAAAGAGGGTAGAAAAACGAGTGAAAACAAGTGAAAGGGCAGAGCGAGAGGAAGGGAAAATGAGCAGAAATAAGGCACAAAAGAGCAGAGATGCAGAAAAGTGCAGAAAGGTGAAAGATAAAAGGTAGAAAAACGAGTGAAAGAGCAGAGTTAGAGGAAGGAGACAGAGGTCCACTGGACCACCAGGGATGAGGCGCAGGGAAACCTGCGGGTGGAGGAGGGCTCGATCACCAACACTCGAGAGTGCAGGGGCAGGGGCAGGCCTCACTTAATGGTGGAGCTGCGAGGGTGGGAGAGCAATTTCACTGACAATGAGTCAGTGGTCTTGCTCGCCTGTCCCCGCAGTGGCCGCCATTAAGTAGGGGTCGGGGAGGGCTGGACAGCTGGGAGGCGGGAGCGGGGAGGGGAGCTGGATTGGGCCGGTCGCGCTGGGGGAGGGGCCGCGGGGCAGCAGCGGCGGGGAAAGGTAAAGGGAGGAAATAAGGGATAAAGAAAAAGGGAAAATAGGCAGAAATAAGGCACAAAAGAGCAGAGATGCAGAAAGGTGAAAGATAAAAGAGGGTAGAAAAACGAGTGAAAACTAGTGAAAGGGCAGAGCGAGAGGAAGGGAAAATGAGCAGAAATAAGGCACAAAAGAGCAGAGATGCAGAAAAGTGCAGAAAGGTGAAAGATAAAAGAGGGTAGAAAAACGAGTGAAAACAAGTGAAAGGGCAGAGCGAGAGGAAGGGAAAATGAGCAGAAATAAGGCACAAAAGAGCAGAGATGCAGAAAAGTGCAGAAAGGTGAAAGATAAAAGGTAGAAAAACGAGTGAAAGAGCAGAGTTAGAGGAAGGAGACAGAGGTCCACTGGACCACCAGGGATGAGGCGCAGGGAAACCTGCGGGTGGAGGAGGGCTTCGATCACCAACACTCGAGAGTGCAGGGGCAGGGGCAGGCCTCACTTAATGGTGGAGCTGCGAGGGTGGGAGAGCAATTTCACTGACAATGAGTCAGTGGTCTTGCTCGCCTGTCCCCGCAGTGGCCGCTATTAAGTAGGGGTCGGGGAGGGCTGGACAGCTGGGAGGCGGGAGCGGGGGAGGAGCTGGATTGGGCCGGTCGCGCTGGGGGGAGGGGCCGCGGGGGCAGCAGCGGCGGGGAAAGGTAAAGGGAGGAAATAAGGGATAAAGAAAAAAGGGAAAATAGGCAGAAATAAGGCACAAAAGAGCAGAGATGCAGAAAGGTGAAAGATAAAAGAGGGTAGAAAAACGAGTGAAAACTAGTGAAAGGGCAGAGCGAGAGGAAGGGAAAATGAGCAGAAATAAGGCACAAAAGAGCAGAGATGCAGAAAAGTGCAGAAAGGTGAAAGATAAAAGAGGGTAGAAAAACGAGTGAAAACAAGTGAAAGGGCAGAGCGAGAGGAAGGGAAAATGAGCAGAAATAAGGCACAAAAGAGCAGAGATGCAGAAAAGTGCAGAAAGGTGAAAGATAAAAGGTAGAAAAACGAGTGAAAGAGCAGAGTTAGAGGAAGGAGACAGAGGTCCACTGGACCACCAGGGATGAGGCGCAGGGAAACCTGCGGGTGGAGGAGGGCCTCGATCACCAACACTCGAGAGTGCAGGGGCAGGGGCAGGCCTCACTTAATGGTGGAGCTGCGAGGGTGGGAGAGCAATTTCACTGACAATGAGTCAGTGGTCTTGCTCGCCTGTCCCCGCAGTGGCCGCCATTAAGTAGGGGTCGGGGAGGGCTGGACAGCTGGGAGGCGGGAGCGGGGAGGAGCTGGATTGGGCCGGTCGCGCTGGGGGGAGGGGCCGCGGGGCAGCAGCGGCGGGGAAAGGTAAAGGGAGGAAATAAGGGATAAAGAAAAAGGGAAAATAGGCAGAAATAAGGCACAAAAGAGCAGAGATGCAGAAAGGTGAAAGATAAAAGAGGGTAGAAAAACGAGTGAAAACTAGTGAAAGGGCAGAGCGAGAGGAAGGGAAAATGAGCAGAAATAAGGCACAAAAGAGCAGAGATGCAGAAAAGTGCAGAAAGGTGAAAGATAAAAGAGGGTAGAAAAACGAGTGAAAACAAGTGAAAGGGCAGAGCGAGAGGAAGGGAAAATGAGCAGAAATAAGGCACAAAAGAGCAGAGATGCAGAAAAGTGCAGAAAGGTGAAAGATAAAAGGTAGAAAAACGAGTGAAAGAGCAGAGTTAGAGGAAGGAGACAGAGGTCCACTGGACCACCAGGGATGAGGCGCAGGGAAACCTGCGGGTGGAGGAGGGCCTCGATCACCAACACTCGAGAGTGCAGGGGCAGGGGCAGGCCTCACTTAATGGTGGAGCTGCGAGGGTGGGAGAGCAATTTCACTGACAATGAGTCAGTGGTCTTGCTCGCCTGTCCCCGCAGTGGCCGCCATTAAGTAGGGGTCGGGGAGGGCTGGACAGCTGGGAGGCGGGAGCGGGGAGGGGAGCTGGATTGGGCCGGTCGCGCTGGGGGGAGGGGCCGCGGGGGCAGCAGCGGCGGGGAAAGGTAAAGGGAGGAAATAAGGGATAAAGAAAAAAGGGAAAATAGGCAGAAATAAGGCACAAAAGAGCAGAGATGCAGAAAGGTGAAAGATAAAAGAGGGTAGAAAAACGAGTGAAAACTAGTGAAAGGGCAGAGCGAGAGGAAGGGAAAATGAGCAGAAATAAGGCACAAAAGAGCAGAGATGCAGAAAAGTGCAGAAAGGTGAAAGATAAAAGAGGGTAGAAAAACGAGTGAAAACAAGTGAAAGGGCAGAGCGAGAGGAAGGGAAAATGAGCAGAAATAAGGCACAAAAGAGCAGAGATGCAGAAAAGTGCAGAAAGGTGAAAGATAAAAGGTAGAAAAACGAGTGAAAGAGCAGAGTTAGAGGAAGGAGACAGAGGTCCACTGGACCACCAGGGATGAGGCGCAGGGAAACCTGCGGGTGGAGGAGGGCCTCGATCACCAACACTCGAGAGTGCAGGGGCAGGGGCAGGCCTCACTTAATGGTGGAGCTGCGAGGGTGGGAGAGCAATTTCACTGACAATGAGTCAGTGGTCTTGCTCGCCTGTCCCCGCAGTGGCCGCCATTAAGTAGGGGTCGGGGAGGGCTGGACAGCTGGGAGGCGGGAGCGGGGAGGGGAGCTGGATTGGGCCGGTCGCGCTGGGGGGAGGGGCCGCGGGGGCAGCAGCGGCGGGGAAAGGTAAAGGGAGGAAATAAGGGATAAAGAAAAAAGGGAAAATAGGCAGAAATAAGGCACAAAAGAGCAGAGATGCAGAAAGGTGAAAGA
The DNA here is from genome assembly GCA_963921515.1 of Calotriton arnoldi. Taxonomy (NCBI): domain Eukaryota; kingdom Metazoa; phylum Chordata; class Amphibia; order Caudata; family Salamandridae; genus Calotriton; species Calotriton arnoldi. Next base: position 654,329 of record CAWUFW010010610.1, on the reverse strand, counting down.
TAAAAGAGGGTAGAAAAACGAGTGAAAACTAGTGAAAGGGCAGAGCGAGAGGAAGGGAAAATGAGCAGAAATAAGGCACAAAAGAGCAGAGATGCAGAAAAGTGCAGAAAGGTGAAAGATAAAAGAGGGTAGAAAAACGAGTGAAAACAAGTGAAAGGGCAGAGCGAGAGGAAGGGAAAATGAGCAGAAATAAGGCACAAAAGAGCAGAGATGCAGAAAAGTGCAGAAAGGTGAAAGATAAAAGGTAGAAAAACGAGTGAAAGAGCAGAGTTAGAGGAAGGAGACAGAGGTCCACTGGACCACCAGGGATGAGGCGCAGGGAAACCTGCGGGTGGAGGAGGGCCTCGATCACCAACACTCGAGAGTGCAGGGGCAGGGGCAGGCCTCACTTAATGGTGGAGCTGCGAGGGTGGGAGAGCAATTTCACTGACAATGAGTCAGTGGTCTTGCTCGCCTGTCCCCGCAGTGGCCGCCATTAAGTAGGGGTCGGGGAGGGCTGGACAGCTGGGAGGCGGGAGCGGGGAGGGGAGCTGGATTGGGCCGGTCGCGCTGGGGGAGGGGCCGCGGGGGCAGCAGCGGCGGGGAAAGGTAAAGGGAGGAAATAAGGGATAAAGAAAAAAGGGAAAATAGGCAGAAATAAGGCACAAAAGAGCAGAGATGCAGAAAGGTGAAAGATAAAAGAGGGTAGAAAAACGAGTGAAAACTAGTGAAAGGGCAGAGCGAGAGGAAGGGAAAATGAGCAGAAATAAGGCACAAAAGAGCAGAGATGCAGAAAAGTGCAGAAAGGTGAAAGATAAAAGAGGGTAGAAAAACGAGTGAAAACAAGTGAAAGGGCAGAGCGAGAGGAAGGGAAAATGAGCAGAAATAAGGCACAAAAGAGCAGAGATGCAGAAAAGTGCAGAAAGGTGAAAGATAAAAGGTAGAAAAACGAGTGAAAGAGCAGAGTTAGAGGAAGGAGACAGAGGTCCACTGGACCACCAGGGATGAGGCGCAGGGAAACCTGCGGGTGGAGGAGGGCCTCGATCACCAACACTCGAGAGTGCAGGGGCAGGGGCAGGCCTCACTTAATGGTGGAGCTGCGAGGGTGGGAGAGCAATTTCACTGACAATGAGTCAGTGGTCTTGCTCGCCTGTCCCCGCAGTGGCCGCCATTAAGTAGGGGTCGGGGAGGGCTGGACAGCTGGGAGGCGGGAGCGGGGAGGGGAGCTGGATTGGGCCGGTCGCGCTGGGGGGAGGGGCCGCGGGGCAGCAGCGGCGGGGAAAGGTAAAGGGAGGAAATAAGGGATAAAGAAAAAAGGGAAAATAGGCAGAAATAAGGCACAAAAGAGCAGAGATGCAGAAAGGTGAAAGATAAAAGAGGGTAGAAAAACGAGTGAAAACTAGTGAAAGGGCAGAGCGAGAGGAAGGGAAAATGAGCAGAAATAAGGCACAAAAGAGCAGAGATGCAGAAAAGTGCAGAAAGGTGAAAGATAAAAGAGGGTAGAAAAACGAGTGAAAACAAGTGAAAGGGCAGAGCGAGAGGAAGGGAAAATGAGCAGAAATAAGGCACAAAAGAGCAGAGATGCAGAAAAGTGCAGAAAGGTGAAAGATAAAAGGTAGAAAAACGAGTGAAAGAGCAGAGTTAGAGGAAGGAGACAGAGGTCCACTGGACCACCAGGGATGAGGCGCAGGGAAACCTGCGGGTGGAGGAGGGCCTCGATCACCAACACTCGAGAGTGCAGGGGCAGGGGCAGGCCTCACTTAATGGTGGACCTGCGAGGGTGGAGAGCAATTTCACTGACAATGAGTCAGTGGTCTTGCTCGCCTGTCCCCGCAGTGGCCGCTATTAAGTAGGGGTCGGGGAGGGCTGGACAGCTGGGAGGCGGGAGCGGGGAGGGGAGCTGGATTGGGCCGGTCGCGCTGGGGGGGAGGGGCCGCGGGGGCAGCAGCGGCGGGGAAAGGTAAAGGGAGGAAATAAGGGATAAAGAAAAAAGGGAAAATAGGCAGAAATAAGGCACAAAAGAGCAGAGATGCAGAAAGGTGAAAGATAAAAGAGGGTAGAAAAACGAGTGAAAACTAGTGAAAGGGCAGAGCGAGAGGAAGGGAAAATGAGCAGAAATAAGGCACAAAAGAGCAGAGATGCAGAAAAGTGCAGAAAGGTGAAAGATAAAAGAGGGTAGAAAAACGAGTGAAAACAAGTGAAAGGGCAGAGCGAGAGGAAGGGAAAATGAGCAGAAATAAGGCACAAAAGAGCAGAGATGCAGAAAAGTGCAGAAAGGTGAAAGATAAAAGGTAGAAAAACGAGTGAAAGAGCAGAGTTAGAGGAAGGAGACAGAGGTCCACTGGACCACCAGGGATGAGGCGCAGGGAAACCTGCGGGTGGAGGAGGGCCTCGATCACCAACACTCGAGAGTGCAGGGGCAGGGGCAGGCCTCACTTAATGGTGGAGCTGCGAGGGTGGGAGAGCAATTTCACTGACAATGAGTCAGTGGTCTTGCTCGCCTGTCCCCGCAGTGGCCGCCATTAAGTAGGGGTCGGGGAGGGCTGGACAGCTGGGAGGCGGGAGCGGGGAGGGGAGCTGGATTGGGCCGGTCGCGCTGGGGGAGGGGCCGCGGGGGCAGCAGCGGCGGGGAAAGGTAAAGGGAGGAAATAAGGGATAAAGAAAAAGGGAAAATAGGCAGAAATAAGGCACAAAAGAGCAGAGATGCAGAAAGGTGAAAGATAAAAGAGGGTAGAAAAACGAGTGAAAACTAGTGAAAGGGCAGAGCGAGAGGAAGGGAAAATGAGCAGAAATAAGGCACAAAAGAGCAGAGATGCAGAAAAGTGCAGAAAGGTGAAAGATAAAAGAGGGTAGAAAAACGAGTGAAAACAAGTGAAAGGGCAGAGCGAGAGGAAGGGAAAATGAGCAGAAATAAGGCACAAAAGAGCAGAGATGCAGAAAAGTGCAGAAAGGTGAAAGATAAAAGGTAGAAAAACGAGTGAAAGAGCAGAGTTAGAGGAAGGAGACAGAGGTCCACTGGACCACCAGGGATGAGGCGCAGGAAACCTGCGGGTGGAGGAGGGCCTCGATCACCAACACTCGAGAGTGCAGGGGCAGGGGCAGGCCTCACTTAATGGTGGAGCTGCGAGGGTGGAGAGCAATTTCACTGACAATGAGTCAGTGGTCTTGCTCGCCTGTCCCCGCAGTGGCCGCTATTAAGTAGGGGTCGGGGAGGGCTGGACAGCTGGGAGGCGGGAGCGGGAGGGGAGCTGGATTGGGCCGGTCGCGCTGGGGGGAGGGGCCGCGGGGCAGCAGCGGCGGGGAAAGGTAAAGGGAGGAAATAAGGGATAAAGAAAAAAGGGAAAATAGGCAGAAATAAGGCACAAAAGAGCAGAGATGCAGAAAGGTGAAAGATAAAAGAGGGTAGAAAAACGAGTGAAAACTAGTGAAAGGGCAGAGCGAGAGGAAGGGAAAATGAGCAGAAATAAGGCACAAAAGAGCAGAGATGCAGAAAAGTGCAGAAAGGTGAAAGATAAAAGAGGGTAGAAAAACGAGTGAAAACAAGTGAAAGGGCAGAGCGAGAGGAAGGGAAAATGAGCAGAAATAAGGCACAAAAGAGCAGAGATGCAGAAAAGTGCAGAAAGGTGAAAGATAAAAGGTAGAAAAACGAGTGAAAGAGCAGAGTTAGAGGAAGGAGACAGAGGTCCACTGGACCACCAGGGATGAGGCGCAGGGAAACCTGCGGGTGGAGGAGGGCCTCGATCACCAACACTCGAGAGTGCAGGGGCAGGGGCAGGCCTCACTTAATGGTGGAGCTGCGAGGGTGGGAGAGCAATTTCACTGACAATGAGTCAGTGGTCTTGCTCGCCTGTCCCCGCAGTGGCCGCCATTAAGTAGGGGTCGGGGAGGGCTGGACAGCTGGGAGGCGGGAGCGGGGAGGGGAGCTGGATTGGGCCGGTCGCGCTGGGGGAGGGGCCGCGGGGGCAGCAGCGGCGGGGAAAGGTAAAGGGAGGAAATAAGGGATAAAGAAAAAAGGGAAAATAGGCAGAAATAAGGCACAAAAGAGCAGAGATGCAGAAAGGTGAAAGATAAAAGAGGGTAGAAAAACGAGTGAAAACTAGTGAAAGGGCAGAGCGAGAGGAAGGGAAAATGAGCAGAAATAAGGCACAAAAGAGCAGAGATGCAGAAAAGTGCAGAAAGGTGAAAGATAAAAGAGGGTAGAAAAACGAGTGAAAACAAGTGAAAGGGCAGAGCGAGAGGAAGGGAAAATGAGCAGAAATAAGGCACAAAAGAGCAGAGATGCAGAAAAGTGCAGAAAGGTGAAAGATAAAAGGTAGAAAAACGAGTGAAAGAGCAGAGTTAGAGGAAGGAGACAGAGGTCCACTGGACCACCAGGGATGAGGCGCAGGAAACCTGCGGGTGGAGGAGGGCCTCGATCACCAACACTCGAGAGTGCAGGGGCAGGGGCAGGCCTCACTTAATGGTGGAGCTGCGAGGGTGGGAGAGCAATTTCACTGACAATGAGTCAGTGGTCTTGCTCGCCTGTCCCCGCAGTGGCCGCTATTAAGTAGGGGTCGGGGAGGGCTGGACAGCTGGGAGGCGGGAGCGGGGAGGGGAGCTGGATTGGGCCGGTCGCGCTGGGGGAGGGGCCGCGGGGCAGCAGCGGCGGGGAAAGGTAAAGGGAGGAAATAAGGGATAAAGAAAAAGGGAAAATAGGCAGAAATAAGGCACAAAAGAGCAGAGATGCAGAAAGGTGAAAGATAAAAGAGGGTAGAAAAACGAGTGAAAACTAGTGAAAGGGCAGAGCGAGAGGAAGGGAAAATGAGCAGAAATAAGGCACAAAAGAGCAGAGATGCAGAAAAGTGCAGAAAGGTGAAAGATAAAAGAGGGTAGAAAAACGAGTGAAAACAAGTGAAAGGGCAGAGCGAGAGGAAGGGAAAATGAGCAGAAATAAGGCACAAAAGAGCAGAGATGCAGAAAAGTGCAGAAAGGTGAAAGATAAAAGGTAGAAAAACGAGTGAAAGAGCAGAGTTAGAGGAAGGAGACAGAGGTCCACTGGACCACCAGGGATGAGGCGCAGGGAAACCTGCGGGTGGAGGAGGGCCTCGATCACCAACACTCGAGAGTGCAGGGGCAGGGGCAGGCCTCACTTAATGGTGGAGCTGCGAGGGTGGGAGAGCAATTTCACTGACAATGAGTCAGTGGTCTTGCTCGCCTGTCCCCGCAGTGGCCGCCATTAAGTAGGGGTCGGGGAGGGCTGGACAGCTGGGAGGCGGGAGCGGGGAGGGGAGCTGGATTGGGCCGGTCGCGCTGGGGGAGGGGCCGCGGGGGCAGCAGCGGCGGGGAAAGGTAAAGGGAGGAAATAAGGGATAAAGAAAAAAGGGAAAATAGGCAGAAATAAGGCACAAAAGAGCAGAGATGCAGAAAGGTGAAAGATAAAAGAGGGTAGAAAAACGAGTGAAAACTAGTGAAAGGGCAGAGCGAGAGGAAGGGAAAATGAGCAGAAATAAGGCACAAAAGAGCAGAGATGCAGAAAAGTGCAGAAAGGTGAAAGATAAAAGAGGGTAGAAAAACGAGTGAAAACAAGTGAAAGGGCAGAGCGAGAGGAAGGGAAAATGAGCAGAAATAAGGCACAAAAGAGCAGAGATGCAGAAAAGTGCAGAAAGGTGAAAGATAAAAGGTAGAAAAACGAGTGAAAGAGCAGAGTTAGAGGAAGGAGACAGAGGTCCACTGGACCACCAGGGATGAGGCGCAGGGAAACCTGCGGGTGGAGGAGGGCTCGATCACCAACACTCGAGAGTGCAGGGGCAGGGGCAGGCCTCACTTAATGGTGGAGCTGCGAGGGTGGGAGAGCAATTTCACTGACAATGAGTCAGTGGTCTTGCTCGCCTGTCCCCGCAGTGGCCGCCATTAAGTAGGGGTCGGGGAGGGCTGGACAGCTGGGAGGCGGGAGCGGGGAGGGGAGCTGGATTGGGCCGGTCGCGCTGGGGGAGGGGCCGCGGGGGCAGCAGCGGCGGGGAAAGGTAAAGGGAGGAAATAAGGGATAAAGAAAAAAGGGAAAATAGGCAGAAATAAGGCACAAAAGAGCAGAGATGCAGAAAGGTGAAAGATAAAAGAGGGTAGAAAAACGAGTGAAAACTAGTGAAAGGGCAGAGCGAGAGGAAGGGAAAATGAGCAGAAATAAGGCACAAAAGAGCAGAGATGCAGAAAAGTGCAGAAAGGTGAAAGATAAAAGAGGGTAGAAAAACGAGTGAAAACAAGTGAAAGGGCAGAGCGAGAGGAAGGGAAAATGAGCAGAAATAAGGCACAAAAGAGCAGAGATGCAGAAAAGTGCAGAAAGGTGAAAGATAAAAGGTAGAAAAACGAGTGAAAGAGCAGAGTTAGAGGAAGGAGACAGAGGTCCACTGGACCACCAGGGATGAGGCGCAGGGAAACCTGCGGGTGGAGGAGGGCCTCGATCACCAACACTCGAGAGTGCAGGGGCAGGGGCAGGCCTCACTTAATGGTGGAGCTGCGAGGGTGGGAGAGCAATTTCACTGACAATGAGTCAGTGGTCTTGCTCGCCTGTCCCCGCAGTGGCCGCTATTAAGTAGGGGTCGGGGAGGGCTGGACAGCTGGGAGGCGGGAGCGGGGAGGGGAGCTGGATTGGGCCGGTCGCGCTGGGGGAGGGGCCGCGGGGCAGCAGCGGCGGGGAAAGGTAAAGGGAGGAAATAAGGGATAAAGAAAAAAGGGAAAATAGGCAGAAATAAGGCACAAAAGAGCAGAGATGCAGAAAGGTGAAAGATAAAAGAGGGTAGAAAAACGAGTGAAAACTAGTGAAAGGGCAGAGCGAGAGGAAGGGAAAATGAGCAGAAATAAGGCACAAAAGAGCAGAGATGCAGAAAAGTGCAGAAAGGTGAAAGATAAAAGAGGGTAGAAAAACGAGTGAAAACAAGTGAAAGGGCAGAGCGAGAGGAAGGGAAAATGAGCAGAAATAAGGCACAAAAGAGCAGAGATGCAGAAAAGTGCAGAAAGGTGAAAGATAAAAGGTAGAAAAACGAGTGAAAGAGCAGAGTTAGAGGAAGGAGACAGAGGTCCACTGGACCACCAGGGATGAGGCGCAGGGAAACCTGCGGGTGGAGGAGGGCCTCGATCACCAACACTCGAGAGTGCAGGGGCAGGGGCAGGCCTCACTTAATGGTGGAGCTGCGAGGGTGGGAGAGCAATTTCACTGACAATGAGTCAGTGGTCTTGCTCGCCTGTCCCCGCAGTGGCCGCCATTAAGTAGGGGTCGGGGAGGGCTGGACAGCTGGGAGGCGGGAGCGGGGAGGGAGCTGGATTGGGCCGGTCGCGCTGGGGGAGGGGCCGCGGGGGCAGCAGCGGCGGGGAAAGGTAAAGGGAGGAAATAAGGGATAAAGAAAAAAGGGAAAATAGGCAGAAATAAGGCACAAAAGAGCAGAGATGCAGAAAGGTGAAAGATAAAAGAGGGTAGAAAAACGAGTGAAAACTAGTGAAAGGGCAGAGCGAGAGGAAGGGAAAATGAGCAGAAATAAGGCACAAAAGAGCAGAGATGCAGAAAAGTGCAGAAAGGTGAAAGATAAAAGAGGGTAGAAAAACGAGTGAAAACAAGTGAAAGGGCAGAGCGAGAGGAAGGGAAAATGAGCAGAAATAAGGCACAAAAGAGCAGAGATGCAGAAAAGTGCAGAAAGGTGAAAGATAAAAGGTAGAAAAACGAGTGAAAGAGCAGAGTTAGAGGAAGGAGACAGAGGTCCACTGGACCACCAGGGATGAGGCGCAGGGAAACCTGCGGGTGGAGGAGGGCCTCGATCACCAACACTCGAGAGTGCAGGGGCAGGGGCAGGCCTCACTTAATGGTGGAGCTGCGAGGGTGGGAGAGCAATTTCACTGACAATGAGTCAGTGGTCTTGCTCGCCTGTCCCCGCAGTGGCCGCCATTAAGTAGGGGTCGGGGAGGGCTGGACAGCTGGGAGGCGGGAGCGGGAGGGGAGCTGGATTGGGCCGGTCGCGCTGGGGGGAGGGGCCGCGGGGGCAGCAGCGGCGGGGAAAGGTAAAGGGAGGAAATAAGGGATAAAGAAAAAAGGGAAAATAGGCAGAAATAAGGCACAAAAGAGCAGAGATGCAGAAAGGTGAAAGATAAAAGAGGGTAGAAAAACGAGTGAAAACTAGTGAAAGGGCAGAGCGAGAGGAAGGGAAAATGAGCAGAAATAAGGCACAAAAGAGCAGAGATGCAGAAAAGTGCAGAAAGGTGAAAGATAAAAGAGGGTAGAAAAACGAGTGAAAACAAGTGAAAGGGCAGAGCGAGAGGAAGGGAAAATGAGCAGAAATAAGGCACAAAAGAGCAGAGATGCAGAAAAGTGCAGAAAGGTGAAAGATAAAAGGTAGAAAAACGAGTGAAAGAGCAGAGTTAGAGGAAGGAGACAGAGGTCCACTGGACCACCAGGGATGAGGCGCAGGGAAACCTGCGGGTGGAGGAGGGCCTCGATCACCAACACTCGAGAGTGCAGGGGCAGGGGCAGGCCTCACTTAATGGTGGAGCTGCGAGGGTGGGAGAGCAATTTCACTGACAATGAGTCAGTGGTCTTGCTCGCCTGTCCCCGCAGTGGCCGCCATTAAGTAGGGGTCGGGAGGGCTGGACAGCTGGGAGGCGGGAGCGGGGAGGGGAGCTGGATTGGGCCGGTCGCGCTGGGGGGAGGGGCCGCGGGGGCAGCAGCGGCGGGGAAAGGTAAAGGGAGGAAATAAGGGATAAAGAAAAAGGGAAAATAGGCAGAAATAAGGCACAAAAGAGCAGAGATGCAGAAAGGTGAAAGATAAAAGAGGGTAGAAAAACGAGTGAAAACTAGTGAAAGGGCAGAGCGAGAGGAAGGGAAAATGAGCAGAAATAAGGCACAAAAGAGCAGAGATGCAGAAAAGTGCAGAAAGGTGAAAGATAAAAGAGGGTAGAAAAACGAGTGAAAACAAGTGAAAGGGCAGAGCGAGAGGAAGGGAAAATGAGCAGAAATAAGGCACAAAAGAGCAGAGATGCAGAAAAGTGCAGAAAGGTGAAAGATAAAAGGTAGAAAAACGAGTGAAAGAGCAGAGTTAGAGGAAGGAGACAGAGGTCCACTGGACCACCAGGGATGAGGCGCAGGGAAACCTGCGGGTGGAGGAGGGCCTCGATCACCAACACTCGAGAGTGCAGGGGCAGGGGCAGGCCTCACTTAATGGTGGAGCTGCGAGGGTGGGAGAGCAATTTCACTGACAATGAGTCAGTGGTCTTGCTCGCCTGTCCCGCAGTGGCCGCCATTAAGTAGGGGTCGGGGAGGGCTGGACAGCTGGGAGGCGGGAGCGGGGAGGGGAGCTGGATTGGGCCGGTCGCGCTGGGGGAGGGGCCGCGGGGGCAGCAGCGGCGGGGAAAGGTAAAGGGAGGAAATAAGGGATAAAGAAAAAAGGGAAAATAGGCAGAAATAAGGCACAAAAGAGCAGAGATGCAGAAAGGTGAAAGATAAAAGAGGGTAGAAAAACGAGTGAAAACTAGTGAAAGGGCAGAGCGAGAGGAAGGGAAAATGAGCAGAAATAAGGCACAAAAGAGCAGAGATGCAGAAAAGTGCAGAAAGGTGAAAGATAAAAGAGGGTAGAAAAACGAGTGAAAACAAGTGAAAGGGCAGAGCGAGAGGAAGGGAAAATGAGCAGAAATAAGGCACAAAAGAGCAGAGATGCAGAAAAGTGCAGAAAGGTGAAAGATAAAAGGTAGAAAAACGAGTGAAAGAGCAGAGTTAGAGGAAGGAGACAGAGGTCCACTGGACCACCAGGGATGAGGCGCAGGGAAACCTGCGGGTGGAGGAGGGCCTCGATCACCAACACTCGAGAGTGCAGGGGCAGGGGCAGGCCTCACTTAATGGTGGAGCTGCGAGGGTGGGAGAGCAATTTCACTGACAATGAGTCAGTGGTCTTGCTCGCCTGTCCCCGCAGTGGCCGCCATTAAGTAGGGGTCGGGGAGGGCTGGACAGCTGGGAGGCGGGAGCGGGAGGGGAGCTGGATTAGGCCGGTCGCGCTGGGGGGGGTGGGGCCGCGGGGGCAGCAGCGGCGGGGAAAGGTAAAGGGAGGAAATATGGGATAAAGAAAAAAGGGAAAATAGGCAGAAATAAGGCACAAAAGAGCAGAGATGCAGAAAGGAGAAAGATAAAAGAGGGTAGAAAAACGAGTGAAAACTAGTGAAAGGGCAGAGCGAGAGGAAGGGAAAATGAGCAGAAATAAGGCACAAAAGAGCAGAGATGCAGAAAAGTGCAGAAAGGTGAAAGATAAAAGGTAGAAAAACGAGTGAAAGAGCAGAGTTAGAGGAAGGAGACAGAGGTCCACTGGACCACCAGGGATGAGGCGCAGGGAAACCTGCGGGTGGAGGAGGGCCTCGATCACCAACACTCGAGAGTGCAGGGGCAGGGCAGGCCTCACTTAATGGTGGAGCTGCGAGGGTGGGAGAGCAATTTCACTGACAATGAGTCAGTGGTCTTGCTCGCCTGTCCCCGCAGTGGCCGCTATTAAGTAGGGGTCGGGGAGGGCTGGACAGCTGGGAGGCGGGAGCGGGGAGGGGAGCTGGATTGGGCCGGTCGCGCTGGGGGAGGGGCCGCGGGGGCAGCAGCGGCGGGGAAAGGTAAAGGGAGGAAATAAGGGATAAAGAAAAAGGGAAAATAGGCAGAAATAAGGCACAAAAGAGCAGAGATGCAGAAAGGTGAAAGATAAAAGAGGGTAGAAAAACGAGTGAAAACTAGTGAAAGGGCAGAGCGAGAGGAAGGGAAAATGAGCAGAAATAAGGCACAAAAGAGCAGAGATGCAGAAAAGTGCAGAAAGGTGAAAGATAAAAGAGGGTAGAAAAACGAGTGAAAACAAGTGAAAGGGCAGAGCGAGAGGAAGGGAAAATGAGCAGAAATAAGGCACAAAAGAGCAGAGATGCAGAAAAGTGCAGAAAGGTGAAAGATAAAAGGTAGAAAAACGAGTGAAAGAGCAGAGTTAGAGGAAGGAGACAGAGGTCCACTGGACCACCAGGGATGAGGCGCAGGGAAACCTGCGGGTGGAGGAGGGCCCGATCACCAACACTCGAGAGTGCAGGGGCAGGGGCAGGCCTCACTTAATGGTGGAGCTGCGAGGGTGGGAGAGCAATTTCACTGACAATGAGTCAGTGGTCTTGCTCGCCTGTCCCCGCAGTGGCCGCTATTAAGTAGGGGTCGGGGAGGGCTGGACAGCTGGGAGGCGGGAGCGGGGAGGGAGCTGGATTGGGCCGGTCGCGCTGGGGGGAGGGGCCGCGGGGCAGCAGCGGCGGGGAAAGGTAAAGGGAGGAAATAAGGGATAAAGAAAAAAGGGAAAATAGGCAGAAATAAGGCACAAAAGAGCAGAGATGCAGAAAGGAGAAAGATAAAAGAGGGTAGAAAAACGAGTGAAAACTAGTGAAAGGGCAGAGCGAGAGGAAGGGAAAATGAGCAGAAATAAGGCACAAAAGAGCAGAGATGCAGAAAAGTGCAGAAAGGTGAAAGATAAAAGAGGGTAGAAAAACGAGTGAAAACAAGTGAAAGGGCAGAGCGAGAGGAAGGGAAAATGAGCAGAAATAAGGCACAAAAGAGCAGAGATGCAGAAAAGTGCAGAAAGGTGAAAGATAAAAGGTAGAAAAACGAGTGAAAGAGCAGAGTTAGAGGAAGGAGACAGAGGTCCACTGGACCACCAGGGATGAGGCGCAGGGAAACCTGCGGGTGGAGGAGGGCCTCGATCACCAACACTCGAGAGTGCAGGGGCAGGGCAGGCCTCACTTAATGGTGGAGCTGCGAGGGTGGGAGAGCAATTTCACTGACAATGAGTCAGTGGTCTTGCTCGCCTGTCCCCGCAGTGGCCGCCATTAAGTAGGGGTCGGGGAGGGCTGGACAGCTGGGAGGCGGGAGCGGGGAGGGGAGCTGGATTGGGCCGGTCGCGCTGGGGGAGGGGCCGCGGGGGCAGCAGCGGCGGGGAAAGGTAAAGGGAGGAAATAAGGGATAAAGAAAAAAGGGAAAATAGGCAGAAATAAGGCACAAAAGAGCAGAGATGCAGAAAGGAGAAAGATAAAAGAGGGTAGAAAAACGAGTGAAAACTAGTGAAAGGGCAGAGCGAGAGGAAGGGAAAATGAGCAGAAATAAGGCACAAAAGAGCAGAGATGCAGAAAAGTGCAGAAAGGTGAAAGATAAAAGAGGGTAGAAAAACGAGTGAAAACAAGTGAAAGGGCAGAGCGAGAGGAAGGGAAAATGAGCAGAAATAAGGCACAAAAGAGCAGAGATGCAGAAAAGTGCAGAAAGGTGAAAGATAAAAGGTAGAAAAACGAGTGAAAGAGCAGAGTTAGAGGAAGGAGACAGAGGTCCACTGGACCACCAGGGATGAGGCGCAGGGAAACCTGCGGGTGGAGGAGGGCCTCGATCACCAACACTCGAGAGTGCAGGGGCAGGGCAGGCCTCACTAATGGTGGAGCGCAGGGTGGGAGAGCAATTTCACTGACAATGAGTCAGTGGTCTTGCTCGCCTGTCCTCGCAGTGGCCGCCATTAAGTAGGGGTCGGGGAGGGCTGGACAGCTGGGAGGCGGGAGCGGGGAGGGGAGCTGGATTGGGCCGGTCGCGCTGGGGGAGGGGCCGCGGGGCAGCAGCGGCGGGGAAAGGTAAAGGGAGGAAATAAGGGATAAAGAAAAAAGGGAAAATAGGCAGAAATAAGGCACAAAAGAGCAGAGATGCAGAAAGGAGAAAGATAAAAGAGGGTAGAAAAAAGAGTGAAAACTAGTGAAAGGGCAGAGCGAGAGGAAGGGAAAATGAGCAGAAATAAGGCACAAAGAGCAGAGATGCAGAAAAGTGCAGAAAGGTGAAAGATAAAAGAGGGTAGAAAAACGAGTGAAAACAAGTGAAAGGGCAGAGCGAGAGGAAGGGAAAATGAGCAGAAATAAGGCACAAAAGAGCAGAGATGCAGAAAAGTGCAGAAAGGTGAAAGATAAAAGGTAGAAAAACGAGTGAAAGAGCAGAGTTAGAGGAAGGAGACAGAGGTCCACTGGACCACCAGGGATGAGGCGCAGGGAAACCTGCGGGTGGAGGAGGGCCTCGATCACCAACACTCGAGAGTGCAGGGGCAGGGGCAGGCCTCACTTAATGGTGGAGCTGCGAGGGTGGGAGAGCAATTTCACTGACAATGAGTCAGTGGTCTTGCTCGCCTGTCCCCGCAGTGGCCGCTATTAAGTAGGGGTCGGGGAGGGCTGGACAGCTGGGAGGCGGGAGCGGGGAGGGGAGCTGGATTGGGCCGGTCGCGCTGGGGGGGAGGGGCCGCGGGGGCAGCAGCGGCGGGGAAAGGTAAAGGGAGGAAATAAAAGATAAAGAAAAAGGGAAAATAGGCAGAAATAAGGCACAAAAGAGCAGAGATGCAGAAAGGAGAAAGATAAAAGAGGGTAGAAAAACGAGTGAAAACTAGTGAAAGGGCAGAGCGAGAGGAAGGGAAAATGAGCAGAAATAAGGCACAAAAGAGCAGAGATGCAGAAAAGTGCAGAAAGGTGAAAGATAAAAGAGGGTAGAAAAACGAGTGAAAACAAGTGAAAGGGCAGAGCGAGAGGAAGGGAAAATGAGCAGAAATAAGGCACAAAAGAGCAGAGATGCAGAAAAGTGCAGAAAGGTGAAAGATAAAAGGTAGAAAAACGAGTGAAAGAGCAGAGTTAGAGGAAGGAGACAGAGGTCCACTGGACCACCAGGGATGAGGCGCAGGGAAACCTGCGGGTGGAGGAGGGCCTCGATCACCAACACTCGAGAGTGCAGGGGCAGGGGCAGGCCTCACTTAATGGTGGAGCTGCGAGGGTGGGAGAGCAATTTCACTGACAATGAGTCAGTGGTCTTGCTCGCCTGTCCCCGCAGTGGCCGCTATTAAGTAGGGGTCGGGGAGGGCTGGACAGCTGGGAGGCGGGAGCGGGGAGGGAGCTGGATTGGGCCGGTCGCGCTGGGGGGAGGGGCCGCGGGGGCAGCAGCGGCGGGGAAAGGTAAAGGGAGGAAATAAGGGATAAAGAAAAAAGGGAAAATAGGCAGAAATAAGGCACAAAAGAGCAGAGATGCAGAAAGGAGAAAGATAAAAGAGGGTAGAAAAACGAGTGAAAACTAGTGAAAGGGCAGAGCGAGAGGAAGGGAAAATGAGCAGAAATAAGGCACAAAAGAGCAGAGATGCAGAAAAGTGCAGAAAGGTGAAAGATAAAAGAGGGTAGAAAAACGAGTGAAAACAAGTGAAAGGGCAGAGCGAGAGGAAGGGAAAATGAGCAGAAATAAGGCACAAAAGAGCAGAGATGCAGAAAAGTGCAGAAAGGTGAAAGATAAAAGGTAGAAAAACGAGTGAAAGAGCAGAGTTAGAGGAAGGAGACAGAGGTCCACTGGACCACCAGGGATGAGGCGCAGGGAAACCTGCGGGTGGAGGAGGGCCTCGATCACCAACACTCGAGAGTGCAGGGGCAGGGGCAGGCCTCACTTAATGGTGGAGCTGCGAGGGTGGGAGAGCAATTTCACTGACAATGAGTCAGTGGTCTTGCTCGCCTGTCCCCGCAGTGGCCGCTATTAAGTAGGGGTCGGGGAGGGCTGGACAGCTGGGAGGCGGGAGCGGGGAGGGAGCTGGATTGGGCCGGTCGCGCTGGGGGGAGGGGCCGCGGGGCAGCAGCGGCGGGGAAAGGTAAAGGGAGGAAATAAGGGATAAAGAAAAAAGGGAAAATAGGCAGAAATAAGGCACAAAAGAGCAGAGATGCAGAAAGGAGAAAGATAAAAGAGGGTAGAAAAACGAGTGAAAACTAGTGAAAGGGCAGAGCGAGAGGAAGGGAAAATGAGCAGAAATAAGGCACAAAAGAGCAGAGATGCAGAAAAGTGCAGAAAGGTGAAAGATAAAAGAGGGTAGAAAAACGAGTGAAAACAAGTGAAAGGGCAGAGCGAGAGGAAGGGAAAATGAGCAGAAATAAGGCACAAAAGAGCAGAGATGCAGAAAAGTGCAGAAAGGTGAAAGATAAAAGGTAGAAAAACGAGTGAAAGAGCAGAGTTAGAGGAAGGAGACAGAGGTCCACTGGACCACCAGGGATGAGGCGCAGGAAACCTGCGGGTGGAGGAGGGCCTCGATCACCAACACTCGAGAGTGCAGGGGCAGGGGCAGGCCTCACTTAATGGTGGAGCTGCGAGGGTGGGAGAGCAATTTCACTGACAATGAGTCAGTGGTCTTGCTCGCCTGTCCCCGCAGTGGCCGCTATTAAGTAGGGGTCGGGGAGGGCTGGACAGCTGGGAGGCGGGAGCGGGGAGGGAGCTGGATTGGGCCGGTCGCGCTGGGGGAGGGGCCGCGGGGCAGCAGCGGCGGGGAAAGGTAAAGGGAGGAAATAAGGGATAAAGAAAAAAGGGAAAATAGGCAGAAATAAGGCACAAAAGAGCAGAGATGCAGAAAGGAGAAAGATAAAAGAGGGTAGAAAAACGAGTGAAAACTAGTGAAAGGGCAGAGCGAGAGGAAGGGAAAATGAGCAGAAATAAGGCACAAAAGAGCAGAGATGCAGAAAAGTGCAGAAAGGTGAAAGATAAAAGGTAGAAAAACGAGTGAAAGAGCAGAGTTAGAGGAAGGAGACAGAGGTCCACTGGACCACCAGGGATGAGGCGCAGGGAAACCTGCGGGTGGAGGAGGGCCTCGATCACCAACACTCGAGAGTGCAGGGGCAGGCCTCACTTGAGGGTGGGAGAGCAATTTCACTGACAATGAGACAGTGGTCTTGCTCGCCTGTCCCCGCAGTGGCCGCTATTAAGTAGGGGTCGGGGAGGGCTGGACATCTGGGAGGCAGGAGCGGGGAGGGGAGCTGGATTGGGCCGGTCGCGCTGGGGGGGAGGGGCCGCGGGGGCAGCAGCGGCGGGGAAAGGTAAAGGGAGGAAATAAGGGATAAAGAAAAAAGGGAAAATAGGCAGAAATAAGGCACAAAAGAGCAGAGATGCAGAAAGGAGAAAGATAAAAGAGGGTAGAAAAACGAGTGAAAACTAGTGAAAGGGCAGAGCGAGAGGAAGGGAAAATGAGCAGAAATAAGGCACAAAAGAGCAGAGATGCAGAAAAGTGCAGAAAGGTGAAAGATTAAAGAGGGTAGAAAAACGAGTGAAAACAAGTGAAAGGGCAGAGCGAGAGGAAGGGAAAATGAGCAGAAATAAGGCACAAAAGAGCAGAGATGCAGAAAAGTGCAGAAAGGTGAAAGATAAAAGGTAGAAAAACGAGTGAAAGAGCAGAGTTAGAGGAAGGAGACAGAGGTCCACTGGACCATCAGGGATGAGGCGCAGGGAAACCTGCGGGTGGAGGAGGGCCTCGATAACCAACACTCGAGAGTGCAGGGGCAGGGGCAGGCCTCACTTAATGGTGGAGCTGCGAGGGTGGGAGAGCAATTTCACTGACAATGAGTCAGTGGTCTTGCTCGCCTGTCCCCGCAGTGGCCGCTATTAAGTAGGGGTCAGGGAGGGCTGGACAGCTGGGAGGCGGGGAGGGGAGCTGGATTGGGCCGGTCGCGCTGGGGGGGCGGGGCCGCGGGGGCAGCAGGACGGGGAAAGGTAAAGGGAGGAAATAAGGGATAAAGAAAAAAGGGAAAATAGGCAGAAATAAGGCACAAAAGAGCAGAGATGCAGAAAGGAGAAAGATAAAAGAGGGTAGAAAAACGAGTGAAAACTAGTGAAAGGGCAGAGCGAGAGGAAGGGAAAATGAGCAGAAATAAGGCACAAAAGAGCAGAGATGCAGAAAAGTGCAGAAAGGTGAAAGATAAAAGAGGGTAGAAAAACGAGTGAAAACAAGTGAAAGGGCAGAGCGAGAGGAAGGGAAAATGAGCAGAAATAAGGCACAAAAGAGCAGAGATGCAGAAAAGTGCAGAAAGGTGAAAGATAAAAGGTAGAAAAACGAGTGAAAGAGCAGAGTTAGAGGAAGGAGACAGAGGTCCACTGGACCACCAGGGATGAGGCGCAGGTAAACCTGCGGGTGGAGGAGGGCCTCGATCACCAACACTCGAGAGTGCAGGGGCAGGGGCAGGCCTCACTTGAGGGTGGGAGAGCAATTTCACTGACAATGAGTCAGTGGTCTTGCTCGCCTGTCCCCGCAGTGGCCGCTATTAAGTAGGGGTCGGGGAGGGCTGGACAGCTGGGAGGCGGGAGCGGGGAGGGGAGCTGGATTGGGCCGGTCGCGCTGGACGGGAGGGGCTGCGGGGGCAGCAGCGGCGGGGAAAGGTAAAGGGAGGAAATAAGGGATAAAGAAAAAAGGGAAAATAGGTAGAAATAAGGCACAAAAGAGCAGAGATGCAGAAAGGAGAAAGATAAAAGAGGGTAGAAAAACGAGTGAAAACTAGTGAAAGGGCAGAGCGAGAGGAAGGGAAAATGAGCAGAAATAAGGCACAAAAGAGCAGAGATGCAGAAAAGTGCAGAAAGGTGAAAGATTAAAGAGGGTAGAAAACGAGTGAAAACAAGTGAAAGGGCAGAGCGAGAGGAAGGGAAAATGAGCAGAAATAAGGCACAAAAGAGCAGAGATGCAGAAAAGTGCAGAAAGGTGAAAGATAAAAGGTAGAAAAACGAGTGAAAGAGCAGAGTTAGAGGAAGGAGACAGAGGTCCACTGGACCACCAGGGATGAGGCGCAGGGAAACCTGCGGGTGGAGGAGGGCCTCGATCACCAACACTCGAGAGTGCAGGGGCAGGGGCAGGCCTCACTTAATGGTGGAGCTGCGAGGGTGGGAGAGCAATTTCACTGACAATGAGTCAGTGGTCTTGCTCGCCTGTCCCCGCAGTGGCCGCTATTAAGTAGGGGTCGGGGAGGGCTGGACAGCTGGGAGGCAGGAGCGGGGAGGGGAGCTGGATTGGGCCGGTCGCGCTTGGGGGGAGGGGCCGCGGGGGCAGCAGCGGCGGGGAAAGGTAAAGGGAGGAAATAAGGGATAAAGAAAAAAGGGAAAATAGGCAGAAATAAGGCACAAAAGAGCAGAGATGCAGAAAGGAGAAAGATAAAAGAGGGTAGAAAAACGAGTGAAAACTAGTGAAAGGGCAGAGCGAGAGGAAGGGAAAATGAGCAGAAATAAGGCACAAAAGAGCAGAGATGCAGAAAAGTGCAGAAAGGTGAAAGATAAAAGAAGGTAGAAAAACGAGTGAAAACAAGTGAAAGGGCAGAGCGAGAGGAAGGGAAAATGAGCAGAAATAAGGCACAAAAGAGCAGAGATGCAGAAAAGTGCAGAAAGGTGAAAGATAAAAGGTAGAAAAACGAGTGAAAGAGCAGAGTTAGAGGAAGGAGACAGAGGTCCACTGGACCACCAGGGATGAGGCGCAGGAAACCTGCGGGTGGAGGAGGGCCTCGATCACCAACACTCGAGAGTGCAGGGGCAGGGGCAGGCCTCACTTAATGGTGGAGCTGCGAGGGTGGGAGAGCAATTTCACTGACAATGAGTCAGTGGTCTTGCTCGCCTGTCCCCGCAGTGGCCGCTATTAAGTAGGGGTCGGGAGGGCTGGACAGCTGGGAGGCGGGAGTGGGGAGGGGAGCTGGATTGGGCCGGTCGCGCTGGGGGGAGGGGCCGCGGGGGCAGCAGCGGCGGGGAAAGGTAAAGGGAGGAAATAAGGGATAAAGAAAAAAGGGAAAATAGGCAGAAATAAGGCACAAAAGAGCAGAGATGCAGAAAGGAGAAACATAAAAGAGGGTAGAAAAACGAGTGAAAACTAGTGAAAGGGCAGAGCGAGAGGAAGGGAAAATGAGCAGAAATAAGGCACAAAAGAGCAGAGATGCAGAAAAGTGCAGAAAGGTGAAAGATAAAAGAGGGTAGAAAAACGAGTGAAAACAAGTGAAAGGGCAGAGCGAGAGGAAGGGAAAATGAGCAGAAATAAGGCACAAAAGAGCAGAGATGCAGAAAAGTGCAGAAAGGTGAAAGATAAAAGGTAGAAAAACGAGTGAAAGAGCAGAGTTAGAGGAAGGAGACAGAGGTCCACTGGACCACCAGGGATGAGGCGCAGGAAACCTGCGGGGGGAGGAGGGCCTCGATCACCAACACTCGAGAGTGCAGGGGCAGGGGCAGGCCTCACTTAATGGTGGAGCTGCGAGGGTGGGAGAGCAATTTCACTGACAATGAGTCAGTGGTCTTGCTCGCCTGTCCTCGCAGTGGCCGCTATTAAGTAAGGGTCGGGAGGGCTGGACAGCTGGGAGGCGGGAGCGTGGAGGGAGCTGGATTGGGCCGGTCGCGCTGGGGGGAGGGGCTGCGGGGGCAGCAGCGGCGGGGAAAGGTAAAGGGAGGAAATAAGGGATAAAGAAAAAAGGGAAAATAGGCAGAAATAAGGCACAAAATAGCAGAGATGCAGAAAGGAGAAAGATAAAAGAGGGTAGAAAAACGAGTGAAAACTAGTGAAAGGGCAGAGCGAGAGGAAGGGAAAACGAGCATAAATAAGGCACAAAAGAGCAGAGATGCAGAAAAGTGCAGAAAGGTGAAAGATAAAAGAGGGTAGAAAAACGAGTGAAAACAAGTGAAAGGGCAGAGCGAGAGGAAGGGAAAATGAGCAGAAATAAGGCACAAAAGAGTAGAGATGCAGAAAAGTGCAGAAAGGTGAAAGATAAAAGGTAGAAAAACAAGTGAAAGAGCAGAGTTAGAGGAAGGAGACAGAGGTCCACTGGACCACCAGGGATGAGGCGCAGGGAAACCTGCGGGTGGAGGAGGGCCTCGATCACCAACACTCGAGAGTGCAGGGGCAGGCCTCACTTAATGGTGGAGCTGCGAGGGTGGGAGAGCAATTTCACTGACAATGAGTCAGTGGTCTTGCTCGCCTGTCCCCGCAGTGGGCGCCATTAAGTAGGGGTCGAGGAGGGCTGGACAGCTGGGAGGCGGGAGCGGGGAGGGGAGCTGGATTGGGCCGGTCGCGCTGGGGGAGGGGCCGCGGGGGCAGCAGCGGCGGGGAAAGGTAAAGGGAGGAAATAAGGGATAAAGAAAAAGGGAAAATAGGCAGAAATAAGGCACAAAAGAGCAGAGATGCAGAAAGGAGAAAGATAAAAGAGGGTAGAAAAACTAGTGAAAACTAGTGAAAGGGCAGAGCGAGAGGAAGGGAAAATGAGCAGAAATAAGGCACAAAAGAGCAGAGATGCAGAAAAGTGCAGAAAGGTGAAAGATAAAAGAGGGTAGAAAAGCGAGTGAAAACAAGTGAAAGGGCAGAGCGAGAGGAAGGGAAAATGAGCAGAAATAAGGCACAAAAGAGCAGAGATGCAGAAAAGTGCAGAAAGGTGAAAGATAAAAGGTAGAAAAACGAGTGAAAGAGCAGAGTTAGAGGAAGGAGACAGAGGTCCACTGGACCACCAGGGATGAGGCGCAGGGAAACCTGCGGGTGGAGGAGGGCCTCGATCACCAACACTCGAGAGTGCAGGGGCAGGGGCAGGCCTCACTTAATGGTGGAGCTGCGAGGGTGTGAGAGCAATTTCACTGACAATGAGTCAGTGGTCTTGCTCGCCTGTCTCCGCAGTGGCCGCCATTAAGTAGGGGTCGGGGAGGGCTGGACAGCTGGGAGGCAGGAGCGGGAGGGGAGCTGGATTGGGCCGGTCGCGCTGGGGGAGGGGCCGCGGGGGCAGCAGCGGTGGGGAAAGGTAAAGGGAGGAAATAAGGGATAAAGAAAAAAGGGAAAATAGGCAGTAATAAGGCACAAAAGAGCAGAGATGCAGAAAGGAGAAAGATAAAAGAGGGTAGAAAAACGAGTGAAAACTAGTGAAAGGGCAGAGCGAGAGGAAGGGAAAATGAGCAGAAATAAGGCACAAAAGAGCAGAGATGCAGAAAAGTGCAGAAAGGTGAAAGATAAAAGAGGGTAGAAAAACGAGTGAAAACAAGTGAAAGGGCAGAGAGAGAGGAAGGGAAAATGAGCAGAAATAAGGCACAAAAGAGCAGAGATGCAGAAACGTGCAGAAAGGTGAAAGATAAAAGGTAGAAAAACGAGTGAAAGAGCAGAGTTAGAGGAAGGAGACAGAGGTCCACTGGACCACCAGGGGATGAGGCGCAGGAAACCTGCGGGTGGAGGAGGGCCTCGATCACCAACACTCGAGAGTGCAGGGGCAGGGGCAGGCCTCACTTAATGGTGGAGCTGCGAGGGTGGGAGAGCAATTTCACTGACAATGAGTCAGTGGCGATGACTTATGGTGCAGTGAGCTAGTGGCACCTGAAGCACTCAGCGTGTGCGCATCCTGCGATGATGCGTGGTCCGTGTGGGCCGCACTTGTAGCAATGTCTTTTGTTTAATTAATTCTGCCTTAATAAGGCCACGTGGCGTTTACTTGTGGTGCACTAAGTTAGTGGTACCTCTGGCGCTCAGCGTGTATGCAGCCTGCGATGATGCGTGGTCCGGGCGGGCCGCACTGGGAGCAATGTGTCATGCCTACTGGACTCCGTCATCTGGAATCGCGACTCAATCTGAATTGTGAGCCCTGCTGTCCGCAGTGTAGATCGAAGGCAGTAGTCAGCACAGACATCGAGGAAAGCTTTTTGTCACTTCCTCTTGAGAAAATTCAACGACATAGAGTACAATTCTGTCTGAAATTAATAAATCAAGACTGAATTCAAATTGTGAGCTCTGCTGTCCGCAGTGTAGACTGCCATTCAGTGTTCCTTTGGACTTGCAAGATGAATTTGGTCATTGTACTATAGCTATAATTGATATCAAAAAGTTCTTGAAGCAAGGATACTAAAAGGATATTATGTAGGTTTAAGGGTACGTGGCGATGACTTATGGTGCAGTGAGCTAGTGGCACCTGAA
This sequence comes from Calotriton arnoldi, assembly GCA_963921515.1. Classification (NCBI taxonomy): domain Eukaryota; kingdom Metazoa; phylum Chordata; class Amphibia; order Caudata; family Salamandridae; genus Calotriton; species Calotriton arnoldi. The sequence goes on along the minus strand of CAWUFW010010610.1, from coordinate 632,640 downwards.
GCACTCAGCGTGTGCGCATCCTGCGATGATGCGTGGTCCGTGTGGGCCGCACTGGTAGCAATGTCTTTTGTTTATTAAATTCTGCCTTAATAAGGCCACGTGGCGTTTACTTGTGGTGCACTGAGTTAGTGGTACCTCTGGCGCTCAGCGTGTACGCAGCCTGCGATGATGCGTGGTCCGGGCGGGCCACACTGGGAGCAATGTGTCATGCCTACTGAACTCCGTCATCTGGAATCGCGACTCAATCTGAATTGTGAGCCCTGCTGTCCGCAGTGTAGATCGAAGGCAGTAGTCTGTACAGACATAACTGTGCAGTGCTGTGCCGCTGTGTTCGTAGGGGGCTTGTGTCGAGGAGGCCCGCAGTCATGGTGGCAGCCACGTGGCAGGGTGAGTGTCGCCGCTCTGGCAGACACGTTGGCTTTCACACAAGTGAACCACGCCCAAAACCCCGGCCTATTTATTCACACTTCTATGCTGGAGTGGCGTACGTTGGACCAGCCCACTGCGCTTCCGCTTACAGGGGGCAACGACACAGGTTCATGACCGAGATCTTCCCACTGCCTGAGGTAACATGGTTACGTCCACTGTCCATAACACTACAAGCACCAGCTTGTTTTTGGGTCGCACAGCAGATAGGTTTAATGAACATTATAATTAGAAATTAGCATTTAAAAAACTTAGAAATTCACTGAAAAAACCATAGCTTTCAGGGACGTTATAGTTACAAATTATCATGTTAAAAACCTTTGAAATTCACTGAAAAAACCATAGGTTTCAGGGACGTTATAGTTACTTGCACATTTCACTCGTACAAAACCATAGAAATTGCGTCCGTTATAGTTAGTTGAGCTAACTATAACTCACGCCCCCACAATGCACTGCTGATGATGTCACATATTACATCATTCATGACATGGTCAGTGACATCACTGATGACATCTCAAATGACATCACTGATGACATCACTGATGACATCATCCACGTGAAAATCTGATGCACCTCCTCATTCCTTAATAAAACATTTGATACACCCATTCTAAAATACAGACTACCATTTTCGAAACAATACAGACACCAATACCAGTTACTACATACGCACGCATTGATTCCTAGGTCTACACACACATCCACTCATTCACCCATAAAGTCACTCATACATGCAGTCACTCATCAGTACAACACTATCATATGCACTCATACACCTATACAGACACTCACACACTGCCACATATCCAGAGTTACTCACACACCTAGTCAGTCATGCAAAGAATCAATCATACTTCCATTTACTCACCTATACAGTTATACAGACACCCCCTCACTTATTCATACAGATACTAACACATAATTACTCTCTTATAGAATCACTGATACAAATACACACTCATCCATGCAGCCACTCTCACAATTACTGACTCTCACATATAGTTATTTATATACACCATCACTCACATATACTGCCTTTTACATATGTACTTACCTGCACATGTACCACTGAGACATCCATTCACTCACCAACACACCCATACACACACTCACCCACCCATACAGCTGTTTCCACATGCACTCTTGAACCCATACACCCAGTGAATCAACCACTCACACATCTATGCACAGAGTCACACACCTCCCACCCACCCACACACACACTCAGGCAGCCATACAAATACTCAGGCAAGCAATCAATAACCCATATAGACACTCATGCAGCTACTCACCAACCCATGCAGCAGCTTACACAACAACAGACAGACTGATACAGACTTTCACACAGTTTAGTCACTAACCCATGCATTCAGAAAGACACATTTAATCACTCACTTATACAGTCAGTCACGTACCTACTAAATCCTCCATACAGACACTTATACACCCACTCATTCTTCAATACAGCTTGGCATATATATAAAACAAATTTAAACTTTACATAAACACACAGTCACTGGATGATGTCATCAGTGATGTCATTTGAGATGTCATCAGTGATGTCATCAGTGATGTCACTGACCATGTCATGAATGATGTAATATGTGACGTCATCAGCAGTGCATTGTGGGGGCGTGAGTTATAGTTAGCTCAACTAACTATAACGGCCGAATTTCTATGATTTTGTACGAGTGAAATGTGCAAGTAACTATAACGTCCCTGAAACCTATGGTTTTTTCAGTGAATATATATATACATATATATATATATATATATATATATATATATATATATATATATATATATATATATATATATATATATGACGAAGACCATCTCACTTCAAAAGAACGGACCAGCACTCGAATCTCTGGTGTAATCTCATTTATTCAAAGGCAACGCTCGTAAAAACTGGAAGGCGTTTCGGCTGTATTATCAGCCTTTGTCAACCTAATGCCTCAAAAATGTTCGCTCTGTTTTAAATCACTCCCACAGGTGTTGTCTGTTACATAAACATGGAAGAGTTACTGCGTGCTCCCATTCACTTTCCATTTTTCACTGTCTCTCAATAAAGTTATATTTAAACCCACACCTGTGGTCACAAGTACTTTAAAAGAAATATCCTTTGCGTTTCAGCAGAAAAATAAAATCCTGTTTTACCATGTTAACAGCTTCATGCCAACAGCAGATTCTCCATGGCATCCATCCGTGCGTAATATAAATCAATCCTTCAATCGAACTGACAATTAGTGGCATGGACTTTCATCTTTATCGGTAAGTCTAATAAAGTTACTCTCACTTGTTTGCAGCCACTTCCAGTCGATATCCAAATGCAGGAAAAGAATGTAAACATTTAAAATCCATGGAGTAATTGCTGTATATGCTCACCAAATTTTTCTGTTTATTCTGCTGGGATAGGCATAACCCTTACTCGCGCTGCCACATAGTCAATGGGTCCCAGAGAATCACTGTTAGGCAAATGCCTCTCCCAGTGCCTGGCTCCGACAATTTCCCTTGAAAAATATAAAGGGCTTCCTGCAGAGTTCAAGTTCCCGCCAAGGGTAGCAGTTAAGCTCCCAGTGCCGATCAAATGACACACTGCTCCCAGCCCGTCAATTCTTAGCTGTTTTGGTGAAGTGTCGTGGGCTCTCCAGTTCATAACACTGCAAGCCTAGTTTTGTGGAATTCTGGAGTGCATCCTGAACGCCAGTGGTGCCGGTGTGAGGCGATACCACAACACGCCTCTTTAAATGACGAAGACCATCTCACTTCAAAAGAACAGACTGGCACTCGAATCTCTGGTGTAGTCTCATTTATTCAAAGGCAACGCTCGTAAAAACTGGAACGCGTTTCGGCTGTATTATCAGCCTTTGTCAACCTAGTGCCTCAAAAATGTTCGCTCTGTTTTAAATCACTCCCACAGGTGTTGTCTGTTACATAAACATGGAAGAGTTACTGCGTGCTCCCATTCACTTTGCATTTTTCACTGTCTCTCAATAAAGATATATTTAAACCCACACCTGTGGTCACAAGTACTTTAAAAGAAATATCCTTTGCGTTTCAGCAGAAAAATTAAATCCTGTTTTACCATGTTAACAGCTTCATGCCAACAGTATATATATATATATATATATATATATATATATATATATATATATATATATATATATATATATACATGAATATATATGCTTGCAATTAGATCGCATGCCATTACAACGGGGTCGTTACAACAACCACGTTGTTAGTACGCAATACCATTACATCGCAAGTCATTACAATGACTTGCTGTAGGGGGCGCGCTGGACTTAGTAATAGTATTATTTACAATTCCTACTCCTGTTTGTGCAACAGCAGGGATGGTGTTGGATTTTAAATCCAATACCAGTGCGCCCCTACAGCAAGTTGTTGTAATGACTTACGATGTAATGGTATTGCATACTAACAACGCGGTCATTGTAACAACCGTATTGTAATGGCATGCGTTATGGAGACAGCGTTGTTAACGCTGTTTATATATATATATATATATATATATATATATATATATATATATATCACCACACTCCGCGTTTCCCTCGCAGCAATCCTGCCACAACACGGACACGGACCAAATTTCAGTGCATAAATTCTCAGTTTATTTCTGCGATGCCGCCATAACGTTTCGGCCGCACATATATACCAATCCCGCTTTTGCCATAAAAACGGGTCAGACACATGCTGGAGTTGCTCTGCAGTAAGTTTAATGCCACCAGTAAGCACAATTAAAATAACGCAATATCCTCCATAACAGCTCCTGGCAGACGCGTTTCGGCGGATGCCTTTATCAATGCCGGTATATTAGCTGGATAGTCCAAAGTGAGGATTTTGGTGGGGTGATGTTTAAATATCTAGGTGAGGAATCCCATTGGCTGAAAGATGTAACAATCGAGAGAGTACAGAGAAAGTTCCGTAAAGTAAGTACTTTTCCTCTCTCAATTTATCACTCCAAGGTTCCTCTCACTCAGCCCAGTGCGTCGATCTCGCCAAAGGAACTAAAAAGTCCAAAATCGCGAGCAAGGTACAATGACCCGCCCGTGCATACAGTGATGCCCTATATATTTGATTTTGAATGTAGTCTCTCATTAATGTTGTAAATAATGTGTGGTACCGTTTCCTGAATTTTAATATGTTTTATGTGATCTATTACAACACTGACGAAGTTCCATGAGTGTTTGTTTGGAACAAAACGAGTTGGCTGGATTGCACTTACTATAAATCAATTTGGAATAAAGGATCTCTTTACAAATTGTATGAGACTGGATATGTTTTTCTGGTGCACCTCCTTGCTCTCAACAATCTATACTTATCTATATATGACTGCTTCAACAATATAGAGGTGGTTGATATTTTGGAGGTGATATTTTTTCTTTTGATATTTTGATAGACAGCCCTTATGATACATAGCATTAGAATTCCAAATGTATCAAGATGTAGCACAAAGTACACTCCAGGGACACTGGGAGTTTGCAGATTTCACTCCAGAGCACAAAAGATGGAGAATCCGGACGCATTTAATCTTTGTTTTCAAATTGGCACAGAAACCCACATTATAAAACTGTACAGGAACGATTAAGATCGTGGGGCCAGAGGCTATGACATTGCTTACACCACAAACGGACATGACCAATAAAAAGAGGCAATAGTAGAGAATGAAATCTCTCTGAGGAGACAGAGTGAGGATGCTACAATGATTCACCAACTGACTGAAACTCTCAAAATTTGATATTTTTGATGGTCTGCTGATTTCTATATGGGGCACTCCCTAGAAGTGCTGTGATTTTGCTGAACATATATTGACAAAACTTTACATGCCATGTTCCTTTGAAGATGGTTAACATATTTTAGGGATATCTCCTGAATTTGAAGAGAGTCTAGTGCGAGTGATGGGACACCCCAGTGAGACAGATCCTGTGTAAAAGCTGATCAGCTGTGACATGGGTCACCTGGTCACACCAACAGTTAACCATGCAGCAGCCATTTAATTTGGTTGTTCTCAGACTGAGGGCTAAGACCATATATATAGAATGGTTGTAGGTGTGCCGGACTGCACATCACAGCTTAATGCCCACATGAAAGATAGTTAAGTGAAGGTAAGTACTAAAATAATCTCAAAATCTTCTTTGTAGTAATGAAAGGCAACCTCCACTTTGCTTCTCATGGTTAGGTTCCCATTGTTGAGGCAACTCTTGCACTGGTGATTTAAATAGGGCTACAACAATAATAACATACCATGTGCATTTGGAAAGCACATGTTCACCGTTGGGCATCTTGGCACTGAATAACAGATGTTTATTGTTACCCAACGGTACTCATTTTGTCTACCTCAGATGGACGAAAGGCTGAGTGAATCTGCCAGGATTTGAACCTGTGACCATGAGGTCAAACACAAGCACCTGCAGTGGATGCATTAGTCCACTGAGCCACCAGATCCAGCTAGTGACTTCAATCTAGATTCTCCAAACAGTTATTTTTAGGAATATAAATATTCAGTGAGAGCAAACTTTAATGTTCAGGACAGAGTTATGTCTTTCTTACTATAGCTACAGTTAGTTATTCCATGTGTCAACTTACTATGGGAGCATGATGTCTGCTACATCACATGATTGCTAGGGCTCTTTTTTAAGACAGTCAGTGGTTACTGAGCATTGTCCCTTTTGGGTACTGTTGTTTATGAGTGATGTCCCAAGGCTTGCACTCAACTGATTAACTTAGTAACCCGGGGAGCCACCCTCTACCAACTCCTTGAGTGACTACTCCAGAAGGCGAAGGAGGGTTTGGAACTCAGATACATTAGGACACAAATAATTACACTCAATGATCAGTCAGCACTATATTTTTGGAAAGCAGGAGTCGTTATTTATTTGTTATAGAATGATGACCATGAACCCTATTGTTGCACTTAATTGTTAGGCGCTATATCCTAAATAACATTGAAGCCTATGTCCACTGTAATTCTGTGGTGAAGTTTGTGTATTCTCAGTAGCCTTCGTGAGTTTTTAGGTTTACTGTAATATATGCAATCTTAGCCAGCCAGAGGACTACAAGTGTATCAAAGGAACTTCTGCCCTGAATTCCTAGTAGCTTTTCTTTTTAGAGCTGTAAATAAGAAAAAGGTGAAAATGCAGAACATTTTCATCCAAAATACAGAGGTGGAACCTTCTTGCCCCAGTGCTTTTATTTATGTGTCAAATTACTGTGTGCGCATGATGAATCTTCCAGGTAATGGTGACGAGGCTGCAGGGGAGGTCCAGTCTGATCCCTGTTCCACCACAGCACAATCAGTTTTAAAGTAGCCGCCCCTCCCAAAGACTGGGAACTCACAAGAGTAGTGGATTTTGTGTTTAATATTAATTTAAGTAGTTCGTATAAATGGTTCTACTCCTGTGCTGTGTAAATACATGCTGGACTAGGCACCAATAGATGTAGCTGTAGCGGCATCATTTTGATAAAACATTAAGTAACAAATGTTCCCCTTGTTAAGAAGTTGAATAACAATCATATTTTATAAAGCTAATTTCTCAGCTTTCAGTATTGAAATAGCACCAAACATATTGTGGTGTTATACAGTGTGAACACATCACTTGTTTCCCAGCTGGCTTTACTTACTTAGAGACTGCAGTCATATTCTTCTTTATGTTGTGATCACACCAAGGAAGAATGTCTCAAGTGTAGAAAACACGAGCAGGAAAGAGACTTTTGTGTAGGATAAAAATGTGGTTTCCATATGGCACGGTACAGTGCTGTGCATCACATTATCAATAGAGAAGCATGGCTCAGTTAGTTAATATATATTAATTTATCATATTGGAAAATCACCTACTGTGAAGAAGTAGAACAGAAAGAAAATGCTGTGAGGTTTACACCATTCTGTAGTATAACACACATTGACAATATCAACAGATTAGCCTGTTCATTAGTCAGTGGTTCTGATTTTGCATTATGTTTCTTTATCACCAAACAGTAACAACTGATGTCAATGCACAGTAATGCCAGGAGTCACTAAACAACATCACTCATCCTTTGTTTTCTAACTCTATGCCAGGATTAATCGCATGTCTCAGCCCTAGCCGCGCAACAGCCTCCAAACTGCTTTTTAGAGGCTAAGGAAAGAGAAAGATATAGTCGCTTTAGAAAGTAAAATATGGCTCTGTTTACAGCTCTTGACCCTGTGTTACTGAACCAAGGAGACCACCAAAGACACCAATGTAAATGCCAGGGGTAGCATCTGCTAACACTAGCTACCCCTTAAGAGAAATCTATAAAAGTAACTGAAACGAGTGAGGTGTCCTGGGCACAGGCTCATTCTGTTTCTATCCCTAGGGGGTTGTGGATTATCGCCAAATCTACCTAGAGTGGAGGGATGGCTAAATGCTGGTCCTGGTCACTTCCATGTACATCCTGATTTGACCTCAAACGGGACTTTGCACCTGAACTGGGATTCTGGGTTTTGCAGTAATTATGGCACTTGCAGAATTTGTACATGACAAATTCATTATGTTTGGGCACTTCAAAATAGAGAAAGCATGCGATTACTATCAATATATAAGAGCCTACGGGTGCGTGGCTTGGACGGCAGAGCCGATGGCTGCTTGATCCCGTCGCTCTGTCGGATGCGGGGAAAAAGCAAATGATTTCTGGAGTTTTGGGAGGCGGCTGTGCCTCAGAGAACCCGGCTTCGATCCCTGTCTGCAGAACTTGAAGATATTACCGTCGGCAATTTGGTAGAGTGCGGAGTCCCGTGGGCTCAAAATGGCGGATCGTGTGCGTCATGAACTCGGAGTTCTTTAAATGTCCATCTGAATATCAGGATCCATACTAAGCAGCGGATCTATGGGACTGCCACCCGATCACACCCTCGTTGAGGTATTTGCACCAATTTAGTAAAGATCTGCTATGTTTGGTGATCATTCTATTACTGCGGCCTGACCCTAAAATGGCGGCTACAACTGAGTGCAAGCGGTGATCGTTTGGCCGACATCGAGGGAGTTGAGCTGTGCGGTGCGTGCAGGCGTGGATTCAACTAAATTGATGTGATTGCAGAGGGCGGCTGTGTGCAGCGTTCTAAAGCGGGGACCAACCCTAGCTTTCTGTCGCATTTCAGCTGATCGTGCCTGACCCCGTTATGGCTGCCAAGAAAGGTCGATGTGAGCTCTGTTTCTTCGGCGTGCGATCGGAGCTGGGGTTCCCGGTTGGTCTTATATACATAATGCTTGCACCACAATGACCTCGTTGTCAATTGTTGCTTTTGCAAATGTTATCTGAGCCCAAGTGGATGCCGGAAATAGTTGTTCAGCACCTTTGAAGTTCTTTATACCCAGTCTATGCCTGCAGTGTAGTTGTGGCTGATTTCCTTCTCCTCTGTCACCTCAAGCTGTGGGGCACCTCGCTTGTTTCTTGTGCAAGATTCTCATCGTTTATTAAGTAACATAGAGGAGTCTTCTTGATCCAGTATAGTGGTCAGGTGCTTGGAGTTGTCATTTCCTGCCATCGTGACATCAGTTCACCTATACTAGTTAGCCATTTGCGTATGGGTCTTCCAGCAGATTGCAAGGAACTTGGACATTTTACATATTTCACCATTGCTCTGCCAGCAAACATTACATTAGCCAAATCTGATGTTCTTACCAGCTTGTGCTGAATTATATTCTTCCGCCTTGATCAATAACAGGGGGCCAGTTTACATACTCTAGGTTCTGTGTTTTGCTAGCGCACGCTACATATCATATAATCTGCATCTTATCTCATTACGTACAATTTCTTCAGGCCATTTATCGCCATTCACTTCTTGTTTTGGTTCAAGAGAACTGGTTTACATCTATAAGTTGGTGCTTTGTTAAAGGGTAACGTCTACTTCATCGTTAGCGCTGGTAGTTTCAGCTCGAGTAGGTCTACATACTTCCCTCCCAAATTTGTTACAATGGCAGAAAAGGAGTCCAAAACCCACTTTAAAAGAAACAAAGGGGATCCCTCACCGTCAGATTCACCCATCAAGGCCAAAGCGGACATTAACAGTACAATGGACATGATTCTCAAAAAATTAGCGGATGTGCACGATTTAGCAAAATCCACCAAACAAAATACGGACGCTATGCAGCTAGAACTAACGGCCATTCGGGCGGACATGAACACAATCAACTCTAAAATAGCATCCGCAGAACAAAGAATCAGTGATGTTGAGGATGTTTCTCTTCAGTCTGGCAAAGAGTTAAAGTCTCTTACGGATTTGACAGCCAATCTAAAAAGACAAACAGCCAAACTTGAAGCTAGAAATAGGAGAGGTAACATTAGAATTCTAGGTGTTCCGGAGGGTTCAGAGGATTCCGCGGGTTCATGCATAGCCTTTCTGGAGGAATGGATTCCTCAATTCACTGGTATAAAATTCCTAAATTCTCTGGAGCTGGACCGAGCTCACAGAATTCCGACTTTTAACTCTTCTTCAAGGCAAACAACCCGACCTATCATCTGCAGACCGCTGAGATTTCCACATCCTGAAGCTATCCTCAGATTCGCCCGTAAAAACCGTCAGCTTATTTGGAATGGCCACAAAATAATTTTCACGCAGGACTATTCTAAACCTACAGTTGACACTAGGAAGGGATTCCTCATCTTACGGGACAAACTAAGAGACAAAAATATTCAGTTTTCATTTGTTGGTCTGACCAAATTCAGAATCATAGACAATGGTAGACATCATTACTTTACGGATCCTAAAGACTTATCGAATTTTCTAGAGGGCCCTCCCACTCAGGACATGGATTTTGCTCAGTCCTCTTCCAACAAAAGGAAGTCACTTCCACATTCCGTTTAGTTCCTTTTTTTTGCCACGTATGCTGGTTCAGATATTACGCACATACCTTTACCTACCTCTGTTCATATGACTTGTGTCTTATGATGTTTTTGCACAGGGTGCTGTATCATATTCTGATGTACTTGATGGTTATTTTTTCCTTTTCCCATGGGGGTATTACACTGGGAGTAATCATAAATCAAGCTGGGACTGGAAGGGGCTAAGTAGGTCAGGATTTAAAAATACGGTTTGGCCTCTTTAATATAGAGATTGCCTATTGTTGATATATATATTTCTATCTACTGTGTTTGAAAAGTTGGGATTATAGTTTTCCCTTAGATATAATCATCCGAAAGTTTGAGTTTGCCTCTAACATATAACTCGTCTTTTCGTATGATATACTCTGGAAGGGTTAATCATTAATCAGTTTAGGTTATGTAATTCTCCGTTCGACAGATCGACGCCCCTGCCGTCGCACCTCCTACATTCGAGGTATGCAGGGAAGGGTGGGGAGGGAGGGGGGAGTGGGGAGGGTGGTTGGGGATTCCCAGGGGTTACGGGATGTTATTGGATGTGCTGTGACTTGTTCCTTGGGCATTCTCAGTTATCTTTTGCTTTCTCATTTTCTTTTTCTCTTTCTTTCTTTGTTTCTGTCTTATATTTTTCTCTTATTATTGTTTTGGACATATTTCATTGTGTTTAAACAAGAACGCATATATGCTGCCTATTTTAAGAATACTGTTGGTGTTTTCATAATTTTGGTAATCAACACAAGATATCTGTATGCATCTAATAGGTATTTTGTAAAGAGATCATCCGTTATGCTGTTCTCAACACACTCTATACAACTCATGTGTTTACTACATTTAGCCTTTAATTGTACAAATGATGGCTCATAGTAGGTCACAGAATATTGCAGAAGATCTCCACATTGTCTCTCTGAATGTCAAAGGACTTAATCATCCAATTAAACGCCGTAAAATATTTGATTATTTAGCCAAAACTAAAGGGGATATTATACTAATGCAAGAAACAAAGCTATCTGGGGAAGATGTTGCTTTTATTAAGCATAATTGGATTTCACAAGTGGCCTGCTCACCAGCGGATCATAAAAAAAAGGGTGTGATTACTTTAATAGCGAGAAAAGCCAATATTTCCCTGGTATCACAATCACATGATAGTGATGGTAGATTATTGGTCACTCATCTAAAGAAAGGAGAGGATCTTATTCATGTCGTAAACATATACGGCCCTAACATAGATGACCCGATCTTTTGGGAGGGTATTTCGAACACTATAGAAAGTCTCCCCCAGGATGACCTCATCATAGTTGGTGGAGTCTTCAACATCCCGTTAGATCCGATAATTGATAGACAATCTTCATGTCAATACCACATCACAAGGTCGCACAATATTGTTCGTAACATATGTTCTAAATTTAACCTCAAGGATACTTGGCGTCTTCAGCACCCCGACTCCAGAGACTATACTTTTTATTCTGCCCCACATAACTCATATACTAGAATAGATTACATCATGTTATCCGGTCCATTTACACATCTAATTGAACACTCAGATATATCGCCCAAGTTAGTGTCTGATCATTCATGCATCTGTGCTAAATTGGCTGGAAGTCATAATGAACCTTCACCCAAAAGATGGCATTTTAATAATGATGTTCTATCTGACACTGATGATAAAAAAGAAAATTGAAGAGGCAATTACAGACTATCTTATGCATAATGATCTTCCAGGAACCAACGTTAACACCCTTTGGGATGCTTTGAAGGCAACCATCAGGGGGATAATTATTGAAATCAAAACAAAAATAAATAAAAAACTAAATTCCGAATTAGTTAGACTAGAACAGGAAATTAAATCCCTAGAGTCCGCACATGCCACTTCGTTAAAAGATACTAACATTCTCAACCTCCTAACGCAAAAAGAAATATGAATATAATAAAATTCTGAGTGAACGCACGGGTGTATGGGTTAACAAATTCAAATCCCTTAAACTTTGCGAAGCCAATAAAGCGGGTAAATTGTTGGCCTCCTATCTTAAGCATAAACAGAACCAAAACGTTATTTCGTCTATCAAAGATACTAACAACCAAACAAAAAGATATATTGAACACCTTTAAAACATTCTATGAGGACTTGTATAAAAACGAACAAAACTTTAAATTAGATGAATGTACTCAATATTTGAAGAGACTGAATTTGCCCCAATTAAACGAATCAGATAAATTAACTTTAGGAAAACCAATCAGTGCAATGGAAGTGACGAATTTGATTAAATCTTTGAAGGATAACAAGGCTCCGGGTCCTGATGGCTTTACTGCCACTTTCTATAAAACTTTTTCAGACCAATTGCATTCAACTATGCTGAGAGTATTTGATAATATAGCTAATAAAGGACGAACGACTGACTCCATGACAGAAGCTAACATAATAGTTATACCTAAAGAAGGGAAGGATTCTCTATTACCAAAGAACTATAGACCAATATCTCTCATCAATGTTGACTGTAAAATTTACGCAAAAATTTTAGCAACTAGACTTAATACTGTTCTTCCACATTTAATAAGTAATTCTCAAGTTGGCTTCCTTAAAAACCGTATGTCTAATGACAACACTCGCTTGTTATGTCACATTTTGGAAAACGCTGCAATTAAACAAGTCCCTGCAATTACTCTGGACGCTGAAAAGGCCTTCGACAGGGTTTCATGGTCCTTTTTAAAACAATGCATGTATTTGTTTAACTTGGGGGAACCTTATATAAATATGGTCATGGCCCTAGATGTATCACCTTCAGCGCGTATAGCGATTAACGGCTTGCTCTCGGAATCTTTTACTCTACAACAGGGCACTAGACAAGGCTGCCCTCTTTCACCATCTCTTTTTCTTTTAGCGTTGGAACCCTTAATTCAAGATATCAAGATGAACACAGATATAAAGGGGGTAGGGTTCAATAATTTTCATGTTAAACTGGCTGCCTACGTGGATGATATTTTAATAATGACTGAAGATCCGGGTCCTTCAATTAAAGCCTTAATGCTTACTATCGGGGAATATTCTGTACACTCAGGATACAAGCTTAATAGACATAAATCGGAGGTAAAACCATTAAATGTTCACTGTACCAAAGACATTTTTGGCAACTCAGGTTTGGCGTGGCAATCGGGATATATAAAATATTTAGGTATGGAATTTGGTTGTAATATAATTGATACACTCTATCATAATGAAAAGATAACGTTAGAAAAGGTTACGAAACTACTTGATTCGTGGTCCCCAAAATTCATCACATGGTGGGGGAGAATAGAGATGATAAAGATGATGATCTCGCCCATAATTAATTATCTTATTAATATGCTACCACTTACCCTGACAGAAGACTTTCACCATAAATTAGATATCCTTCTCTCAAAATTTCCATGGCAAGGCAAGAAAGCTCGGATTGGTCTTAAAAAACTGAGGCTAGATAAATCCTTAGGTGAAGTTAACCTAGCTGACTTTAAAATATATCAATCAGCATTTTAGGCCAAGCAGGGTTCCTATTGGATTTCGCCTCCTAATAACTGTACCCCGGTGTGGTTAGTAGTTGAGAATTCTATTCTGGAGAATCTTAATCCCCTGGCTTTGCTCACTTCTAATCAATTGTACCCAATCAGTTCCAAATCTATTTTCAAAAATATGAAGATGGCACTCCTAAATGTAGATAAGAAACTCGAATCAAGTATTAAGGGTTCCAAGATGGAATCTATTTGGCATAATCATAATATTTTATATAAAGAGAAAAGTGTAAATTTTGCTAATTGGATCAATGAGGGTATATTCTTCCCCTATCAGCTGGAACACTTATCATATCCCATTACGTTTGCGGAACTTCAATCCAGATACAACTTAGAAAACATTAGGGCATATTCTCAAGGACTTATCGGCGAGTTAGCGGCACTTTATCGCAGCCAAAGTGGCGATACATTTATCGCCCATTCACAAGCTCGTGCTAACAGCTGATATCGCCAGATTTCCCGCGATAGCAGCCGCAAAAAACATCGCCACGGATGACACCGGCAACTAACGCTAATGAGATGCAGAGTAGGCGTTCCCGTGCAAAAACCCGCGACAACACCACTTCGCAACATTCTCAGCGACCAGCCAGATCGGCGATAAGATCACAAAACATGCGATAAGGCGCGTTAGCAGCAGGGAATTATTAACACCTGCTCTTACCTGGTATTAAGTCGGACGATAACCTTCACCAGAAATATGAGCCCAGCCCACAGCCACACCAGAAGAACAACAGATGCCGTGGAGCTACTGATCATGCAGCCGGACACCCAAGACGGCCACAACACCCACCGCCAGCCCCCCTCCACCCCCCGGGCCCTACCCCGGACAAAGATATTTTACATCAACTTTACGAAATCATGAACAAAACAATTCACCTGATGTCGCACAAGTACAACAATCAACATTCATGTGTGGTCAGAAAAAGGAGAATCATTCATTCATCTTTGAATTTCCAAACAAATTATTTTATTCAAATTTAACTCAAAGCAACTATTCGGAAGAGTCATGGCGGGTCTTCTCTCGACAATCTGTAAGACACAGCCTGCAAGACAAAATTCAAGATAAGAAGGTGTGTAATGCGCTCATCAAAGGACAGAGAGAGAGAGAAAGAAAAGGAGAGAGAGAGAGAGTGAAAGAGAGGGAGAGAGGGAAAGGGGGAGAGAGGGAGGAGAGAGAGAGAGAGAAACAGAGGAAGAGAGAGAGAGACAGTGAAAGGAAGAGAGGGAGAAGGAGAGAGAGAGAGTAACAGAGGAAGAGAGAGAGACAGTGAAAGGAAGAGAGGGAGAAGGAGAGAGAGAGTAACAGAGGAAGAGAGAGAGACAGAGAAAGGAAGAGAGGGAGAGGGAGAGAGAGTAACAGAGGAAGAGAGAGACAGTGAAAGGAAGAGAGGGAGAAGGAGAGAGAGAGTAGCAGAAGAAGAGAGAGAGACAGTGAAAGGAAGAGAGGGAGAAGGAGAGAGAGAGAGTAACAGAGGAAGAGAGAGAGACAGTGAAAGGAAGAGAGGGAGAGAGAGTGCCGACACTGCGGACCCAGGCCTCACTGCTCACCTGCTGCCACCGGTGTGTCTCCAACCACATGCCGGTATACACTGCAGCCCACCAGGTCCCTTATCTGAAACAGAGTCCAGATTTATGAATGGCAGAGTTCATATCATTGCACACGCCAGCATCGCTTGGCCGCCCCTGCGCACACAGGCTGCTGCACCCCAGCCCCTACCACCGCCCAGCGGTGTTTGCCCACCCCTGCTCACCCAGGCCTCACTGCTCACCTTCCACCACCAGCGTGTCTCCAAGAGGGCCCGCCACGTGCCGGTGCAAGCTCCAAGCCTGGGGTCCGCGACCTTGGCAGCCTCCACATCATGCAGCCCCACCCCGCGGGCCACTAGGTCACACACGTGATTCTGGGTCTTGATTTCGCAATGGCAGAGATCATATCAGTGCACACAGCATCATCACAGGCTGCACACCCGCTCAGCTCTATAGGTGCCACTAACTCTGTGAACCGCGAGGCAACGCCACGTGGCGGTAGGCCTGCGCTGCCCACTGGCTCAGGCCTACACTGCGGTCCAGCAGGGCTCACACAAATCCTTACCATTCCGGACCGCCAGGACGGCGCATCATCGCAGGCTGCACACCCGCTCAGCACCTAAGGTGCCCCTACCTCAGTGCACTGAAAGTCACCGTCCCGTGGCGGTAGGCCCGTGCCGGCCGCAGTGTTTCTGGTGCCACCAACTCTGTGCAACATAAGTCATGGACCCTTTCTGATTGAGTCTCGTGACATGCCAGGCGGACGCAGCCATGTCACCTCCGGCAGTGGGGAAGAACTGGGACACGTAGCGTCATCGTCCCCCCCTTTATACGTAAGCCGAGTGGGCTGGCTCGGCGTACGCCAGGCCAGCATAGGGGTGTGAATAATTATCCCTGGGCTCTGGGCGTGGTTCATTTCTGGGCTGGACAGGAAACCAACTGATGCGTGTGTCTCTGTTGCAGTGTCTGCGCCACATGGCCCACAATCGACAATGTTGCAATGTTGCATGCACCCGGAGGGTGGCCGCGCATGAAGGGATTGTACAAGGAGCGCAAGGCCGCTCGGGCTCTTGGCTCATGCATGCCAACTGTTGTGTGTGTATCGCTATTGGTGCACCATAAGCCTACGGCCTAGCCTCAATTGCAGCGTGAAAGCCACATCACATTTCCAGAATGCAAGCAGTAGTCAGACTAACATTAGGGATGAAAGCTCCTTTGTCTCAATACATGAGGCGGAAGGACACCTGCACCTCTGACCTTGGTCTTGCATGCGGCAGGCACCCCTGAGAGAGATACCATAGCAGATGATGACGACTCCACACTACGCACAGCGCTAATGAAGGACCAACGTATCCACACCCCACACACAGAAGTTCTTGCTCGAGGTACTCTTGCATGGAATGCCCTTGACACTTACGTACACAACAACCCATACGTCCAAACGTTGCACACACATACGACTCATTGCTCCGAGCTGTGGCATATCATCCACATAACTGCCGCAGGTCAGAAGAGTGCTGGTTCTACGAGAGCCACCAACGCAATGGCAGAACATCCCGGGCGCATGCACAGCGCCTGTCACGTGGAACTGTACCATGACCGAATGCTGCCTGTTAGTGTCTGATGCATTGGTCTGCATGTTGTGGCCCTTGTCTTGCCCGTACTGACACGCACATGGCAATAAAGTCTACGCAACTTCACTAGTGTTCAACTGTGATGAGTGTTGATTAGAATGACAAATCGTGTGCCTCAATGAGCATTGTCCGTACACAGGGAGGGACTGACTGACGCATTTCACTTAGGGGTGAGTCCCTATTGCCAGACATAGTGGTTGGGATAGTTGCTGATAGACCTGTGCTCTTACGTGTCTTCAGCAATGTGAGTATGGTGTCCATATTCTTGCCATGTGGATCAATGTGATCCATCACTACAGGCTGTGTCCACCCAGTTGACTCTGTGTAGGTATGCGAAGAGATGTTCTGTTGTCAAATGTGATGGGGGACACTACTTTAGGCCTGCCAACTACTTTGACATTTCATACCCAGCCCTATTTCTAACATTGCGTGGGGTAAAGTTGAGGAATTGCGCGATTGTTGTTTCAGAGCAATGAGGCCACAGCTAGTGCACACATTCCCAGTCATCTCACTTCACATGTGTGTCATGGTCAAACATGCGCATTGCTTTCATTTCCCAGGGTGTACCTTTTTGGGCAATCAATGTCCTTACATTCATCCATAATTTCATACTTGATCGTTTATGGACATGACACATCTGTGTGAATTTGAATGATTTATCCACACTCAGTGGAGTGTCGGAGCTGGAGCAGTACATGGCCATGCAAACCCCATATTACATTGTAGCCCAGTGGAGGGCCAGCCAGAGACATTTAGGGATTGACAAGTACATCGGAAGAGGAAGAGTACAGTCCGCAGTCTGATTGCTGTGTCATTGCTAAGCAAACAAAATATGGCAGTCCATGTCGAGGTCCAAGTTGAGTGACGCAGAGTGTTTCGGGGGACAGTGGGAGGTATTGTTACAGGGCATGATGCAGAGGGCAAAACCAAGCTGAAACAGGGCATATGGCGGAGAAGAATGCTACTGGCTCCTTCTTACTACAGAGGTGGAATCACCCACATCTTCGTCCTCTATGTCATCTGTCTGACATGTGGGTGCTGATGTTTGGTCTGCAGCACTGTGTGCCACTGACACATCAGGGGCCGGAGATGTGTGTGTAGAAGTACCAGCAGCATTCATCAGCGACTGCCTTAGTGGCAGCAATGCGATGATGAGGATCTGCAGGGCATGGAAGATCCCAACAGCTTTTCGCTGGTATGCATCCGTGGCAGCCATTCTTTCCGCATGCATCCGCTCCATGTTCTCCATTATCCTCAGCATCTGTGCACCATGTCATGATAATTGGACTGCAGCCATGCTGTTCGTCATGCAGTGTCACTTGCATTGTCAGTGTGGCTCACAGACACGCAGCTTTGCTGGTTTTGACACGTGTGCGTGGGTTGGTTGTGAGATTGGTGCTGTGTGGGGAGGGAGCCCTTAGTGCCCATAGTGGATGGGGGCCTACTTGCTGTTTGTATGTGTGCTGCAGTGTGCCAAGGGGATCAGGGACATGATCCAGAGTCATTGTGGGTATGCAGTGTGCAGTGTGCTCTACTTAATTGTGCATGTGTGCCATTCTGCCCATCTCCCCCCGTCCCCCCAGTCCCTGTTCGGTACTCACCCTGGTGCTGTTGTGTCAGGTCATGTCGAGCAGTGTCCTGACCCCAACTCCTGCCACCGTCTCCCCACTGATGACTGTGGGCACCATTTCCTCCATCTCATCCAGCTCCTGGTGTTCCGCTGGACTGCCACCTCCAGTCTGCATTGCTGCCTGATGGTTGTCAGCGAGTTTCTTCTTGGTTTTGCGCTTCGCATCATTCCAGCGCCTCTTGACCTCTCCAATTGTCCTCCTCCTCACTCCGACTGCATTCACCTTGTCCAGGATGGACTGCCATATTGCATTTTTATTTGCCAATGACACGTTGGAGGTGACGAACAGTTGTTGGTGGTGTTCTATCACCTCCGTGATGATGATCCTGTTTTCCTGCGGACTGAACCTCGTCTTCCTCGTCTTCTTCTCCTTGCCCTTCCGTGACCCCGAGTTCCCAGGCTGGTCCTCCTCGGGGCTTGTGGGGTTCTGGTCGTCCTCTGTACTTGCTCCGGCTTCCTCCATGGTGCTACACAGTTTGAATTATTTTGTTTGTGTTTTTCTGTGCTTTTATAGTGCATTTTCCCGCATGACGCGTGAGAATTGCAGGCCTGTCGCTGGTTATCGCAGATTTTTTTATCACGGTTGGCCACATCGCAACTTTTTTCGGGTTCGTGTTTCGCGTTTTTGGGCCGTCACGGTAATTTTATCGCAGTCATTTGACGCGTTAGCGTGAGACTATCACATGGTACCGCCGTATTGAGAATACGTTAACACGGCGTTATTTTCCCGCGATAAACTGCGATGTGCAAAGTTGCGTTAAGCTAATATTGCGATTATTATCACACGTTCTTGAGAATATCCCCCATTGATTTTTACAACTTCTTAAAAGTTAGAATGGCACTAACTAAAGCCAAATTACATAACTTGCCACCATCCCTACCAATTTTTGTGTCACAGATTAATAAACTGGGTCACCAAGTATCACATATTTACAAACTTCTTCGCCCCAAAGCCTCGAATGTTAACAAACACCTTATAGCTTTCTGGGAATTGCACTCTTCCAACCCATTGCCTTATTCTATTTGGCCTCAAGTGTGGAGTTCTACAACCCGGAATAAGATTTACCCAGTATTGTCTCAAACAAAATTTTGGTTGCTTTATAAGGCATTCTGGACGCCGGCTCGGTTGCACTCCCAGCATCTTCGGGACGATCCGATTTGCTGGAATTGTAATTAAGAAACTGGTGACTTAGCCCATCTTATATTACATTGTAAGGTTGTGGTGACCTTTTGGGATAAAGTTTTTGATTTCCTCTCACAGTTATTCAATTGTGAGTTCAAAAGAGAATTCTCCACTTTAACAACTGGTTTTCTAATGGTTGGTACGCTTAATGATGCTGACAAAGCCCTATTAGACCTTTTATTTACGGCAGCCATAAAACTGGTATTAACTAATTGGAAGGATACACATAAGACCTCATATAAAGGATGGATGAACTGGATTATTCATCTCAGGGGCGCGGATAATATTGCTTTGCAGAATTCTCCATGGAAACCCTCGTCCAGAGTCATGTGGAATTCTTTAGATATTTACTTTGCCACACATAAACCACCGTGACATGTTCAGGGGTAATTTCTCTAAGAGGTTCTATTTAAGCTATTCTTTCACCCACAGTATAAATTTTTCTTAATGATGCATTCTTATTGCTTGGATCACATTATGTTGAGTTCATTATATGTTGTAGTTGTAGAAATCTTTTCCTTATGTACGGATTTGGTCATTATAGCCAGCCGAAACAGTAGACTTGTCCATTGCTTTCTATAATCCTTGATGTTTATTTCTCTTTCTCTTTTTCTTCTTCTCTCTTTTACTTTTGTTTCTCTTTCTTTCTTTTTCTTTCTTTTTCTCTATCGTTGTTTTTCATTATTATCATTATTCATAAACTCACTATGTACATCTGTAAGTGCACAATATTTTATTTTTTATTGGTGCTCTATATTCATATTTGCTGTTTATTTTTTGATTGAGTTAATATTTTTGGTGTATTACTGTTAAGTTTTAGGCGCTGCCTAGTTGTAGCATCGTGCCAAGAGTGCAGTTTTGTATATGCTTGCAAAGTATATTTTATTATTTTGTTAATTATGGAAAATTAATAAAAGTATTTGAATACTAAAAAAAATATATATATATATATTTGCCTACTCACAAAGGCATTTTGAAGTATATAAAGTAGTACTCCTTTATTACACTTGTAAGTACTCTCAAATGCCTTCGTAAATTGGCACCAAAGTATCTGCAATAGAAAAATTGAAAAAATATTCATATACAATTAGTCAGGTATAAATGACTGTGTGCTCTTTGCACTTTTATTATTAGGGAGTTGGAAATTTCTGGGCTGATTCACAAAAGAGTGTAAGAATATGTAAAGTACTCCTGTAGTACTACCTGCCCTGCTCATAAGTGCTTTTGTGAATCACCCCCACAATCTTCCTATTCTGATGACTGAATGATGTGGTAAGACTGCACCCGTTAAATATCGGCCTCCACGATTTCGGTATTTAATAGCACAGGAGTAGTAAGGAGGCCCTTTAATCTGTTACAGTTGTTTGTGACCATTGGTGCCTAGAGAGATGTCATTATCTGTTTGCACATCATGTGGCCATTTTCTGAGCTTTCACACAGTTTTTTCCAATTTTAAACACAGTTTTCACGGATGAACATGCACTTTAAAAATACACATATGTATGAAATTGGGTTATTGGTTGAGGGGCAGTCAGGTAACAACCACAATCCTTGTCAGGGTGGCTCACAAAAGTCAGTAAGTTAACCTATGGTGAACCCTCTGGCAGCTTGTCACAAAAGCAGTCAGGCTTAACTTAGAGAGAATGTGTAAAGTATTTATGCAGCACACAAACAGTGATAAGGTGAAAACACAGCACAAGAAAAACCCCAAACCAATTTTGAAAATGGAGTACATTTTAATAAATGAAATGGTACCAGAACGACAAAAATCCAATCAGTAGAATTGGAGATATTCAATTTTAAGTTTTTAAGTGAAAATAGCACCTAAAAGCACAAAGTGCCACTAGTGGTCATCTGGTTGCACTAGACCAGGGGAAAGTCACAAGTTCAGCCCGGTTGCGATGAAGCACAGGTTGGATACAGGGATCAGGTTAATCCCACTAAGAAGTTAACTTCAAAGTCCGGTCAAAGATTTCCTTTTGCGGTGGAGTTGGCCGCGAGGAGGAGGTTGAGTATTGTGGATGGCCGTTGCTGTAGCTTTGCTTTGGCGGTCGTCATAGGCTGCCACTGCTGTAGAGCGAAGTGCAGGTCTTGCGTTGACAGTCGCTGCGGATAGTCGTCGGTGGGAAGAGCAGGTTTTATCATAGCTTCACAATGGCGGTTCTTGTTTGTGGCAGAGTCTTTGCATGATTGGGCTTATTTGTGGTTGTGAGGAGCCGAAACTTCAGGATTTTCACTTTTTCATCACGAGGAGTGCATTCAGATGCCAGTCAAAGGTCTAGGACCTGGTGGGGTGGCACCTCTTGGATATCAGGACTCACAACAGCAGAGGACAGCAGCAGGGCTCAGGCAGGTCTAGTTGCAGCAGGTTTTCTGGGCAGTTGCAGAGAGGCATCTGAAGCTTGCTGTGTCAATGCAGCTCACTTAAATGGGGTTAGCCAACTGACCCTTGGAGTCACTTTGGGTAGCTTGGGATGAAGGCAAACAGGTCCAATCTTCCTTCACAGACAGCAAGGCGGACTTTCTAGCAGTAGGGCAGTCCTCAGGCAGCAAGGCAGTCCTTCTGAATCTTCCACAGGTCAGGGAGTGTTCTGATGAGTGGTTCTGGAGGTCCAATATTTATACCTGGGGCTAGTCTTTGTGTGGGGGGGACAGCGTGTCACACCCAAATATCTGGTTCTGGAAGTTCTTCCCGTTCCCTTGTCAAGGTTCCGAACTGTTTGCGGGTGAAAAAAGGCAGGGCAGGCCTGGTGTCACGTTCCTTTGAGTGTGCAGGACGCAAAGCCCTTTGAAATGTAAGTGGGGTTGGGTACTGAACCTCCCCAGTTATCCTGCTAAGATGGCCCATCTGTCCACACCTAAACCCCATTTGTGCTACTGTTTAACAACACCTAATAGCAGAGCCATTTACAGTCATGTAACCCAGGATATTGGCAGAAGGCAAGTATGGTTAGTACAAGAAAAAGTCAACTTTCTAAAAGAGGTATTTTCAGCATTGTAACTGAAAATCCGACTTCACCATTAAAGACGATTTTAAGTTACAATTCATTTGAGTGTGAACAGCATAACACTAGCTGCTTCCAATCTAACGTTATCTCCTATTAAATAGAATAAGGTATCCCAGTGTTAGTGAATGAGAGAGATAGGGATTTTTCAATGCTAGTATATATAAAACATCAATACACATAGCTTACCTTAGGGGTAGCTTGTAAGTATTAAAAATGAAGATTTACGCCTGGCAAAAGATTTATTTTGTCAGTAAGTAAGTAAATTTATTGTATATAGTTAATTAAAACCTTTACAATTTTTGTGCTAAAATCGTCCATATAAAGTTAAAAGCTAAAAAGGATGCGCAGGTAGTATATGCTATCATGTTTACAAAATTAACATTGAATTAGATGCTGTGCAGTGATTTGCTCCTCAATCCTTAAATTGTAAACATTTGATTTCATACTCTGAAATGTACCACAGTGTGCAGATCCTTAAATAACAATATAATGTTTACATGATAAAAAATATCTAAAAAACAAATCCGAGGGAAAAGAAAACTGTAAATTTGGCATCATTCTTTTCACATGCCTCAAGATTCTAAAATGCTATTTTTCAGATTTCTGCAGTAAAGAACTGACTTTTTGCAGGAATCTGGTGGCCCTACATGCTACCTGTAACAATTGACTATTCAGTGCTAACATTACTGCTGGCCGACATGATCTAATTTGATATGTACGAAATGCTTGTATTAAATAATAACGTCACAGATTGTTCACAGTTGGACAAATGCACAGTAAATGAATCAGAGTTTCTTCCACTTGGCCGCAGAGTCTGCATAGTGTTGTTGGCCATGTTTGTTTCCATACTGGAACCTGATCTTTTGAGATGAAAGCCCCCAACCGAATTCGAAGTAGCAATTGTTGAATTTCTGTTGTTATATGATCGACTAGGTATGGTTGAGGGGAACATCTCTCATATGAGGATAATACCATCCAGCCGTGTTTTTTCTTTGCTAGGGCGGCTTTGTCTATGATCCAGGCTTTTTGTTTTGCCGCATTATTGGCTATTTTTTTAAAAGCTGCAAAGCTGTAGTTAGTGTTTCAGGCTTCTTGCATTTTGAGGGTTACCAATGCTTCTTCTAACACTGTGTTCCAGGCTTTTCTTCCCTTTGTCTGATTCTTTATTTCGGTCCAACAGTGACCCATCAAGGAATCCTCTTGTGCTGCTTTTAGTTTCCAACACGTTTTTATTATTGCTGCTTGTCTTACTAGGTGCTGATTTAATAGCCTGAATTCCAGACATACTTGAGCTTGAGATACAAACTGTGGGATCTGAAAGATGTATTTAAATAGCCCTGATTGTTGGAGATTCAGGAACTTTGCATCTTGTCCTTTGAATAATTCAGAGCCGTACGTAAGAGTTGGAAGAAACTTAGCAGCAATGACTTTTAATAAATATAAGTTGGATGGGCACTTCAGTTTTGTTTTTAGTAGATTTAGGGCAAAGCGTAATTTATTTGCCTGGGCTTTTCTGTTTAATAGGTGATCTTTTAATGTAAACCTTGAGTCTACCACTACTCCTAGGTACTTATATGCCACACTCTGTTCTATGGTGTTTCCTGCTGCGTGCCATTTAAATTTTTTGTTTTGTCCTATGTGTGATGAAAAACGGATGACCTTAGATTTTTGTAATTAATGAACAAACCATGCTCCCTAGTATATTCGAGCAGCATTGTGATGGAGCGCTGTAGGCCCATTGGGGTCTGACTACATAGGACGGTGTTGTCTGCGTACTGCATGCTTCTTATTTTGCAGTGTGCTATCTTTGGAGGATCGCTTTGGTCTTCTATTAGCCTCTTATCCAGGTCTGCAGTAAAAATGTTGAAAAGGGTGGGGGCCAGTACACATCCCTGCTTTAGGCCAATGTACGTTGGGATCTTTGCTGTTGTTCTTTCACCATTCCCTAATTTTATCTTGACCCAGGTAGATGTGTACAGGTTGATGATGGCCCGTAGTAGCATTGGTGGAATACCCCAATTTGCCATCTTTTGCCATAAGAGATCCCTAGATACCGTGTCGAAAGCTGCTTTTAAGTCGACAAAACAGGTTTACAATTTAGTTGATTTGTCCTTAGCTTTTTCGACAAGAAGGTTCAAGGCTAACAAATTACACAACGTGTTTGTTCCCGGCCTGAACCCGGTCTGTGTGATAGGGAGGATCTTGCTCATGGAGACCCATTCTTCCAATGCTGTCAGGAGATTTGACGCGTATATTTTGGCGTCTACGTCAATAAGGGCGATCAGCCTATAATTCGCCGGGTCCGATCTGGCACCTGCTTTAAAAATTGGATGCAAGATGCTCCCTCTTCATGACGATGGTATACTTTCCGTTTGAAAAGCGTGATTGAACAGTGGGGTAAGGTGTTCTGCCCAGAATAATTGGTCATGTTTAAAGAGCCCATTTGGCAAACCGTTTGGGCCAGGGGCGCCAGTGGACCTTAGTTTTTTTATGACCATTTGTACCTGGTGAGTTTTAATCCAATTTTCTTCAAAATTTTGTTTGGGTTCTTCGCTTATTTGTTGGTGTTGAATAGTGTGATCTTTTTTCATTGCTAGGTGATTGCTGTTGTTCCCTTGGTTTTGCGCTAAATGATGTATCCAATCTGTCTCTAATATGTTTGCATTGTGTTCACGAAAGGATCCGTTTGCTATTTTGTTAATTTCTGCCCAAAATTTCCTATTGTTGTTTGATTTACTTGTTTCCAATAATTTTAACCAAATTTCAGTTTGTTGATTATTCTTTGGTATCCAAACCTCTTTTTTATATATTTGCCTTAATTTGTCAATTTGTCTCTTTGTGTCTTCACCCGTGATCTGATCTTTTCCTCGTAACTTTCTAATTTCCTGATTTAGAGTCCTTTTTTTACACCCTACGGATCTGAAGTTATTGGCCTTGGTTTGCTTCTGTGGTTTTTGTTTTGGGATCCGAATTTATCAATTAGACTTATGATCGTCTTTTCCCAATTTGGCCAATGCTCTGCCAATCTTTGTTCTTTTCCTTTTATTTGTGCATTTTTTAAATGGGTCATTATTTCTTCGGCGTTCTTTCCATTCCACGCGAGTCTTTTTAAGTTATATGGGCTGGGGATTTCCAACAAGTCATTGCTGGCTGGTGCCCTAGCGATTTGAATGCTGAAGTCAATTCATTGCGGGCTATGATCACTCTCCAATCTATGGATTATTTGATAACTGACGATCCTTTGCAGTACCTCCAGGTCCACTATCATGTAATCTAGTACTGATTGGGCCTGTTTGGCTATTCTGGTCGAAACCGCTGGCTGGTCTTGTGGAAAGCGTCCATTTAAAATGATCATACCGATTTCGGCCAAATTTGAGGCACACAGCTGGCCGTAACTATCCTTTTTTCGATGGTTTGTTATTAGTGGAGGGATTGGTTTGCCTTTAAACTTATTTTGTTGTTTATATTGTGTGTGTTCTGTTTGTAGTAAGAACATATTGAAGTCGCCTGACACTACAATTCCCGCCTGTGGGACAGTGGATTGCAAAGATTTAACCAGTGCTTTGAGGGTCGCGATTTTCTCTTGTTTTGTCTTTGACCCTGGGTGAATGTAGGTATTACAAATTACCATTGACCGTGCATCTTGAAAGTCTTGTGCACAAGCGGAGAGATCTTGTGGTAGTACTATTTTGATGCACTGAATCCATGTTTGCCCAGACCCAATCAGATCATAAGTCCATGGTATACTTGTACTAAGGTAGATTGATAATCCGCCGGCTGCCCTGCCAAAGGAGCTGCCTTTGGTGGCATGTTGTTGAAATTCTTTAAAACCATTTATCTGAACAGGTGCTGTTGACCAGGTTTCTTGGAGTAATAAAATATCAATTTTTTTTAGGAATACTAGTAGATCTGCATCCTCTATTTTGCTGCCTAGTCCGTTTATATTCCACGAGCATAGTTTCAAATTGCATTTTCATGCTTCGTTTTTCCTGTATTCCATGGAACTCGGTGTTGGGGGTAGAACTTTCCGAGTTTGAATGGTTGCTCCTGATGATCCTTGGTGGATGACACGTAGATTGGTCCATCCTTCCTTGGTGCTGGTAGCACCTACTGCCCCCCGAAGTAGTCCGCTGTCCGTTTGTAATCTTGACTCTGCCATCGGGCATAACAGGCCTGGATATCTTTCTGTTTCCGTTACTCTAATTTCAATTCCCCGTTTGGCAAAATCTTCTCTATGCTGCCAAAATTCCTTGGCGTTCTTTGGGTCGCTCCAAGTTACCACAGTCTTTTCTTTCCCCTTTACACTTGGGAGTGGTTTGAATTGGATGCTTTCTATATCATTTGTTTTCAGATGTTTTAATGTTTCGATTGAGTTAGCAAGTTTTAAAATAGCACTCCAATTGAGGATGTCATAATTCCCTCTGGAGCTGTAATGCGGGATAATGTCTAGCGTTGTTAAACCTTCTAAATAGTTTTGTCCTTCATTATCAATTGAATCCGGGAACCTTCTATTTTTAAATTCCCCTATGTATTTTTCCTCTGCTAGTGTGTTTTGGGCGCTTGTTTTTAATTTATTGACTGAATTGAACTGGTCGGTTTTCTGAACCTGTGCTTTTGCCTGGTTGCCTAATACCGGCAGATGGACTGTCAAAGTCTCTGGCCATTGTGTGGTGATTAATGGTTGCTGCGCTTTAGCCATGGTGTTTCCATTTTGAGCCTTTGTAATTTTAGGGAAGTATTGAGATATACTTTTTTGTTCTGCTCGAGTCTTGTGTTTTAATGAACAGTCTACAATTTGATTTTTTGTGCGACCATATGTGGGCTGGGAGTCTTTTGGACTACTTAACTGCGCTGTTGTTAAGCCCGTTGGGGACATATTTGATCTACTATGGTCGCATTCATGTCTCAATTCCCCTGGTTCTTCAGTTAGGCTTGTGCTTGCCTCTTTTCCCTTTGGCCCATTTTCGGGAACTGTTCCGGGCAAATTAGCATTCTGGCAGCTTACCTGTGGTATCTCTTGAGCCTGATACTGAGTAAAGAGTGCTGTGGCTTTGTTACTTTTTTGCTTGTTTTGCCTTGCTTTTCTCAATCTCTTTCGTTCACGTTTTGTTAAAGGGTTATAAGATTTTTGTTGCTGGTTTATCTGTGGCCTTGATTCTTCGGTCAGCCGATCATCATATTCTTGTATTTTTTTTATAATTGTTTTGCATTGGCATACTTTGTGATGTTTCTGTCTGGGTGTCTGAAGTAAGGTTATTAGAATTGCCTTCCATTGCATCCACACTTGTTTCCGCATTTACTGAATTGTCCAGGGTGTTAGTGGGCTTCTGTTGGTCTGAGGCATTTTCTGTGCAAATACTTGCAATAGTGTTGTGATGGTCAGTTGTTTTTTTTACCTCTGCCAAAATATGTTAGGATTGTGGGCAAGGCCTTTAGTTGGTTCATTATTCCGGAGCATTGGCATTCATGGTACATTGTATGAGGGTCTTTTTGTACCCGCTCGATGAGTGAATTTAAATCTTGTATTTTTCTGTCTATGCCAACCACATGGGATGCTAAAATTTGCAAGAGATCGATTTGTAGCTTTAATTTTTCTGAGTGTTGGAGTAGTGCTGAGGATATGGTTTCCATGATGCCAATAAACGGCGGCCACAATGGGGCCTGTGATGGTAGGAAATTTTCTGTCTGATTAGTGCCTACTCGCTGGCTTGAGCAAATGTCCTCCCCTGGTTTGTTCCAGATGTCATCCTCTAGTTCTCCTCCCGGGCATGTGCCTAATTCAGATTTTGATGGTTTATCACCTATTGTTTGGGAGCAAGGGCCGTCCGCTAGTCGGACCTTGATTGGTGAAAGAATGGTATGATAGTCATAAGGAAGCCCTGTTGATACAATTGGTGGAATTTCGTTTGACTCATAGCAACGTATTGAACTTATTAAGCAATCCTGTGCTTCTTGTATTTCTGAAGCTGATTTTGTTATTTGAGCTTCCAGTGGTGGCTCCTGGCTGCTTGTTATACACTTCTGTGCCTTCTGTATTTCTGAAATTGGATTAACAGTGTTTTTGGGCTGGACCGCTGTTTGGTTTACTGAGATTTCTTTATTTTTTAATTCAATGTCCATTGTATCCATACTTGAGGCTGACAGCAGGCCACCCCCGAACTTGGTCTCCTGTGCACAAAAGAATGACCCAAGGCTTATTGATCGCTGCTTCGTTTTTCCCTCTGAAGCCTCTGATAGTATTTTAAGCGGATTTGATTGTCCAATGTTTACTGCTTCACTTGCGTTTATTTGGGCTGTCACGATTATTCTGTTGGCAGTCGTTTTGGGGATCTTCGGAGGGCTTCGGCTGTTCTCTGATGGAATATTAATCTGTGTCTGTGTCTGTAGCAAGTTGGACATAGAGCCAACTGAGTAGGACGTCCCTTTTTTGGTGTCTTGGGTGCTGGTGGCAATTGATGATTTCTGAACTCGTTGCGCTGGTGATACTGATGAGATTAAAAAATCTGTGATCTTTGATTTCTTGCCTGCGGGTGTTTTTAATGGCGTCGTGACAATATTGATATTGATATTGCTCTCCAGTGCTTTATCTTCTTCAGGAAGAGCACTTGCTCCTTCGCTCATCTTGCCACTATTCTGTCGGTTTCTTTTTTTTGGTTTGGGTTTAACCTCTGCTCTGTCTCTCCCTGATCTCATGGTGGACATCAATGCAGTCTCACTCCTGAGATTCTTTTGCGGTTGCTCGCTTGACGCTTGACACTTGACACGGGGTGGATGGGTGTGGGAGGGTAGGTGGGGAGTGAATGATTACTCGCGCACCCCCTAACTCCTACTCCTACTCCTGCTCCTCCCGTGCCGCAACAGCTGCTATTGTGGTCTATTATGGTCTAAGCAAAAACGTGGGCTGGACTTAGGGATCATCCGATCAAGTGGAATAAAGTGAAAGTCCTACCGTGCACGCCTTGTAAACCTGAATCTGGGTGCGGGAGCAGGTTCCAAAGCAGGTTCCAAAGTTCAATGGTGTTGGGGGGCCAACCCACCAATCCGTGCCCCTCTATGCCGCCACACCCGCTGTGTCCTGTGCACCGATTGAACCTGATTGAGCCGATTGAGAGCCGAGCCCAGCGCGGGAAATAGACCTCCTGCTGCTTGCCTGCACGCTCTGGGCAGCTCTGGGCAGCACACCGCACAGGCAGCGGACCGCACCGCGCACCGTGCCCCCTCCTTGTGCTCCACCGGTAAGCTGTGCCCGATCTCAGGGTCTCAAGGTCTCAAGGCTACGTGGGGGAGGTGGTACAGGATTCAGCAGGATTCAGCAGTCGGCAGCCGGGCCCCCTCTGGTGCGAGCGAGTGAGCAAGTGGCGGCGTCCTCAACGTCCTCAACGTGCAGCGTCAAACCAGCACACATCGGCGTATCAAAAAAAAGAATTAACTTTGGTGTGTCACATCCCAAACTCCTCCATGAAGCTACGCCCAGGTTTCAATGGTAGATTAAAAACTGCACTACAGGCTGCAGTGGCAGACCAAAAACATGTTTTTTAAAGGCTACTTTCATTGGTGGCGCAATGGGTGCCACAAGCCCACTAGTAGCATTTAATTTCCAGACACTGTGTACATGTAGTTCCATTTGCAAGGGACCTACAAATTACAATCAAATGTGACAATTAGGCGTAGACCAACTGTACCATGTTTGGAGGAGAGTGCACAAGCACTTTAGCACTGGTTAGCAGTGGTAACGTGCAGAGTCCTAAATCCAACAAAACCAATTCAGTAAACGGGTGGGTTGAATGCAAAAAGTCTGGGGAAACACCACACCAAGGATGTCAGGTCTAACAACATGTTATGTTACATTCCATAATTTGGGCTATGTGATTCTGCATTTTTGTTAATATAACAAATGTATAGTTAACACAGATACCACTGTGAGTTTTCCCCGCTTGAATTTGAATTCTGGGTTTTATGTACCTCTATGTTATGTTATGTTATGTTATATTATGTTATGTTTTGGCATCTTTCTGGAGGCCACAACTTCACTCTTGTCCCTTGTCAGCTTGAGGAAGTTGGTCATCCAGGTTGCCACTTCAGTCATGCATGATTTGAAGTTGTTACTGGTGCTGGGTGCTTTGTCTGAGAAGGACAGTATGAGTTGCATGTCATCAGTTTAGGTGAGTATGTTGATGGTGTGCAGATGATGTCTGCCCGCAGGCTCATGCAGATTTTGAAGAGGGTGGTGCTGAGCAGGGAACCCAGAGGAACTGCTCAGATAAGTTCCTGGGCTTCTGAGGTGTATGGTGAGAGGTGTACTTTTTGGGTTCTTCTGGTGAGAAAGGTCAGAAAGGTGCTGATCCATTGAAGGCTGCAGAGAGGTCGAGTAGGATGAGAGCTGCAGTGTCTTGATGTAAAGATATAAGGTCCAACTCCATTTTGAGTAAACCGCAACTCCATTTTCTGTATTTCAGCAAAATCATCAACATGTCTGCCTTTGACACAGATGTCATCTGTCCTTATCTTTCAAAGAACTGTGAGAGTGTCAAGTTATTTAGATATAGACATCAACAAAATACCTGATGTGACATCAGTCTGGAACAAGTGCCTTGTTATCTCAATTTCAAGGTCAAATAAAGAACAATAGTCAAAATAGTGTAGTCTGAATTGTCGTACTTTTATGCCATTGTATAAAGGAATGCATCTTAAACTAGCATCTTGATGCTTATTGGTTAAATCAAACATTTCTAAGACGACATTGCAAATTCTATCTCAGATAGAATACAGTATAAAAGGACTGCCCCTTAACCACCTGTCAGGAGAGGTCCACTGCCCCAATTTATCGTGAACAAGATACTGTCAGACCAGAAGATGATCTTGGCTGCCAGTGATGTTCCAGCGTATCGCATTTTCTACTGAAAGCTGATACCGAGCCCGGGACGAGTTGATGCTGATGCTGAATGCGTGTTTGCCTTTTGCAGTGAACACGGCCTCCATAACTCTTGATAATTATAGCGTTCTGCTATAAACAAGGTATGCAGTGCGCTTATCCTTCCTAAGAAAATCTAGCTGCAAGTTATCCTGCTTTCCATGCTCTCCTAGTGTAGCACACAGAAGTATGTTTTACAGTGTTAGGTTTTTAGATGACGTTTTAACCATGTTAGAAATGTTCATTTTATTTTTGTTGTTCATAATGTGTATTTGTGCTTTATTAATCATATTCTGTGTGGGGATGTTAGATGTTTTTAGCAACAGGGTACATCTGTTGAAATAAACATGCTTTTTAGTTGAAGTGTCCTTTCCATAGTGTGTGTGTGATTGAAAAGAATGAAAAAAGGTTTGTTCTTAATCACCTCAGTATCCTTGGATTCCTGTTTATGGACTGTTAGTAACCCAAAAGCATTAATACCACTTTAAATATGTATTGGGTGGAGTTCTGTAGGGCTAAAAAAAACTGCCTTTCACATCCAAGTGTGGTACATTGAACTAAGTTCACTCGTGTCACCCGAGGGTGGAAAGTATACTTTACAGAGCTGAGCCAGAGACTCAGTTTGAGCAACACTCTCCTCTGTCGAGGATCCTCCAAATGTCATCTGTGGTTGCAAGGAGGGCTGTCTCAGTACTGTGGTTTGATCTGAATCCTGATTGTGTGGCATTGAGGGTTTGGTGTTTGGCAAGATAGTCAGTAAGGCGTCTGTTGATAGCGTTCTCTAGGATCTTTGCTGGATACGTAGGAGGGAGATTGGTCAGTAGTTTGCGGGCTTGCCTGGGTCTGCTGAGAGTTTCATCAGGAGAGTATTGACAGCTGCATGCTTCCATATCTCCAGAAAGGGGAGTTTTTGACAATGGGGATTGATAACTTTGCTGATAGGGGTTAACCCTTTGTCGGAGACGTGGTGGGGTTAAGGGTCTGACTGTTCTACCGGAGTGGATGCTTTTAATTATTGATTTGGTGTCCTCTGTGATGATGGTGTTCCATGTGACCAGGGTGTTGTCCGATATTTGGAGCCTTATTTAAAGGCTGATGGGGTCCGGTTGTGGATCAAAGTTGCTGTATATGGATGTGATTTTTTCACAGAAAAAGTTTGAAAGGTCATTGTGCAGTTCTTTAGTTGGGATGATGTTGCTAGCAATTGCTGCTTGTGTGGTGAAGTCCTCGATGATCGTAAAAATGTCTTTGCTACTGTTCAAGCTGTTATTGATAGATTTGGCTCAGGCCTTCATCTTGGTTTCCCAGATTTGTTGATGGTAGCATCTCTGGGCGGATTTGAACATGTCCTTGTCTGCTGCTCCATGGCTCACAATCCATCTCCATTTTAGCTGTTTGCAGTGCTGTTTGAACATTTTGAGTTCTATACATATTCCCTATACTAGCTGGGCTGCTTGACGTTCTAGCTATAGGGCTTCTTTTCTGAGGGGTCAGGGAATCGGTGCCAGTGGTGATCTAGTCATTAAGGTTGTTGATGTCCCTGGCTAAGTGGCATGTGTGCTTTGGTTGGTTCTTGTGGAAGGCGGAGGTCCAATCCGCCTCCGATATGTTGTTCCAGGATTGGTGATCGAGGTCTGTTGTGACGATTCTTCTCTGATGGGAAATGTTGATAACAAAGTTGATGATGGTGTGGTCGGTCTAGGAGACAGGAGTGGGTGTGTTGTTTGTGATGTCGTTGAATGAGGTGAAAGCGGGGTCCAGGATGTGTCCAGCGGAGTGGGTGGGAGCTGAGACATGTTGGGTGAGCCCTAGGTTTCCAAGGATTTTGAGGGTTGCAGCTGAATTGTGGTTTGGTCAGGTCTTCTAGATGAAAGTCTTGGAGGATATAGGCGCTGGAGTCAAATGCAAGTGGGGCGACAAAGTCCAAGATGTTGCTGGTGAAGTTGGCTCGTGGTCTTGTGGTGAAGATGGACGTGATTTGCAGTTTGAAGTTGAGGTGTTCGATGTAGTCTGTCCTGGTATCTGTGTGGGTGTTGCAGCTGATGTGTCCTTGAAATTGGGTGAAGTGTTGGGTGCTGTCAGAGTGATAGTGGTGGGTGTTGGAGCAGTGGGTGTGATGGTGCAGTTGAATGCTCCTTCCATGTTGTGTGGTGCAGTGTGGAAGCAGCGTAGCCAGTGGAGGCCAGGATTGAGGGCATGGAGGAGTGCAGCGGGTAGAGTTGGGGTGTGGTAGGACCAGGGTTTGTTGTGCTGGGCATGGATCAGGTGTGGACGAGTACAGACGGGCTTGCCTCTGGCATGCCTTTGGTGCACCTGCTGCACATGCATGCTGCACACATCCGCTGCATGTCTGCACTGCATCAGCCATTAAGAAGGTCCAGGAGGGAGGAGTGCAGGGGTGGTGGGCTGGACTAGGCGGGGCACAAGAGACAGAAGCAATAAAGAACCGGAAAGAGTAATCATTGAGGAAAAGGTAAGGAGCACTGGGGTAGGGGGTGCAGAAAGGCACAGGAACAGGAGAAACAGGCAAAACTGGCACAGAAATGAGACAAAAAAGTAGTGAGAAAATGGGCACAGAGAGAGGAGAAAGAGGAAAAACTGGCACAGAAAAAAGACAAAAGAGGGCACAAATACGAGAAGGCAGGCAAAAAGCAGTGAAAATATAGGCACAAACAAGAGAAGAGAGGAAAAACAGGCAGAAAAAGCAGTGAAAATGTGGGCAGATAGGAGAGAAAGAAGGCAGAAAAATGGTCCAGAAAGCAGTGAAAAGATGAGTGAGAGCAGTGCAAAATGTTGCAAAACAAGAGAAGCAGTGCTAAGCTTGTCAAAAACATGAAAGAAACAGTGCAAGCGAGAGAGACAGAGCAAGAGAAAGAGAGAGGGAGAACGAGGTAGAGAGAGAGAGAGAGAGAGTAGTGAGGCAGAAGCCTTAAGCACTGGAGCCGTGTCCGAAAGGGCCATGACAAGTTGAAATATTGGTTGCCGGTAAGTACTGGAGAGGTCATTGAGCATATTTGTAGTTGAGCAGAATATTAAAATGTGTTCTGAACTAATCAGGCCATTTTCCATCTCCAGCACAAATCATAGTCTTATAAAGTCCTAGGTTTTTTCCCCATTTCAGGATAATTAGGTGGTATAAAGGATATGCTCTACCTGTTTCAACAAAACAAGCCTGGTTGGTCTACTTGGGAATCTGTAGTATGGATCCTTTTTAGGTGCTGGGGATAGTGCACAGACCTTGCAGCTTTCACTTTCTTTATACGTCCCCCCCCCCTTATCAAATACCTCAAATTTGGTTAAAGTCAGCTAAGTTTCATGCATGTATCTAATTCCATGACAGTGGTGATGATGTTTATTGATTAGTTCTGGGTCACAGGCTGATTATGATCAGGAGCTAAAGGGGAGCATTTAGTCAGTATTGTGTAAGTAGCCATTAAGGCAGGGGGGACACAGGAGCTACTTAATGAATTGCATTTGAAATGTCAATGGTTGGTTAGTTTTGAATCACCACCACCACTCCCAGAATAGCGTTTTGAGCAAATTGTCAAGACCCAAGCTTGCCCCATGAGAATCTCGGTCCTGTCCCTCAGTTCTAATAAGCCTCATTTGGACCCGGGCAGTTTGGGCATGGAGGAAGAAGAATATAGAGGGAACAGTAGGGAGCAGTGCGTAGTATCTAGGTTGATGAGAGACGAGGTACATGGAAAGTATTTAGCCCATAAAATTAAAGTTGTAGGGCCACTCACAAAGGCAGGCAGACATCTTATACCATACCACCAAGCATTTAGGTAACCCCAGTGGGGGTGTGATTCTGAGGAACCTGCCAGAAGCTTTCAAGAAGGTCTTGCAAGATTTGGAAATCCCTTGGCATTAGTGGCTATAAATGACCACTCACATAACCACCCCCTGCTCCGCAATCTCAAGGTCTTTGATCCCTCTCTGGCGTGTTGTGTTATACCTGGAGGGTGTACTTACCAATAAGCGGAACCAGAATGAAAAAATGTTGCGTGCTCACACCCGTCCCTACGAATGAACAAATGTTGTGTGCTCACACCCGTCCCCACTCTAGCACCATGCATTCCCAGAGCCATGCTGTATTGTGCGACAGCCAGAACAAGCTGAGTCAAGGCAGGGGCTGAACTGTGGGGGCCACGGGAAGGAAATCGTCAACATCAGTGGTGAGTGGTGTGCGTAGAGCAAGGGAGCAAATGGGGCCGCCATGCTGAATTTGGCAGCCCTCAGTTGCTGGAGCCCCAGCGGCTGGAGATCCAGTCGAGAGATCCTGCTGGGGTGCTGTGACAGAGCGGCTTGGAGTTAGTGGGTACTAGTACCAGCACCAGCATCAGCTCCACTGTCACTGCCACTGCCATTGCCACTGTCGACCACCCCCAACCCCTAGCTCTAGCTCCAACCCCCCCCGCCGGCAGACGTACAGCAGAGCCTGCAGGCCAGCAGAGCAGGTGCCCAGTAGTGCATGTAGTGGTCCTGGTGTGGAGTCCAGCATGGAGTCCAGCCCAGCGTGGAGCCCAGAGCAGCAAGTGAGAATAGGCCAAGCAGTTGCCCACTGCAAGTGAGGTCTACCAGGTTGCTGCCATGTCCAGCAGAGGCATCGGACGGCAGCTGATTAAATAGGAGGTGGTGCTAGTGAGGCGGGATGAGGAGCTGCAAAGTTGTGGGGTCGTGCGGTGATACCGCCACTCTCCCCTCCCCCCAGGATCTCTCATTCCTCTGCACTGGACTCTGGACTTTGGTCTCAAGTCTGGCCCTTCTTCAAGGTGCCTCGAGTTGCCACGAGCTGCTGAGCTGAGCCCCAGCTTCAGTCAAGGGGGTGTGGCGGTGAGGTGTGTGTGGCTGTAGGTGGCGTCACTGCAGCAGGTAGAGCGCAGATGCCATAAAAGCAGTCTTGATAGGCCCAAGTTTGGCTTGTGAATCTGGTAAGCTCCCTCCCTCTCATCTAGTTCAAGGCTGTGGCTCCCGGGATATCAACTGTGCTGAAAGAATAGCCCCACGGTTCTCGGAGAAACAAAGCATCAAAGCGGTGATGAGGTGGGCGCCTCCAACTGACCGCAAGCACCGAAAGCCAGCTAAGGCAGCTAACCCAAGAACCATGCAGCAGGCCCTGTTTTCCAAGCCTAATGTTCTGACTTTAAATACAGTGTCTTATCAAGGCGAGGCAAGAGCCAACAATGGGGCTGGACTAACAGGCCTGAGCACTCCTACCATGACTGAATTATTTTACAGGAAACTGACTAAAATTGAACCAAAGCTGTCATTGCAGGAATGAAGGCTGCTCCCACTCAACCTTATGGAGTCCACCGACACAATGGGGATCACAAGGGCAATTGTTCACTCAGCCCCGCTGTCTCCAAACAATAGCAGTGAAGCAAAATCATGCCTTGGGGAGCCTCTTGAAGGCCAAACAATGGAATCAAGGGTAACGCAGTGTCCTTCCTCTGCCCCCCCTAATCTTTCATCCTTCTGGTGCCCCCTCACCACACAGGCATATTATCACTGGACCTTCTAGAGATTACCAATCCTCGTCCTGCTTCAGTCATTCCTGGATGCTTCCTCTCTGGTTTGGCATCAGTCCATCATAGTAGAGAATGTGATTGTGATATAATTGCTCCAGTAGTAGGTCCAGCACACGCGGTCTCTCAAAAAGGTGATACACCAGATAAAACAGAGCAGCCCTGGTTGGAGCCAAGTTCAGAATTAAACATAAAACGTACCTTCTGTCCCCCATATGCTCAGCGGGACCAGCTTACAGTAGGGAACATAGGGGCATATTATCAAGCGGCAGCGATAATTATCGCTGACCGCTCTTAGCGTGGGGAATAGTATCGCCGGCTATCGCTGAAAATTATCGCCATACTAGCGCTGTATTAACAACGCTTAGCGCAAAGGCGATAATTTTCCAGTGATAGCGGTGTTTTCCATGGAACATCGCTGGTTTTTCAGCGATGTTCCATGGAAAAACGGCGATAATCTTGTGAATAGGGCCTGTGGTCTTAGCCTCACAATCCACCCCCCATGTTAGGTATGCCTTAGTCAGGAATTTAGCAGACGTTAAATTCCTGCGTTAAGGCATACTTAACGCGATTTAAAATATCGCTAACCCACGTTGTTAATATGGCGATACCTGGGTTAGCGATATTTCCCCATGTTGTTTTCACAGGCACGCCTCCTTTGCATCTCATTAGCGATGCGATGGGAGGCGTGCAGAAAACGGACGCTAATTCAAGGAATCACGCGCTAGCGTGTCCTTGTTAATTAGGCGATAAAATTATCGCCGCTTTTCGTCCGAAAACGGACGCTAAAGCGGCGATAATTCTTTAACGCCGCCTTGATAATATGCCCCATAGTTCTGCTATCACCAACCAAATTTTCTCAGCAGGGACTCATTGACAGCAATCAGTCTAACACTGCATGTTTGGAAATGAACAATCAATCACTATTGGGGCTCTCTCTTGCTTTTTCTGATGAGCCCCATAATTGTGGTACTACCAGCAAGGACAAGTTGGATTTTCAAGTTGTCCTTTTGAATACCCTCGCTGTCTTTACCCGTGGTATCGATAACAAGATTGACAATCGGAATAAATTTATAATCAGAGCTCAACTTGGCACAAGCAGTTTGCTGCTGTTCACCAATTCTTGACAATCTATCATCTCTTCCAGCCTTCCTTAACACTCTTCTATCTGAGATAAAAGACGTTAGAGAAGGAGATGGGCAAAGCTCATTCAAGTCTCCCATGCCCCACAGCAGGAAGTTCTACCCCCAGCAAATGTTTATGGTGCAGAGTGTGCCTCATCCTGCAGGAAAGAGCAGGTTATATTTGGGGCTTCTTCAGAGGAAACCACCATGCATCCTCAGGAAGCAGATTCTAGGGTGGAGAACCCGGGCTGTTCGAGGGTCTCCACTCTGAAACTCCTTTTCAGTCAGAATTTGCTACTGATAAGCCACTAACCACAAGGTCATCTCAGGCTAGAACTGAAAAAGCTGGCCTCAACTCTGACTGTATCCCCCTAAGTAAAAAGGAAGGGAAAAGTCGTCGAAAGCAACAAAATAAAAACTACAAACATTCATCTCTAGTGCACCAATAGCTGATGTACCCTATGTTTTCAAAAAGGAGCGTTTGATAAAGGGATAAAGGGAGTGGCATACATTCACACAAAGTCCCGATTGGAACACAATGATGCTGCTGACACTGCTAACTCAAACGTTCACTTAGATTCCTTGGGCAGGAAAACAAGCTAAGAAGGAAGCACCTCACTCCAAAAGGATTTGAATATTGTCGATGGCGCCAGGGAGAGCCACCCGGAAAGGGGTTATGAGATGGTTGCCCCTGTACTCAGGGTGGTACAGAATTTGAGTAGCCTGGGCGGACCTTTAGGGCCTTCTGTATGTGTAAATCCAGGAGACATTCAAGTTCTGACGCAGCAAGCAACTCTTTATCAGTACATGGTGCCTGCAAAAGATCAAGTGTGTGTGCTAACTGCGGACACCTGACCCAAGAAGGGCCTAAAACCAGACCACCTGCCAAGTGGCATACTGGTGGAAGGAGCTATGGAAAGCCATAATGCCCCAACTGCCACCCTGGTTCATCCCACATTAATTCTATGCCAAGGTGCTGCCAGGCCAACTGCCTCATATCAGTCCAACGTCTAACTGTTACTTATCCCGAAATACCATTCTCAGGGTCCCCATGACATATTGAACTGGGGAACCATTCTAAACCTAATGAAGGCTATACCAGAGCTCAATCATTTGGAGACAAAGGACAACATCTCAATTGAGTTTCGTACACCAGGGGTACACAAATTTCTGATCCGACACTGGTGACGTTTGCCTCTCCTGATTACGTGCAAAAGATTCTGCTAAAAGAGGAGGTGGTCAAACTTAGTGCCTACAAAGAAAAGGGCTATTCCATTGTTCTCTTGAAACAGAAGTCAGCATCGACCATGCTTAAGTAAGGGACATACTCCATCCTGAAAAGTGCAGAGGGGTTGCACTCACTCGGCCTCCAGGGATCAGCACACAGAGGCAGGAGAACTCTCCCTGGCTGAATGGAGTTGGCTGCTGTCAATTCTAACCCGTAAGTGCACCGAATAAATAAAGGAAAGTTCCCAGCCACAAACTCATGAGTTCTTGCTCCTCTCTTTAAAATCTTGGAATATCTGTGGCTTTGCTCAATTACAGTAGATCATAGACCTCCTTGAGTTCTGGGGGGAGCTTGAAATGAGCGCTCTTCAAGAAACCTGGTCCACCGCTGAATGCCCTCAATCAATCAATCAATCAATAAATCAAGATTTATAAAGCGCGGCTAATCACTCGATAGGGTATCCAGGTGCCCTACAACTGGTTTCCTTGAGTTCAACAAATGCACCTCCAAAGAGCAAAAAAATGGCAGGCCCAAAAAAACCTTTACTTGTATACCTCTATGAACCTCAAGATCCTAATTGAAACCATTGATATTGCAGAGAACTGGCTTCAAGTAGTTAAATTGTTAAAATGGCGATCTAATTGTTCGCTTCTGTTAATTAATATTTACATCAACCCATTCTCAAGGGAAAAAAAGGTCAAAGCTGACACACCTTATCTCAGTTTTATGTGAATTGGGTAGGGACCACCCTTTAACAGACTGCATCATAACTGGGGATTTCAATGTGAACTTATTCCAAGACTACTACGATGAGTCTTCAGAACAGTCTCTTGGCTGCCCATGGAGCATTCCGGAGCAGATCAGGCCTATGGGAAATCTACGGAATCCGCTTGGGGAACTGGCGATTATGCAGCTCAATAGTTTGGGCTACAAAATTCTAAATGGAAGGTTTCCGCAGGACATTCCGCCAACTGGACAAGATCATACGGAAAAACAGGGTCATATCTTGACTATACCATATACAATGTGGAAATGTTTAACCTTGTGGAAAGTTATGGGATAGCGCCCAACTCAGTTAGTGACCATCATCCCCAATTTATGAGATTGAACACCAGTACGGCACAGCATACCCGGGCTTCTGCTTCTAGCAAAGGAGCATTTACTGATAATCTCAGGTGGCTCAAATGGAGGGAGGATTCCAATGGAAACATTATGGCAATTGTGTTAAAATTGCAAATGGGGCCATTGCTGAGAATACATCTCGAATTTCTGAGTGGAACCGCCTTACCGTCCAGCTGCTCGCGAAACTTTCATGCACAATGGTGCAAGACTGTTTCCTCCTACAGTCACAATTATACGTTTGAAAAATTCCTTGAACACCTCTCTGAGAGCAGCCCGTAGAAACACTGGCTGTAAAAAGCTAGTGACTGAGTCTAAGCTGGCACAAAAATGCCTCACGCAAGCAGTTTGGGCTGAGAAGACCAGGCGCGCTGACCAATTTTGGACCAAATTCTTGTATAAGACCAAAAAGAGTAACTTGAAGACCTTCTGGTCCATGACCAACCGGCAGGTGAATGCATCAGGTAGAGCTGGCATTGCTAACATTTCTGAATCCGATTGGTCATCTTTTCTGCAAGACATTTCACGCCCAGAGATTATGCAGAAAGCTCAGACTATCACAATATCCAGCGAAGAAGCCAACCATGCCTAACAAGCCTTGAGGAGACCTTTTGCTCTGTCTGTTTTCAAGGTGCAAAGGGCTGATCTCCCCTTACTCAGGACTTGGAATTTTTGACGTATCAGCTGAACATGATTCTGGCAAAAGCCAGATCTGAAGA
This sequence comes from Calotriton arnoldi, assembly GCA_963921515.1. Lineage (NCBI taxonomy): Eukaryota > Metazoa > Chordata > Amphibia > Caudata > Salamandridae > Calotriton > Calotriton arnoldi. The sequence goes on along the minus strand of CAWUFW010010610.1, from coordinate 591,199 downwards.
GGCCTCAGGGCCAAATGGGCATTCTCAGGCCCTATTTAAACAGGATACATCCTTTCGGGCTAGCAAACTCATAACACAATTTGATTGTAGCCTAAGGAGCTCATCAATCCTGGAATCATGGCGTGGTGCCATCATCCAGCCTATTCATAAAGGTGGCTCTAAATCTGGCCCCAACAATTACGCTTTTGGACAATGTTGCCAAATTCTGTGCCAGTCTGCTCCTGGTGGCAATGTTCAGGGGCCTCATCCAGAAGAATCAAACATGATTTATTGAGAACTCCAGTACCTCGACAAACCTGCTTGCAATTTCTTTATTATCAGAGAGGGTGGTAACATCTCACTCTATGCTGTACTGCTGTTTTGTGGAATCAAGGGCACCATTCCATTGTGTCCCCGGGGGGCTCTGTGGAAGATGTTAAAGAACTGGCAAATCCTGCAGAATCCCCTTGAGGCAATCATACAACTACACACTGACACGTGGATTCATGTTAAACTGGGTGATGGTACTCGCGTGTCTAGGTAAATTACCACTTCGCTGGGGGTCAAGCAGGGGTGTGTGCTTGCCCCAATACTTTTCAATTTATGCATCTCCAATATGTCCAGTGCACTCAACAACATGAATAGCACACACAAGTTTGGGCAATCCTTCTCCATGGGGGGTCACGGGTAATTCAGGAGAGTGGGGGTGAAGCAAGGGTAAAAAGGGAGCGTTCATGTACACGTTCTTTAATTTTTGAAAATCGGTTCGGGTCAAGCGAAGCCAGAATTGCTGGGATGCAAACTACTGTAATTATGGTAAGAGGAGAAATCAAAGAGAGACAGGTTAACAGCATTAAAGAGGAAAGGCAGCTTAAGGCAAATGAATGACACCTGGTGGCCCTCTGCCCTCGGGAACCCTCCCTCCCCCACGGACCACGCACGCAACCTCGGAATCATCCTGGACTCCGAAGTCAAAATGAACCGCCAGATCAAAGCTGTCACCTCTTCCTGCTACCACACCCTCCGCCTACTCCTTAGGGAAGAGGTGAGGTGCAGCGGCCAGGGTGGCTGACTCCGGAACATGGGGGCTCACGGTTCGATCCCCGGTGCCGGCGGCAGGTTAGCCTAGCACCTTGTGACTCTGGGCAATAGCTTGCTTAATCTTCCCAACAGCCCCCAGCGCCGGGACACCTCTCCGGAGGTAGCTGTGCACTTTACGAATGCTGGTATTTATTTATTTATTTACTCCGAAAGACCTTCAACTGGATTCCCCTCAAACACAGGAAAACTGTCACCCACGCCCTCATCAGCAGCAGCCTGGACTACGGCAACGCACTCTACGCCGGGATCAACAAGAACCTCACCCGCAAACTCCAGAATGTCCAGAGCGCCACCAACAGACTAGTCCTCAACCTACTGCACCACTGCCACATCAGCCAACACCTACGGACACTACACTGGCTCCCCAATGAGAAGAGAATCCCCTTCAAGCTTCTCACCCATGCTCACAAGGCCCTTCACAACACCAGATCCGCCTACATGAACCACCGCCTCTCGTTCCACGCACCCCGAAGATCCCTCTACTCAGCCCAGCTCTCCCTTGCAACGGTTCCACGCATCAAGGAGACCAGAACAGGAGGATGCTCCTTCTCTCTCCTCGCGGCCAAGGCATGAAACTCCATCCCTCTACACCTCCTACAGACACCTACACTCTACAAGTTCCTGAAGGACCTCAAGACCTAGCTCTTCGAATCACCGTGAACATCCAGGAGCTGCGTACCCCCGACCCCCCTCAGCGCCTTGAGACCCTTTTTGGGTGAGTAGCTGTGCTTTATAAACCCCTGATTGATTGATTGATTGATACATTTTTCATTACACAATGCACTTTATTACGCACAATGCACTTTGGTCAGACATAATTAGATGGTATGGCAGCTTAAGGCATACAACACTTAATTTTTGTATTATACAATGCAATTTTTCCTACAAAAGGGAATTAGGTAGTTACAGAGACTTGTCATTTTTATATTTTTCGCTATGCATTTCTTAGGCAGTAAAAAATAGGATGCAATTGGCTATATCTGAAAGATTATGTCAATGCACATGTCACTTTTCTTTTTGGCAACGTACGATGCACTTTTTCTGTGAGAACATTGCTGCTTAACGCATGCAACACTTTCTTTGCCCTCTGTGAAATTCTGATCAGTAGTATGGTTAAAAGTTCAGGGTAAACATTTAGGGGCATATTCTCAAGGCGATATCGCCGCGTTAGCGGCACTTTTCTGCCGCTAAATCGGCAATATTTATATCGCCTTATTCTCAAGCTGTCGCTAACAGCCGTTAGCGACAGATTTCTTGCGATAGCGGCCGCTTACAACATCGCCAACGATGGCAGCAACAACTACCGCTAATCATCTGCAATGTAGGCGTTCCTGTGCTAAAACACACGCTAACCCCACTACGGGATATTCTCAACGATCGCCCGGACCGGCGATGCGATAAAAAAACACACGCTAAGGCTTGTTAGCTGCAGGAACTTAAGACTAGACAAAAGGAGGTCTTAAAACTGGTGAAAAATGGCAGCATATAAGGGAGACTACCCCAGAGCCCCATCTGATGATCCACTGATGCCATGGAGGTACTAATCATGCAGCTTGGAGCACCAAGAAGGCCACAACAACCACCGCCAATGCCACCTCCCCCAGGACCACCACTGAGGCTGGGCCAAATAAGACAGCGGGTCTATCGCCGACGCACCATCCTCACAGACCTAACGCCAGAGGATGTAATTGCCCACTACAGGCTCAAAAGGACATCCATCCTCCGCATCCTGACACAGATAGCCCACAGGCTGACGGCACCAACACAGCAGATAACCAACATCCCTCCACAAACAAAGCTGCTGGCTGTGCTGCACATGTTGGCCTCAGGTACATTCCAACCAACAACTGCCAGAGTCGGAGGAGTCTCACAGCCAGCCCTATCAAAGTTCCTCACAACAGTTTTGGATGGCATAATCAGCCTGATACCCCAGCACCTTCACTTCCCCAACACTGCGCAGGAACAGCTGGAGACCAAGCAAGGCTTCTACGCCATAGCTGGCTTCCCACATGTGTTGGGGGCAATTGACTGCACACATGTCCTACTTGTTCCACCTGCGGACACTGCCCACATATACCACAACAGAAAGCACACACATTCCATCAATGTGCAGGCAATAGTGGACCACCGGGGCCTGTTCACCAATGTCGTAGCCAAGTTCCCAGGCAGTGTGCATGATTCCTACATTTACTGCCAGTCCATCATCAATCAGCGCTTTGAGGATGGCACATATGGAAACGCACTGCTCGTTGGTAAGTACTAACTGAACACAACACACCCCTCAACTCCACAATCATGGAACACACAACTGTGAGAATGCACACGTTACAAACTCACATTCAACATGCCAATCTACATGCCCACCTACCAGACACGACAACACAAGTAACTGTGGTAACTGGGGTCAGCCATGTAGATAAACCATCACCAAAGGCATAGCCCCTCTGCCACACATTAGCAAATGTGGTGAGAGGTGGCAACCAAGTATGTGCAATGTAGGCACTCGACCTAAGAAGAAAGAATGTGCACAAGGCCGAGTGTGGCAGTGGTGTGCTGGACAGTCTTGATTGTGCAGAGCACAGACAAGTCCAAGCGGGCATATAGTGCGTTTCCGTTGTCCAGCCTGATGGCAATGACAGCGTTCTTGACTGTCCTACCTGACGGGGGTGGGAACCATGTGAAGGCAGCATGTAGGATGCAGAGCCTGTCGAAGCAGCTGCTGGCCACTGCGCAGCAACTGTATGTACATGGAGAGGGAGGAGTCGAGTACGATGCCTAGGTATCTAGAGTTGTTGTGTGTTGGGCTGGCAAAGGCGGTGGCCCACCAGGTGTTGCCACATGCTGATGGTGTGGTCAGGAGGATGAGGACTAATTTCCCCCCTATGTAGAGCACCCCCAGCTGTTGAACATCCATGTTGCAACTTGCTGCAATCCTCCCTGGAACCCCAGTCTGGTGTGTGGGGGTGCCTTGTTGAGGGAGAGTATGAGCTACATGTCCGTGTAGGTGGTGATGTCCAATGTTTCCCTTCATGTAGCTCAAGTTCTACTCCAGGAGTCTGCAGATGCATCTGTCATCTTTGATGTTGTATGTGAACGATGTGGCATTCATATCACGCTGTATGTTGGAGTTGCATATTGGGGCAAGTGTGTATGTGCAGTTGGAGATACATGGTTGAAAAATCTGGCCTGCGCTGTTGGCGTTGCCTGCAGCGGTGTGGGTGTTGCTGTTGATGGTGGAATGTACCAGATCCTCGTTGACTCAGCTCCTGTAAGTCTGTATGGAGCCTGCTGTGGGTTTGTGTGTCATGGGGTTTCATGACGAGGAACTGTACGCTGTGCTGGTCACACCATGGGCATTGAGTGATGTTGTTGAAGTGGACGCAGTTTCCACATGTGAAGATGGGGTTAAAGGTGGGACCTGACTTGTGAATCAGTGTCGAGAAGAGTTGGCTCAGTTCGATGTTAGCAAGCATTTGCCAGAGGGTAATGGATTTGGAGTACTTGTGGTATGTGAGGTGGAGTCTCTGATCATGGCTGAGTACGTAGCCCATGGAGTAGATGACGTGGTGTGTGATGACGTTGATGGTGAATGCTAAGTGTTCCTGCCCTCTGTGGGCCCTGCAGCTGAGGGTGCCGCTGACTGTTGCCTTGTGGCAGGTCTGGACTGGAAACTGCAGGTGTTGGGCGTTGGGGAATGTCTAGCGGCAACAGCAGCAGCTGGACAGAACGTGAGCATTGTCCGGTGTGGCCCATTGGCACCTAAACGTTATCCTGGCGTTGACTGCGAGTAGTGCGGATGGGTGGCAGCATTAGACGTAATGAGAGCTAGGGACCCTGCTTGTGTAGGTGTCAACATTGGAGCACTGTTGGAGTGCTAGTAATGCAACCGCGCAGCGCACACAAGTGAATATGCTTGGGGGGAGGTACGAGCATCTGTGAGCCAATGTAATTTGCATTGATGCTGGTCAATTGGCCAGAAGATACACATGGCAAACATTAATCACAAAGTAGCACCAATCACACACCAAAAAACTATTAACAGTGCCCACACAGCATGCATAACTACTAATGGACACATCTCTCCATTGCATGTTACAGGTGATCAAGGATATGCACTCACCCCATGGATGATGACACCCCTGCGAGCCACCAACACCCAGGCCCAGAGGCAGTATAATTCTGCCCAAGTACGCACCAGGGGCATTGTGGAGCGCACATTTGGCGTGCTAATGTCACGTTTCTGGTGCCTTGACATCACAGGTGGAAGACTGTTGTACAGCCCAGAAATAGTGTGCAAGATCATCATAGCATGGTGTGTATTGCACAATATATGTGAACGCACCAATGCCCCATGGATCCAAGTGCCAGATGCACCGGGCAATGCTCCAGATGATGAGGAAGATGAGGCAGGTGGAGCACACCCCACAGCTTCTGCAGCAGGCACAGCACGAAGGAGCAGAATCATAGGCAATTTCTTCACATGAGCACGTCACATCGTGACTGTCCTTACCAATCATATATCTGTTCCAAATGACCCCAAGCAAAGTATATATTAAAAAAAAACTCTACACGCATACCCTGTGTGCATGTTTATCATCTGCATGAGTACATCACTCTGACACGTGTAAGTGTAACATTAAGTGGTCACAATATCTCAATTAGAAAATTATGGTGCATCTGTCACCTCTGAACAGAGATGCTGTTTAGTGTGACATTAGTTCTAAACTAGACATGTTAGGGTGTCAAATGTGTTTTGAAAATCTACTGTTCAGCGTGTCATATGGGGATTCTGATCACATATAGGATGTCAATAGTGGTCAACTATGGATATCAGGGTGTCATTTGGGGTAAATTATTAAATTTAGGGTGTCATTTGGGGTAAATTATTAAATTTAGGGTGTCATTTGGGGTCCAATCAAAATTAACCTGGTGTAATTTTTGTAAAATAATGAATTTTCAATAAATAAGGTTCATCTGTGTAAGAAGTTGCACTTAGCGTGTAAAACTGCACGCTTTTCCGAAAATGCGATGTATTTTTCATACTAGCGATGGGAAATACATCGCTAAACACATTGATATATACGAAATGTCACCCCAAAGCCTTTTTGCGTGCAGATTTTCATCGCTAAGTCAAAAAACAGGCCACATTTACACAGGAAGTGATGTCAGCATGCTTCCTGTTTCCTGGAGGAGTGCTGTGCACTTTCAGCTTCTCTTTTGAGCACATTGCTGGTGATTGTGGAGAGTGTTTGAGGTGTTTGGTGATGTGTGCTGCAGATTTGAGAGTTTGAGAGTGTTGCTGTGTCCTGTGTCCTGTCGATTGTGTCTCTGTGAAGTGTGGTGTCCTTGTATTTATGTGTTTAATTGTCTCCTGTCCTCAATCTTGTCGGGTGTTTGTCTTGGGGTAGTTAAATTTATTTGTAGTTGTTGGGGATATTAACTAGTGTTTCTTCATATTTTGGCAGTGGTGTTAGGTGTGTGCAGGGAGATGGTGGGTGTGGGCAGGGAGGGCAGGATGTCCGAGGGGGCTTTGGGGGGCTTCCTATGGCTGGTAAAGTTTTTCCTGCCCTTGTTGGTGGAGAGGGGAGGATGTATCCTCGCAGGATACCCAGTCAGTGTGCGCAAGCAGAGGTGGGAGCATGTGCGTGCGCAGATGCTGCGCGTATTTGGAGTTGACCGCACTGTGCGCCAGTGGAAGCACCGCTGGCAGGATAGCCTGGCCCGGGAGGGTGACCTCCTGGACTACGTGGGACTCATCGGTGGCCTAGAGTGTGGTAAGTTCAAAATTCAAGTTCATCCATGAATACTGTAACGAAAAACAAAATATGCCGTGTGGGACACACTGGTGTCCAAGTGCAAAAATGTTGCACCGTGAGGCGGGATACGTAATGCGTCCACGCATAATGTTGGCACATCAGATACACAAGGCGATATCATATTGACAATCATAGGGTGCAAGTTTGTGTAACCCACTGCGCTGGAGCAACACTTAGCACTGTTGTGCCAAAGCTGGCACACCTGTGCAAAAATGGGTGCAGGATAAATATTGTATGTGTACAGGAAGGGTGACTGTACATGAACAATCCAAAGCATTGTTTCTGTGACCAGTGTGCTGGCCAAAATGAAGTGTAAAAATGCTGTCCTCATAAATTGTGGTATGTTAGCTACGCTGCCCTTGTACATAGTCTCCGTGTGACAATCTATGAGATCTGAACAAATGCTCATATGAAATAGGAGATCTCCAGAGTGACTTACACCACCAACATCTGTGAAAATGCTGTGTGCGATCTGCAGCGATGCATTTGTACACAGATCATGTATTACATCATTTTGCGTGTTGAAATGGGGCCTTGTGAATGTGTCACACAACTAGTGTGTGCATGTTTGCGAGCATTATTGTCTTGTTTGGTCAGACTCAGCATTCACAGGTCTTGTGTGAATGGCAGGCAAAGTACACCCAATCATGTAGCCAACATGAAACGCAACACTACAGTTACGTAGCATTTTCAGTTATGGTGATGATTTGTATGATGAATTTGACACGTGTGATTTAACGTCTGATACTAACACAAATTACTTTTGTTGTCTCACAGCTGGACGACCTACCATCACACGGGGGGACATTGACAGATTCCAGGACCCACATGCCACAGGTGAGTTTGGACATCATATATTGGCACAGTGCGGTGAGATGAATGTCTGCCTCAAATGATCTACGTTGTAGTATGCAGTATGGGTGTGTATCACATGTACCATGACTACAGTGTGATGATGTATTGTGGAAGTCAGAAGTGTGTACAAATCTGTAGGTGAAGGTGAAGCAATGCATTTGTCTCCCAGTTGTAACTTTGCACATCCCCAGTCAGTGATACACATGGAAATAAGGTCTATGGATTCTGTCACCACAGCACATGCATGTGGATTACAGAGCGCACTGATAGGAGAGGAGACATGTAAGTGGTGTTGCCGATGAGTATCATCAGACATGGAATGCATGTACATCCTTGACTGAGATGACTGTGCAAGTGTGCCCTATCATGCACAAGGAGGCAGTGGTTTTCAGCCTGTGGGTGCTCAGACACAGGTCTACACTGTGATTTCGTAGGTATGCTGCATACCAGCTTCACAGGAGTGGCAGTGCATAGCTGTGAACCAAGCATATCAATGGCATGTTCCACAAACACCACGCAAAGATGGCCCTATGAATCTCATTGGCATGTTTGTCCACTGCAATGGTGTTGTCAAGCTGTCTCCTTGGGGTAATTCCCAGGCCGACTCTGGATCAGGTGTACGAGCTCCTCTGTCGCAATTGTTGACATTACTCTGCATGCATTTACCCCGCATGCTTTAGCTAAGCATTTATTGCTGTGCCATATTTTCAAAATGCTGGCTTCTAGAACGCTATCTGTGAGAAAGGATTACCCATAACAACACTATAACCATCATGACTCCAGGGTGCCGTTACAATGGTGAATGCATTGTAACAGTTTGCGTTGTAAAGGGCTGCATATTTGGCTTTACTACGGAGTGATATTAGTGGATCTAAGACATGCATGAGTGACAATTTAGAGGAAAGGATGTTTCCCCCTTTCTAGCTTCAACGCGTCACCAATTGTGAAGTAGTGGTGGAGAGAGGGACAGCGCCTCATGTACAAGTCAGTGTTCAGCCACCCAACCTGTTTACATGTGTGCTGCATTATGCAGCACAGATGAAAGTGTGAGTAGGGCTGTCCTAGGATTGCTCCTGTGCAGGTAGGGTAACCTTCCTACACATTAACAAGCCCCCCTAAACACAGATACCCTTGCACTCTTGTGCAAGAGTGCCTGTGTTACCGCTGACTAGATGAACTGCACACCGTTGCTGTGGGACACACAGGGCTGCACATGAGCATTGCACATATGATGCAGCACTGTGTCACAGAGAGAGGATGAGGGTGGTGCTACACACCGGGGGATAATGCCTCCCTCCTCCGATTCCTTGTACATGTCACCCTCAGTCAGGGAATGTCATGGCAACATCATTGGACACTGTCAGTATAATTTGGTTGTGACAGAACATGTCCCATGCCATGCACTGTCATGTCAGTCTCCACAGCATGTAGTCAGTGATCCAGGATTCAACATTTCGTTGTCCACGTCACTCTCTGACTTCACATAGTTATGCTAGAGGGTGGGCTCCCATGTCGAAGTGATCTTATATTATAGATTTGAATGGAGAACATTGACATAGTCTAAAGGACTCACAATTTCCCATTGTTCACATTTTACAGACAACATGACGCCAGCTGAGTCACACGCCTTCCAGGTGAGGAAGGAGCGGTACCAGCATATTAAGAAGGTTGCCAAAGGGTACCGCAACTTGGAGCGGAGGTACCAGGAGGACCGTGCGGCTGGCAAGTGGAAATCTGTGGCCGATGTGACAACACGTGGAAAAGGCAGTGGCACACTGGCCACCCCAGGCCCCTCTGGCGTCAGTGGTGGGTCCCAACGTGGACAGTCAGTGTCCCATCCCCCTACAACAACCCCCACCCAAGGGACAATCCCACCTGGCCCTGCGGATCAGGTTATTTCATTTACTGTCCAGCACAGCAGGCTCATTATGGACAACAACGTGCTGCTGGCCGAGATGAGGCGGGAAATGGCCGGGCAGACAAGGCACCTTGAGGACATTAAAAAACACCTGGGACTACCATAATGTCTGGACATGTTGTGCCCCATCCCCCTCTTCTCCCTTCCACCAATGTTTGAACTAGTATTTTAGGTAGTGTTAGGTAAGTTTTTTTAGTGTTAGGTAGTGTAGTTTTAGTGTAGGTATAGTTAGTGTTAGATTTTAAGGTAGTTTTAGTGTTTTTATATTGTATAGTATTTGGGGATACGTTTCCTTTTCCTTTGGGTGGGGGTTGATGTCTTTTTTAATAAAAAACAAATAAATAACAAAAAAATATATCTTTGTGTAGGTTAAATGTGTAGTTAGTTCATGTATAGCTTAGATGTCTTTGTCCTGTCTCGTGATGTGCCTTAGGGGTGGGAGGGGGTTGATGTCTTAGATATGTTTTGCGTGTTTAGGATTAGTTAGGGTAGATAGTTTAGGTACTTTTTCTCTTAATTCTAGTTAGTTTATTTTAGATTAGTAGTAGTAATGATTGTAGTTAGTGTAGGATAGGTAAATTTTTCAATTTTATAATAAATGGTTAATAGTTTGGATTTTTGCTTGCACTTAGGTCAGGGGTGATGTGGTGGAGTGTGTATTTTTACCTTGTATGCATCTCATATCATCAATGGACTCTCCGTTGAATGTGTAAGTGTGGTCATGACATGTCACTTAGCAGGATGGATTGTGTCAGGATACCTTAGATGTGAGCACAGAAAACTTGCATGGTTGACAGGGTGGCAAGTAGGATTTACGGCCTAGTCTAGGGGCAGTCATTTGGGAAGTTATACATCTTAAGTGTGACTCACATTGTTGGGCAGCACATTGTTGTGCATTTACAACACAAGGTAGGGACATGGCATTGAGAGGATATTGTAGTAGCTACTGTTATCCATCATGGAGATGGATGTATGCGCCGGGTACCACAGATTGCATCATAGCCCTGCATCTCACATGCTTCTTGCGCAGAGCCCATCTACATTGCACAGACCTTGGCACACTTGCTGTGTTGTGCATGTGTGTCAGATTCTTTAGAATTATATGTTCCTGTGCATGGAGGCAGAACCTCCGTGCCATGCAAGTAGTAGTCTTTCTGTGTGTCCATTGGGAAATGCATATGGCAGAACAGTGGTCCTGATTCACAAATAAGTCATCTGAGAGTAAGTCATAAGTTTAAGTTTTCCGGTATTCACAACAGGCATTTAGGAGTAGTACAGTTAGATGTACTGACTTCACTTCTCCTATATGCCTTTTGTGAATCAATGAAGTTGGAAAGTCATGATTTTGTCACCTTTAACATTTTTGGCCATGCACACAGTTCTGCTTCCCACAAAAGGTAAAATGTTGCATTGCTCCCTCTTGTGCCAGTGTCATGGCATATTCTCACATCTGTTACCTTTTGGCTCATAGTGATGCCACCCTTGAAATGGTGTTACAGCAAACAAATGATGGACGGAATGCTGACAATGCAAACATTCTCCCCCAGTCAAAAGATCTGGGTTAAATCCATCGTTCTTTTGCCCACTACGCCACCCCAGTTTGGACCCAGCCATATGCAAATCAGTCTTGACCCTGTGCCCCATGGGAACAGTCCAGAACGAACTGCCAGGCCAGGTCCTCCCTGGACCGGAAACAAGCATCCTGGGACCGGTTTCAGGGTATGTCACCCATCTTCAGCCAGGCTAGCTTGAATCCAGTGGCACAGTGAGCAAGGGACCCACGTCTGGGCATACCCATCCCACTTAGGGCGAAAAGTGTTACAGCAAACAAATGATGGACGGAATGCTGACAATGCAAACATTCTCCCCCAGTCAAAAGATCTGGGTTAAATCCATCGTTCTTTTGCCCACTACGCCACCCCAGTTTGGACCCAGCCATATGCAAATCAGTCTTGACCCTGTGCCCCATGGGAGCAGTCCAGACCGAACTGCCAGGCCAGGTCCTCCCTGGACCGGAAACAAGCATCCTGGGACCGGTTTCAGGTTTGTCACCCTTCTTCAGCCAGGCTAGCTTGAATCCAGTGGCACAGTGAGCAAGGGACCCACGTCTGGGCATACCCATCCCACTTAGGGCGAAAAGTGTTACAGCAAACAAATGATGGACGGAATGCTGACAATGCAAACATTCTCCCCCAGTCAAAAGATCTGGGTTAAATCCATGGTTCTTTTGCCCACTACATCACCCCAGTGAAATGGTGGCACTGCTTCTGACTTCAGGGTCAGTGCAGTGCACCACGCATCCCTTGTCATATTGCCCTACCCGCTCACAGTGGTCACACCATGTGAGGGTTCCAAAGTCAGTAAGCATTGTTCGTCCACAGGAAGGGGCTGTCTGACGCCTTACACTTTGGGGTGAGTCCCTATTGCCAACTCTACTTCACTGAGGCCGACATTGTGGTTCAATTAGTGGCTGGTAGACATGTGCCCTTACGTATCTTCATCAATGTGTATATGGTGTGCACCATCTTGGGATGTGAAATGCAATGTGCACCTTCACAACAGGCTCCGTCCAGCCTGTAGGGCGTGAGTAGATATGCCAGGAGATATTCTTTCTGCAATTGTAAAGGGTGACACTACTTGTGGCCTGCAACAGACTTTGCCTTTTGTCAGACATCCCTATTTCCTCCATGGATGTGGGGCTAATTTGGGATACTGCCAGATTGGTGTATTGGAGCAATGGGGGCACAGCTGGTCCACACATACCCGGTCCTCTCACTGCCTATCAGGATCACAGTAAAACATTGACATTTGTATTATTTCCCTGGATGTACCTTTTGGTGGATTCACTGCTCCTACATTTTGTGAGACAGCTATTCTGGATTGTTCATGGACAACAGACATCTGTGTGATTGAAAGATATTTATTCACATGTATGTTGACATAGTTGGAGACTGGACCAGTACTTGGCCATGCAATCCCCACATTACATTGATGCCCAGTGGAGGGCCAGCCAGAGTCCTTTAGGGTTGACAAGTCCAAAGGATGAGGAAGAGTTCAGTCAGCAGTCTGATTGCGGTGCCATTGGTAACCAAACGAAATATGGCAGTCCATGTCGAGGTCCAAGGTGAGTGTCACAGAGTGTATTGGGGGACAGTGGAAGGTGATATTCCGTGGCATGATGCTCACCCCAGAACCAAGTAGAAACTGGCCATTTGGCCTAGATGAATGCTACCGCTTCCTTCTTTGCAACAAGGCAGATTCATCCTCATCTTCGTCCTCTGATGTGTCATGTGCCTCACATGTGGGTGGTGGTAGATTGGCTGCAGCACTGTGAGGCACTGACACATCAGGGGGCGGAGATGTGGATATAGAAGCAGCAACAGCAGCATTCATCTGCGCCAGACCTTGCTGCAGCAATGCAGTGATGATGATCTGCAGGGCATGGAAGATTCCAGCTACATCTCGCTGGTGTGCAGCCGTGGCAGCCATTTGTTCCGCCTGCATCCGCTCCATGTTCTCCATTATCCTCTGCATGCGGCCCAACTCCTGGCTGCCATCGCTGGAGCCACTCTGACTGGACAGTTGTTCCTGTCCCTGAGTCATGCCTCCAGCGATGGCAGCCAAGGAGTGTTGGAGAGCATTGAGCGGACTGTGGGTGTCCGTGATCTTTAGTACGTGGTCCCGGATGGAACTCAGATACCCACAAACGGAATCAAGTTTGGCCGCACCTGATGAGCCATCTCCTGCTGGACCTCTAACACACGGCGTTGGAATTCAAGATTTGGGTCCGGGAGGTCCTGGGAGACGGCTGTGGTGGTAGGTGCTTGCTGCTGTGTGGTTTGTGCAGGGGGTGGGGTCACGATGCAGCTGGGTTACCCTGCTCCTGGAGGTGGGGTGCTGATGGAGTCTAGCAGCTGTTGGAGGGTGTCCGTGTTGATGGTTGAGAAGTCCTCCTCTTCATCAGTGAAGATTGGGACAGGCTGCTGTTCAGGAGGTGATGTTTGTCCCTCTGCAATTTAAAGGGGAGAAGCATTTTAACTGTGTGTTTCATGGATGATCATGCATTGGATGAGTTTACAAGCAGATTGCATGACAATGTACATTGTGACTGTCTGGGAGGGGCTGTCTATTTCTTGCTGGATGTTGCCTTTTTCGACTACATCACGGGTGTGAGGTTGTACTTGTACATTGTCATCTCACAATTTGCAGCTATGACTAGTGTGATTGGGCAGTTCATACACACAGGCGGACCCAGTTGTGTCCTCTGTTCAGTTGTGAAGGTGATGCAGTTTGTCCAACATTGTAGTCAATGTGGTTGAACTCCAATTTTTATGTGTGTGCACTGCATTGTGGGATACTCGCCCATGCAGCTTTTGTTTTTCTGCCCATTATCCCTTTCAGGCAGTGGGCCTCCACATCTGTGCATTTCCAGAGCAGAGATGTTGCAAGCTGGGCTAAATATGTGTCATCGTCAGAGTTGGGACACTTGTGCATTGTTTACGAGCAGAGGTCTTGGTTATGTCAGGGGTTGTATGTACACGTGGATGTGTCAGAGTATGACCTGCTCCTTTAAGGATCTGGCCCACACTCAGCCACCTCTGTGTCGTGGCCTGCAACGTGTGGAGATGTTTGGGGTGCAGGCATGGTATTCATCATGCACTGGCACTTGCATTGTCAGTGTGGCTCACAGACCCGCACCTTTTCTGTGTACTGCACATGTGCATCAGTTGATTGCAAGATTAGTTGTGTGTGAGGAGGGCCCCCTTTAGGCACATTGGCTACTAAGGCCTACTTGCTGTTTTAATGTGTGCTGCACTATGCTGTATACATGTGCATCCAGGTAGCTTTGTCTATTGTGGTTTGTCTTGTGTGCATTGCTAGCTGCCCTCCTGTTGGCTTACCCGTTGTGAGTATGGTGCTGTGTGAGTTTATATTGTTGTTGCTGGCTGTACAGACAGTGTCAACAACAATAGCCCTCTACGTTGACCCCACGTGTGATGTGTAAGTGGCCCGGAATTAGATGGATGTGGAATTCCAATGCATATTTGTGGTGCTCAGGCCTTGTCACCACCACCCGGCCAACAGAATCAATTGGCAGGGTGATGTGTGTTTGTGTATGTGATACGCAGCTGGTCACATGGAGGATACATGCTGTCCTGGTTACGGATATTCAATGCATGGATTTACGTGTGGGTGATAACGACCATGACTGCATATTTGGTCACTGACACAGTTGACTTAACAAACAGCTATGTTTACATGCACATAATGGTGTCATGGGCAACTGACACTAGGACTGATGTGGAATGGTGTTTTCTTTATGGCAGATGTGTACACTTGGAAGTGGAGGTGTGCAATTCGACCTAAGGGGTGTGTGTGCCATTTTGCTACTTGTCATTCTTTGTTGCTACTTTGCTATCCTTGCTTGTTGTCATGCTTTGGTTGTCTTACTTCTTTTCAGGGACATTGTAGTTCTGTGAGTCTGGCACACAGACAAGTCATGCAGTACAGATTTGGTTGACACATTCCTGATATGCATTGTCCCCGCCCTGTGGTGTTGTAGGCATAGCCCCCCTGCTCATTGTATTACATCACCTTTTGAGTGGAGTCTGCTGTTTGGGTGCATTGTGGGATATGCACGTTTGAGCCATTTGGCTGCATGGTCAGTTTGTTGTGACATTGCGGGGCATATTCACAGGCCCCTATCGCCACCACAACGTCATTTTCTGTGACGGTGTGGTGGCGATAGGGGCCTCGCCTTATTCACAAGGCAGCGTTAAGCCACTTGACGTGGCTTAACACTGCCTTGTGATTAGGCCCACTGTCACGCTGTGTTTAGCGTGAAAGGGGCATGCAGTGGGTGTTGTGGTGGGCTTTCCCCACCACACACATTGATATTTACACTGCCCCATGATCACAAGGGCAGCCTAAATAGGAGCCAACGCAAAACTTGAGACCAGGAAAACCCTTGTCTCAAGTTGGCGATACGAGGTGGACTGCTTTATTTCTTGTCGTTTTTGCATTGTCCATGTGTGCTGCCTTGTGCAGCACACATGGGAAAAGCAAAATGCCATGGTTTGTTTATGTACAGGAAGGGACAGCTTCCTGTACATAAAGGAAACCTCCCTGCTTGCAGATACCCTTGCACTCTGGTGCAAGGGTGCCTGCGTTGGCACTAAGTTGTGAGACTTAGCGCCATCGCAGGGGGAGAAGCAAGGCTGCACCATGTCCTTGTGGATATGGTGCAGCCTTGCTTTTACAAGGTGGCGGAGGGAGGCGTTAAGCCAAGAAGGCTAACGCCTCTCTCCGCAACTTCCTTGTAAATATCACCCTGCATGTGTTTCTGGTATGCAGACTCACTAGATGGTTTCTCACTTGGTGTACACACAGTGACGGCTCGCAGTGGGAGTTCTGCAGGGTGGTGGTGCGGGGGGCTGTTGCAGGGCAGGTGAGGGGCAGGATGGGGGGTAGTGGAGTTGGGGACACAACGTGCTTGAGTTAGGTAAGTAATTGATGAATCCTACTATTTGACTTGCACCTGCTGCACCGCCGAGTTAACTATGCAGTAAGCGCAAGGTAATTGGTTGGATTTATTTATTTCCTTACCTAACTCCAGCACGTCGTTTCTCCAACTCCACTACCCCCCATCCTGCCACTCCCCCACCCAGAACAACCGCCATGCACCATCGCCCCACAGGGCTCACGCTGTGAGCCGTCAATGTGTACACAGGACTGCATCTCATGGACATGCAGGGGGACACATTTACTGGAGATATGGCAGGATGTCTACATGGCCCCCTTGACTCAACATCACACATTTTCAAATCGTCTGCACAGGGCCCCATCTCTCTGATACTTGACATGTGGATGCACTGTGTGTGTGACTGAGCATGTGCATGATTGTGCATGCCACCATCAATGTCATCAGACATGTGGCATTGTGCCCATGTGTCTGCGTTGTGTGCAAGATTGTGTATGTGCAGTAGTGTCACCCTTGATGCACATGCACATTCTTGCACACAACTCCGACATACGGGCACATGCATATGCGTGGTGTTGAGGCAAGGGGGCCATTTTGACAGCCTGCCGCATCTCCAATCAATGTGGGCCTTTGCTCTTTCATGTAGCCCTTCTCTTGTGGTCTGATATGATACTTGGACTATATTTGTTTGACTTTTCTGTGCACATTTCTATGTCTGTGTGCCCACCAATATGTGTCTTGCAATGTATTGGTTGAGTAGGGTGATATGTGTCTATGCCACCAGGGCCAAGGGGGTTCCGGGACATGATCCACAGTCATTGTGGGTGTGCACTGCAATATATTTAATTGTGCATAAGTGCCATTGGGCCCATCTCCCCCCGTCCCCCCAGTCCCTGGTTGGTACTCACCCTGTTGCTGTTGTGTCTGGTCGTGTTGAGCAGTATCATGTCCCGGGACTCCGACCACTGTCTCCTCACTGATGACTTGGAACACCTGTTCCTCCAACGGATCCAGCTCCTCCTTTGGCGCTGGACTCCCACCTCCAGTCTGCATTGCTGCTTTCAGGTTGGCTGCAAGTTTCAGCTTGGTCTTGTGCTTCACATCATGCCAGCGCTTCTTGCAGTTGTCCACTGTCCTCCTCACCTCTTCGACAGCATTCACCTTGGCCACGATGGACTGCCATATTGCATTTTTGGTTGCCAATGACACAGTGGAGGTGACAAAAAGTTGTTGTTGGTGTTCTGTCACCTCCGCAATCAGGACCTGGTTTTCCTGCTGACTGAACCGCGTCTTCCTCTTCCTCTTCTGCTTGCCCTTCCCCTGGGGCTCTGGCTGGTCCTCCTGGGTGTTTGTGGGGTTGTTGTTGGCCTCTGTGCTGGGTCCAGCCTCCTCCATGGTTCTTCTCATATGTTTCCTTCTTCTTTTTTTTTTGTTTTTTTTGTTTGGGTTGCATAGCGGGCGTTTTATAGTGGTTTTTCCCGCCGAACGTGCGAAAAGGTGCGCTGACGCTGATTAGCTGGTCGCTAATTGGCCCATTGCCACTTTCTTCACGTTAGCGTTATGGATTTTATCGCCGTGACACTAACCTTATCGCCGGGCATTTGACCTGGTAGGGGAAACTATCGCCTATTAGCGGCGTGTTGTGAATACGCCGCTAACACAGCGATAATTTCCCGCGGTACACGGCGATAACAAAACGCACGCTAACTGAGGGTAGCATTAGTTTTCGCCGGATCTTGTGAATATCCCCCTTAGTATCTTTAAGAAGCAAGATGTATAAAGAAGTTTTGAAGGTAATATCATTAAATGTCAACGGTCTTAATAACAAACGAAAAGCTCAGGCAATAGATCCATGGCTGAGAGGACACAGTCCGGACATTGTGTTTTTACAAGAAACACATCTCAAAAACAAAAAAATGGTATGAGTAAAATGTTTCGCCAGTGGGCTGACTTCCAGTGTTCTTCGAATTCTAGTGCTGCTCACAGGGGCGTGGGGATATATGTTGGTAGGCACCTACCCTTTCAAGTAACTTTCACATAGACCGACTCAGAAGGAAGGTGGGTGCTTATCAATGGAATATTGAATAAATAAGGCTTACTGTAGCTACGATATACACACTAATACTAGATAATCCTCTCCCCCTTATAGAATTGAAACAGGCCCTAATTAATATTCCAGGTCAAGTGATCTTGGGTGGAGATTTCAATTTCTTGCAAGACCCAGAGTTAGACACATCCTCCACCACATGTAAGCTAAATAAGCTGCAAATGGCCAAAGCATTAGCCAACTGTAAGAGGGAATTAGATCTAGTCGATCTTTGGTGAAATCAATACCCTAAAAAATGTTAATACTCATATTTTTCTGCTAATTACAGTTCTGCTTCAAGATTAGATTATTTTCTTGCTATGTGTAGCCTGCAGTTGGTTAAATACGAGCATATACAGAATGCTTTCTCAGATGATGTCATGGTTAAAATGGAAGTGACAGGAGTTAAGATAGAGAGACCAGTGGTTAGATGTTTTTTTTATAAGGTTAACCTAGAAGATGAAGACTGGTGCACAGAGGTACACAATGAGATTTTAAACTACTTTAGGACTAATAGTAATTAACCGTGAGCAATGAACTCCACTCCGCTCCGCTAACGGAGGCTTGCTGATTTGCTAATTACGCATTACATTGAAAACACGAAACTCCGTCTCCACCACGTAGCGGAGTTAGCTACTACACCCACAACCCTTTGATAAAACAACTTTACCTTTATATGCTGCTAAAAAAAAAAAAACATACAACCAACTCACAAAAGTGAGCTTTGAAAAATATCAGCCAATGAGAGAGGTGATGATTTTGGGGTCCCCCCTAACCTAGGGGGAGGACCAAGCAGATGCCTTGAACACAAAGAGCATATCAGGCTGAACGATTCGGTGGTGGTCCCATCCTCCTAGGACCACCCCAAGCAAAGGTATGGGTAAAAATATAATGCCAACCAAAGGCCCAGCAAAGCATTATGGGGCGAGATTCTAGAGTGCAGTGAATATTATAGTATTAGCTCTCAGCTGAGCTGGGAGAGCCCTGCCCCTTGAGGAATGTTTTGATATTGGATACTATAATATTCAGGGCGTGTTGCCTTAAATGCATGTCTATTTTGCCTCCATGTAATTTTTTGTTTTCTACAATTCCATGCGCTTTGCAGATGAAATTTTTTAAAGAGTTAGAAGGCCTGTTTACGACTTTTATTAGGGCAAATAAAGCACCTAGACTGGCACTAGAAACTGTATATAGCCCAATTATGGAAGGAGGTACAGCTCTTACCAATTTAAGGGAATAATACTATGCAAACTTTGCACATAACATTCATAGGCTTAGGGCCCGATTACTATGTCGTTAGGAAACTGTCCCAAACAAATCTGTTCCAGACTAGTTTCCAAATGAGTCCGGATGACCGATTAGGATGCTTCACAACATCATATGGTTGGACTCGCATTGCCTTCAATGGGAGCCTGTGTTCTGAACGAGAAAACAGGCTCCCATTAAAAAAAGGGGTGGTCATGGACAATCTTGCACCCTGTGGCGGGCACCCCATGGTGCCTACCACATTGTGCATGGTTGGGAAGAGGGGTCCCTTGGGCACCCCCATGGGCTACATTCGTACGTCTCTGGATATAGAGGGCCCGCAACGGGCCCCCAAAGACAGATTCCGGCAGCCGTTTTGTCTCCGGCAAACCGAATCGGAACAGCTGTCCAAATCGGTATTCGTAATCGCTCGTCCGGAAACCGTGTCCATAGAGCTGTATGAATCGGCTCTGAAAGACTCGGGCTGTCCGGATGCCTTTCGGAACCGATTCGGACTGCTCGAACGGTTTCTGGGCATCGTAATCGGTCGTTGGGAAGTCTGTGCGATTCGTTCGGAAACAAGCGTTCCGAATCGGATTCTGCAATACGGAATCCCATCCGGACCCTTTCCTAACGACATCGTAATCGGGCCCTTAGTAGTTCGTCTGGGTCATCTAGTGTAGACAACATTTTTATGACACGATTTTTCCAAGAATATAACATTTTAGATTTTCTAAGACTTGTAAAAAACCCTAAGAAAGTTATATATAAGGTACTGCAATGGTTATTAAAACAAAAGGCACAAATGTATAAGCACTATAACATACCTATGGTTAACTGTTCCACGCACTTGGTGGATATTCATGTGGGGGACCAACGTTTGGTAGAGAAAACTATTATACATAAATGGGATAGAAATGGATATTCCACGTTTTTTTACATTATTAATATAGTTGCCTGAAAAAATTGGAATGAGATCGAACATAATATCACGTATTTTGAAGACACATTGCAATGGTCCTTTTTTCAGATTAGATATTTCCTGCGTGGACCTTCGTCACTACACCTACTCTGCTTGCTGCAAGTTTGGATCTTACGGAGGAATTGATTGAATCAACTACCTGTAGATCAGTTAGTGGTTGGATCACTATTCTTAGAAGGAATATTGTTAATAAAACGTTCGAGAAGGCTCGGTATAAATGGCAAGCGAAAGAGAATTTCCATCTCTCGAGGGTAATTTGGAATAAGATTAACAAATTCAACACCACATTATTGAAAGGGGCTAATTTAAGGAGAATGCAATTTTACGCTAAATGGCCACTGTACAGAACTCCAGCGTTCTTGCATAAAATATGTCCCCAGATACCAGATATTTGCTTTCAATGCTCAGTAGAAGGGGGGTGGGGGGAATTGGACCCATATTGTCTGGGACTGCCCAAAAATAAAACAATATTGGGACAGTTATAGACATCAACACCGCTATTATAGGATAATCTCCTAATACGATAATGAGCCCCATACAGGAGAAATGTCTATTTATTATTGCCTTAGACGCCAAATCCTTGTTATTGCCGAACTGGCGGAGTGAAATTACCCCAACTTTTCAGCAATGGCTGAACAAAATGTATAGAGTTTGGGACTTGGAAAAAAGATAGGCTTTAAGGTCAGGTTTTACCCCAAGTATAAATTGATATGGGAGTTTCTCTGATGATTACTGGGGGAAAGGAGTTTGAATGAAATATAAATGTATTATTCTTGGAAAACTGGAAGGCTAAAGTAAAATGTGCAATTTCAAATTGTGGCAGGAACATGGAATTTCTATCACTCTTTCAAAAAGTAATGTTTTATCTCCTGTTTGTAATTGTATTTAAACTGTACAATGTATATATAACACCTATTATTTATAATGTCAATTTTGATGATATTGTCTTGGTTGAACTTTTCGAAATACATATATATTTTTTTTAAAACAACACGAATAGCCGCACCCCCAAGATCGGAGGTGAACACCTTAACAACCTGCCTTATGCAGATGCCCTAGTTCTGCTCAGCTACATGAGAGTCAGACTGCAGCGGTTATTAAATGTCTTGTACTCTCACCGACACAAAACGCCTGTAAGTCAATCGAAAGAAAGTAAAGATTCTTATTCTGGGTAGAGAAATCAGTAAGTCTGGCAGCTGGTATTTTAATGGCAACAAGATCTCCAAAGAACAGACATATAAATATCTTGATATTACAATTGACGCAAAGTGCTCCCTTGTCCACCATACGAGGCTATAGAAACAGAAGCCTTGGCCCTCCTCTTCTCCTTCTTGAAACTGTCCAGCTCGCTGGTGGGGATGAACCTCGATCCACTACTATAGGTATTGAGGACTAAAATCATTCTAACCTTGGTGTATGGCAGAGAGATCCTGTTGGGGAGGGATGCTAAACTTCTAAATAATCTGGGGGCATATTAACAACGAGGCGATAAACAATTATCGCCGCTTTAGCGTCCGTTTTCGGAGGAAAAGCGGCGATAATCTTATCGCCTAATCAGCAAGGTCACGCTATCGCGTGAATCCTTGCACTATCGCCCTTTCTCTCAACGCCCATCTTTGCATCTCTAATGAGATGCAAAGTGGGCTTTACTGGCGTACCCGGATGGGCTACGTTGCAAATATCGCCGATGTGCACATCGCGATATTTACAAGGCAGCCCACAGGATTATAGCAGACGTTAAATTATGGCGAAAACGGCCGTTTTCGCCAAAATCTAACGTCTGCTATAATCCTGACTTACCTATGTTAGACATAGGAGATGGATTCTGCTGATACGACCACAGGGTCGTATCAGCAAGGTTATCGCCGTTTTGAGGGAACATCGCTGGAAAACCAGCGATGTTCCCTGCAAAGGGCGATAACCTCGCTATCTCTGGAATGTTTATCGCCCTGGAGTAACGCGTTGTTAATAACGCGCTACCAGGGCGATAAATACCAGAGATAGCCTGCGATAATATAATTATCGCTCAGCACGGCCAGCGATAATTATCGCTGGCCGTTGTTAATATGCCCCCTGGTCTCCAGGATTTTAAAGGCTACTCTTTGCTTGCCGAGAACTTCTTCACCCAAGATCTTCATCAGCCACGCTGATCCAATTGTCACTCTGCCTCCTTGATCAACGGGTGGCACGGACAGGTGCGTTTTTAAATATTTCTCACAAATTCAATCTGGCCTGGGGTGGAAGTTTGGAAGCCTTATTATGGGACAAAATTCAGTAAGGTGGTGTCAGACAATCACACTCCCTGTCGTTCGAGGAATGTTGCAACAAGTTGAATGCCAGAGAGCTCTAGTCCTCACAGGTGTCCCAAAACGCCTTCATGCAAAGCATCATGAGGCAAGTACGATTTTACTCGCGCCAGCTTGATATGGACATTCTGGCAAAGCACAGGGGGGCAGATTTACAAGGCCTTTGCGCCACTTTTGCGTCAATTTTAACATGGGAAAAGTGACGCAAAAGTGGCGCAAGGGCCTTGTAAATAAGCCCCAGGAATTCTTTGACAGTCATTAATTACCAGCTGAGGCACCACCAGCCCTATCTGGCCTACACATACTCTAAATATAAAAAACTAAAGTTCATGGCTCTTAGGCTAGGGGACTGGCCATTTCTGAAACATCTAGCTAGGGACGTAGGTCTTTGGAAGCAATAACATGCAGGGGCTGCAGTGCGTACGAGGAATCGTTCCACCACATCATTTGCAGCTGACCTGACCTGTTAGGCAAACGGAAAGAACTCTTAAGGCCAGAAGGGAAGAAACTAGGCACTTTAACATGCCGGCAGGCCTTTATCAATGCACTTAACCTAGAGAACACTACTACGAACCTCAAGCTGGTCAGGTTTGTGGCCTTATCTGATAATAAACTAAGCAGGGAAGATACAACCCGTAAAGTGGCGTCAGCTAGAAGTCAAAACATCTTACACAACAGTGCGTCAGTCCTACAGCAAACAGAGGCAAACTTTAAACAATCTAAGAGCAAACCAGGGTTCTTTTTCTGATGACTAGTATATTTTAATTGGCTGCATAAAGGAGAGCAGAGGCTCTGGCACAAAGGAACGGCCAGCTTGCAGTGCCATGGAGGTGTCTGCTCATTGCGTCTGCTGCAGTTTTTTCCATGTGGGTAGAACCTTGCACTTTGCACTACTCTGACCTGCTGAGTCTGCTCCCCTGCATTAATGTTATCTTTTAAACCTTTTTACAGTGGAATTTGTTAAGAAAAATCCATTTTAAAGTGTTATGTGAATAGTTTTGTGTAGTGTACTCTGAGTTTTTAGGTCTTTATTTAAGGCATACTGAGCCAAACTATGTTTTAGTTTTAAATGAAATTAGGGAGCATTATTGATAAATTGAATGCCCTAAAGTTTTTGTGCATGAAATTTTAATGTCTTGTCCATGCTGTTCTCTTTTGCAATGGTTTTAAGTAACCGAACCACAAGAAATAAACAAATCAAAAAAATAAGTAAGGTCAGCGCAGCCATGTGAAGAGCTCAGCATACTTACCGTCGGAAACCTTCCTTTGCTCCTCGCGGCTCAGCACCAGCAGATTGAACCTGAAGGAACAAAAGAGAAAGCTAAGTACAAAAACTGCTTGTGCATGCGTGCACGCATGTTGCCTTCACATCTAACCGAGCATACAAAATCAAGAGGAGAGATTTTAAGATAAGCAAGTGGGCAACTCAAGTGTTCCTGGAATCTCCTCCAAACAAAGGGGCTCATTAGGATGGCAGTCGGAAATTCACCCCGACCGCCATGGAAGCGGAAAACAACCGCCCGCCGGCACCGGGGAGAAACCGGCGGCCAAATTAGGATCAACCGCCAAAAAACACCGACCGCTGCGGAACGGGGGGAAGAAAAACCGCCCGTAGCGTGCGGAGATGGCCAAAACACGTCCGCGGCAGACGGATCCGGTGCGGAAAAACACCAACGCACCGCAAGGATAGCAGAGACACCGCACGGGAAATTAGGATATCCCCGATGGTCCCGCGGCACGTTCCGCTGTATCCGACCGCCGCGGTCGCTAACAGTGATGAATGGGAGAGCATGCGGAAGAGCTGCAGCAAAGCCACCGCCGCGGACGCTCCGTGACAAATTTGGCAGACGAATCAAAAAACCCACAATAAGGCCACAAAGTGCCCACACCAAAGTAGCCATGCCACCCAAAAACAGAAAACACACCCCAATGGCCCATCTGGTGTTGCAAAAAAATAAATAAATACAAGGACAACACACCTGAGAGCACTCCCACATGTGGACACACCCACATAGCAGAGCATAAAACCAGCCCCTTCCTTGACCACAATCCTCTGCACTACCACACAGCTGAAGGGCCCAACCCCTGAGAACAAAGGATAGGCAAAGCTACATACCATCACCACTCACACCACACACAGCACCACCACCACTTCCACACCTGCACCCCTAACCCCTTTGCACATCACACACCATACACATCACCACCACCACCACCACTTACACCCCTGCACCTATAACCCCTCTGCACATCACACACCATGTCAACACAGAAAATGCCCAAATTCACAGAGAGTGAGTTGAAGGTTATGGTAGATGAGATAGTCAGAGTGGAACCACAACTGTTTGGTAGCTTGGTCCAACAGACACCATTAGCCACAAGGACTCAAATGTAGGTAAGGATAGTCCAGAAGGTCAATGCAGTAGGGACCATCCCAAGATCCAGAAAGGAAATCATGAAGCGGTGGCATGACTTGAAGAGGGTTGTCAAAGAGAGGAGGACCAAGAACCGTGAGCTGGCTGACAGGACTGGCGGTGGCACTCCCATACCAACAAAACCATTCACCCCATGGGAGGAGAAGGTGCTTGCCATACTGCATCCAAAGAGTCTCACAGGAGTACCCGGGGGAGTGGAGGCTGGTAAGTACAAACAAATGACTATCACCACACTGCTATGTACTGCCTTGCACAACTACAAAGCTACACCTCCTAGGACCAATTCCATTCATCTGCACCATACACTCACAAAAACATGTCTCACAGATCCAACATCCACCCCCTCCCAATCACCACCAATGTAGCTAGCAACATTACCATGGGTGCATGTGCACAGGCAGCCAGCACTGCAACTCCCACCATGCCCCCTGTCCCACACCTCAGCACTCCCCCACCCCACCCAGAAGCATGTGTCAGCCATTACATCCCCAACAAACAAACTTAAAGGTAGGTAGCCATCTTGCCATGGAGGGCTGTTTGTGGGAGGGAGGCCTGTACTACTACTCCCACCATGCCCCCTGGCCCACACCTCAGCAGGATGGAGCACTCCCCCACCCCACCCAGAAGCATGTTTCAGCCATTACATCCCCAACAAACAAACTTACAGGTAGGTAGCCATCTTGCCATGGAGGGCTGTTTGTGGGAGGGAGGCCTGTACTACTACTCCCACCATGACCCCTGGCCCACACTTCAGCAGGATGAAGCACTCCCCCACCCCACCCAGAAGCATGTGTCAGCCATTACATCCCCAACAAACAAACTTACAGGTAGGTAGCCATCTTGCCATGGAGGGCTGTTTGTGGGAGGGAGGCCTGTACTACTACTCCCACCATGCCCCCCAGGCCCACACCTCAGCAGGATGGAGCACTCCCCCACCCCACCCAGAAGCATGTGTCAGCCATTACATCCCCAACAAACAAACTCACAGGTAGGTAGCCATCTTGCCATGGAGGGCTGTTTGTGGGAGGGAGGCCTGTACTACTACTCCCACCATGCCCCCTGGCCCACACCTCAGCAGGATGGAGCACTCCCTCAACCCACCCAGAAGCATGTGTCAGCCATTACATCCCCAACAAACAAACTTACAGGTAGGTAGCCATCTTGCCATGGAGGGCTGTTTGTGGGAGGGAGGCCTGTACTACTACTCCCACCATGCCCCCTGGCCCACACCTCAGCAGGATGGAGCACTCCCCACCCCACCCAGAAGCATGTGGCATATAATGGATCACTTAAAATAGACAAACAGCTAGCCAGACATATTATTCTGTCTTGTGCCACCACTGAGCAGGATGCAAGCCTCCACCACGCACACACAGATGTGTCACAAAACAAAGACAAATGCTAACACACAACAGGTAAGTAGGCAGTACGTGCACCTAGCCATTCAACACAAAAAGAATGGTGCCATATGACAACACCAGTCCTCTCAATGCACAAATATGCACACCGATCATATTGCCACACACACTGTGCACACAGCTAAGCAAAGGAAACTGTCACAGCAACCAAAGTGTGACACACCAATGCACATGTAGAGGAAAGACTGTGAACAATCATGCACAGCAATGAATGACAGGTTCAGTGCCATGGGGCCAGAGTAACAAGGACCATATGAAAAGTAAGAAACCATGGTATGTGGTACCAATCCAGATGTGCACATGACAAGACAAAGGTATGCAGGAGATGACAATGGCCAGGACATGCCCAGATGTGACGCCTGACAGGTCATAAAAATCTACAAACAGTCCACACAAAAATCATAATTTGCGCAAGGCCCTAGATGTCAACATGTCCCTGTACTCACAAATTATGCATGTGGCGCATGGTATATATTGACACCTCACACCATGGACAAGAAATGCATGTACCATCGCAGCATGTCAGGAGGCACAGTACTGCACATAGAAAACAATGTGATGATCAGTCAACTGTGTAGTGTACTAACAGTGAATGACACACAGCTAACACAAAGCTTGCGGGGTGCACCCCAATGACCATTTCCCATCTGACCCACAGGTGACCAAGAATTGACTGCAGAGGACGACACCAGCAACCTGCAGGGCCAGTCTTCCCCCCCCCGCCCCCCCCCCCCCCCCGGAACATCGACTCTCGGATGTTGACTCCCAGGAATCTTTGGACGAGGAGACCGAGGCTGACCCATCTGGTGTTCCAGGGCGCACCAGGTCCCAGGACCCCATCGTCCCCCCCACCACACCTGCAGCTACAACAACCAATCTGCAGGCCCCTGCTGTTACGTCCGGTGCGTCCTCCACCACCACCACCACCACAACCACCAGTGGTGCCTGCAACACCCTCCCTGTCCCACAGGATGAACACCCCATCCCACCAACTGAGGAGGGCAGGGAGAGGATGTGTGGTCCGACAGTGGAGAGGCAACGGGTCCGTGGCAGCAGTGCAGGTGGGAGGGGCAGGGTCACCCACACACGATCACAGCCTGGGACCGAATCCCTGGACCACATCCACAGAGTCCTTGGGGCATATGAACGGGCCCAGGGACAAACGGCCCGGTCCGAACAAGATTCAAGTGAGCTCCTCCTGCTGATGAGGTCCATGGACACCCGCATGGGACAAATTGTGGACCTCTTGGGCCAGCTAGTGGCGGTACTGAGGGACAGGCCTGCGCTACAAACAATACCTCCCCCTCCCACTGTGGTCCACAGGAAGACAGTTCACCATCCTCCCCTGCGGCCACAGAGAGGGGTGAGTCCTCAGACACCACTGGCCCTATAGCAGAGGCCCCCCCTGCCAAGCGGAGAAGGGGCCGTCCGAAGAAAACCCTGGGAGTATCTGTTGGCAAAGCACATACCAAACGCCAGTCACGCAGCCAGCCATGATGGCAACCCTCTTCACCACTGCATTGACTTTTTGGACTGTCCTTCCCCACACTGCCTTGTGAATGGCATCTGTCTGTTGGACTGGGTCACCACACCTATGTGGTGACCACTCGATTATCTCATTTACCATAACTGTCAACTCACTGCTCCACTAATCACCTCACTGTAAATGTACCCCCCCTCACATGTCCTCTTTGTAAATAAACAAATCCTTACACACATGTTGTTGTACCTGCTCCGTCTTTATTCCAGGATGTACAATTTTCACCATGAATACAATGTACCAGGGGACGGAGTGTATGTAGGCAAGGAGAGGTCGAAGGCACCTAGGAAAACACAACAGAACAACATTCACTAGTCTGGGTGTGGCATCACAGACATCACACAACACTTCACAACCAGAACAACCCACATGCACACATAACAATGGGCAACAAGTGCCAACATACACATCCTGTAGATGTTCATAAATGAACTGTCCCATGAACATTGACAGCAAACACTGAGTCTACAACTGGCTGCTGTCACAATTCTCACTTACACCTTCACAACAACAGCAACATCATCAGACAATGGGTACGTTGTACATTGTCACCCACCTTCAAATGAAGTAGCGGGTGATGAGCTGTTGACGCAGGTCAACACCTTCCTCCTCTCCACTGTCATCATCACTGGACATGGGTTGGTTTGCAGGCGGGGGCCTTGGCTGCTCATCATCATCCAGGAGCAGGGGAATCTCCTTGCGAATGGCTAGGTTGTGGAGCATGCAGCATGCCACTACAATCTGACACACCTTCCTGGGCGAGTACATCAGTGCCCCTCCGGTCCTGTCCAGGCAGCGGAAACGTGACTTCAGCAGTCCAAAGGTACGCCCCACCACACGACGTGTCCTCCCATGGGCATCATTATAGCGGACATCAGCCGGTGTCTTGAGGTTCCGCAGTGGGCTCAGCAACCAATGATGGTTGGGATATGCAGAGTCACCTATGTGTGACAAACACAAAGAAACATTGCAATGTCGCAGATGCAGAGGACAGCAGGTCACACACACAGCACGCCAAATGACTAGGCATACTCACCCACAATCCATGCACGCTCAGGAAGCAGATTCGCCATCAGCTGGGGTACAATGCTGCTACGCAGGATGAATGAGTCATGGGCCGAGCCTGGATATCTTGCACACACGTGTGAGATGATCATGTCTGCCAGGCATACCACTTGCACATTTATGGAGTGGTAATGTTTACGATTCCTGTAGACGTGCTCACGGGCTTGTGGTGGCACTTCCCCAACATGGGTGCAATCAATGGCACCAACAACATGGGGGATGTGTCCGAGGGGATAGAAATCTCCCTTTACAGCTGCCAATTCAGGCCCCCTGGGGAAATGTATATATCTGTCCTTGTAGATCATCATGGCGGACAGAACATCACGCAGCACCATGCTGAACATAGGTTGTGACATCCCACCTGCCTCGGCCACCGTGTTCTGGAATGATCCAGTGGCAAAAAAATGCAGTGCCGCCATCACCTTATACGTTGGGGTGAAAGCTGTTGGATATGTTCGGCGAGGCTGCAGGTGGGGCTCCAACAAATCACAAAGGGTATTTAGGGTGGCTCTATCCAGACGGCATTTACGGATGATCGCCTCATCCTCCATCTCTGCCAGCACTGTCAAGTGACGATGCAGATTTGGTCTCCTCCTAGTTGAGATGAGAGTGGACACATTGTAATGCAATACATCATGGGATGTGCACAGCATCTCACATCATGGCTGACACAACGCCAACAAAGAATGTCATATGAATTGAGTCACAGACCAGCTGACATGTAGGTACCCCTTCAACTACACAAATCACACACTTGTCTAATTACACACAGCAAGTCCCCCAAACAACACCTCGGTCAAAGTGAATGGACATTGGGATATGACCCCATTCCCCATGGGCACGCCTGGGAGTCTGTCATCCTGCACATGTGTGACAAGGCAACCCCACGGTATCCTACCTAGCTGCTGTACATGACACACATTCAGGCGTCAATTGAACCTGGCACACCTCAAAAACACAATGACCACAGTCTGAGCATCAATGACGAGTGTGTGCATGATCTAACATGAGAGGACATGCTATAACAAACATCATCAATTGAGACAAACATTGCTGTGATTGACAATGCACATCAACACATTCACATGTGTACACATTGTATTGTCCATACCAACACTGTCCTGTAGTGTAGTGTAGTGTACTGTAGGTGCGGTTGATCCAGCGGGTTACTAGCAACAAGTATTCATACACAGAATACTTACCTGGGCCCATACATTCATACTACACTAGCAATTTCCGCTGGGGGGTCAGTTGTACTCTTTATCAAAATCCCTGCTACCAATTACTTTTCTGATTGAAGAG
Source organism: Calotriton arnoldi (assembly GCA_963921515.1). Taxonomy (NCBI): domain Eukaryota; kingdom Metazoa; phylum Chordata; class Amphibia; order Caudata; family Salamandridae; genus Calotriton; species Calotriton arnoldi. The sequence continues at coordinate 560,670 of CAWUFW010010610.1, read as the reverse complement.
TAATGACTTACCAATGGACCCTTTGATAATTGGGAAGTTTAAAATGAGTGACATTCATTACAATTCATAAATTCTAAATAATCACTGAGTCAAGAAGTTTTAAAATGTTTATCTAAAGTTTTAGCAGAGTAAAGTACAGAACCACATGATACTTAATCGTACATCAAGGATGAAGCATATTAATAATCAACTATCGATCAATGACGGTTCCCAGAAAGAAGGAGATAGAGACAGCAGCACAACTAAAGGTTGCGTTTATATTTACCTAAAGGTGCGAGAACCAAACCCCTTGGCCAAGGAGTTGGAAAGATAGGTCCCAAGAAAGATGAAGATCAAAGACCTCAGGACCCGGTTCAGGACAGGACAAGTGACCTCTCTATCAACGACGCCTGCGTCGTTCCCCTCTCTGATACTTCGCTTCTCCTCGATTCTCCCGTGTCTTCCTTCTAATGGAATCCGCCGCCCCCTCCTCAGGACCTCTCTGGACAGCGGTTCAGCCTGCAATCGATCAGCTCGTCGAGCACCAAAACCTGGTCTAACTAATTAGCTAATTCTATATCTATTATACCTTTCTATGCCCATGTACCTCCCCTAAATGTTGCAAAATTATGGCCCCACTACTTCTGATTGGACGGGGACAGGGGGTTGATCCTCACACCATGTCAATTTAGTTCAATTTCTTTAAGCCCATTGTTTTGAAATACCGCCCATCACAATTAATACATTTGCTTTATTTCCCACCCGTTTCCCATTGATTCCGTAATACATTTTATATACAATTGTATCATCTTCGGGTACATTTCAGATGAACTTGTGAACCAGGCTTCGCGACCTTGGAGGGCTTCCAAGTTGCAGCCTTTCAGGGCGCATGTGCAGAACCAATGTCTCTTGAGCTGCTGTTCAACCAACCCAGTCCCATTTACAAACTAATAAAAGTCAAAGAAGAAAATATTAAAATCACAAATAAATGGTTTCACTGTATACTCTATTCCCATTTAATTATAAATCTATCCCGCGTTAATAGCATTAGAATACCACAGTTTTAATTTCAGCATATGTGCAAGCTGTAGCACGTGAAGACATTAAGCAGCCATTTTATTACACACTGCGCAGAAGCAAGGATTTCCCTCCAAGCAAAGAAAGACGTCACACCATGTGATATGGTTGACACATGCGCACTAAGATTCCCGCGTTTCAGCGGCATTTTGGATTAGACAAGCGTTATTTGTTAGTTTAAACACAAAGGCAAGCTTCTCTAGGATTGTATTTATGTGTGCATTTGTTAGTACAGACATTACAAGATTAATAATTAATACTGTGAGAGGATTGCTTACGAGCAAGTCTCATTGTGAGTTCTTGCTCCACCAATCCCCTCTCTGATGGCGTTTCTGAGCCATCAAAATACTACCCACAACCAGATGCCAACTTTTAGCATAAAATTGTCTCAGCTTCATTTTTACACTTTCTATTTTTAACGTCTCCTTTCAGTTTCTTGTATAATTCACTTTTCAGATCTTCTAGTTCAATTTCATCAAATTTTCGTTTCTTTCCTTTTCCTGTCACTCTATACGACTCATTCTCTCTGCAACATTTGCACCATATTATTATTGACAGTACTATTATTGCTATCCCTGCTAAGGGTACTAATATTTGACCTATAAGTCCTTTTCTTACATTAGCAAACCAGGTACCAATTGACGTAATACTATTTGTCAATCTTTCCCATACACTATCAACTTCCAGTGGTTTTAGTTCATTCTCAAGTTTTGTTATATTCTGTATATATGTTCCAATTTCTGCACTTTTGTCAGGTTTGTACGTGCAACAGTGTTTCGTCTTCAGTAATTTACAGACTCAGCCCTCTTTTGCCAAAATTATATCAAGAGCAAGTCGATTTTGCATAACCATCGGTCGAATTGCAACCATCTCCGCATTAATCATTAGAAATCCTCCAGCAGTGTCCGTTGATAAACGATCAACCACTGTAGATAATTTACATATTTTGCTTGAGTTCAGAATTATTCCCACTGAAGGTATCAATGCACCAAATATATCACCTACAATTTCAGAAAAACTAGCTCTTTTACTACGTGTTAATTCACTATTATTTTCATTGCTCCCAGTGTTTCTTTTTACGTGGTATATTTTTGGAAATACTATTCCAAAGTAACAACTTCCATACCACCGTGCAGGAAGCCTAAAGTAAGCCTTATTCCCACACACATAATAGATTCCAGGAAAAACTGAATCTGTTCCTCCTTTTAGTCCCCAACCTCCAAGAATTAAGAAATTATGCTCACATTCACTGGTACCGATGAAAACATTGTTATAATCAGTCTTTAATCTATGTAGACAAATTTTCCCAGTCTTCACAAAATCCAGAGCCATAGCAGTTTGAGCCTTGCCAGGTGTGTAACTACCCTCTTTCTCAGCCCAAGGTGGCAGATGAGCCTTATGCTCAGATGCTTTCTTTTGGAAATCTTGGGGCATATTAGCAAGAAGAGGCGATAATCATCGCTAACCCTGCTTAGCGTGATTTTTTTTATCGCCGGCTATCGCTGGAATATATCGCCACGCTAACGCTGTATTAGCAACGATTAGCGCTATGGCGATGAATATTCCAGCGATAGCGGGGGAAATGGGCCAACATCGCTGAGAAACCAGCGATGTTGCATGGAGCAGGGAGAACACCTTGCTGATACGACCCTGTGGTCGTATCAGCATAATCCACCCCCATGTTAGGTATTGCTAACACCTGCTAATTGCAGGTGTTAAATAAATGGCGATGACCCCGGTTAGCGCGACTTTTCACGTCGCTAACTGGGGCCATGGCCACCTTGCTAATAGGTGATAGGCCTGTTAGCGAGTGTTTCCCAGGTTTGTTCGTCGGGAACGCCCACTTTGCATGTCATTAGCGATAAATATCGCTGACATGCAAAGCGGTAAAAAAACGGGCGCTAATGCCCGCAAACTGTCGCTAACTGCTGTTAGAGACAGTTTGCTGATAGGGCGATATAAATATCGCCGCTTTAGCGGCAAAAGTGCCGCTAAAGCGGCGATAGTGCCCTTGCTAATATGCCCCCTTGTCTTCTATCTTCTACTAAATTCAAACATATATTTTCTTCCTCATGTAATGAACATGTTAGATTGCTTCCATGTGCATGTGTTATATCTATCAATTTCATTGTTAAGAAAAATTCTCCCATAAACTGTGCATCTTGACTACTAAGCACTGGATTCATATTCTCTCGAATCGGAACCTCAGAAAATATCACATCTATATTTGAATAATAATACTGAAGTCTCCCTGTTTTATAAAATAAACTAGTCGATACGCTACATGATATGCCATAAGTTAATGGTAAATGATGGTATGTTAATCCTTCTGCTACTGATTCGGGTAACTTCATACAGACATAACAGTTACTAACTTCCATGGTATCTACATATTGAAACAATAATTTTGTGAAAACATTCAAACTAGTGTCGTTATCTGTTACTTCATGATGAAATTCTGGTTCATCTTCTGCTTCTAATTTTACTCTATCACTTTTCAAGTTATCTATCCTTCCCTTCGTTTCGTTGTTAATCTTTTTATCCATTATCAGAAGGTAAGAAATTGCTACGATCAGAACTAACCATACTACAAGCACCACTACCAGACTACATATGCATATAGCACAGCATCTTTTACAACATTTCCGTTTCGGTCTCCTAGAAACTCTGTCGTCAGGCATTTTTGGCAAGGAAGATTTCTCTTCTTATCTTTCTTTCAAGACTTTAACGTTATCAAGGTGGTTTTATTTCTTCTTCATAAGTCAGTTCCGCACTTGTTCCTTCGTCACCACTCTCACTTGATTCTGAACTTTCGTAATCTTCAAGGATTATATAAGTCCAATCAGGACCTTTGAATTTGTTGTTCACAAGTTTCAGTCTTTTGCTTTTTCGTTTTTCAGTTCCACTTGTTTGTCCAGTTAGGCTTGTCACTTCATTTACTTGCTCTGGATCTTTACTTCTGGTTTCTATATGGTATTTCACTCTTTTAATGACACTAGGCCAATGATCACCTTTTCTGGTTTTCTTTATTTGCACTGTCTCTTCACTTCTTATCTCTTCTTCAGAAGTTCTTTTATTTTCAGTTTGTGTCACAGTTTGTTTTTCTTCATTCTTAGTTTCTTCTTCTATTTGTTCTTTTTCAGGTCATATTGGTTTTTCTTCAGTCGCTCCAATGTGAGTTTCTAGTAACTGACCTTGTTCAGGATTTACGTCTTCATGCTTGAGATTTTCGTGATCTTCTTCTTCAATGTATTTTCCTAGATCTAACTGGTCCTAATCAGGGCTTATTGCACTTTGTACTTCTGCAGCCTGACCGCGTTCTTCTAAACCTGTCTGTCCCTGCTCAAAATTTGTTGTTTCGTTGTTGATTTGAGCCCAATTTCCTCTCCTTATCTGGTCCTGCTCAGGTTCTCTTATTGTTTCATTTTCCTTTTCCTGGGCTGCTTCTTCTTCGCCTATCTGATCTTCTTTAATTTCTTCTAATTTTGCTCTGCTTCTTGTTCTGTTGTAAACTTCTGGTATTTCAACCACTGGTATCCAGTCCTGACTTGTGCTCGGTTGTTCTTCAGCTTCTCTCGAATCTCTCACCTGGGATTCTTCAGCTGGGCAACCTTCAGCTTCCTCAGTTATTGATGCTGTCTGAGGATCTTGTTCTTCAGGCTCTGGCACCCTTTTGGTGTGGCTTACATGAATCTAATTAGGCAATCCGGCACATTTCACTGCTGTGTTCGTAACTAGTATAACCTGACAAGGTTCGCCCCACCTGGGTGATAGACACGTTTCTCTTGTGTGATGCTTCACAACCACCCAGTCTCCGGGATTCAGATCATGCTCTTGCTCAGGCTGCCTGGAAACTGCGTCTTCCCCAACCTGGTGAGAGACATCCCACTAGGTCAGCCAATCCTTTGCAATAATCCAGAACCATATCATCAGTTATATTCAGCAGTTTACTTGTAGGTACATGTGCTTGTCTCATTGCTCTTCCCATGATTATTTCGTGCGGACTCAATCCGGTATTTCTATCAGGAATGCTTCTGAGTCCCATTAAAACAAGTGGCAATGCATCTGGCCAATCTAACGATGTTGATGCACACATTTATGCCAGTCTGGATTTTATTGTGCCATTCATTTGTTCAACCACTCCAGAGGCCTCTGGTCGATATGCACAGTGCAATTTTTGCTCAATTTGGAATGCTTCACAGATTATTCTGATTACATCATTGTTGAAGTGACTTCCTCTATCTGATTCTAAAGTTACTGGGAAACCGAACCTAGGAATGAGTTCTCGTAGCAACAACTTTGCGACTGTAATACTGTCATTCCTTCTGGTAGGGTAAGCCTCCACCCACTTTGAAAACAGACATACTATGACAAGTACATATTTCAGTCCTCTACATGGTGGTAACTGAATAAAATCAAGCTGCAATCTCACAAATGGACCCTCTGCCTTTCCAATTTTTCCAAAACCAATTACTGTTTTTCTTCCTGGATTATTCATTTGGCAAGTTAACATCTCTGGCAAAGACTCTCTGCTGCAGCCCTAAACCTTGGATTGTACCAATTTTGTCTGAAGAGTCTAATCATAGCATCTCTCCCTACATGTGTGTCTCCATGATACATTCTGGCCATTTGTGAAATCAGACAGTCGGGCATGACTGGTCTGCCATCGGCATAAATCCACACATCGTCGTCTGCCCTTCGAGAACATCCCATTTTAATCCATGCATCTCTTTCACTCTCGTCAGCATCATCTTGCAGTCTTTTCACATCATTCCATGTTTCAGGTGGCGCATATAGCATTAGTTGGCAGCTGATTCCCATTCTTTCAACCCTTTTATTTACTGACAATCTATTTTTGGCACAATGTTGAGCCACCAGATCTGCATATCTGTTGCCGACTACCACCCAGTCATCTCCTGACTGGTGTGCGGCACACTTCACCACAGCCAATTCTTTTGGTGATTGTATTGCTTCCAGCAGTTCTTTTACAAACTGTCCATTTTTAATAGGGGATCCTGAAGAAGTCATGAAATCCCTCTGCATCCATAGTTGGCCAAAATCATGCACAACCCCTTAACCATATTGACTATCTGTAAATATAGTTACTTTCTGATTACTCCCAATTTTGCAGGCTTTAGTTAAAGCGATTAATTCAGCTACTTGTGCAGATTTGACTCCAGGTAAATAGGATGCTTCGACTATCCCAGTTAATTCACATACCGCATATGCTGCACTTAGTTTACCATCTTCGTGCCTTTGGCATGAGCCATCCACAAACAGCTCCCTGTCTGGGTCTCTGAGGGGCAATTCCTGTATATCAGGACGTGGTTTTGTGCACAATTCTGTGACTTGTAAACAATCATGTTCCTCTTCATCATCTTTAACCTCCTCATGGTATGGATCTGGTAGTAAAGTAGCAGGGTTTACTATTGTGCACCTGACAATAGTCACATTTTCAGCACCTAAGATTATTCTCTCATATTTAGTCAACTGACTAGGAGTAAGATGCTGAGTTCTGGTTCTTGTCAGCAGAATCACAACTGAGTGTGGAACAAACACTTTTACAGGATGTCCCATTACAATTGATTCGCTTTGTTCAATGCTCAAACATGTAGCAGCTACTGCTTTTAAGCAGCCTGGCAACGCTGCTGCCACTGGGTCCAACATAGCAGAAAAATATGCTATAGGACGTCTGTCTAAACCATGTCTCTGAGTTAGGACTGAAAGTGCATAATTTTCTCTCTCATGACAGAATAATGCAAATCCTCTTGTATAGTCAGGCATACCTAGGGCAGGTGCTTCACATAAAGCATTTCTTAATTTTACAAAAGCTCCTACGCTTTCATCATCCCATTCAACTGGGTCTTTTGCCTTCTTTTTCGTCATTTGAATCAATGGTTTTGCTAGCAGAGAAAACCCTACTATCCACTGTCGACAATATCCCACTATTCCAAGGAACATTCTCACTTCTCTTTGTGTTACAGGCATTTGCATTCTTTTGATTAATTTTACTCTTTCAGAGGTTATCCTTCTTTTTCCCCTCTCAATTTGATGTCCTAAATATTTAACTGCTGTTGTACAAAACTGTAGTTTTTCAGGTGAGACTTTATGCTCTTCTTCAGCCAAGTGATTTAATAGTGCAATGGAGTCGACAACACAGTCCTCTCTAGTGTTAGATGCCACTAGTAGATCATCTATATACTGCACTAAGACTGAACTTCCTGGCATCACTAGCTTCTCTAAGCACTTTTTCAATATCTGATTAAAGATGGAAGAACTTTCCGTGTACCCCTGAGGAACGCGATTCCATACATAGACTTTGTTCTCAAATTTAAATGAAAAAAGATACTGGCTATCTGGGTGCAATGGTATGGAAAAGAATGCTTGGCATAAATCAATCACAGTAAACCATCCTGCACTCCAAGGAATCTGGTATAGGATTACTGCAGGATTTGGCACTATAGGACAACAAGGTTCAACAATCTTATTTATTTTGCGTAGATCTTGAACAATCCTATACTTTCCACTCGGTTTCTTCAAACCCATGATTGGTGAATTACAAGGGTTGCTCATTACTTCTTTTAGTATGCCTTGTTTTATCATTCTGTTAATTTCATCAATAACTCCGGCTTTTACTTCTGCACTCATGTTGTACTGTCTGGTATTTTGGAAAATTGCACCTTCCTTTACAGTGATTTTAACTGGGTCTATTTTGGCCATAATTCCTACTTCCTTCCCGTGAAATCCCATACTATGGAATTTACTGTAGTTCTTAATTCTTCAGGCAATTCGTCTTTTGTTATCAAAGAAAACATCTCATCTACTTCTGTACCTTGTTTTGCAATCATAATTTTATATACATGGTCTTCATCCGGGGTCTGAACTGCCACACCATCCGGTGTGCAGAAAATTGTGCAATTCATTTTGCACAACAAATCTCGGCCCAGTAAGTTTACTGGACTGGAATCACACACTACAAACTGATGCATTTCTCTAAAATTTCCAATTTTCACTTCCATTGGTTCGGTAAGAGGTGTTCTAATTTTACGGTTGGCTACACCCACAACTTGGATAGCTTCTCCAGAGAGAGGAAGGTCTGGGATGTCTGCTGTTCTCACAGTAGACCTGGTAGCACCAGTGTCCAAAAGGAAAGTGATATCATTACCTCTTACTTTCCCTTCAACATATGGACCTGACTGATCTACCGGCAAGGATGTGCCAAGTACGCACTCCTTCTCCGCCTCTCCTAGGCACCGTCATTGATTATATGGACAAAAGTCATCCTGTAAAAGAAATTGTTAAGTTACATAGTCATTCTTACCACTTCCTCCTTGATATCCGACGTCTGTACCGTGCTTTGCTCTGCTTACATTACCCTGTATAGGTGCAGGTGGCAACTGACTCTGAGGATTTACACCCTGCTGTGAGTCATTCTGCGTCTGTGGATTTAAATTATGATTTGGGCCATTATTATTTTGAATCTTCTTACATTCGTTCTTCCAATGCCCCAACTTTCCGCATCCATGACAAGGAAATTTCTTTTTAGCCTCTTCTCTGCTCATTCGTCCTCTCACTTTACCACCATTTCCTGTGTCACCATTCGTTCCAGAATCTTTTCCCTGATTATCATTTGGATTATCCAAATTAATTCCCTGTCGCTCGGCCATTTTCACCTGAGCCCACATCACTTTCTCTTGCAGTTTCTTGTGCCTATCCTCAATATCGTCTCCACAATATTTTGCATATTTCAAAATCTCATCTATGGGTTTCCCTTGCCAACACAACATGTGCTGCTTAATCATCTGACAAATCTCTGGCTTTAAACCATAAACAAATCGGTAGACAAACTGACTCATGTTTTTATCTCCAATATCCTCAAATCCACTATACTGTTTGAATACCTGTAATAAATGTTCATAATAGGCATGTACCGATTCATTGGCTTTTTGGGTTGTCCTGTCTATTTTCACCCAATCTGTTTCTTTCGGTGGTATTTTCCCTTTCAAGTAAGTTATTACCTGCTGATATTTTTTCATTACATCACTTGATGGAGCACCTGTCTTTGGATCTCTAGGATACTCTTTACTCGGCCAATCAACTGTAATTTTACAATCTGTCCACAAATCGGCAGGTACCACTATGTCGAACAAACCATCCAAGTCCTTCAACAATACCTTTGACACTTTCACAAACCTCTCTACCTGCTTGTACCATTCAATTGGTTTTTCTCTCAACTTTGGAAAATCATTTGTAAATGACAAAATATCCTGTCTACTCCATGGGACATGAACATAACCTCCTCCAGGTACTTCTCGCATCGGGTACATCTGATCTGCTTTCCCTGTTTCCTTCAATAAATATTTAGAAGTTGTTCTACTGTATCGTGCCTCTTCCTTTTTCTTTGTCCATCTAACTTTCCATTTATCTAAATCTCCCCATTTCTGCAAAACTGACATCAATTCTTTCACTTGTAGTTTTCTTCCAGAGGCATTCATGTTTTCTAAGTCTTTGTCAGAAAAGTCTGCTCTATAGGGTTTTTGTAATACTTTTGACTTCCCTATTTCAATTCCCATCTGTAAAGCCAAATCTGATAATTTTTCATGAAATATCTTTACATCTCTTGTGATACTTCTGCATACGAATAATAGTTCTTCCTCATCATAAGTATTCAAACGATCTACCCCTACATTTCCTGCTATCATTTCTTCTAACTCAACTTTTAATTTGTCGTTGTCCATGATCTTTGGGGGTGAACTCTGTCTGATCCTTGTGCCCACCTTTCTAAGTCTTCTGGCGTTACTACTGTGGCACTTTTGGTTCCCGATGAGGTTACTATGTTTACATCTTTGGAGCAACCGGGTGTTATACTTCTAGGAGTACTATTTACAGATCCTCGAATAGGTAAATCCATTAAGGATATCATAGATTCACAGTCACTGATTTGATAATCAATTATTACAGGTTCAGGTTTAGGGATTTCTACAGGTGTGGGCATCGCTAATGGCTTCGGATAATTTACCTTGTCACCATATAAGGGAACCACTGGACCAATTGTTACAGGTATGGTCAGGGAATCAGGATGTACATTCAACTGTGTTATTTTCTGTATTAAATCTGCTCTGTTTTTATCTATAGCTTCCTTTTCCTTATCCTGAAGTACCCTATTAACTGGGGGATTATGCAATACTTGCGGTACCAATGGTGTTCTTAACAGTGGTGCGCTTGGGGAGCATCCACTTGCCCCTTCCTGATATGGTGGCGGGTTCTTTAATATTTCTTCCATAAATTCATCTTCCGAATCTCCAAATCCTGTCAAATGTTTTGTCTTTTCTGTGCATTTGCTCCCTAACGATTCTTCTGCCATTAATATTGGATACAAACCTTCTGTAAGCATCGCTCTTCTCCACTGTTTCATCTGACCGTCCCTTGACTCATTTTGATATCTAGGGAAAAATCCCCGATAACCCCTACTACTTCTGGATCGGTCACGTTCAAATGCCTCGGTTTCCCACTCCTCTAAGGCTTCTTATTGGGTTAATCTTGGTCTGGGTTCTAAGTCATTCATCCTTAATCTCAAATTCTGAAGAATTCTCCCATTGAAAGTGCCATTCTCTGGGAAAGCTAATATTCCATCATGTTTGGTATATTCTATCCAATTCTCTAACCATACACAAGTATGATAACCTCTCTCCATCATCATGAATGAAGCGGGCGTTTTAGCTGGTGGAATGATAATTCCTTCTCTAGTTTTAATGGGTTTATCCTTTTTAAAATAGTTCTTAACCTTTTGTAGAAATGACATTTTTCTCTTCTCTCCGTACATTTTGGGTACATTTCTATGTATATAATTATAATCTGCAAAACCTAGGAATCTCCTATCCGGACGAGTTCCTATTAAAGTCGGATCGCGTTTCCACATATAATCTCCTCTATCCACTAGGATTTCGACTTCTACGCTGACAACCAATTAAATTCCAGCTAACATTTGTCTCTGAACCAATCCTATCGCGGCTTTTCAGTGACGTCTATTCTGACGACCCCTCCTTTACAATCTGCGCTTTTTTTGTCCCTCGCTGTTTCAACCAATCTCAGCGCGACACTAATGACGTCAGTGTTACTCCTAACTATTTACCCCTCCTTTACAAGAGTCGTTCCACACCCGCTGTTTCAACCAATCCCAGTGCGGCGTTTTGTGACGTCAGTTTCCTCTCCGACAACTGACCCTCCCTTTACAAAATCGTACGCAAAACTTTATTTTCTCTACGCTTTTATTAAAATTCAGTAACAACATAAAACATTCGCTATCGTGCCAGTTTCTCTAAATTGGAAAAGATAGTTTCGTTCACACTTAGTAAAACCTTTCCGTTTACTAATCATATACTACGAGTAAAACTCTTCCGTTTACTTTTCACGTAAGCTTCAGAAATACCTGCTACTTCTTCAATGTTACCCTTTCTAGGTGATATAGCATCAAATTTTTACCAGCGTATTCCTTTGCTATCACTCATACGCATAGAGTCCCTAACAAGTACTGATAGCCCTGCTTAACTTTTCAGTACTATTTCTGCCTGGCAGATAACCTCACTGCAGTATGGCTTCCACTTACCATCCGCTATTCAATTTTCCCCGGGGAATTCTGGACAACATAAAACAAAACTTTTGAATGAACAGATGTTAGTTTATAAAAATAAATTTCTCATTACCCAATTAACAAAGTACAACCATCCTCTGATAACCAGAAAACTGATCCAGCGGGTTACTAGCAACAAGTATTCATACACAGAATACTCACCTGGGCCCATACATTCATACTACACTAGCAATTTCCGCTGGGGGGTCAGTTGTACTCTTTATCAAAATCCCTGCTACCAATTACTTTTCTGATTGAAGAGTAATGACTTACCAATGGACCCTTTGATAATTGGGAAGTTTAAAATGAGTGACATTCATTACAATTCATAAATTCTAAATAATCACTGAGTCAAGAAGTTTTAAAATGTTTATCTAAAGTTTTAGCAGAGTAAAGTACAGAACCACATGATACTAAATCGTATATCAAGGATGAAGCATATTAATAGGCAACTATCGATAAATGACGGTTCCCAGAAAGAAGGAGATAGAGACAGCAGCACAACTAAAGGTTGCGTTTATATTTACCTAAAGGTGCGAGAACCAAACCCCTTGGCCAAGGAGTTGGAAAGATAGGTCCCAAGAAAGATGAAGATCAAAGACCTCAGGACCCGGTTCAGGACAGGACAGGTGACCTCTCTATCAAGGACGCCTGCGTCGTTCCCCTCTCTGATACTTCGCTTCTCCTCGATTCTCCCGTGTCTTCCTTCTAATGGAATCCGCCGCCCCCTCCTCAGGACCTCTCTGGACAGCGGTTCAGCCTGCAATCGATCAGCTCGTCGAGCACCAAAACCTGGTCTAACTAATTAGCTAATTCTATATCTATTATACCTTTCTATGCCCATGTACCTCCCCTAAATGTTGCAAAATTATGGGCCCACTACTTCTGATTGGACAGGGACAGGGGGTTGATCCTCACACCATGTCAATTTAGTTAAATTTCTTTAAGCCCATTGTTTTGAAATACCGCCCATCACAATTAATACATTTGCTTTATTTCCCACCCGTTTCCCATTGATTCCGTAATACATTTTATATACAATTGTATCATCTTCGGGTACATTTCAGATGAACTTGTGAACCAGGCTTCGCGACCTTGGAGGGCTTCCAAGTTGCAGCCTTTCAGGGCGCATGTGCAGAACCAATGTCTCTTGAGCTGCAGTTCAACCAACCCAGTCCCATTTACGAACTAATAAAAGTCAAAGAAGAAAATATTAAAATCACAAATAAATGGTTTTACTGTATACCCACTCTATCTACTCTATTCCCATTTAATTATAAATCTATCCTGCGTTAATAGCATTAGAATACCACAGTTTTAATTTCAGCATATGTGCAAGCTGTAGCACGTGAAGACATTAGCAGCCATTTTATGACACACTGCGCAGAAGCAAGGATTTGCCTCCAAGCAAAGAAAGACGTCACACCATGTGATATGGTTGACACATGCGCACTAAGATTCCCCCGTTTCAGCGGCCATTTTGGATTAGACAAGCGTTATTTGTTAGTTTAAACACATAGGCAAGCTTCTCTAGGATTGTATTTATGTGTGCATTTGTTAGTACAGACATTACAAGATTAATAATTAATACTGTGAGAAGATTGCTTACAAGCAAGTCTCATTGTGAGTTCTTGCTCCATCACGGTAGTGAGAGACAAGTGATGCCCAAATGGCGGTTGGCATGCTCCGCCACCCAAATCGCGGTGCCTCATGTGTCTCTATGGCACCCAAATTGCGGAAACTACTGCCTGGCCCCAGCGGTGTGTGTGCAACACTCCCCAATGCACAGGTGCGGTACTGATAGCCCCAGAGACATGCCCAAATGGTGGTTGGCATGCTCTGCCACCCAAATCGCGGTGCCTCATGTGTCTCTATGGCACCCAAATCGCAGAAACTACCGCCTGGCCCCAGCGGTGTGTGTGCAACACTTCCCAATGCACAGGTGCGGTACTGATAGCCCCAGAGACATGGCCAAATGGCGGTTGGCATGCTCCGCCACCCAAATCGCGGGGCCTCATGTGTCTCTATGGCACCCAAATCGCGGAAACTACCGCCTGGCCCCAGCGGTGTGTGTTCAACACTCCCCAATGCACAGGTGCGGTACTGATAGCCCCAGAGACATGCCCAAATGGCGGTTGGCATGCTCGGCCACCCAAATCGCGGGGCCTCATGTGTCTCTATGGCACCCAAATCGCGGAAACTACCGCCTGGCCCCAGCGGTGTGTGTGCAACACTCCCCAATGCACAGGTGCGGTACTGATAGCCCCAGAGACATGCCCAAATGGCGGTTGGCATGCTCCGCCACCCAAATCGCGGTGCCTCATGTGTCTCTATGGCACCCAAATCGTGGAAACTACCGCCTGGCCCCAGCGGTGTGTGTGCAACACTCCCCAATGCACAGGTGCGGTACTGATAGCCCCAGAGACATGCCCAAATGGCGGTTGGCATGCTCCGCCACCCAAATCGCGGGGCCTCATGTGTCTCTATGGCACCCAAATCGCGGAAACTACCGCATGGCCCCAGCGGTGTGTGTGCGACACTCCCCAATGCACAGGTGCAGTACTGATAGCCCCAGAGACATGCCCAAATGGCAGTTGGCATGCTCCGCCACCCAAATCGCGGGGCCTCATGTGTCTCTATGGCACCCAAATCGCGGCAACTACCGCCTGGCCCCAGCGGTGTGTGTCCTACACTCCCCAATGCACAGGTGCGGTACTGATAGCCCCACAGACATGCCCAAATGGCGGTTGGCATGCTCCGCCACCCAAATCGCGGGGCCTCATGTGTCTCTATGGCACCCAAATCGCGGAAACTACCGCCTGGTCCCAGCGGTGTGTCACCGCCATGGTTCATGCCATTACAGCCAATGGGCTCCGCGATCGCGGAAGCTTGATGCAATTTTGAAAATAGCGGTAGGCGTGCTGCCCCACCGCGGTGCCTGTCATTGGATGCAATCAAAAGATGCACCACCGCGGTAGCGCCCACCTGGCCCCAGCGGTGTGTCACCGCCATGGTCCATGCCATTACAGCCAATGGGCTCCGCGATCGCGGAAGCTTGATGCAATTTTGAAAATAGCGGTAGGCGTGCTACACCACCACGGTGCCAGTCATTGGATGCATTTGTAAAAGGCTGACCTGGTACACCAATTGCAGCAGCCCAGGACTACTGGAACGACACCAGGGGGCTATATATGTGTGGGAGAGTGCCCCACATTTCCACTGCTCACAGAGCCTGCTGCCTGAGACCCTCACCTGCTGCTGCCTCCAGGGACTGCTGCCTGAGACCCTCACCTGCTGCTGCCTCCAGGGACTGCTGCCTGAGACCCTCACCTGCTGCTGCCTCCAGGAACTGCTGCCTGAGATCCTCACCTGCTGCTGCCTCCAGGGACTGCTGCCTGAGACCCTCACCTGCTGCTGCCGCTGCTGTCTCTAACCAACAGTGATGTCAAGGACAGAGAAGATCCGTGCCAGTCCCTTCACAGGCGAGGAGCTTGAGGGCCTGGTGAACGAGGTGCTCACACAGTACCCAAGGCTATAAGTTGCCCCAAATGTCGTGGTAAGTCTTCCACAGTGGGTGTGAGAGTGCAGGGGGGGCACACATGTAGTCGGTCTGATGCAGTATGTGCATGTGAGTGTGGGTTTGTGTCATGCATTGCCTAACTTGCATTCCATTGGGTGAAGGGGTGTGTACCCTACTCCACAAGTCTCCCTGCCTGCACATCAAGATTGGAGGGACATGTCTTGTCTTGTCAGCCATACAGTGAAGCAGCAAGTTGGTAATGGAGGATTCAGGACAGTGATTGCTAGTGTGCATGTCTTTGCGGTTGCCTGTTGTCCAACTCAGTGTGAGCCCACCTGGCCTGCACAGTCACCGCCCAATCCAACAAAACACATCACTGACTGTACAGAGTGTAACATGTTAATTTTCAAATTTGACTCCCCATCAATGTGCCATGTCAACCCTGTAGATTGCACACGACTGGCACTGTGAGAAGGGCGTGGGTTTGTGAGATCATGTCCCTAAATGTGACATACATGACATAGTGGGCTACTCACAGTGCATGTTCGTTGACGCCTGCGCATTGTCGGACACAGTGGGTCTCGCCACATACACATGTTGTTTTGTGACGTATGTCTTGCTCTACCTAAAAATGGTTAGTAGATGTGGGCAGAGTACACATGGTCTTCTGTGCTGGCATCCTGCTTGTACATGAGATGTGCAGGTATTGTGTCCCCCCTCACACATGCATGCATTTACGTGTGATTCTCACATGCAGATGTACCATGTGAAAAGCATTCCTGTCTCTGCATGTGAGACATGTGGATTTGTGATGAATCTGTATCATGCTACTGTACTAAGTGATTTTGTCACATGACACTGTGTCACTGATGTTTGACCCCTCTTGTCTCCCATGCCTGCAGCTCAAGGTACACCAGCGTAAGGCCGTGTGGAGGGGCATTGCGAACAAGGTGCGTGCTCTGGGAGTATCAAACCGACGGCGCACCCACTGCCACAAGAGGTGGGACGACATCTCACCGCTGGCAAAGAACGTTGCGGAGATGACACTGGGGCGGATCCCTCGCACTGGCCGGATGGCACGGCGCAGCATGACACAACTAATGTGCCGCATCTTGGCCGTGACTCACCCTGAGCTGGATGCATGATTGAAGGAGCATCAGCAGGCAATTAGGGGTGAGTGTACTGGGAAGCGTGACTATGGCTGTGTGTGGCTGCATGTGTGCACAGCATGTGCCAGCGCTAGGCGATGTGATGTTGGTAGTGTGATGCAGTGGCCTGTGAGTGTAAGCTTGTACCTGTGCTGGGTGCAGCTGTCATGCATGTGTTCTACCTGTACTTTAACACTGGGAAACGGGTATGGGGCATTTCAATGGCATTGTGGGTGGTGTGAGACAGGTATGAGCTATCTGTGTTGCTGTTGTAACGGAGCCACATGCAGGATGTTGTGCTGTGTGGTCATCACATTGCTCACTTTGTCCTGGTTTGATTGTGCACATGCACTGTTGTGATGACAGAGGTGGGTTTGAACGATGTAATTGCACACGGTGGCGTGCAAAATGTAGATCTACACATCTTAATGGTTGTTTGTATTGCATATGTTTGTTCTGTTGCTGCCACTGCACTGACCCTACATCTCCCTCTCTCATGCAGCATCTCCCGTGGTCACGGAGGAACAGGGGACGGACACCAGTGGTGGGGAAACTAGCACAACAGCTGCAGAAGAGCCCTGTGAGACAGATGTGACCAGCGCCTCGGAGGGGGACATGAGTCTGCTGGAGGAATCACCACCCGAGACGCAAAGTACTACGTCATCTGAGGCCAGCGGTGACGCAGACATGTTGGCGGGCACAGGGAACGGGGACTCTGCATCATCTTCCACCACACAGCGTGCAGTGCCCACCCTCCAAGCCACTTCCTCTGGTGCTGCCCGTGTTCGCACCGCTAAGAGGGGAAGGGTGTCCTTCACCCCCGGCACTGCAGCCCCTGCCCCGGTCCCCCCTGCTGCCATCAGTGCTGAGTCTGTGGACCTTTTGCTCCAGCTGTGTGTAGGCTCTCCTCAATGCATTCATGGACCACAACAGTAAATTGGCTCAGGTGGTTGCATTCATTGAGGGCATACATTCGGACGTGGGTGGGCTGCACCGGACTGTCCAGTCATTGTCCACTGCAGTGACATCAGCCCTTCAACTGGCACAATCTGGGAGTCCAGCGAAAGTCCCTTTGTCCACACCCATGCCAGTGGCCACGTCGGACGACAGTGACCACGCTCCACAGACCTCTAAGTCACGATACGGCACACGTAGCACACAGCAGCAACAGAAGCCCAAGCGGTACAGGCCGCAGACACCATTCCCACAGATGACCAAAGCCACCACAGTGCACACACACAAGAGCCCATCAGGCAACACCAGGGGACAAAGAGCCAAGAAGCAGGCGTCAGGGTCATGTGCCTCAGGGCCATCTCCAGCCAAGGACTCTCCTGTCCCGAATGCGTCTCCCAAAACCAAGCATACAATTTCCATGCCCACTGAGAAGGTGGTGAGTGCCAAGGGTAGGCATAAGATGGGCTGCAAGTCCGATTCACCCACTACCTCAACTCCCATTGCAAGCCCAGTGAAGCAGGGAATGGAGGGCACTGGGGGGACCACCTGGTAGGCAGGGGATGGAGGGGCAAAGCCAGGGCCATGCAAAGCATTGCGCAGGTTCAAGCACGTCACCAGAGGGAGGGCCAGCGTCTGCACCTGCTGCAGCCTTGGAGTTGAGGGAGCCTGATGTGTCCACGCCACTTCCCATTGTTCCCAAGACAGGGAAGCCATTGCGACTCCCCAAGAAGTGGAAAGGCACCCCTCCACAATCTCCCATCCACACTGTGTCTTGCGTCTGCATGACTCCACCTCCACGTGCCACTACACCACCTGGTCCAAGCAGCCCTCCGTTTTGCCAAGGCACTGATAGGTATACATCAGCTGTGCCTCCCTCTCCCCAGTCAAGTGTTCCAACTGTGCCCGACACACAGCCAGCTCCCAGTACGACTGACAGCCAAGTCTGAGTGTTGGTCGACCTCACACGCCTGTCTCTCATACAGCATGGCCTGTGCTGCACATCGTGACTGTGAGAAGTTGGCCTGGTATATGCTGTCCACTAATTATAGTGGGCACCTTGCACCAGTCCAAACAACCCCTTATTGGAGATAGGTTAAAGACAACCTTTATTGAAAGCTATCCTAGTGGTAGCTATGGAGAGCAGCCTTCAGGCTAAGTCTTGAAGGAATGTAAAGCAGCTTGTTTTACCAGTCTATAATCTCTTAAGTGACCAAATGAAAGAGGACCACACCAGGTATATATTTAAAATATATGTATTTAGTCTTAAACACACCCTTCTAGTCTCTTTTTGAGGCTAGAGTTCGAAGTACATAGGTTACAAGTCGAATATCAACATTAATAGCACAAATACACGTTTGAGCCCTAGGGGCGTACCAAACCATATACCAATAAAGTGGTATAAGAACCACGACTGAGCTAGACACAAGGCCTAGAGCCTGTAGAAGTGCTTGGCCGTCAAGGAACCACCCAAGGTAGTGACACAGGGGACCCACGGGGGACGCGTGCAGTGTGAGAACACAGCCGCGAGCCGCCGTTGACTTCTATGGGGAATGTCGCGGTTGGAGTTTTAAAGAAAAAGGACACTTAGAGGAGGACTTGGAGCAAACCCCTTTAGAACTAGGTTGTTCTAGAGTCTATACCCACGGGAGCACTGGAGTACTCGAGTTACCTCCCCCAGGGAAGCCGGGTGCATAGGTGTCTTTCGGGGTCGGGTTTCGTCGTCGTTTTCAATGGCAATTTGCTGCAAAGTGCTGCTGGCGACCAAGTCGAAAGTGTTCGGGTGGATCCAACGGTGGATCGAGGATCTGAAGAACCTGACAGCAGAGAGGACAGAGTCTGGGTCACTAGCCAGTGACCAGGAAGGCGATGAGCAGATGCCCACCGATGTCGGGTGCTTCAGGTAGGTTGACGGTCATCTTGACTCTTCAGCCACGAGGTCCAGGAGGCGTCGACGACAACCAGGAGCTGGATTCGAGCTGTCCCACGAAGTTTGTCGATTGCAGGGGTGTCGGCGACCGGATTGGACCCAACAAGCCTTGGCAACGGCAAGTCACGTGGAAATAGAAGAAGGACGGTGGTACAGACCAGCAAGGTTTCAGGGACTCACCCAGCGAGGGTAAGTCAGGGCACATCTGAAGCAACCAGGGAAACCCAAGCAGAAGAAGAGTAGCCTCCAGGAGGGCCCACTAGCCAACGGACTAGCGACCGCAAAGGAGCCTCGAGTGGACGCACTTGGAGCTGGCTCACAGGACACTCGTGGAGTGGAGGCCAGTGATCTTCGGTGCAGTCAATGTTGGAGGCGGGGGCTACTTGGAGGCCAAAGCACAACTTCGTGGGATACCAGGAAGAGGATGCACTTGCAAATGTGCTCGGTGTCCAGAGGTCACGGTTCCACATTACCCACGACATCTATGGGCCTCAGCTTTCCTGGGGACTCAGGACAGCCTCGGGGAAGTCTGGAAATCAACATCTGGTGATGCAAAGACTTCGGTGTCTGGTGGGAGCTTCAGCGATGCAGACCGGACAATTGCTTATTAGGTGCCTGCCAAGCAGGGGAGTCACTCCTTGACCCCAAGGGAGATTCTTCAGTCCTCTAATCTTCAGGTAGAGCATCGAAGGTCCAGGATTCAGTGTCAGAGTTTTGTCCAGGTTAATCTAAAGTCCTAAGTACTGGGGTCCCATACTTATACAAAGTTAGGGGGTTGGACATACTCTGGGGACCCACCTATGGGAGGGTCAGGGAAGAGGGGTGGTTACACCCCTTCCCTTTGTCCAGTTTCACACCAGAGCAGGGGCAGGTAGCCCCTGCAACCGGTTTGAACTGGCATATGCACAGGGACACCAAATGTGCCCCCAGTGCAGGACTTCAAAGCTCCAGAGGGTGCTCCCGCCCAGCTCAATACACATTATCCTGTCTGGGGAGGTGGTTACACCTCCTTGGGACAGGAAACCTATTGTCCAGGCCTCCCCTGCCGGAGTTTCAGTCAGCAGCAGGAGGCCAGACCCGTGTCTGTGACAGCGGCATCCATTTTGTGATGCCAGGGCTCTGGAAAGAAGTTACCGGGTAGCCCGGTGTGTACATGTCTCTCCCTCTAGAAGGGTGGAATGCTACCCCCGCCGCCAGAATTGGTGGGGGGTAGTATTCCAAGATGTTTGACACCAAACACGACATGTTTCTGTGCAGCCATCCCAAAGTTAGCAGTTTACCGCAAGGATATAATGTACTTAAGAGTATATGGTCAGGCTGCACCACAAACAGCATCAGAGGATTGACTCCGAACGCTGCAGAGGGGCCCTGCTCATGCAGGGGAACCCTCTCACATAAAAACCATGCACTCTGCCTTCAGGATTGTAAAGGCCTGCCATAGGAGTGACTTATAGGTTTATATGTGTGTGCAATTGTAGTGATATAGGTAGCCTATACCACTGTAAGGGGTGCAGGCACCACCTTACCCAGGCTGCAGTAGCAGACCTGTGGTGTCATTTTGGATGGCCTTCCAGGGGTGGCACAATACATGCTGCAGCCCCTGGTAGGCCTCTGAGGTACCTATGCCCTGGGTACATAGTATACCATATACTAGGGACTTATAAGGGCACTCCAGATTCCAATCAGAGATGTGCCTAAGGCACATGGAAACCATTTTAGAGAGGAAGCAGCCAGGCTGGGGTTCTGATTAGCAGGGCCCCAGCCAGACTAAAGTCGAAAAACAGTGAAGCATCAGCAAAAAGTGGGGGTACCCATGTGAAGCAGATCCTACTCTCCTACACAACCCCCCCCCCAAACGTAGGGACATTAAACTAACCTTGACCAGTTGAGTCTTCATGTTCTAAGTGGAAGTACCTAGAGAGTCCATCTGCATTGGCATGGTTACTCCCAGGTCTATGTTCCACTGTAAAGTCCATCCCCTGTAGGGAAATGGACCACCTAAGCAGTTTGGGGTTTTCACCCTTCATTTGTTTTAGCCATAGGAGAGGCTTGTGGTCTGTTTGAACAAGGAAGTGAGTACCAAACAAGTATGGCCTCAACTTCTTCAGAGCCCAAACCACAGCAAAGGCCTCCCTCTCTATGGCTGACCAACGTTTCTCTCTAGGGGTCAGCCTTCTGCTAATAAAAGCTACTGGCTGATCCTGACCTTCATCATTCAAGTGTGACAGTACAGCCCCTACCCCCAATTCAGATGCATCTGTTTGGACAATGAACTTCTTGGAGTAATCAGAACTCTGGAGAATGGGAGCAGTGCACATGGCCTGCTTCAGGTCATCAAATGCCTTTTGACAGCTAGCTGTCCACTGAACCTTTTTGGGCATTTTCTTGGAAGTTAAGTCATTCAGGGGTGTCACTATTGATCCATACCCCTTGACAAATCTCCTATAGTACCCAGTCAGGCCTAAGAAGGCTCTCACCTGAGTCTGGGTAGTTGGAGCAACCCTGTCCATGATGGTCTGGATTTTGCTTTGCAATGGTTGAACCTGGCCTCCACCCACAAGGTGGCCCAGGTACACAACCTGACTCTGCCCTATCTGGCACTTGGTGGCCTTGATAGTGAGGCCTGCCTTTTGCAGGGCCTCTAAAACATTTCTGAGGTGGACCAGGTGATCCTCCCAGGTGGAGCTAAAGACAGCAATATCGTCTAGATATGCTGCACTGTAGGCTCCAGACCTGTAAGGACTGTATTCACCAACCTCTGAAAAGTGGCAGGTGCATTCTTCAGACCAAAGGGCATTACCACAAATTGATAATGTCCACTAGGGGTTGAGAATGCTGTTTTTGGCTTTGCATCATCAGCTAGTCTGATCTGCCAGTAGCCAGCTGTCAGGTCAAATGTGCTTAGATACTTGGCTGAGGCCAAAGTGTCTATTAGCTCATCTGCCCTAGGTATTCGATGGGCATCAGTCCTAGTTACTGCATTGAGACCCCTGTAGTCCACACAAAACCTCATCTCTCTTTTCCCACCACTGGTGTGAGGTTTTGGCACAAGGACCACAGGACTAGCCCAAGGGCTATCTGAGGGTTCAATAACTCCCAAATCCAACATTTTCTGGACTTCTGTCCTGATACAGTCCCTGACATGGTCAGGTTGCCTATAAATCTTATTTTTAATAGGCAGACTGTCCCCAGTGTCTACTTCATGAGTGCACCAGGTGGTCTGACTTGGAGTCAGAGAGAACATATGTCTGTACTGATTGAGCACTTGTCTGCAATCAGTTTGCTGCTGAGCAGCGCAGTGAGGCTGCCTGCCAAGGCTACACCATCCACTGACCCATCATCAGGGTTCTGTGAGAGCAGGTCAGGGAGTGGGTCACTCTCTTCCTCCTGTCCCTCATCAGTAGCCATGAGCAAGCCCATCTCTGCCCTGTCCACATATGGTTTCAATCTGTTGACATGGAGAACCCTGTGGGGACTCCTGGGTGTTCCTAGGTCTACTAAATAGGTAACCTCACCCTTCTGTTCAACAATGGTATGGGGTCCACTCCACTTGTCTTGGAGAGCTGCTGGGGCCACTGGCTCCAGCACCCACACCTTCAGTCCTGGCTGGTAAACAGTCAGTACAGCCTTTTGGTCATGCCAGGCTTTTTGCAGTTCCTGGCTAGCCTCAAGGTTTTTAGTTGCCTTTTTCATGTACTCAGCCATCCTGGAGCGGAGACCAAGTACATAGTCCACTATGTCTTGCTTTGGGGGCTTGAGAGGTAACTCCCATCCTTCCTTCACCAAGCACAATGGACCCCTGACAGGGTGACCAAACAAAAGTTCAAAAGGGCTGTAGCCAACCCCCTTTTGAGGCACCTCCCTGTATGCAAATAAAAGGCAGGGCAAGAGTATGTCCCATTTTCGCCTAAGATTTCTGGGAGCCCTTTAATCATGCCCTTTAAGGTTTTGTTGAATCTCTCAACTAAACCATTGCATTGTGGGTGATAGGGTGTGGTGAACTTGTAAGTCACTCCACACTCCTTCCACATTGCCTTCAAGTATCCAGACATAAAGTTTGCATCCCTGTCTGATACAACCTCCTTAGGGAAGCCCACTCTTGAGAAAATTCCCAGGAGGGCCCTTGCCACTACAGGTGCTGTAGTGGTCCTAAAGGGAATAGCCTCTGGGTACCTGGTGGCATGATCCACTACCACCAGGATAAACCTGTGCCCAGATGCTGTTTGGGGATCCATGGGACCAACAATGTCAATCCCCACCCTTTCAAAGGGCACCCCCACCACAGGTAGTGATATCAGGGGGCCTTTGTAGTGCCACCTGCCTTGCCACTGGCCTGGCAGGTTACACAGGAGCGACAAAACTCCTTGGTGTCTTCAGACATGTGGGGCCAGTGAAAGTGAGGGACAAGTCTGTCCCAAGTCTTGTTCTGGCCCAGGTGACCTGCTAGAGGAATATCATGGGCTAGCGTCAATAGGAAGCCCCTGAACTTCAGAGGTATAACCAACCTCCTGGTGGCACCAGGCTTGGGGTCTCTACACTCTGAGTACAAGAGTCCATCATCCCAATACACTTTATGGGGACCACTAGCATTCCCAGCAGCCTCAGCAGCAGCTTGCTGTCTGAGGGGTTCAAGAGAGGGGCAGCTCTGCTGCTCCTGGCTCAGATCTGCCCTGGAAGGGCCCCTGTCCCCAAGAACTCAACCTGGTCAGGTTCAAGCTCCTCTGGGACAGTTCCTTCCTCAGGACTGAGATCATCCCCCTCAAGAGACTGATCTTCCTTCTGAGCCAAGGGGAAGGCACTGCCTTAACCCTACTACTCCTCCTCTTGGATGGCACTTGGTCCATTTTTCCAGGATCCAAGGCCTGTTCAGTGTTAGACATTTTGCTCTGTGACCTGGTCACAGCAAACACATCTGCAGGGATCCCCAGCATTTCTGCATGGGTCCTGAGCTCCACTTCTGCCCAAGCTGAAGTTTCAAGATCATTGCCAAGCAAGCATTCAACTGGTAGGTCTGCACTTACCACAACCTTCTTAAGGCCAGTTACCCCTCCCCAGGAGAAGTTAACAACTGCCAGAGTATGGTCTGTTCTGACATTGCTAGCATTGGTCACTTGGTACATTTCACCAAGTATAATCTGCCCAGGATCCACAAGGTCTTGTGTCACCATGGTGACACTTGCCCCTGTGTCCCTGAATGCCAAAGCCTCTTTTCCATTGATTAAGGGCTGTTGCCTGTACTTGCCCAGATTACTGGGACTCACAGAGGAGGTCACATCCATGCCTCCATCACAGACTGGGACAGCCTGAGTGAGTTCTCTGACTAGGCCAGAGCTCATCTCATTACCCAGGGTCAACCCTACTAAACCCTTGGCTTGTGTACTCCCACCACCAATTGTAACTGCACTAGGGGGTACAGGTGCCTTAGGGGCATTGGTGGGGGCTGTAATAGAGTCTTTGGACTTGGTGCAATCACTGGTCCAGTGTGTCTTTTGCTTACAGACTTTGCACCATGGTTTCTTTTGGCCTTTTCCCTTGTTAGACTGTGAATCCCCACCTGAAGAAGATTTTTGGGGGCCTTGTGAAGACT
This sequence comes from Calotriton arnoldi, assembly GCA_963921515.1. Lineage (NCBI taxonomy): Eukaryota > Metazoa > Chordata > Amphibia > Caudata > Salamandridae > Calotriton > Calotriton arnoldi. The sequence goes on along the minus strand of CAWUFW010010610.1, from coordinate 535,848 downwards.
TCTGGTCTTTACCCTTCTCCCCACCCTTATCAGAGTTTTTAGAATCTTGCTTCTTAGGGTCACCACCTTGGTTCTGTACTTTCTGCCTCACCCTGGTTCTGACCCATTTGTCTGCCTTCTTTCCCAATTCTTGGGGAGAGGTCAGATCAGAGTCCACCAGGTACTGATGCAACAGCTGATTTTGACAGTTATTAAGAATCTGCTCCCTCATGATAAGATTGTACAATCCTGTGAAGTCACATACCTTACTGCCCATCGACCAACCTTCCAGAGCCTTAGCAGAACAATCAACAAAGTCCACCCAGTCTTGAGTCTGTGCTTTTTGGGTATCTCTGAACTTTAACCTGTATTGTTCAGTGGTTAGGCCAAACCCATCAATTAATGCACTCTTCAAGACTTTGTAATTGTCAGCCTCCTCTTCTCTAACAGAGAGGAGCTTATCTCTACCTTTGTCTGCAATGGAGAGCCACATGATTGCTGCCCACTGCTCCTGAGGGACCCTCTGTACTTTACAGGCCCTCTCCAGTGCAGAAATCCATTTGTGGATGTCATCCCCACTCTGGTAGGGAGGGACAATCTTGCTCAGGTTTCTATAATCATAAGACCTTTCCCTATCTCTGGGGAAATTGCTGCCACCATGGGACTCTAGTCCCAACTTTTTTCTTTGCCTTTCAAGCTCTAGGGACTCCCTGTCTATAGCCAACTGCTCTCTTCTGAGTCTCAGCTGAGCCTCTCCATATTTGAGCAGTCTCTCACTGGAGGATTCCCTCCTATGAGAGGAAACAGAGGTCCCTACTGAGGTGTCAGAGTGGTTAGACTCCTGAGAAGGAGATCTAACCCTTCTTGGCACACTCTCAACTCTTCCTGGGGGGACAAAGGGAAGGTCATTCTGATCCTCCTCCTCCTCCTCAGGAGTAGCTGGATTATCCAGGTCAAGGTCATTGTCACCTTCCTGGCCAGTTTCAGAGGTTGGGTCCTGGTTATTTTCATCCCTGGCCCCTTCCTCATCTTCTGCCCCACCCTGTCTGCCTACCCCTTCGGACCCTGGTAGTCTTCTGAGATCATCCAGCAGGAGTACCTCTATGAGGCGTTGGGTGTTGGCACTTTTGCCTGTCTTCAGTTTCCTAGCAGTGCTTAATGCTCTCAATTCCAAGAATGGGAGATTATCATACTTGGAGGGAAGAAGCCCATTGGCTTCTGGCTGGGACCCACTGGTTCCTGGCCCTGAAGACATTACTAGTGTGGTGTGGTGTATGCACTACCTACTCTAGTGTGGCCTACTAAACTCTCTTGAGTTGTAGAAAGGGTGTGCTATCCCTTAACACACAACTCTAAGTTCAGTAGAACTTACTGTATCCTAAGCTTGTTTTATATGTACCTAAGGTACCCTTAGTGGTTTTCAGTTGATCAATTCAATTGAGATTATCTGGTAAAACAATAGCAAGCTGGAATCCCACACGCTGCACACCAATGTGAGAAGTTGGCCTGGTATATGCTGTCCACTAATTATAGTGGGCATCTTGCACCAGTCCAAACAACCCCTTATTGGAGATAGGTTAAAGGCAACCATTATTGAAAGCTATCCTAGTGGTAGCTATGGAGAGCAGCCTTCAGGCTAAGTCTTGAAGGAATGTAAAGCAGCTTGTTTTACCAGTCTATAATCTCTTGAGTGACCAAATGAAAGAGGACCACACCAGGTATATATTTAAAATATATGTATTTAGTCTTAAACACACCCCTCTAGTCTCTTTTTGAGGCTAGAGTTCGAAGTACATAGGTTACAAGTCAAATATCAACAGTAATAGCACAAATACACGTTTGAGCCCTAGGGGCGTACCAAACCATATACCAATAAAGTGGTATAAGAACCACGACTGAGCTAGACACAAGGCCTAGAGCCTGTAGAAGTGCTTTGCCCTCAAGGAACCACCCAAGGTAGTGACACAGGGGACCCACGGGGGACGCGTGCAGTGTGAGAACACAGCCGCGAGCCGCCGTTGACTTCTATGGGGAATGTCGCGGTTGGAGTTTTAAAGAAAAAGGACACTTAGAGGAGGACTTGGAGCAAACCCCTTTAGAACTAGGTTGTTCTAGAGTCTATACCCACGGGAGTACTCGAGTTACCTCACCCAGGGAAGCCGGGTGCATAGGTGTCTTTCGGGGTCGGGTTTCGTCGTCGTTTTCAATGGCGATTTGCTGCAAAGTGCTGCTGGCGACCAAGTCGAAAGTGTTCGGGTGGATCCAAGGGTGGATCGAGGATCTGAAGAACCTGAAAGCAGAGGGGACAGAGTCTGGGTCACTAGCCAGTGACCAGGAAGGCGATGAGCAGATGCCCACCGATGTTGGGTGCTTCAGGTAGGTTGACGGTCGTCTTGACTCTTCAGCCACGAGGTCCAGGAGGCATCGACGACAACCAGGAGCTGGATTCGAGCTGTCCCACGACGTTTGTCGATTGCAGGGGTGTTGGCGACCGGATTGGACCCAACAAGCCTTGGCAACGGCAAGTCACGTGGAAATAGAAGAAGGACGGTGGTACAGACCAGCAAGGTCTGAGGGTCTCACCCAGCAAGGGTAAGTCAGGGCACGTCTGGAACACAGCCGCGAGCCGCCGTTGACTTCTATGGGGAGTGTCGCTGTTGGAGTTTTAAAGAAAAAGGACACTTAGAGGAGGACTTGGAGCAAACCCCTTTAGAACTAGGTTGTTCTAGAGTCTATACCCACGGGAGCACCGGAGTACTCGAGTTACCTCACCCAGGGAAGCCGGGTGCATAGGTGTCTTTCGGGGTCGGGATTCGTCGTCGTTTCCAATGGCGATTTGCTGCAAAGTGCTGCTGGCGACCAAGTCGAAAGTGTTCGGGTGGATCCAAGGGTGGATCGAGGATCTGAAGAACCTGAAAGCAGAGGGGACAGAGTCTGGGTCACTAGCCAGTGACCAGGAAGGCGATGAGCAGATGCCCACCGATGTCGGGTGCTTCAGGTAGGTTGACAGTCATCTTGACTCTTCAGCTACGAGGTCCAGGAGGCGTCGACGACAACCAGGAGCTGGATTCAAGCTGTCCCACGACGTTTATCGATTGCAGGGGTGTCGGCGACCGGATTGGTCCCAACAAGCCTTGGCAACGGCAAGTCACGTGGAAATAGAAGAAGGACGGTGGTACAGACCAGCAAGGTCTGAGGGACTCACCCAGCAAGGGTAAATCAGGGCACGTCTGGAGCAACCAGGGAAGCCCAAGCAGAAGAAGAGTAGCCTTCAGGAGGGCCCACTAGCCAATGGACTAGCAACCACAAAGGAGCCTCGAGTGGACGCAATTGGAGCTGGCTCACAGGACACTTGTGGAGTGGAGGCCAGTGATCTTCGGTGCAGTTGGTGCTGGAGGTGGGGGCTACTTGGAGCCCAAAGCACAACTTCGTGGGATACCAGGAAGAGGATGCACTTGCAAATGTGCTTGGTGACCAGGGGTCACGGTTCCACGTTACCCACGACAGCTACGGGCCTCAGCTTTGCTGGGGACTCAGCGCAGCCTCGGGGAAGTCTGGAAATCCACCTCTGGTGATGCAAAGACTTTGGCGTCCGGCGGGAGCTTCAGCGATGCAGACCAGACAATTGCTTCTTAGGTGCCTGCCAAGCAGGGGAGTCACTCCTTGACCCCAAGGGAGATTCTTCAGTCCTCTAATCTTCAGGTAGAGCATCGAAGGTCCAGGATTCAGTGTCAGAGTTTTGTCCAGGGTAATCTAAAGTCCTAAGGACTGGGGTTCCATACTTATACAAAGTTAGGGGGTTGGACATACTCTGGGGACCCACCTATGGGAGGGTCAGGGAAGAGGGGTGGTTACACCCCTTCCCTTTGTCCAGTTTCACGCCAGAGCAGGGGCAGGTAACCCCTGCAACCGGTTTGAACTGGCATATGCACAGGGACACCAAATGTGCCCCCAGTGCAGGACTTCAAAGCACCAGAGGGTGCTCCCGCCCATCCCCAATACACATTATCCTGTCTGGGGAGATGGTTACACCTCCTCGGGACAGGAAACCTATTGTCCAGGCCTCCCCTGCCGGAGTTTCAGTCAGCAGCAGGAGGCCAGACCCGTGTCTGTGGCAGCGGCATCCATTTTGTGATGCCAGGGATCTGGAAAGAAGTTACCGGGTAGCCCGGTGTGTACATGTATCTCCCTCTAGAAGGGTGGAATGCTACCCCCGCCACCAGAATTGGCGGGGGGTAGTATTCCAAGATGTTTGACACCAAACACGACATGTTTCTGTGCAGCCATCCCAAAGTTAGCATTTTACCGCGAGGATATAATGTACTTAAGAGTATATGGTCAGGCTGCACCACAAACAGCATCAGAGGATTGACTCCGAATGCTGCAGAGGGGCCCTGCTCATGCAGGGGCACCCTCTCACATAAAAACCACGCACTCTACCTTCAGGATTGTAAAGGCCTGCCATAGGAGTGACTTATAGGTTTATATGTGTGTGCAATTGTAGTGATATAGGTAGCCTATACCACTGTAAGGGGTGCATGCACCACCTTACCCAGGCTGCAGTACCAGACCTGTGGTGTCATTTTGGATGGCCTTCCATGGGTGGCACAATACATGCTGCAGCCCCTGGTAGGCCTCTGAGGTACCTATGCCCTGGGTACATAGTATACCATATACTAGGGACTTATAAGGGCACTCCAGATTCCAATCAGAGATGTGCCTAAGGCACATGGAAACCATTTTAGAGAGGAAGCAGCTAGGCTGGGGTTCTGATTAGCAGGGCCCCAGCCAGACTAAAGTCGAAAAACAGTGAAGCATCAGCAAAAAGTGGGGGTACCCATGTGAAGCAGATCCTACTCTCCTACAAAACCCCCCCAAACGTAGGGACATTAAACTAACCTTGACCAGTTGAGTCTTCATGTTCTAAGTGGAAGTACCTAGAGAGTCCATCTGCATTGGCATGGTTACTCCCAGGTCTATGTTCCACTGTAAAGTCCATCCCCTGTAGGGAAATGGACCACCTAAGCAGTTTGGGGTTTTCACCCTTCATTTGTTTTAGCCATAGGAGGGGCTTGTGGTCTGTTTGAACAAGGAAGTGAGTACCAAACAAGTATGGCCTCAACTTCTTCAGAGCCCAAACCACAGCAAAGGCCTCCTCTCTATGGCTGACCAACGTTTCTCTCTAGGGGTCAGCCTTCTGCTAATAAAAGCTACTGGCTGATCCTGACCTTCATCATTCAATTGTGACAGTACAGCCCCTACCCCCAATTCAGATGCATCTGTTTGGACAATGAACTTCTTGGAGTAATCAGGACTCTGGAGAATGGGAGCAGTGCACATGGCCTGCTTCAGGTCATCAAATGCCTTTTGACAGCTAGCTGTCCACTGAACCTTTTTGGGCATTTTCTTGGAAGTTAAGTCATTCAGGGGTGTCACTATTGATCCATACCCCTTGACAAATCTCCTATAGTACCCAGTCAGGCCTAAGAAGGCTCTCACCTGAGTCTGGGTAGTTGGAGCAACCCAGTCCATGATGGTCTGGATTTTGCTCTGCAATGGTTGAACCTAGCCTCCACCCACAAGGTGGCCCAGGTACACAACCTGACTCTGCCCTATCTGGCACTTGGTGGCCTTGATAGTGAGGCCTGCCTTTTGCAGGGCCTCTAAAACATTTCTGAGGTGGACCAGGTGATCCTCCCAGGTGGAGCTAAAGACAGCAATATCATCTAGATATGCTGCACTGTAGGCCTCCAGACCTGTAAGGACTGTATTCACCAACCTCTGAAAAGTGGCAGGTGCATTCTTCAGACCAAAGGGCATTACCACAAATTGATAATGTCCACTAGGGGTTGAGAATGCTGTTTTTGGCTTTGCATCATCAGCTAGTCTGATCTGCCAGTAGCCAGCTGTCAGGTCAAATGTGCTTAGATACTTGGCTGAGGCCAAAGTGTCTATTAGCTCATCTGCCCTAGGTATTCGATGGGCATCAGTCCTAGTGACTGCATTGAGACCCCTGTAGTCCACACAAAACCTCATCTCTCTTTTCCCACCACTGGTGTGAGGTTTTGGCACAAGGACCACTGGACTAGCCCAAGGGCTATCTGAGGGTTCAATAACTCCCAAATCCAACATTTTCTGGACTTCTGTCCTGATACAGTCCCTGGCATGGTCAGGTTGCCTATAAATCTTATTTTTAATAGGCAGACTGTCCCCAGTGTCTACTTCATGAGTGCACCAGGTGGTCTGACTTGGAGTCAGAGAGAACATATGTCTGTACTGATTGAGCACTTGTCTGCAATCAGTTTGCTGCTGAGCAGTGAGGCTGCCTGCCAAGGCTACACCACCCACTGACCCATCATCAGGGTTCTGTGAGAGCAGGTCAGGGAGTGGGTCACTCTCTTCCTCCTGTCCCTCATCAGTAGCCATGAGCAAGCCCATGTCTGCCCTGTCCACATATGGTTTCAATCTGTTGACATGGAGAACCCTGTGGGGACTCCTGGGTGTTCCTAGGTCTACTAAATAGGTAACCTCATCCTTCTGTTCAACAATGGTATGGGGTCCACTCCACTTGTCTTGGAGAACTGCTGGGGCCACTGGCTCCAGCACCCACACCTTCTGTCCTGGCTGGTAAACATTCAGTACAGCCTTTTGGTCATGCCAGGCTTTTTGCAGTTCCTGGCTAGCCTCAAGGTTTTTAGTTGCCTTTTTCATGTACTCAGCCATCCTGGAGCGGAGACCAAGTACATAGTCCACTATGTCTTGCTTTGGGAGCTTGAGAGGTAACTCCCATCCTTCTTTCACCAAGCACAATGGACCCCTGACAGGGTGACCAAACAAAAGTTCAAAAGGGCTGTAGCCAACCCCCTTTTGAGGCACCTCCCTGTATGCAAATAAAAGGCAGGGCAAGAGTATGTCCCATCTTCGCCTAAGCTTTTCTGGGAGCCCTTTAATCATGCCCTTTAAGGTTTTGTTGAATCTCTCAACTAAACCATTGCATTGTGGGTGATAGGGTGTGGTGAACTTGTAAGTCACTCCACACTCCTTCCACATTGCCTTCAAGTATCCAGACATAAAGTTTGCATCCCTGTCTGATACAACCTCCTTAGAGAAGCCCACTCTTGAGAAAATTCCCAGGAGGGCCCTTGCCACTACAGGTGCTGTAGTGGTCCTAAGGGGAATAGCCTCTGGGTACCTGGTGGCATGATCCACTACCACCAGGATAAACCTGTGCCCAGATGCTGTTTGGGGATCCATGGGACCAACAATGTCAATCCCCACCCTTTCAAAGGGCACCCCCACCACAGGTAGTGGTATCAGGGGGCCTTTGTAGTACCACCTGCCTTGCCACTGGCGTGGCAGGTTACACAGGAGCGACAAAACTCCTTGGTGTCTTCAGACATGTGGGGCCAGTGAAAGTGAGGGACAAGTCTGTCCCAAGTCTTGTTCTGGCCCAGGTGACCTGCTAGAGGAATATCATGGGCTAGGGTCAATAGGAAGCCCCTGAACTTCAGAGGTATAACCAACCTCCTGGTGGCACCAGGCTTGGGGTCTCTACACTCTGAGTACAAGAGTCCATCATCCCAATACACTTTATGGGGACCACTAGCATTCCCAGCAGCCTCAGCAGCAGCTTGCTGTCTGAGGGGTTCAAGAGAGGGGCAGCTCTGCTGCTCCTGGCTCAGATCTGCCCTGGAAGGGCCCCTGTCCCCAAGAACTCAACCTGGTCAGGTTCAAGCTCCTCTGGGACAGTTCCTTCCTCAGGATTGAGATCATCCCCCTCAAGAGACTGATCTTCCTTCTGAGCCAAGGGGGAAGGCACTGCCTTAACCCTACTACTCCTCCTCTTGGATGGCACTTGGTCCATTTTTCCAGGATCCAAGGCCTGTTCAGTGTTAGACATTTTGCTCTCTGACCTGGTCACAGCAAACACATCTGCAGGGATCCCCAGCATTTCTGCAGGGGTCCTGAGCTCCACTTCTGTCCAAGCTGAAGTTTCAAGATCATTGCCAAGCAAGCATTCAACTGGTAGGTCTGCACTTACCACAACCTTCTTAAGGCCAGTTACCCCTCCCCAGGAGAAGTTAACAACTGCCAGAGTATAGTCTGTTCTGACATTGCTAGCATTAGTCACTTGGTACATTTCACCAAGTATAATCTGCCCTGGATCCACAAGGTCTTGTGTCACCATGGTGACACTTGCCCCTGTGTCCCTGAATGCCAAAGCCTCTTTTCCATTGATTAAGGGCTGTTGCCTGTACTTGCCCAGATTACTGGGACTCACAGAGGAGGTCACATCCATGCCTCCATCACAGACTAGGACAGCCTGAGTGAGTTCTCTGACTAGGCCAGAGCTCATCTCATTACCCAGGGTCAACCCTACTAAACCCTTGCCTTGTGTACTCCCACCACCAATTGTAACTGCACTAGGGGGAACAGGTGCCTTAGGGGCATTGGTGGGGGCTGGAATAGAGTCTTTGGACTTGGTGCAATCACTGGTCCAGTGTGTCTTTTGCTTACAGACTTTGCACCATGGTTTCTTTTGGCCTTTTCCCTTGTTAGACTGTGAATCCCCACCTGAAGAAGATTTTTGGGGGCCTTGTGAAGACTTCTGGTCTTTACCCTTCTCCCCACCCTTATCAGAGTTTTTAGAATCTTGCTTCTTAGGGTCACCACCTTGGTTCTGTACTTTCTGCCTCACCCTGGTTCTGACCCATTTGTCTGCCTTCTTTCCCAATTCTTAGGGAGAGGTCAGATCAGAGTCCACCAGTTACTGATGCAACAGCTGATTTTGACAGTTATTAAGAATCTGCTCCCTCATGATAAGATTGTACAATCCTGTGAAGTCACATACCTTACTGCCCATCAACCAACCTTCCAGAGCCTTAGCAGAACAATCAACAAAGTCCACCCAGTCTTGAGACTGTGCTTTTTGGGTATCTCTGAACTTTAACCTGTATTGTTCAGTGGTTAGGCCAAACCCATCAATTAATGCACTCTTCAAGACTTTGTAATTGTCAGCCTCCTCTTCTCTAACAGAGAGGAGCTTATCTCTACCTTTGTCTGCAAAGGAGAGCCACAGGATTGCTGCCCACTGCTCCTGAGGGACCCTCTGTACTTTACAGGCCCTCTCCAGTGCAGAAATCCATTTGTGGATGTCATCTCCACTCTGGTAGGGAGGGACAATCTTGCTCAGGTTTCTATGGTCATAAGACCTTTCCCTATCTCTGGGGAAATTGCTGCCACCATGGGACTCTAGACCCAACTTTTTTCTTTGCCTTTCAAGCTCTAGGGACTCCCTGTCTATAGCCAACTGCTCTCTTCTGAGTCTCAGCTGAGCCTCTCCATATTTGAGCAGTCTCTCTTTCCTCTCACTGGAGGATTCCCTCCTATGAGAGGAAACAGAGGTCCCTACTGAGGTGTCAGAGTGGTTAGACTCCTGAGAAGGAGATCTAACCCTTCTTGGCACACTCTCAACTCTTCCTGGGGGGACAAAGGGGAGGTCTTTCTGATCCTCCTCCTCCTCCTCAGGAGTAGCTGGATTATCCAGGTCAAGGTCATTGTCACCTTCCTGGCCAGTTTCAGAGGTTGGGTCCTGGTTATTTTCATCCCTGGCCCCTTCCTCATCTTCTGCCCCACCCTGTCTGCCTACCCCTTCGGACCCTGGTAGTCTTCTGAGATCATCCAGCAGGAGTACCTCTATGAGGCGTTGGGTGTTGGCACTTTTGCCTGTCTTCAGTTTCCTAGCAGTGCTTAATGCTCTCAATTCCAAGAATGGGAGATTATCATACTTGGAGGGAAGAAGCCCATTGGCTTCTGGCTGGGACCCACTGGTTCCTGGCCCTGAAGACATTACTAGTGTGGTGTGGTGTATGCACTACCTACTCTAGTGTGGCCTACTAAACTCTCTTGAGTTGTAGAAAGGGTGTGCTATCCCTTAACACACAACTCTAAGTTCAGTAGAACTTACTGTATCCTAAGCTTGTTTTATATGTACCTAAGGTACCCTTAGTGGTTTTCTGTTGATCAATTCAATTGAGATTATCTGGTAAAACAATAGCAAGCTGGAATCCCACACGCTGCACACCAATGTGAGAAGTTGGCCTGGTATATGCTGTCCACTAATTATAGTGGGCACCTTGCACCAGTCCAAACAACCCCTTATTGGAGATAGGTTAAAGACAACCTTTATTGAAAGCTATCCTAGTGGTAGCTATGGAGAGCAGCCTTCAGGCTAAGTCTTGAAGGAATGTAAAGCAGCTTGTTTTACCAGTCTATAATCTCTTGAGTGACCAAATGAAAGAGGACCACACCAGGTATATATTTAAAATATATGTATTTAGTCTTAAACACACCCCTCTAGTCTCTTTTTGAGGCTAGAGTTCGAAGTACATAGGTTACAAGTCGAATATCAACAGTAATAGCACAAATACACGTTTGAGCCCTAGGGGCGTACCAAACCATATACCAATAAAGTGGTATAAGAACCATGACTGAGCTAGACACAAGGCCTAGAGCCTGTAGAAGTGCTTGGCCCTCAAGGAACCACCCAAGGTAGTGACACAGGGGACCCACGGGGGACGCGTGCAGTGTGAGAACACAGCCGCGAGCCGCCGTTGACTTCTATGGGGAATGTCGCGGTTGGAGTTTTAAAGAAAAAGGACACTTAGAGGAGGACTTGGAGCAAACCCCTTTAGAACTAGGTTGTTCTAGAGTCTATACCCACGGGAGCACCGGAGTACTCGAGTTACCTCACCCAGGGAAGCCGGGTGCATAGGTGTCTTTCGGGGTCGGGTTTCATCGTCGTTTTCAATGGCGATTTGCTGCAAAGTGCTGCTGGCGACCAAGTCGAAAGTGTTCGGGTGGATCCAAGGGTGGATCGAGGATCTGAAGAACCTGAAAGCAGAGGGGACAGAGTCTGGGTCACTAGCCAGTGACCAGGAAGGCGATGAGCAGATGCCCACCGATGTTGGGTGCTTCAGGTAGGTTGATGGTCGTCTTGACTCTTCAGCCACGAGGTCCAGGAGGCGTCGACGACAACCAGTTGCTGGATTCGAGCTGTCCCATGACGTTTGTCGATTGCAGGGGTGTCGGCGACCGGATTGGACCCAACAAGCCTTGGCAACGGCAAGTCACGTGGAAATAGAAGAAGGACGGTGGTACAGACCAGTAAGGTCTGAGGGTCTCACCCAGCAAGGGTAAGTCAGGGCACGTCTGGAGCAACCAGGGAAGCCCAAGCAGAAGAAGAGTAGCCTTCAGGAGGGCCCACTAGCCAACGGACTAGTGACCGCAAAGGAGCCTTAAGTGGACACACTTGGTGCTGGCTCACAGGACACTCGTGGAGTGGAGGCCAGTGATCTTCGGTGCAGTTGGTGCTGGAAGTGGGGGCTACTTGGAGCCCAAAGCACAACTTCATGGGAGACCAGGAAGAGGATGCACTTGCAAATGTGCTTGGTGTCCAGGGGTCATGGTTCCACATTACCCACGACAGCTACGGGCCTCAGCTTTGCTGGAGACTCAGGGCAGCCTCGGGGAAGTCTGGAAATCTACCTCTGGTGATGCAAAGACTTCGGCGTCCGGCGGGAGCTTCAGCGATGCAGACTGGACAATTGCTTCTTAGGTGCCTGCCAAGCAGGGGAGTCACTCCTTGACCCCAAGGGAGATTCTTCAGTCCTCTAATCTTCAGGTAGAGCGTCGAAGGTCCAGGATTCAGTGTCAGAGTTTCGTCCAGGGTAATCTAAAGTCCTAAGGACTGGGGTCCCATACTTATACAAAGTTAGGGGGTTGGACATACTCTGGGGACCCACCTATGGGAGGGTCAGGGAAGAGGGGTGGTTACACCCCTTCCCTTTGTCCAGTTTCACACCAGAGCAGGGGCAGGTAGCCCCTGCAACCGGTTTGAACTGGCATATGCACAGGGACACCAAATGTGCCCCCAGTGCAGGACTTCAAAGCGCCAGAGGGTGCTCCCGCCCAGCCCCAATACACATTATCCTGTCTGGGGAGGTGGTTACACCTCCTTGGGACAGGAAACCTATTGTCCAGGCCTCCCCTGCCGGAGTTTCAGTCAGCAGCAGGAGGCCAGACCCGTGTCTGTGGCAGCGGCATCCATTTTGTGATGCCAGGGCTCTGGAAAGAAGTTACCGGGTAGCCCGGTGTGTACATGTCTCTCCCTCTAGAAGGGTGGAATGCTACCCCCGCCGCCAGAATTGGCGGGGGGTAGTATTCCAAGATGTTTGACACCAAACACGTCATGTTTCTGTGCAGCCATCCCAAAGTTAGCATTTTACCGCGAGGATATAATGTACTTAAGAGTATATGGTCAGGCTGCACCACAAACAGCATCAGAGGATTGACTCCGAACGCTGCAGAGGGGCCCTGCTCATGCAGGGGCACCCTCTCACATAAAAACCACACACTCTGCCTTCAGGATTGTAAAGGCCTGCCATAGGAGTTTATATGTGAGTGCAATTGTAGTGATATAGGTAGCCTATACCACTGTAAGGGGTGCATGCACCACCTTACCCAGGCTGTAGTAGCAGACCTGTGGTGTCATTTTGGATGGCCTTCCAGGGGTGGCACAAAACATGCTGCAGCCCCTGGTAGGCCTCTGAGGTACCTATGCCCTGGGTACATAGTATACCATATACTAGGGACTTATAAGGGCACTCCAGATTCCAATCAGAGATGTGCCTAAGGCACATGGAAACCATTTTAGAGAGGAAGCAGCTAGGCTGGGGTTCTGATTAGCAGGGCCCCAGCCAGACTAAAGTCGAAAAACAGTGAAGCATCAGCAAAAAGTGGGGGTACCCATGTGAAGCAGATCCTACTCTCCTATAGTGACACCCCAGACTGTGTTGCTGACCATGGTTAGGGTACAGTTGCAGACATTCCCTGTGCATCTTCTCATGGACTCACTCTGCACTTTGTCCTGCCCACTGGCCTTGTCGTTCACTGCTGTGTGCCCCATGCCTGTGCAGCTTCTCATGGACATGCTCTGCACCTTGGACTGCCCACTGGCCTTGTCGTTCACTGCTGTGTGCCCCCTGCCTGTGCAGCTTCTCATGGACTCACTCTGCACTTTGTCCTGCCCACTGGCCTTGTCGTTCACTGCTGTGTGCCCCCTGCCTGTGCAGCTTCTCATGGACTCACTCTGCACTTTGTCCTGCCCACTGGCCTTGTCGTTCACTGCTGTGTGCCCCCTGCCTGTGCAGCTTCTCATGGACTCACTCTGCACTTTGTCCTGCCCACTGCCCTTGTCGTTCACTGCTGTGTGCCCCCTGCCTGTGCAGCTTCTCATGGACTCACTCTGCACTTTGTCCTGCCCACTGGCCTTGTCGTTCACTGCTGTGTGCCCCCACCTGTGCAGCTTCTCATGGACATGCTCTGCACTTTGTCCTGCCCACTGGCCTTGTCGTTCACTGCTGTGTGCCCCCTGCCTGTGCATCTTCTCATGGACTCACTCTGCACTTTGTCCTGCCCACTGGCCTTGTCGTTCACTGCTGTGTGCCCCCTGCCTGTGCAGCTTCTCATGGACATGCTCTGGACCTTGGTCTGGCCACTGGCCTTGCTGTTTTGCCCCTGCCTGTGCAGCTTCTCATGGACATGCTCTGCACCTTGGACTGACCACTGGCCTTGCTGTTTTGGCCCTGCCTGTGCAGCTTCTCATGGACATGCCCTGCATTTTGTGCCTTGCTATTATCTACTCGTGTTGCCTATCTGTGCAATTTGTGAATAAAGACAGTTGCTCCTGTTGTCTGTTTTGTCAGTGTCCTTACTGAATAAAGTTCTTTTGCTGTGTGTATATGGTTTACTATGCCACATGCTGTGTGTGCCACTTCAACCTTGCCAATGTCTTAACTCACTTACTCTATTTTTTGCAGGGGTGAGGGACTTCAGTTCTTCCTGACCCTGATACTTGTGTGGGCAATGTTGTAGATTTGAGGTGTAATGCAGTTGTCATTGTCATTGTTTGTTTATGTTGGCTGTGTTGTACACATGTCAAGTTGTGGTGCACTGCCAGCTCAGAATGGGATTCTGTCCAGAGGATTGCGGGCATGCTGGCCAGGCTCATCATGTATGTGTGTTCTTATTTTATGTGTGCCCAGTAGTGTATGTGTGTGGCCATCTTGTGATGGGCAGTCATCCTAGTCCCATGGGTTTCTTTCAATGTGTGCTCTTGGGTGGTCAAGAAGTGTGCAGTGTGAAGGTCTTGACTTTGTCTGGAGTGTTGATGTGTGTGTGCCCCTGCATTGTCAACTACACACATGTTTCACCCAGGATGTGTGTGCCTGTTGTTTGGATTGTTTATCCCTGTGGATGTGGTTGTATGCACATGTGTGAGTTGTATGTTGTGCAGTGTGCAGTGTGTTTGTGTGTCCATGCAGTTGTGGCTGACTCCTACTTGTTATTTCTGTCACTTGTGAGTATGCAGTGTGTGTGTCTGTCAAGTCAGTGTTGTGTTTTGTTGATCATCCATCTGTCATGTTACTGTTTGTGGGGACAGTGCAGACCTGCTGCTCCACACTGCCATTGTGGTTGTGTTTTCTCATGCATTGCTGTCACATGGTGCCTGTTTGCCTCCAGTATGTGATGTTGTGTGTGGTGTCTTGCCATCCCCTATCTGTGCTTGGGATGCCTACCCATTGTGAGTCTGCACTCCCTCTATTTGTGTATGGTACACTCCTGCCATGGCACTTCACTTGGATGTCAGCTGTCCCCTTGTTTTACATGTGTGTGTGCCGCCCTAACACTTGATATGTGACACTGTGCTTTGTGGTGCAGTTCTTTGGACAGTGGCAATGTGCCACTCAGGACATTTCCCCAATAGGTTCTGTGTGATGTTCTTGGGCTGTTTGTCAGTCATGTTTGCTCATATGCACTTCAACTGTGTGTGCTGCCCAGTCCCCTGGTCAAGTTGTTTCCTCCTTTCTGTGCCAGACTTGTGCATCTGTTGGTGTTGTGTTGCATGTATGTGTGTTTGCTGTGGTACTGCTTCACTTCCTGTGTGTGATGTTGTCTTTGTGCTGTGCTGATTGGTGTTGTGTGGGTTCATGTTGTGTCACTCATTTCTGTGTGGGGCTGGTATGCTTGTTGTGCAGACACTGCTTGTTGTGCATGCAGTGCTGTGGGGGTATGTTGCCTTGTCATTGGCTGGTGTGCATCCACTGATGTCCTGCTGTGTTTGGTATGTGTTTTTTTGTGGCTGTGCATCTGTTGTTTGTTTGCTGTGGCTGTGTTTATCGGTGATGGTACACTTCTTGTCTGTGTTGTGGTATGTTGTCTGTGCATTGTTCCTGACTGATGGGGTTGTGCACTCCTGTTTTGTCTGTGCTCCCATTGCCTTTCCACATTTTTGCTGCACAGGGCATGTCTGTTCTTGTTGTGGTTCTGTGTGTGGTTCTGTTGGGTTATGTGTTTGTCTGTTGTTTTTGTGCAGACATTGGTTCTGGCATCCCTATGTGTATGTGATGTTTGTGGCTACCCCCAGGGAGTGTGATTGTTTGTCTGTGTATTGCCTGGACATTATTGCCACCCTTCTGTTTGTTTGACACTGGTGTTGTGTGCTGCAGATGTGAGGGGGGTATGTGTGTGGATTCCTACTAGTGTTTGCCAGTCATGTAGTGTGTCAATGGGCCCTGTGTGTTGTGCTGCTGGAGTACTCCTGTGAAGTATTTGTATACATATGTGTGGCTGTTCATAGTTTGACTTCAGGGCCTTCCTTTCATCCTTGTGCCTATACATGTGTTGCCTTGCTGTCTCCCTGAGTTGTTGCACTGTGCTGTCTGTGGTTTGACTTCAATCACTATGCCAGCCATGTGTGATTTGATGGGCTGAGGGTGTTGTTCTATGTTCCTTGTCATGCATGTGCTGTACACATGCTTGGTAGTTGTCTCCTTGGCCTTCCATTTGTGTGCACCTCACTTTGGCTTGCCTGTTTTGTGTGCTCCATTGCTGGTGGCATGTGGTCTGTGTATGTGTCTGTGTGTGAGTGTTGGGTATGTGTGTGTGACTTGGCAGGCTGTGTGTCCAGTGAGATGTTTGTTCCTTGTATGTGTGTGTGTCCATTTGGTGCTTGTACTGAGTTTACTTGCCATGGGTGTGGTGTTGTTGTGGTGTGTGTGTAGCCCTGGCCCTGTGCCTCTGTGCTGTGTGTTCCTGTGCAGCCACTCCTGCTGTGGCTGTGTCCCTATTTGTTTTGTGTGTGGTGCAGGGTGTGGTGTCACCTAGCTTGTTGTTGTGCATGGGGGTGCACAGGGGGGGCACATGGCATGTCCCTTCAGTGTGGGGCTAGTCTGTGGAGGGTGGAGTTGTGGCCCTGTGGTCTTTGTGCCCTGCCCATTCCTGGCGCTGGCCCAGCCTTCTGCATTGTGCGCATGTATTCCCTTGTCTTCACCGCTGCGGTGACGTGGCCGTGACATTGCTGCACGATCGCGGTCAATGTGTGACCTGGATGCGGAGGGGTGTATTGGTGGCAGGTGGGTCATGTGTGTGTGCACTTGGGGATGTGTTCCTGTCCCCACCAGGGTATCTTATGTGGTTGGGGACCCTGTGCCAGTCCATGGGTTGTGTTTTGTGGTTGTGTGTGGGGTTGTGTTATTGCGTACCTGCGGCGGCGTCCGCGGCGGTCCATGATTTGCTGGTGATGTATCAGGTACAGCACCGGGAAAACGTGTAGGGCTGGGTCCATAGCGGTCGTGTCTGGGCGGTGTGGACAGGGACTCTGCTTTCGCGCTCAGCTGTCGAGGTTCCGCCGTCTAGGATTGGGCGGTTTCTCCGCTGAGGTGCGACTGGTTGTTTGGGGCATCCTAATTTGTGGTCCGGAGCGGACGTCATTCCGCACGGCGGTGTGTCTCCATTGGCTCCCACCGCCGCGGTTGCGGGCGCACTTTGATGGCGGTTTGCGTCGCACAGCGGCGGACGGGAATTGAGCTCTCTTTGCCCATTGTAATATGGCGGGCGTGAGGTCCACTGCTCGCAGGTGGAAAAATGCATTTTTCCGCACCGCCAGCGCCGCGGTGGTGCCTCCGCCCGCTATCCTAATGGACCCCAAAGACTTGAGCACGAAAATACGGAAGGCTTATTGATAAGAGTGAGATTCGCATCAAACCGGGCAGAGCGCTTGATACGCATGAGTGTGATTTACTAATAGTGAGTGCATGCATGAGTGAGGAGGCTCAACTCAAGAATACACAGTTCTCCATTGCCAAGACACACAAGTCTGGTGATGAAACCAAGACTCCCGGAATTGCTTCTTTTACTGTGGGCATACAAATGACTTTGGGCATTAAAGACTTTGGCAAATACCTCGGGTGCTTCTGAACTAGATTGAGCTATTCAACAAGTGATCCCAGGTGCATATTCACTCAACACTCATGCTGACTTCACAACAAGTAAGAAACACATTAGAAAGGAGTATATCCTGCTTAAATATCATGGGGCATATTTACAACAGAATGGCAAAGCGTGGCATTAGCAAAAATTGCTAACGCCACGCATTGCCATTGTGAAAAAACAGGGATGTGCCATATTCAGTAGAATGCGGTGCATCCCTGCATGTCCCCTAGCCCTGGCGCAAAATCTAGCTGCCTAGCGCCAACGCAGGCCCCCTTGCACCAGAGTGCAAGGGGGCTTACACTGGGGGGAACTATTGTATATGTGCAAGAAGGTGTCCCTTACTGCACATAAACAATCCAGAATGCCGATTTGAAACTCCTATATGTGCTGTATTGTGCAGCACGCATAGAAGTAACAAATAATCATTTTTTTAATGATTGTTTATGTGCAGGAAGGGACACCTTCTTGCACATACACAATCATTCATGGTGATTTGCTGTTGCTATGTGTGCTGCACAATGCAGCACACAAAGAAACAGCAAACACGAGGAGCAATTAACCATTTCTTGTTTTGCCATGTTAAGACCAAGTTTTTCCTGGTCTTAATTTTGGCACTGCCTCCTATTTACGCCACCCTTGTAAACGCCCACCACAACACACATTGCATGCCTCTGTCACGCTAAGTGTAGTATGTAATGGGGCCTTATTTACAAGGCAGCGATTCGCCACGTTAAGTTACTTGACGCCACCTTTTAAATAAGGCGAAGGTTTTTATCGCCACAGGAACGTCATAAAAAGTGACGTTCCTGTGGTGATAGGGGCTTGTAAATATGCCCATTAGTGTTTCTTTCCAGCCTGTAGCTTCTTATGTCACATGTTCCTTGGGAGGAGGTGAGATCCCAGAGGCCAGACAGATGGAGCACTTTCCGAATCAAATGCCCATACAGAGTCTCTTCCCCTCTATCCCTGTTTTTTTCCCCCCTTTCCCCTCAGTGCTGTCTCTAAGCTAGCTTCCGTAAGTGTTCACTGGGGATGTTGCAGTCAGAGGGTGGCAGATGCACATCTTGACAACGCTCCAACTGGGTTCGACGACATCAGGTTAGTGCATCTTTGAGTCTTTCTTTTGACTAGACTTGACAGATTGCAGAGTCCAAACCAGCCTGAGCAATGGACACCGCCAAAGTCCTAGGGTCTATTTTAGACACAGCCAAAGCAGTACAGGGGGAGGTTCTGGCCTCTAGATTAGAGAATCAGGAGTTGTGCAAGTAGTTGGGTTCAGTCGGCAGGGAGGTGGCTGGTTGAGCTAGAAAAGGGAAAGGGGAGTCTGGTAAGGGGACTCAACTACGGCTATGGACACTGCCTCCACCACTCCCTAGGTTGGGTAGTTCAACAAATCATTCTCCAACATCTGGAGCCTTGTCGACTCCTGCAAGTGCAAATGCTCCCGTACAACAGAACCCAGCCTTTCAAGTAGTACAACCACCCCAAATCACGTTAGCCCCACTAAAGCTCTTTTATGGGGACCCAAAAAATACGGAATATTCATTACCTAATGCAAATTACATTTCCTTTGAAGCCAATAGCATTCTCTGATGACTTCCTTTGCATTGTCTTATTTAGGCAGCTATACAGCTAACTGGTCAATCCCTCTAATTGAGATAAATGACCTGATTCTATACAGTTCTGTCACCTATTGAACAGAAATGCTATCACTCTTCGATAAGAAGGCGCATTCTTTATCTTTGGATAAAGAACTATTAACCTTGTGACAGGGATCACGAGACCTACTCTCTTTCAACACCACTTTCAATAGATTGGTGGTGGAGTCCGAATGGCCTGAGGAAAAAAGAGCATACTTATTTTATCAAGGTCTTCGTGGAGATTTGAAGGATGTGCTGGCCCAAGTAGAAAAACTCCCCACAGGTTGCGAGGAATTAATTGAAGTTACTGTACAATTAGACCATAGTTTTTCTAAGAGAAAAACTGGTAAAACAAAACATTAATCACGTGTGCTAATTGTGCGACCAAGCATATCTTTTACAGAAGAGTCAAGACAAATGGGATAAAACCAATGCAGGTGGGTGGTATCTGTGGCCCATTATCCTCTGAGGAAAGAGAGAGGTGGGGAAAGCTCTGACTACTGTGGTCTCTGTGGCCATTTTATAAAGGATTGTAGAACAGAGGTAAGGTGTTAGACCCAAAAACAGTAACAAAAAACCAGGCAGTAGTGACAACAGATTATCTTGAGAAAGAGGCGGAGTTGGAAAATTAAAGCTTTGGGGTATGTTGGAGGTCCCGTATCTGAGAGTAGAGTCCCCTGTGACCTCAGCTTGTTTAGCTAACACTCTTCAGAACTCCTTGGTGCACCTCAATGTCCTAGTGGTTCTTCTCCTGCCTAACGGCAAGTAAATCCAGGTACCTGCACTACTAGATTCTGGAGCCACAGGGAATTTTGCTGACAAAGCATTTTCCCCAAAAATTGGAATCCCCGCTATAAAAAAAAGACCAGAGCCTTTCAAATCAGTAGACGGCTCCACCTTAACATCAGCCCCAATATGGTTTCATACCGCAGATTTAATCATGACTATTGGGGCTACACAAATGGAGCAGAAACAATTTGATCTCATTGATGCTCTGCAATTCACTCTTATTCTTAGAATGCCTTGGCTTACCCTTTGCGACCACTCACTAAATTGGGTCACACATCCTATAGAATTGAAATCCAGCTTTTGTACACCACACTACCTCCTGGCAGACTCTAAACAGGCTTCACCAGAAAAAGGGGCAGCAAAACTCTTTACTCATAGCTGTGTGAATGCGCAAAAATGCAGTGTAACCTGATTACCAGAATGCTATGAAACCTATAAAATGTTTTTTGACAAGGAAAAGGCGTGTGAATTGCCTCCACAATGAGGCTATGACTGCCGTATAGATTTAGTGCTTGGGGTTGTAGGAAGCACCAGGTGGTTGATTGTGATCTAAGTGCAATGTTGTCATTACAGTTATGTCAATGTTTACAATTGCTGTAAACTAAAATAAAAATATATAAAAAAAAAAAAAAGATTTAGTAATTGGGGCCGCACTCCCTTGTAGTCGAATTTATGCTTTAAGCAAGTCAAAAGTGAGTGAGTGTGCGAGTGGGTCTGTGAGTGGGTGTATTTTTTTCCTTAATTGGGGTCTGGATCCGCAGATCCACTGCTGATTTACAAAGGGGCAACGCTAAGCATCATTGTGGATCCTCGTACGCCCCCAAAAAATTTCTTGCCCATGATGGGTCCCTCAAAAATAAGATCCTGAAAAAAGATAGATGACGTGTTCATCATCTGGCATGCTATGAAGAACAACTTGAGGAAATTAAGAGATGGCTGAATGCCCAGAGTCCTGACCTAAGGTTTACATCCAATCATAGCGGAGACTCAATCCGTTCTCTGGACCTTCTTGTAAAGCATAAGGAAGGGAGGCTATACGCCACACTATATGGGAAGCCAACAGACATCAATTCTCTACTTAGATACAATAGTCACCACCCTCGAGCACTCAGGAACAATCTCCCCCTATGGACAGTTCTTAAGGATACGTAGAAGTTGCTCCCTTAGAAATAACTATTTTGGAGAAGCAGAAGGTTTGAAGATCAAACTGATTGAGAAAGGCTGTTGGGGGGGTGGGGGGTGCACATGGGGGGTACCTCTGGTACCCCCCTGCATTTGCATGTACAATGTGGCAGGCACCGCGCGGTGCCTGTCACGTTGTGCATGTAAATGCACAACATGTATTTTTACATTGCGGCGGGTGCTGCTTGCAGCACCGCCCGCCGCAATGTAAAAATACAGGATGCGCCTGCCAGTGTGGCGGGCGCATCCTAATGTGTATTGCGGGACCGCTGTACCTATGGCGGGCGGTCCCTTTTGGAAATGCGATGGCGGGCGGACTTTGTCCGGCCGCCATCGTGATCGGCCCCTGAGACTCCTTAAGAGCTATATGGGAACTCTCTGCATCATTAGGACATTACAAACATAACAACTGTCAGGCATGCCCAAACACCACAAACACAAAAGTCCCAGCGGTAGAATCCAAGGAATATATATTGAAGTCATTCTCAAATTATAATACAAAGAATGTGATTTATGTTATATACTGCCCATGTAACCTAGTGTATGTGTGTCAGACAACATAAATGGTGAAACAATGGATCTGTCAACGGAGGAGTAGTGTGAAATGCAAAGTAGATAGGCCTCTCTGGTAAAGCACTTTATGGACATGAACCACAGTGCTGAAGATATCCGACGAAAAGTAATGGAGGTGATAAAAGCGGGTGGCCGTGGAGGTGATCTGGCAATGAAGATGAACCGATGAGAATGCAGGTGGATTGACACGCTGAAAAGGAATGTCTGACAAAATATCGACTACACAAATATCAATGACAGAAATATCAGAGGTGAAATATCGATGTCCAGAATATCGAACTCCTATCTACATTAAGGTAAGTACAAAAATATCGGGAAAAAAATATCGTTGTCAAAAATATCGTTGTTAAAAATATCGGGTTTATTTTATTGTTTAAAAAAAATGTAAAATATACTAAATAATACATATAATTAAAAGAAACATAGTTAAAATTATTTTAAAATGTTTAAAATTATAACTAATACATATAATTTAAAAATAAATTAAACATATATACATATAAAATATAATACATATACTTACTTAATAATATTCACTAATAATTATTTTAATAACTTGTCAATTGTTAAAAAACATTATAAAAATTAGAAATACATGTATAAAAAAACAATAATATAAATAAAAATAACAAAAATATATATAACAGATAAAAAAATTACAATATTTTTAATCTTTTTAACATAAATTATACAGTACATTAACTAAAACAGTACAGAAAATATTGGATAGCGGAGGGAATAAAATTACTATTCCCACTCCACACACTGTAACAGTAGGGAAAGTGTTGGATAGCGTAAAAGTAAAAATTACTATTCCCACTCCAGTAAGTGCAACAGTAGGGAAAGTGTTGGATAGCGTAGGGGTAAAAATTACTATTCCCACTCCAGACAGTGCAACAGTAGGGAAAGTGTTGGATAGCGAAGGGGTTAAAATTACTATTCCCACTCCAGAGAGTGCAACAGTACAGAAAATATTGGAAAGCGTAGGGGTAAAAATTACTATTCCCACTCCAGACAGTGCAACAGTAGGGAAAGTATTGGATAGCGTAGGGGAAAAAATTACTATTCCCACTCCAGAGAGTGCAACAGTAGGGAAACTGTTGGATTGCGAAGGGGTTAAAATTACTATTCCCAATTCAGAGAGTGCAACAGTAGGGAAAATGTTGGATAGCGTAAGGGTAAAAATTACTATTCCCACTCCAGAGAGTGCAACAGTAGGGAAAATGTTGGATAGCGTAGGGGTAAAAATTACTATTCCCACTCCAGACAGTGCAACATTAGGGAAAGTATTGGATAGCGTAGGGGAAAAAATTACTATTCCCACTCCAGAGAGTGCAACAGTAGGGAAAGTATTGGATAGCGAAGGGGTAAAAATTACTATTTCCACTCCAGAGAGTGCAACAGTAGGGAAAATGTTGGATAGTGTAAGGGTAAAAATTACTATTCCCACTCCAGAGAGTGCAACAGTAGGGAAAGTATAGGATAGCATAGGGGGAAAAATTACTATTCCCACTCCAGAGAGTGCAACAGTAGGGAAACTGTTGGATAGCGAAGGGGTTAAAATTACTATTCCCAATCCAGAGAGTGCAACAGTAGGGAAAATGTTGGATAGCGTAAGGGTAAAAATTACTATTCCCACTCCAGAGAGTGCAACAGTAGGGAAAATGTTGGATAGCGTAGGGGTAAAAATTACTATTCCCACTCCAGACAGTGCAACAGTAGGGAAAGTATTGGATAGCGTAGGGGAAAAAATTACTATTCCCACTCCAGAGAGTGCAACAGTAGGGAAAGTATTGGATAGCGTAGGGGTAAAAATTACTATTCCCACTCCAGAGAGTGCAACAGTAGGGAAAATGTTGGATAGTGTAAGGGTAAAAATTACTATTCCCACTCCAGAGAGTGCAACAGTAGGAAAACTGTTGGATAGCGAAGGGGTTAAAATTACTATTCCCAATCCAGAGAGTGCAACAGTAGGGAAAATGTTGGATAGAGTAAGGGTAAAAATTACTATTCCCACTCCAGAGAGTGCAACAGTAGGGAAAATGTTGGATAGCATAGGGGTAAAAATTACTATTCCCACTCCAGACAGTGCAACAGTAGGGAAAGTATTGGCTAGCGTAGGGGAAAAAATTACTATTCCCACTCCAGAGAGTGCAACAGTAGGGAAAGTATTGGATAGCGAAGGGGTAAAAATTACTATTCCCACTCCAGAGAGTGCAACAGTAGGGAAAATGTTGGATAGCGTAAGGGTAACAATTACTATTCCCACTTCAGAGAGTGCAACAGTAGGGAAAGTGTTGGATAGCGTAGGGGTAAAAATTACTATTCCCACTCCAGATACTGCAACAGTAGGGAAAGTGTTGGATAGCGAAGGGGTTAAATTTACTATTCCCACTCCAGAGAGTGTAACTGTAGGGAAAGTGTTGGATAGCAGAGGGTTAAAATTAACATAGTTATCAATTAAATAATATTTTTAATTAAATAACCAATTAATAATTAATTAATAATAAAATCTTTATAAATACCAATAAATTAAAATTAATAATTATTTTATTAAAATTTAATTATTTGCCACCCTATTCCCCTATAAACCCACAAGCCGCTCCTAAAATAAATTAACACAATTAATATAATTATCAATTAATAAAGTAATAAAAATTATTTAGCAATTAATAATTAATTAACAATAAATTATTTATCAATACCAATAAATAAAAAATAATAATTACTTTATTATAACTAAATTACTTACCACCATATTCCCCTATAAACCCACAACCCACTCCTAAAATAATTTAAAACAATTAATACAATAATAAATTAATCAATTAATAAAAATTAATTACCAATTAATAATTAATTAACAATAAATTAATTGGCAATACCAATAAATAAAAATTAATAATTACTTTATTATAAATAATGTACTTCCCACTCTATTCCCCTATAAACCCACAACCCACTCCTAAAAAACATTAACACAATTAATATAATTATCAATTGATCAATTAAAAAATTAATTACCAATTAATAATTAATTATCAATAAATTAATTATCAATACAAATAAATAAATAAAAAATTTACATTATTATAATAAATTACTTCCCACCCTATTCCCCTATAAACCCACAACCCGCTCCTAAAATAAATTAACACAATTAATATAATTATCAATTAATCAATTAATAAAAATGTATTACCAATTAATAATTAATTAACAATAAATTATTTATGAATACGAAAATATAAAAAATAATAATTACTTTATTATAATTAAATTACTTCTCACCCTATTCCCCTATAAACCCACAACCCGCTACGGAACTAAAACACAAAATTTAATTAATAATAAAAAAAATTTATTTAATTTACTATAATTAAATTACTTCCCACCCTATTCCCCTATAAACCCACAACCCGCTACGGTACTAAAACACAAAATTTACTTTAAAAAAATTACTAACTTCTAAAAATTTAATACATATATTTAAAAAATAAAACAATACTTAACAAAAAATATAGAACACATACATATAAAATATATACTAAAATACATAACACTAATATAAACATCGATATTATTAACAACAATATTTTTGCAAACGATATTACTGACTTCGATAGTAATAAAAACGATATTTCTTACCTTCAGGTCGATATACTGGTCACCGATATTCTTGATGTCGATATTCTGTCCCTTCGATATTGCCCACTCGATATTTCTGTAGGTCGAAATTAAAAAGTCGATATTATGTCTGTGCACCGCTGAAAAGCACTGAGCATGGACTGAATGATGTTTTTGATTACTGTTGCATTGCTCTGTCTAACTAAAAGCTTACTATCTAGAATGTATTATACATAACATACTGTGATCTAGCCCACCTCAATAGTTTTGACCGGAGCGCAGTAGTTATGAGGTACTCCTCACCTGATGATTTTCACATGACGAGGGTATTAGTTGGGGTTGAAATGACAATAGGAATAGCATATATTTATGAGTCATATTATTCAGCAAGAAGTTTGAGAGTA
This sequence comes from Calotriton arnoldi, assembly GCA_963921515.1. NCBI lineage: Eukaryota > Metazoa > Chordata > Amphibia > Caudata > Salamandridae > Calotriton > Calotriton arnoldi. The sequence goes on along the minus strand of CAWUFW010010610.1, from coordinate 510,320 downwards.
GTCCTGCACACTAACAAGAGCCAGTTTGGTTACAGTGTCACTGTTCCACATTTGTTCCTACTCCTATCATGGCAACTTGTAATCTAGGGTGACTCACAGACACCATTTAGGGGTCGATTCCGATTCGGGCCGGAAAAAGCACCGACCGACACGGAGCCGGAAAAATTACCGACCGACACGGACCAGTGGCGCCCGACACGCCAAGTACGATGCAAGCCGCGATAAATCCGACCGACACGTTAGGAAACCAAGCCGACCGACCGAGCCGCTCGGAAAATAGCAATCCGGCCGGAAAAACACGCAAATCCAACCGACCGACACGCACCCGGAACAAATCCGACCGAATCGTACCCGCCAACTCCAAACCGCAAAGTACGATGCAAGGCGCGAAAACACGACCGAGTCGGACGGAGGACAAGCCGTACGACCGACACGCATACAAAACCGAGCCGAAGCAACACAATACACCGCGACCGACGCGTACGCAGCATAGAAAACTGCACAAACACAGCGTGAACGACACGGAAAACACCATACGAGACCAATGCAGGGTCCGACTCGGTCACAAGAACGTTTCCAACATACACAAACAGCACAAAGGAAAAATCAACCAAAAAAGGCCAAACAAGCAATTACCAAGCCAATAAATACTGGGGGGGGGGTGGGGACAGAGAACAAAGACACACCCACAACTCCACCTATATAAAGGACACAAATCACTACCATGAGCTTTTGCAAATGCCATTTCACTGCCAGCACCCAAGAGAAAGCAACCACACACCCACAGCTCATCCCTCACACAAGACACACACCATCAACACACCAACAAATACCTACCTCACATACACCCAGCACAACACACACCCACACACCCTCACCTGCACACCAACACACACATCACCCACCATCACCACCCATCACCATGCCCCCCAAGAAGAATCCCAAGTTCCTAGATAGTGAATTGGAAGTCATGGTAGACGAGATCCTCAGGGTGGAGCCACAGCTGTTTGGCACTCTGGTCCAACAGACCCCCATGTCGCAGAAAACCAAGATGTGGGAGAGGATCATCAACAGGGTGAACGCCCAATCACCATGTCGGCGCACAAAGACGGACATCCAGAACAGGTGGTATGACGTGTGCAGGAGGGTACGGGACATGCTCAAGAAAGACTACATCAACAGCCAACACACCGGCAGTGGCCCTCCTGCCAAGCCAATATACCTCAGGCCCTTGGAGGAGAAGGTGCGGGCCATCCTTCCGCCAGTGAGCGTATATGGACTAGAGGACATCCCAGAGCCTGGTGAGTACACAACAAATGTACACAATAAACTGCCACAAAACACACACATCACTGTCAAGGGGAGAGTCAAACCATGCACTCATAGCAATTACACAGCAACTAGAACAGAATCATCCCAAAATGTGTATGTCAGTCAGATAAACACAACACATGCCATCAAAAAAGTCACATCCAACTGTGCCAACACATGTACAAACACAACCACAACTACAGCTAGGCAGTGGCACAAATAGAACTAACACACACATCCACACATGTAGCCACCACAACAACACCAACACACAGTGAAGACCACTCAAAGGAAGGAATTCTGTGTATGCTGGCCAAGTCAGTGTAGCCAATAGCATCATGGGAGTCGCAGTCACACATATTGCCCCCCCACAACTGTCCCATCAACACCACCCTGAACCATGCTCACATCACAGGGAGTGGAGAAGGACTCACAAGATGGCTGACACTGGCTACTGCTGTGGGGAGCACAAGGCCCTGCTGCCAACTGTGCACCAACAAACAGCAGGACACCACTGACTGACATCCTGAGAGACAACTTACACTCCCTGCAATGCAAGCACGTTCCATGGTGGGATATCTGGCTGGCTGGGTGGGAAGGGGGACTAGCAGCACTGACTATAGTCACCAGCACCTCCCCTCACCCCCCCCAACACAAACTCCACAGTACCCACCTGGTAGAATGCAATGCCCTCCATCCTAACACAAGATCCCACAAAGCACCACCACCCTGGGTTATGTTGTGTGAAGCACAGGGACACTCTTGGGACTCTTAGCCAAACAACTGCCAGGACAACACTCCCAGCCATCCTGTCAGCACAGCCAGCCCACCCCACAGGGAAGCAGAGTCAAAAGGAAGGAAGCATGGGCATGCTGGGAAGGGGGGTGGAGGCAATAGCATGATGGGAGTCGTAGTCACAGACATAGCTCACCCTCACAACTGTCCCATCAACAGCACCCTGAACCATGCTCACATCACAGGGAGTGGAGAAGGACTCACAAGATGGCTGACACTGGCTACTGCTGTGGGGAGCACAAGGCCCTGCTGCCAACTGTGCACCAACAAACAGCAGGACACCACTGACTGACATCCTGAGAGACAACTTACACTCCCTGCAATGCAAGCACGTTCCATGGTGGGATATCTGGCTGGCTGGGTGGGAAGGGGGACTTGCAGCACTGACTATAGTCACCAGCACCTCCCCTCACCCCCCCAACACAAACTCCACAGTACCCACCTGGTAGAATGCAATGCCCTCCATCCTAACACAAGATCCCACAAAGCACCACCACCCTGGGTTATGTTGTGTGAAGCACAGGTACACTCTTGGGACTCTTAGCCAAACAACTGCCAGGACAACACTCCCAGCCATCCTGTCAGCACAGCCAGCCCACCCCACAGGGAAGCAGAGTCAAAAGGAAGGAAGCATGGGTATGCTGGGAAGGGGGGTGGAGGCAATAGCATGATGGGAGTCGTAGTCACAGACATAGCTCACCCTCACAACTGTCCCATCAACACCACCCTGAACCATGCTCACATCACAGGGAGTGGAGAAGGACTCACAAGATGGCTGACACTGGCTACTGCTGTGGGGAGCACAAGGCCCTGCTGCCAACTGTGCACCAACAAACAGCAGGACACCACTGACTGACATCCTGAGAGACAACTTACACTCCCTGCAATGCAAGCACGTTCCATGGTGGGATATCTGGCTGGCTGGGTGGGAAGGGGGACTTGCAGCACTGACTATAGTCACCAGCACCTCCCCTCACCCCCCCCCAACACAAACTCAACAGTACCCACCTGGTAGAATGCAATGCCCTCCATCCTAACACAAGATCCCACAAAGCACCACCACCCTGGGTTATGTTGTGTGAAGCACAGGGACACTCCTGGGACTCTTAGCCAAACAACTGCCAGGACAACACTCCCAGCCATCCTGTCAGCACAGCCAGCCCACCCCACAGGGAAGCAGAGTCAAAAGGAAGGAAGCATGGGCATGCTGGGAAGGGGGGGGGAGGCAATAGCATGATGGGAGTCGTAGTCACAGCCCTACATCCCCCACCACATGGCCCAGCAAGCTCACACTCACGCATGCACATCCCACAGAGAGTGGAAAGGCCCATCAAAGATGACTGACACTGTTGCTGTGTCGTGGGGAGCACAAGGGCATGCTGGGTACTGCACACCAACCAACAGCAGGACACCACTGTCAGCCATCTTGCCATTGCCCTCACACCCACACCCACTGAACTCCACACAAAAGCAAGTAAGTATGGGAATGCTGGCAAGTGGGGTGGAGGCAATGGCATGATGGGAGTCGTAGTCACAGACATAGCTCACCCTCACAACTGTCCCATCAACACCACCCTGAACCATGCTCACATCACAGGGAGTGGAGAAGGACTCACAAGATGGCTGACACTGGCTACTGCTGTGGGGAGCACAAGGCCCTGCTGCCAACTGTGCACCAACAAACAGCAGGACACCACTGACTGACATCCTGAGAGACAACTTACACTCCCTGCAATGCAAGCACGTTCCATGGTGGGATATCTGGCTGGCTGGGTGGGAAGGGGGACTTGCAGCACTGACTATAGTCACCAGCACCTCCCCTCACCCCCCCCAACACAAACTCCACAGTACCCACCTGGTAGAATGCAATGCCCTCCATCCTAACACAAGATCCCACAAAGCACCACCACCCTGGGTTATGTTGTGTGAAGCACAGGGACACTCCTGGGACTCTTAGCCAAACAACTGCCAGGACAACACTCCCAGCCATCCTGTCAGCACAGCCAGCCCACCCCACAGGGAAGCAGAGTCAAAAGGAAGGAAGCATGGGCATGCTGGGAAGGGGGGTGGAGGCAATAGCATGATGGGAGTCGTAGTCACAGCCCTACATCCCCCACCACATGGCCCAGCAAGCTCACACTCACGCATGCACATCCCACAGAGAGTGGAAAGGCCCATCAAAGATGACTGACACTGTTGCTGTGTCGTGGGGAGCACAAGGGCATGCTGGGTACTGCACACCAACCAACAGCAGGACACCACTGTCAGCCATCTTGCCATTGCCCTCACACCCACACCCACTGAACTCCACACAAAAGCAAGTAAGTATGGGAATGCTGGCAAGTGGGGTGGAGGCAATGGCATGATGGGAGTCGTAGTCACAGACATAGCTCACCCTCACAACTGTCCCATCAACACCACCCTGAACCATGCTCACATCACAGGGAGTGGAGAAGGACTCACAAGATGGCTGACACTGGCTACTGCTGTGGGGAGCACAAGGCCCTGCTGCCAACTGTGCACCAACAAACAGCAGGACACCACTGACTGACATCCTGAGAGACAACTTACACTCCCTGCAATGCAAGCACGTTCCATGGTGGGATATCTGGCTGGCTGGGTGGGAAGGGGGACTTGCAGCACTGACTATAGTCACCAGCACCTCCCCTCACCCCCCCAACACAAACTCCACAGTACCCACCTGGTAGAATGCAATGCCCTCCATCCTAACACAAGATCCCACAAAGCACCACCACCCTGGGTTATGTTGTGTGAAGCACAGGGACACTCCTGGGACTCTTAGCCAAACAACTGCCAGGACAACACTCCCAGCCATCCTGTCAGCACAGCCAGCCCACCCCACAGGGAAGCAGAGTCAAAAGGAAGGAAGCATGGGCATGCTGGGAAGGGGGTGGAGGCAATAGCATGATGGGAGTCGTAGTCACAGCCCTACATCCCCCACCACATGGCCCAGCAAGCTCACACTCACGCATGCACATCCCACAGAGAGTGGAAAGGCCCATCAAAGATGACTGACACTGTTGCTGTGTCGTGGGGAGCACAAGGGCATGCTGGGTACTGCACACCAACCAACAGCAGGACACCACTGTCAGCCATCTTGCCATTGCCCTCACACCCACACCCACTGAACTCCACACAAAAGCAAGTAAGTATGGGAATGCTGGCAAGTGGGGTGGAGGCAATGGCATGATGGGAGTCGTAGTCACAGACATAGCTCACCCTCACAACTGTCCCATCAACACCACCCTGAACCATGCTCACATCACAGGGAGTGGAGAAGGACTCACAAGATGGCTGACACTGGCTACTGCTGTGGGGAGCACAAGGCCCTGCTGCCAACTGTGCACCAACAAACAGCAGGACACCACTGACTGACATCCTGAGAGACAACTTACACTCCCTGCAATGCAAGCACGTTCCATGGTGGGATAACTGACTGGCTGGGTGGGTGGGTGGGAAGGAGGTCTGGCTGTCAACCAAACACAATCAATGCAGACCATGTTCACACCCCAGAGAATACATAGAAATGCCCAAATAATGCAGGACAATGTGCCACACCAATATCAACCCCTGACTGTGACGACTTAGGACAATACAATGTACAGGCCCGCACCCCGAGGCACAGTCACAACTGTCAGGTGTGTCAACCACTGATGCCTGCAGAAACATGACATACATTGTTTGTGTCTCCCAAAAACAGGTGATGATAGGGACACAGCAGCAGACGCTGAGGAGTCCCAGTCCCAGGCTCAAGAGGATGCCGAGCTCACTGGCGTCGTACAGCCTCTGTCCTCCTCGGACGATGAACAACCTGGCACATCCGGTGCAAGTCAACATGCTGCACCAGCAGGACCACCAGCTGCAGCACCAGCAGGTCCACCAGCTGCACCCCCTGCACCCACCCCTCCAACGACTGTCACCACGAATACCATCCCTGCCGACATGGACGGAATAAGGAGCAACACCAGCGCAGTGACCCTGGACCAACCTGGGGCCATGGACACCACCACCACCACCAACCCCCAAGGTGGACCAGGGTCATCTGTGCGTGCAACTGCACACACTGCACATGTCAGCAGGGGTGGTGGGAGGGGTGGGAGACAGAGGTCGCTGCTTGCAGACGTTGCTGGTGTGCATGAAGACCCACAACTGGTACGCATAGCTGATGCGTACCAGTCCAGCACCGGAGAGCTCAGCCAGGTAGTGGGGCTCCTCAGAGACATCAAACAGCAGCAGGCTGCCCATCATGCCCGCTTGGACTCCCACATGTCCCACGTGGAGTCACACATGTCACGTGTGGACTCCCACATGTCCCGCGTGGAGTCCAAGTGGGATGTACTACATGAGATGACGGCGGTGCACAGGGACATTTTACAATGCCTCCGCCAGATGAACAGCAACCAGTCCACACCTCCCTGTGTGCCAACAACATCTGGTACAGAACAAACTGCAACTGCCACAGGGAGGGAGGAGGACTCTGGCGGAGAGTCCCCTGCACCGCAGCAGCCTGCACTTGAGGGCCCCCCCCAAGAAGAGGGGTCGTCCGAGGAGGGGAAAGTGAGAGGCTGATGGCCAAGCGCAACTCCCAGGAAGCCTGAACCTGTTCTGGATTTTCGCCTTTGTGCACAGACTGTTCACCCTGTTGATGGCAACACTACTCCCACACATTGCATGGGGAGTACAAGTTGGAACAATGTGTCAGACAACTGTGGCCCCGATACTGGGGATCCTGTCTACCTGGACTTTCAATTCACCTAGGAACTTGGGATTGCAAGATTCATGTACAGCACAACCCATCCTATGCACTATTAACACAGATGTATCACAATAAACACACTAATACACCATACTTGCCTCTGTCGTGATTCCAACGTGGGTGCTGTTATGGGGATGATGAACTGCAAAATTACACTGTGTATGCGAACTGCAACAGCAAGGACAACACAGGCATGTGAGTACAGGCAACGTGACACATATGAGGGAGACACACCACCAGGGGTACACAACACATACACACCTAGGCCATCTGACTCATTGCCTACACTGATGTTGCCAGGGAAGACGGTGCAATGCACAGACACCACACCCATTCCCAGTTGTAGTCAAGTAGCCCACAGGTGCAGTAAGCAAATGGCAGTCAAATGTGTGACCACAGACAACGCACATCACTAAGTGAAGCACAGGTTTATTACACAGTAGCAACATGCCGTAACCACTACAGATGCAAGGTAACCCCACCTGGTAGCGGGCACACAGTCAACAACTGTAGACGGAAGGAAGTCCATGGGTGTGGCGCACATCACCTGTAGGGACACAACAGCTACCAGCCTGGATGTGCAATCACGTCGTCGGTGGACACAGTTGACCAAACGAATCTGAAAGTACCCTGTGAAGGACAGAAATGACACACAGTCAAAAGCAATGCAGTACAGGACAGATCAGCAAAACTCATGCACAATACATGTTACAAGATACCCACCCAGAACCAAGTTAGCATGTCAACACTGTTGGGGAGTACAGCCCACCTGTCACCACACATCGCAACACACATCCTGTCAAGTAGCCCATGGACACACTCCAACAGCACCAGAGCACCACCCACACATCATGCCAACTCACATCATTCACATGACACCTCAGGATACTCACATTCAGCTAAAGAAGTTGGTGATGAGCTGTGTGCGGACATCACCATCACCATCATCATCATCATCATCGTCACTGGCATCGTGGTCCAGGCCAGGATCCTCCACAGGTGGCGGATGTTGGTCATCGTCATCCTGGATGAGAGGCAACTCCTTCCGCACTGCCAGGTTGTGTAGCATGCAGCAGACGATGATAATCTTGCACACTTTCGCAGGGGCATATGGGAGGGACCCTCCGGTCTTGTCCAGGCAGCGGAAGCGGCTCTTCAGGAGACCAAAGGTCCGCTCAATCACTCTCCTGGTCCGACCATGTGCCTCATTGTAGCGCATCTGGGCAGGTGTCACAGGGTTCCTGAGGGGTGTCAGCAACCACGGCATGTTGGGGTATCCCGAGTCACCTACGGACAGACAAGTGCACATCAGCTGACTTGGAAAAGTGGGCGGAATACTACAGATCAGATCACACACAATGGCACAAAGTCAGTACACACCGACAAGCCAGGCACGCTGGTTCTGCATCTGTGCCATCATCCTGGGGATGCGACTACTCCTCATCACAAAGGCATCGTGTGCTGAACCAGGGAAACGGGCACACACGTGTGTGATGGTCATGTCTGCAAGACACACCACCAGTGCATTGACCGAGTGGTAGTGCTTGCGGTTACTGTAGGCCTGCTCCTGGGCCTGTGGTGGTACCAAAGCCACATGTGTCCCATCAATGGAGCCAATGACATGCGGCATCCTCCCCAGGGCATAAAAGTCACTCTTCACGTCAGTGAGTCGTCGCAGTCTAGGGAAATAGATGTACCGGTTCAGGAAGAGCAACATTGCCGCCAAAACATCGCGGAGCACACGGCTGAACATGGTCTGTGACATCCCACCAGCAGACGCCACAGTATGTTGGAAGGTACCGGTGGCAAAGAAGTGTAGGGCTGCCATCACCTTCACCTTGGGGGTCAGCGCTGTAGGATACGGCCGGCCAGGCTGCAAATGTGGGGACAACTGCACTGCCAAATCCTCAATCAGCTGCCTGGTGAAGCGGTACCGTCGGATGCTGTCCCGTTCCACCATCGTTGCCAGGTCTGGGAATGGCCGATGGACAGCAGGAGCCCTGCAGTGCAGAGGAGAAGTAAGCAAGATCGTCAGTCACCCCACATATGCGGCATTGAACACACTCAAGATCCCAACATACATCATCATGAGGCACAACTACATGAAGTGTGCAGTACCGGAACGACATGTATGGTACATACATGGCCAACATCTGTCAACACGGTCCTACAGGTGGCATCAATTTGTCCCAGGTTGGCCCATTGGATATCATGATGCTGTGTCACAGTCACCCCCCACAGTGACATGTGAGGACAGATGTGCCCCAGGCACCACAGCTCAACGACAGGCACATTCCCAGGGACCCTGTAATGCCACATGGACACTGGCATCACCTGGAGTATCATGTGTACACCACAGCAAAACAAACATGACCCCCACAGGTAGTGGCCACACTTGCCATGGCAGGACAGCCATGGACGTCTGTGACACACACGCACAACATCAGAGTCCATGCACACACAACGTGGATGTGGAGACTGTCTCCCATTGTGCACATGAAATCAGAGACATTGTAAACACTACATGCACAAAGACTGTGGAGGGCCATCACTATTGTGCCACTGGGACACCCTGGCTCAAACATACCGTCCCACATGGGACTCACGGGGTATGTGACATGACATACACAAACACCACTGTGAAATGTGACCATGACACATGCACAGATATGAACAGTTGCACATCACAGTGGTCACGTACACGTAACACCCAGGATCCTGTCCCCATGAACACGTGCACAGCCTGGGGGTGGCTGCCCACAGGTGACACCCACAGGACAACATGTACACCAACATACACACAATAGGAAATGCAGCCTTACATGCCTTATGATAAGGTTTGGACAGGCTGTCGTGATGTAGGTGTGCCCCTCACTCCCTGGGAGCTATCTGTGGCTGGCATATGTCCATCTGAGACAGGCATGCTGACCTATGCCAGTCACATATACAGTGATGCGTTGAACCGCAATGGACCGATCGGTGCCTCCGGCCGGCCCATTGCTTTCAATGTGTGCGGGTACGCGTTGTACCCCTGTGCGCGTTGAACTGCAATGGACCGATCGGTGCCTCCGGCCGGCCCATTGCTTTCAATGTGTGCGGGTACGCGTTGTACCCCTGTGCGCGTTGAACTGCAATGGACCGATCGGTGCCTCCGGCCGGCCCATTGCTTTCAATGTGTGCGGGTACGCGTTGTACCCCTGTGCGCGTTGAACTGCAATGGACCGATCGGTGCCTCCGGCCGGCCCATTGCTTTCAATGTGTGCGGGTACGCGTTGTACCCCTGTGCGCGTTGAACTGCAATGGACCGATCGGTGCCTCCGGCCGGCCCATTGCTTTCAATGTGTGCGGGTACGCGTTGTACCCCTGTGCGCGTTGAACTGCAATGGACCGATCGGTGCCTCCGGCCGGCCCATTGCTTTCAATGTGTGCGGGTACGCGTTGTACCCCTGTGCGCGTTGAACTGCAATGGACCGATCGGTGCCTCCGGCCGGCCCATTGCTTTCAATGTGTGCGGGTACGCGTTGTACCCCTGTGCGCGTTGAACTGCAATGGACCGATCGGTGCCTCCGGCCGGCCCATTGCTTTCAATGTGTGCGGGTACGCGTTGTACCCCTGTGCGCGTTGAACTGCAATGGACCGATCGGTGCCTCCGGCCGGCCCATTGCTTTCAATGTGTGCGGGTACGCGTTGTACCCCTGTGCGCGTTGAACTGCAATGGACCGATCGGTGCCTCCGGCCGGCCCATTGCTTTCAATGTGTGCGGGTACGCGTTGTACCCCTGTGCGCGTTGAACTGCAATGGACCGATCGGTGCCTCCGGCCGGCCCATTGCTTTCAATGTGTGCGGGTACGCGTTGTACCCCTGTGCGCGTTGAACTGCAATGGACCGATCGGTGCCTCCGGCCGGCCCATTGCTTTCAATGTGTGCGGGTACGCGTTGTACCCCTGTGCGCGTTGAACTGCAATGGACCGATCGGTGCCTCCGGCCGGCCCATTGCTTTCAATGTGTGCGGGTACGCGTTGTACCCCTGTGCGCGTTGAACTGCAATGGACCGATCGGTGCCTCCGGCCGGCCCATTGCTTTCAATGTGTGCGGGTACGCGTTGTACCCCTGTGCGCGTTGTACCGCAATGGACCGATCGGTGCGCACCCATTGACAATGGGCTTGCCTGGCAACGGACGCGTTTTCGAATTTCGAACGAGTCGGTTGCTGGAAAATCAGTTGGTCACCCACAACAATGTTGCAAAATCATGTATGTCATGAAGTTGAAGTTTTGAAGGATGCTGTGGGCGTGTTTTGGTGCTGCTATTCCATGGATTGGCCAGATTCAGAAGATGCAAACGACTTGGACCTATCACTTTGGACACAAGGGACAGTATCTGCCTCTCCAGCACATATATATTGCTGCCTGTTCCCCTGAGAGCCCACTTGCCTGCACTACATGCTCCAGGACGACATCTGCCACTGCACTGCTGCTGTCTCTGCCCCTCTGGACCCTGCAATGGCACGTACTGTGGAGAGAGCCCCAGCCTTCAGCCTTGAGGAGAACCAGGCCCTGCTGGACAGCCTACTTCCACAGTACAGCAAGCTGTATGGGACACCAGGGGAGCAGGTGAGTGTTCTGTGCACTGCCTTTCTGAATGTGCATTTTGTCTGACTAGCAAGGCTGAGAGTCAGCACGCCACTGGCTAGCAGGCTCACTGAGTAGTTGTCACCCCCCATAGTGTGTGGTGACTTGCACTGGACAGGTATGGTGCAGTGACAGTGCTTCTGAACAGGGTTTTACTCCCCATGCAATGATACCATGTAGTGACTTCTGGAAAACTGTCCATGGGCAGCCGTGCACTGCCTGTGTACACCATGTGCCCCTGTGATTGCGACATGTATATGCAACTGTGTCATGCACGGATATGTTGCATGTGTAGTAATGGCCTTATCACTTTGTCATCCTGACAGGCTTCTGCCCATCGGAAGCATGAGATATGGAAGGACATCGTCCGGGCTGTCCGGTCCGTGGGGGTCTACAAGCGCCGGATCCGCAACTGCCAAAAGAGGTGGCAGGACCTTCGGGGCTGGACCCGGAGGATTGCACGGGTCCAGCTGAAGCTGTCGCCTCCTCGCAGGAGGGGCGGAACACGGACCCTGACCCCCCACATGCTCAGGATCCTGGCGGTGGTCTTTCCAGACCTGGATGGGCAGCTGAAGGCCAGAGAGCAGCAAGGAGGGGGTGAGTCAAAGACTGCACTGTGTACTCTGTCTAACATGCTATGTGCCCTCCTCGGGCCTGGTTAAACTGCCACAGTACAGCAGTCATGTTGTCCAGGAGCCATGTCCCTCTATTGTGCACTGCCCACTCCTCATCTGATACCCAGGTGTGGCCCTTACATGCAGGGAATTCTGTCACTTAGGACTGTGTCCTTGCAGTTTGCTTGACTCAAGGTGGGAGACAGCATCTGTTTCCCTGACTCTGTGGTGGGCATCATGGGTGGGTCCATTGCTTACACAATGCCTGTATTCTGACATGTATTCAGCGTGTTACTTTGATCTGTGGTCCAATTGCTGAGCTGATCCACCACATGTGGCTGGGGTATCTGGCACACACCCATGCTGCGGGTGGGAACAATGTTTGGGCCCCAGGAGTATGTATATGACGTGTGTCACACATACTTAGCCAGCTGCCTACAGTCCAGGGCTCATCCCTCATTCATGTGGGGCTGGACAGTCATGCCTACTCCAGGCCATACAATACACTCTGTACTCCCACTCCCGTGTATCAGCGGACACATTGTGCACAGTGATTTGACCCCTCAGGTGTCTGCCTCTGTGTCAGTGTGCTGTAGATTAGTCGCCAGGACTGCTGTGGAGTTTCTTGGTAGGGGCTCAGCATGCCACTGGAGATGTGACCATAGGAGACGATACTTGTGTGACACATAGGTGTCTGATCAGCTGCCCATGCAGACTGGGGCATGTAAATGTGAAGTTCAGGCAGCTGTTCCCCATGCACAGCAGAGTGTGAGGGGCTCAGGTTCAGAGGGTAGTGTCACAGGTCTCCCATATGTCCAATAGGTATGACCTGGACAGATGAGGGTTAAGAGGATGTGTTGTGGGGGGATGTACATGTGCACTTGTGCAGCTCCAGGACTTGCATTCCCCATGACCTACTATTGTGACACAGTGCAGAGTGTTGTTGTCTGGCTGCAAAGCCATACATCACTGAGACAGTGATGTATGACTTTGCAGTCATGCCTCCGCCATGGCATGTGTCTACTGATTGGTGAGCCTGCAGGGGAGTGACATGTGCTACATGCACACCATAGTGGCGCTGGCTATCAGGACATGGGTGCATCATGGTGTCTGTCGCTGGTATGCATCACATGCATTTCCTATTTGACTCTGGGCATCCCTTTCATCCGGAAACCTGTACTGACTCAGTGGCAAGAGCTGTGATGTGTCCACACCGTGTCCTCTGCACTGTCCAACTACTGTGTACTTGGTGCATGTGTCAACACTGGGGTGTTGCAATCCAACAGACACCAGACAGATGGGTGCAAGGCCATGTGGGATGTGAGTGCCATGCTTGGCATCAGACTGACAATTGACTTCTCCTGTTCAGTTAGGGCACTTTTAGCAATGTACAACTGATGATGCCAGGGCTTGCTCTGTGATGTGCTGTGCTCACAGTGGTGTGTGCGTTATGTGCAGGTGACTGATGTCTGTCTGTATCCCCATTGTTTGCAGATACATCCACGGCCACGGAAGGGGACAGCTCCACGGACCAGGAGGAGCCGGAGAGCCAGACTGGGTCAGCAGCCGAGGAGTGGTCGGAGGGACCCAGTGGCACGGAGGGCGAGGGGAGCCACACCGAGGAGTCCTCAGCAGCATCCACCTCAGCTGAGGACCAGAGCAACTCGGAGGATGACTCCCTTGTGGAGGCGGGTGTCAGCAGCCACCACACCCCAGCTAGTGTTGCTGTCCCCGCCACCACCAGCACCACCACCGCCCTCCCATCGGCTCCCATTCCCCAGGTCCGTGGAGGCTCCCATGTCCGGGAGCGTGTTTCCTTTGGGCCAGGCACCGCACCCCCTGCCCCTGTGTCCCCTGCTGCCCTGAGTGAGGAGTCTGTGTACCTCCTTCGCCAGCTCCATGTAGGGCAGACAGCCATGCTGAGTGTCCTCCATGCGCACACCGCGCTGTTGACTCAGCTGGTGTCGTTCATGGAGGGCATCTCATCGGGCATGTCTGACCTACAGAGGGGCAATAGGTCCATGGACTCCTCCCTGACGGCAGCAGTGTCCCTCCTCAAACGGTCCCTCACCCCTCCTGCCTCTGCTCCATCCACACTCCCCAGCACCTTACCCGTCCCAAGCACACACACACCGGCACAGGCACACACCAGCACACACACATCCAGCACACTGACACACACGCCAATGACAAAACGCACACGCACGCACATTCAGGGGACTGAAGCCAGACTCACAGGGGATGGGGCCCTGGAACACACACACGCATCCACATGCACTGCGCAGTCCTCAGTTCCCTCTCCCTCCAAAGCACCCTCCCTTGCCTCACATGCAACCCTAAAGTCACAGCAGCTCTTCCTCTGTGACCTCGGCCTCTTCCCCACCGATGAAGCTGCTCCAGCATCCCGGGGAAGAGGAAGCCCACCCACACGGAGCAGAGTGCCCCTCGCCCCCGGACACCCTCCCCCAGGCGCAGACGGACTGAGGCCCCCACCCGCAAGTCCCCCGGAGTGGTAAGAGCAAGACCCCGCCACCGCCCTGCAGCTCAGGCACAAGGTCTCCGTCCTCCATCCCTCAGGCCCCCACTGCACAGGTGCCCCCACCACACCCTGCCCCAGGTTCCCCCACCCACAGATATACCATCCCCAAGAGGATCCGGCCTTCTCCCCCTGCCACTTGCTCTCCCAGCACCACACCCCCCGCTGCGCTTGTCTGTGCCACTGATGTGGTGAGGGTGTCCTCCCCTCTGTCCAACCCACCTTGCCTGTTCCCCATTCTCCTCCCCTGGAGGTAGGCACTGCAGTGGAGTCCACTACCGCCCTGTCTGACTTGGGCACTGCAGTGGCGGACCTGTCCACCCCATCTGCAGGGTCCACTGCAGTTGTGCCGGCACCCACGACATCTGAGTCATGCCCCCCAGTTGTGCCGGCACACACCATGTCAGACACCTCCACTGCAGTTGTCAGTGGCTCTCCAGCACCCACCACCCCTTCCCTGACTCCCCCTGGTGAGCCCTGATCCTGTCCCTGCGGTGCCTGGCCTGCCCCCCGGTTGCCCCTCCTAGTGGATTGTCCCTGGTTTTGTGCAGGCATGCGTAGGGTGACATCTGCCAGTGTCACCCTGTTTGAACTTTGACAATGGACTGGCCATTGGCCTTTGCTCTAATTTCTTCTGGACGTCGTTATCAAACAACACATATGCTGAATAAAGCAACTTTCTTTTCTCTAGTGCTCATGTTTCAGATGTACATGTTGTTGGTGCAGCTAACCATGCCCTTGCTGCAGTGATGGTGATATCTGGTATCATGATTATGAAGTGTTACTGTGCAGGAACCCATGTGGTCCAGGGGGAATGTGTCCTATCATGTGGTGTATCCATGTCATCAATAGCAGCATCTGAGGGTGTCATGTGTTCAGTATTTGGCAATGGGTTTCCTACTTACATTGGCAATTTCATATCTGTGGCTTCCACCCCTGCACATCTGTTGTGCCTGCCATCGTTGCATTTGTCTACTTCCCTGACCGTGTTGCCATCTCCAGTGGACATGCAGGTTTGGGCATCAATGGGGAGGGACTCATCCGTGTAGTCAGTGCAACATTGCTATACAAGTGTGTTGGATCTGTGCTGATGATTCCGTTGGCACATCCATGACCAGGCTGATGTGATGGGAGCCCTCATTTGGTGCTAATTGTTGATTGTGTGACCAAGTGCTCAGCTGACATGATGGGGCCCTACTGAGGCAACATATGGCACAGCTTTCCTCACACAGGAGTGGAGTCCCCTCATGGCAGTGTGTACACGTGTGACATTGCCTGCGCCCAAGGTGTGTGTTGTATGTGCATGTCTGTGTGTTCACTTTCATTCATCTGCGCATGCTGTGATCCCTAGTGTTGTACCTGTTTGTGATGCTTGCTGACTTGAGCTATGTTCCCCCAAAGTCTTCTCCCTGTGTTCTCTGTGATGTGGGTGCATGGCACATTACTGGTCATCAGGGTGTCACCCATAGGTGTGTTTGCTGTCAGGGCTGAGTTTGTGTGCAGACGCAGATGGGTCACAGTCAGGTTTCCCCTTGGCACTTGTTGTTTGCCCCTGTCATGTGATTTCCAGTTTGTGTTATCTTTCAGTGATTGTGACACGTTGTGTGTGTGACTGATGGCACTCCTCAGGGTCCGGGCTGCAATGTTGGTTGTTGTCTATGTGTGTTCTTTGTGGGTGACCTTGGCTTCTTCATTGGTGTGTGACTGTGGCTGGGATCCCATTGGTCGGTGTGGTATTGCCGTCATGTCCATGTACAGCGTAGTGTGCAGTGTGTCAGACATTCAGGAGTCTTGTTGAGTGTCCATGTGTGATGTGTTTCTACACCTTGGTTCCCACCCACCACCCTGGAATAGTCATGGGTGCATGTGCAATGTCACCAGTGCATGTGTACTTCACTGCTGCACATTGTTGGAGGTCGAGGGGTGTGGTGTTGAGTGTGTGCAGATGAGAGTTGTTGCCCGGCTAGGCCCCTGCCTCCATGTTGGCCTTGGCTTACTGGCCATGCTGATTGATTTGTGCTTGTGTAGGTGTGATGGTAGTTTGTTGCTCAGGACACCTGACTGTGGTTCACAGTGTGAACGACATTTAGCTTTGTCATCACAGTGGTATTTTTATTCAGCCCAGGGTCACCACATTGTGGGGGCCCTGGGGGTGGTGCTGTGGTGTGTCTGTGACTTGCTGTGTCAGTTGTTGTTCCTACGTGCCTGTGTGACATGTGTGTTTTGTGCTCCCTCTCACCTGACAATGCCTGCTTGCCCACATAGGGGATTTGGATCCATGAGTTACCTTAGTGTGGCAGTGTATGCACATCTGTATGATTGGTATTCAGCTCTCCTCATGTGTTGTGTGGTTGCCTGGGGACACTGGCACCCCCACCCCTCACCTGCTGTGTATGATGACAGTGTTGGTCTGCCTGTTTGTGTTTGTGCATCTGCACCACTGCATTGGCATATCTTGGGTGTGCCATTGGCTGTATGTTGTTTGGTGTGTTTCCCCTGCTGTCCCTGGGACTCCTAGGTCATCGGTCAGCACAGTGATCATGGTTTGTGTGTCCCATTGCTGCCATGGTATGGTATCTGTTCACCTCACATCTGCTGTCTCCACAGGGTATCTGCATTTGTGTGCCCATTGGTGCAAATATGTGGTTCTGCATTCTGATGGTCACTTCTGTCATTGTGTCATTGATGACTGTTGACGGTCTCAGCCCCCATGGGTGTTGTTTGTCTGCACATGGCCAAAGGAATGTTTCATTTGCACTGCAGTATTTGGCTCCCCCAATTTATGTTGCAATGGGACACATACACTACTTTGCCACAGATGAGTTTTTGGTTCTGTGACCAGGAATGATCCATGCAGTTTGGCAGTTGCAGCTCTTTCTTTGTCAACAATTACCTTTTGGTCACTGTGATGATGAGGGTGTAGACCCCATTGCCACAATGGTCAAAATGTGCTTCAGCTATGGACCCCACACTTGCCTTTTGGTCACTGTGATGATGGGGGTTTAGACCCCATTGCCACAATGGTCAAAATGTGCTTCAGCTATGGACCCCACACTTGCCTTTTGGTCACTGTGATGATGGGGGTTTAGACCCCATTGCCACAATGGTCAAAATGTGCTTCAGCTATGGACCCCACACTTACCTTTTGGTCACTGTGATGATGGGGGTTTAGGCCCCATTGCCACAATGGTCATGGGCTGCTTGCATTGTGGGTGCCACACACATATATGTGTGGCACATGTGCTAGGGGGTCACATTGTATGTTGAAAGTCATGTTCGGTGTTGTAGGCATTTGACACAGCCTACACACGCTTGTCATGGTGGTGGGGGGATGTCTTAATCTTGCATTCCCTAGGTTGTGGTGTGCTTGTTGTGTCATGCATTGTCCATCCTATGAGTGGGGGTGGTAGTAGTGGTAGGCATCCAGCCCCCCTGGGTGAGGGTGGTAGTAGTGGTAGGCATCCTGCCCCCTGGCTAAGGGTGGTAGTAGTGGTAGGCATCCTGCCCCCCGTGGGTGAGGGTGGTAGTAGTGGTGGGCATCCTGCCCCCCTGGCTAAGGGTGGTAGTAGTGGTGGGCATCCTGCCCCCCTGGCTAAGGGTGGTAGTAGTGGTAGGCATCCTGCCCCCTGGCTAAGGGTGGTAGTAGTGGTAGGCATCCTGCCCCCCGTGGGTGAGGGTGGTAGTAGTGGTGGGCATCCTGCCCCCCTGGCTAAGGGTGGTAGTAGTGGTAGGCATCCTGCCCCCCGTGGGTGAGGGTGGTAGTAGTGGTGGGCATCCTGCCCCCCCTGGCTAAGGGTGGTAGTAGTGGTAGGCATCCTGCCCCCCGGCTAAGGGTGGTAGTAGTGGTAGGCATCCTGCCCGCCGTGGGTGAGGGTGGTAGTAGTGGTGGGCATCCTGCCCCCTGGCTAAGGGTGGTAGTAGTGGTGGGCATCCTGCCCCCTGGCTAAGGGTGGTAGTAGTGGTAGGCATCCTGCCCCCCTGGCTAAGGGTGGTAGTAGTGGTAGGCATCCTGCCCCCCGTGGGTGAGGGTGGTAGTAGTGGTGGGCATCCAGCCCCCCCTGGCTAAGGGTGGTAGTAGTGGTAGGCATCCTGCCCCCCCTGGGTGAGGGTGGTAGTAGTGGTAGGCATCCTGCCCCCCGTGGGTGAGGGTGGTAGTAGTGGTGGGCATCCTGCCCCCCTGGCTAAGGGTGGTAGTAGTGGTAGGCATCCTGCCCCCCTGGGTGAGGGTGGTAGTAGTGGTAGGCATCCTGCCCCTCGTGGGTGAGGGTGGTAGTAGTGGTGGGCATCCTGCCCCCTGGCTAAGGGTGGTAGTAGTGGTGGGCATCCTGCCCCCCTGGCTAAGGGTGGTAGTAGTGGTAGGCATCCTGCCCCCCGTGGGTGAGGGTGGTAGTAGTGGTGGGCATCCTGCCCCCCTGGCTAAGGGTGGTAGTAGTGGTGGGCATCCTGCCCCCTGGCTAAGGGTGGTAGTAGTGGTAGGCATCCTGCCCCCTGGCTAAGGGTGGTAGTAGTGGTAGGCATCCTGCCCCCGTGGGTGAGGGTGGTAGTAGTGGTGGGCATCCAGCCCCCCTGGCTAAGGGTGGTAGTAGTGGTAGGCATCCTGCCCCCTGGGTGAGGGTGGTAGTAGTGGTAGGCATCCTGCCCCCCGTGGGTGAGGGTGGTAGTAGTGGTGGGCATCCTGCCCCCCTGGCTAAGGGTGGTAGTAGTGGTAGGCATCCTGCCCCCTGGGTGAGGGTGGTAGTAGTGGTAGGCATCCTGCCCCCCGTGGGTGAGGGTGGTAGTAGTGGTGGGCATCCTGCCCCCCTGGCTAAGGGTGGTAGTAGTGGTGGGCATCCTGCCCCCTGGCTAAGGGTGGTAGTAGTGGTGGGCATCCTGCCCCCTGGCTAAGGGTGGTAGTAGTGGTAGGCATCCTGCCCCCCGTGGGTGAGGTTGGTAGTAGTGGTGGGCATCCTGCCCCCTGGCTAAGGGTGGTAGTAGTGGTAGGCATCCTGCCCCCCGTGGGTGAGGGTGGTAGTAGTGGTGGGCATCCTGCCCCCTGGCTAAGGGTGGTAGTAGTGGTAGGCATCCTGCCCCCTGGGTGAGGGTGGTAGTAGTGGTAGGCATCCTGCCCCCCGTGGGTGAGGGTGGTAGTAGTGGTGGGCATCCTGCCCCCTGGCTAAGGGTGGTAGTAGTGGTAGGCATCCTGCCCCCCGTGGGTGAGGGTGGTAGTAGTGGTGGGCATCCTGCCCCCTGGCTAAGGGTGGTAGTAGTGGTAGGCATCCTGCCCCCCTGGCTAAGGGTGGTAGTAGTGGTAGGCATCCAGCCCCCCTGGGTTGGGGTGGTGGCGCGCATTCAGGCCCCTGTGTGCATATGTGGCATTGGTGATGGGCATCCCGCCCCTATGGTGCTGCTGTTGCTGGTGTAAGTATATTCAGATTCCCCGTGTATGTGTGTGATGTGTCGTGTACGTGTTGTATGTGTTTTGTGGTTGGTGTCTGACTTACCTTCTGCGCCGTACGCGTCCGTGCCTGTTCCGGTAGTAGATGTAGAATATTGGTATGATCGGGACGAAGGGATTCATGGTTGGTTCGTGTCGTTCGTCCTTCTCGTTGCTTCGCGTCGTCCTCGTCGCTTCGCTTCGTCCTCGTCGCCACGCGTCGTCCTCGTCGGTGCCGTGTTCGCCTCGTAGCCGTGGATCGTGTTGTGGCGCGATTCGGAGCTTATGCGCGCCTCTCCCGGATGCTTTGACGTGCCGTGCGTAGCGACGGGTTCGGCGCGTACGGGAAGCGCATCGTACTTGTCCGGCCGGACGGGGCTGCATTTTCCCTTCCGTGCGACTCGATTCGGCGTTTCCGGATTCGCCTCGGTCGGAGAACAGGACCTGGTTTGGGTGAGTACGGCTCGGCCGGAATTTTTGCTGTTGTGCGCATCGTACTTGCTCGTTCGGTGTGCTGTACGGATCAGTCGGGAAACTGGCTTTCGCATGGCTTTTTTCCCGACCGAATGGTATTGGGTGCGCCTCCGACCGAGATCGGAATCGGCCCCTAAGTCTTTGGCTTTAGTCAAAATCTGAGATAAAGTGGTTTGAAAAGCAATTGTTGGGTCAGCTTCCAGAGCTATGTAAGTATCAGTATCCAAGACATGTTGATTTACTTTAGACTCATAATATGTTGTGTTCATTACAACCAGCGCTCCACCCTTATCAGTTGGTTGAAACGTAAGATTCTCATTTGTAGCCAATTTACGTAAAGTTGCCAGTTCTTGTTGAGTCAAGTTCTTCCGCTTGTATTCTTTTTGGTGTATTGCAACCAAATCTTTCTTAATCAATAGTTCAAATAAATCAAGAGATTTATGTGAAATAGGAGACATAAAAGTACTCTTGGGTTTAAAAGTCTTTTTGGACACTGGTGTAGAAGTGTCAGTATGCATATCTTGAGCTACATGGTAAAAGAACCACCGTAACCTGAGTTTACGCATAAACTTGAAAAGTGCAACCTCGGTTTCCAGCTCAGTGGTATGATACGTTGGAACAAAAGACATGCCCTTGTTTAAAACAGATCGTTCCATCGTTGTCAATTCTATGTCTGAAATGTTCATCACTAGTTCCTCTTCGGATTCCGGCGCCCGCCGTTCTGCTTTTTTGCGCCCTTGTCCCCTCCTTGTTTGTTTGGTTTTCCAACCAAATGTTCTTCTGGTGGATGATTGGATGTTCGTCCCATTTCTAAAAAAGACTGTTTAGGTGTTCCACTTGTACTAGCTGTGTTTTCCAACGTTTCCACAACCCTGAGAGTAGATCCCATTGGTGGATGAGTAGGTAGTGTATCTTGTTCAGTTGCTATGCTCTCTTCTGATATGGATGCATCTGGTTTCTTAAAAGTGCGTCTTTATGCATAAGCATCTGCCCAAGTATAAACTTCATCGAGTTTATAGTCTATAGTGTCCCTCTTAAATTTGCGTAATTTACGCTCGTGTACCTCTTTAGCATGCTCATCAAGCTTCTCATTTAAATCGTTAAGAGTTTTTTCTAACTCATCAGCACTCATTCTTTTTGACAAATCTGTTTTCAGATCTTGAATCTCTATTTCTAATTCCTTAAGAATGCCTGATAACTCTTCAATAATCAACAATTTAAGATCTAAAGAACACTTGTTGAGTACCGCAAACCATCTAGTCATAAATGGTTTGTTGAATTTAAATAGCATTGGTCGTAATGCTATGCGCAGTCCTCTTGGTATACGTTTAACCTTATGGCACTGAATGAGAGTGGTGGCGTGTAGCCTTTGGTTGACTTCCTTCCTAAGTGTGTATTGTAACTGCTTTATAAGTTGACTGGTGGAACCAGGTTTCGCCTGAAACGCCCTCGTTTCCTGAATTAGTGAGTATATGCTTTCTGCCTCTTCGGCTGTGTAGCCCTTAGTTTCGGCCTGATTAGATGTTAAATGTGAAATATCATCAAAATCCATCTTTGCGGGTGCTGGTTATCTATATTGGAGCTAGTAGAAAAATGACTATAACAAGGCTGATAACCTGCACTCCAAATATTCACTTTTTTATCCAATATACCAAGTTCACAATGTGAGTTAGTGGTGCAGCCCTCAAAACCTGACTAGCCCCTGTCAGGTTTAACAATACTCCGAAAAACAAACAGAACCTGTTTGTGTGCGAGGACGCACTTTTCACATGCCCTTACGGTGCATACATGATAGCTTCAAAATAAATTCAAAATAATCTCCATTACTCTTTAGTATTTATCTCCTATTAACAATCCTTATACTTTTATATAGTTGCAAATTCATGCCAAGTTCTCAATGTGAATTTTTAACATAAAGTTTTTCAAAAAGTTAACAAAAAGATAGCAATAACAAAACAGTCGACATTTTCATGTTTATTCTCTGGATAATTTTTTCATTTCTTCATTGCTCAAAGCAAAGTGTATTACATTTCCCAATGCATTTCGGTGCAACACCTTCGTCAAGGGAATACTGCAAATGATACAATTCAATGTGTAAAGAAACATATTCTCTTCTGTTGTAAGGCACAATAATATCAATGAAGTATAACAGAGGGAGTGTTAGACAACCCCAACGGTCCCATCATAAAAAATACAAAAGTACATATGTGCATTTATCCTGCTATCACCATAGTGATCCAAATCACGCACAATGGACACTTCAGAACCACTATATTTAAATGAGAATATGTGTGCAACTATAACCCAGTGTAATTACCCTATAAAAAGATGTCGAAACAAAACGAAAGAATCAGACTTCAAACAAAGAGCCTCATAACCCGTGCTGCCTGAACCTACCACTAGTGAAAAAACGCTCACCTTTGCATGAGCTGAATTGCTTTAATGATCAACTGATATACACAGTCTGAAAAAAATATAGGAAACATAAATCATCCTCAAATATACCATCATATAACAAATCAAATTCGTCACATGCCCCAATGCGGGTTCCAGTAAAGTGACCTACTTGCTATTAGTAGAATCTCTCTCAGCTTCCCTGAAACGCCGTCGCTAGTGACCCCCACATTCTGCTGCAAATAACCAGAATGATACTTTAGTGTCAATTATGCCGCATGGACTCAATCCGATGCAAAAATAACCCAAATCCATAGAGTCATACCTGTTTAGAAAATCGTCACCTCAAGACACGGACTTCTCTTTCCCGCGTAATCAATGTTAACCGGGCAATTAGCTCCTCGCTGTTAAATCCCACATCTGCGTCTGACGTAAACACCAAACGGTGAAAACAAAAAACAGACTCTTTGCTACCGCGGTTACAAAGCATGAGTTCTAGAGTAGAAAGACTCCACCCAAACTCGCCCACTACAACGGCTGATCCTGCTTACACCCATTACGACTTAGAAATATCTAAATAATGAAAACAGACTACCAATTTTATTACGTACCCTTTCAAAAATAAAGAAAAGATTCACATGGCTAAAACTATTAAATAATTTGCACCAGGACTCATAACAAATTATATATTGTGGGTTCATTAAAATCCTATCATATAAATGAGAGATTCTTATTAGAACAACCTAACTCATGATAACATATAAGTGAGAAAAAAGAACCTAGTTTGAAGTCTAATAATGTGTTGGAAAATCATGAGATATAGCTGTACCTACTAGTATCTCACTATTTCAAAAAGTGTAACATTTTGCGTGATTTAGTTCATATCTGTGATGAGCCAGAACAACATTATCTACAAAAAGCTCGTTATAACAATAAAAAATAAATAAAAAATGCAGTTACATATTTTTTGGTATCCATAAATATCCATAATCACACCTATGTTTTCTTCATAAAAAACAAGTCAATTCAATTTTGTCATTCAGTCCACAAGGAATAAGTGTTTTTAGAAAGCGTATCCAAAAAGTTTCTCTTTGTGCCAGCTGTCTAGTAGCATCAACATGTGGTAATACCAACACCCTCTCCAATATAGTAAAACGTAGCTGTGGTATGGTGTGCTTCTTCTCCCCCAGTGCAAAGCTAGACACGACTTAATGTTTGCAGTTCGGATCATGCTTTTATGTTCGGTTATTCTAACCTTAACCTTCCTAGTGGTACGTCCTACGTACACTAGCCCACATGGACATTTTATGGCATATACTACCATGCTTGTGTTGCAGTCGGCAGTGTGTTTTAATTTGATCATTTTCCCTGTGTGTGGATGTGCAAAATTATCACCTACAATCACATTCCCACAGTGACCGCAGTTGTGACATTTGCGCATACCCAGATTACCAGTATCTAGATGTATCATACTCCTTTTCTTAAGAAGTTCCTTAATGTTTTTTGACCTTGAGTAAGCAAATATCGGACGTGCCATAAAAACTTGTTTAAAGTAATTCTCCTGCTCAATAATTTCCCAACGTTTCTGAATGCTACGTTTTATTGCAGAAGCTGCGGTGGAATACTTTAAAACACAAACTTCCCTTACTCCTGTTGACTTCACAGTTTTTTTTAACAGCTCTGTGCGATCTAAACCAAAAGCTTTTTGTTGAGCTGCTTCTAGCACCATGTGCGGATATCCTCTAGTTCTGTATTGGTGAAATAAATCCTCAATGTCTAGTTTGCCCTGTTTCTCATCTGAACTTATCCTCCTAATTCTAATGAATTGTGATAACGGTAAGTGGTTTTTGAGAGTCGGCGAATGAAAACTATTAAAGTGTAGTGCATTGTTCCTATCTGTAGGTTTTTATACACCCTAGTCACCAGATTATTGCCTTTCCGTTCAATCAAAATATCCAAATAGTTGATGGCTGTAGTGCTCATGGAATGTGTAAATTTGATTTGAGAGTGACAGTTATTCAAAGCTTCTAGTGCATTTTCTAGTTGTGGCTGGGTGCGAGTCATTACATGAACCTCTGGGAAGATTTTTAGATTACTATCTACAACCTCTTGTGCAAAGTTGGGTCACATATGTTCAGGACACCACTGATTGTCTCAATAAATTGCAGAGTGTTACGGTACCAACTGATGAGGAAATTTGGCTAAGCACTATTGATGTGTCAGCTCTGTATACATCAATTCCACATGGGGAGGGAATAGAGGCTGTGGAGTGGATTTTGTTAAAGCATGATTACGAAGAATCATTAAATATTTTTCTGTTAGAACTTCTACAATTCAGTCTTTACCATAGCTACTTCTCGTGGAAGGACCAATACTTCCTTCAAAAGACAGGAACCTCTATGGGTTTTACGGGGGCACCTACATATGCGAATATCTTTATGGCTTCATTAGAATTAGGAGGATAAGTTCAGATGAGACACAGGGCAAACTAGACATTGAGGATTTATTTCACCAATACAGAACTAGAGGATATCCTCACATGGTGCTAGAAGCAGCTCAACAAAAAGCTTTTGGTTTAGATCGCACAGAGCTGTTAAAAAAAACTGTGAAGTCAACAGTGTGAGAAGTTGGCCTGGCATATGCTGTCCACTAATTATAGTGGGCACCTTGCACCAGTCCCAACAACCCCTTATTGGAGATAGGTTAAAGACAACCTTATTGAAAGCTATCCTAGTGGTAGCTATGGAGAGCAGCCTTCAGGCTAAGTCTTGAAGGAATGTAAAGCAGCTTGTTTTACCAGTCTATAATCTCTTGAGTGACCAAATGAAAGAGCACCACACCAGGTATATATTAAAAATATATGTATTTAGTGCTAAACACACCCCTCTAGTCTCTTTATGAGGCTAGAGTTCGAAGTACACAAGTTATAAGTTATTTAAACACAGTAATAGCACAAATACACGTTTGGGCCCTAGGGGCGTACCAAACCATATACCAATAAAGTGGTATAAGAACCACGACTGAACTAGACACTAGGCCTAGAGCCTCTAGAAGTGCTTGGACCACAAGGAACCACCCAAGGTAGTGACACAGGGGACCCACGGGGACGCGTGCAGTGTAGTAACACAGCCGCGAATCGCCGTTAACTTCTATGGAGAAAGTCGCGGTTTGGAAATTAAAGAAAAGGGACACTTAAGGAAGGACTTGGAGCAAACCCTTTGAGAACTAGGTCGTTCTAGTGTCTCTACCCACGGGAGCACCGGAGTACTCTTGTTACCTCACCCAGGGAAGCCGGGTGCATAGGTGCCTTTCGGGGTCGGGTTTCGTCGTCGATTTGAATGGCGATCTGCTGCAAAGTGCTGCTGGCGACCAAGTGGAAAGTGTCCGGGTGGATCCAAGAGTGGATCGGAGATCTGAAGAACCTGAAAGCAGAGGGGACAGAGTCTGGGTCACTAGCCAGTGACCAGGAAGGAGATGAGCGGATGCCCACCGATGTCGAGTGCTTCAGGTAGGTTGACGGTTGTCTTGACTCTTCTGCCACGAGGTCCAGTAGGCGTTGTCGGCGACCAGGAGCAGGATTTGGGCTGGTACACAATGTCTGTCGAGTCCTGAGGTGTCAGCGACCGGATTAGACCCAACAAGCCTTGGCAACGGCAAGTCTCGATGTAGATGAAGAATGACGATGATGCAGACCAGCAAGGTCTGAGGAACTCACCCAGCAAGGGTAAGTGAGGGCAAGCCTGGAGCAACCAGGGAGCCCAAGAAGAAAAGGATTGGCCTTCATGAAGGGCTACTAGCTAACGGGCTAGCGACCGCGAAGGAGCCTCGAGATGGTGCACGTGGAGCTGGCTCACAGGACACTCGTGGAGTGGAGGCCAGTGATCTTCGATGCAGTTATTGCTGGAGGGTAGGGCTACTCGGAGCCCAAAGCACGACTTCGTGGAAGACCCAGAAGAGGATGCACTAGCAAATGCGTGCGGTGTCCAGGGGTCACGGTTCCACGTTACCCACGACAGCTACGGGCCTCAGCTTTGCTGGGGACTCAGGGCAGCCTCGGGGAAGTCTGGAAATCCACCTCTGGTGATGCAAAGACTTCGGCGTCCGACGGGAGCTTAGGCGATGCAGACTGGACAATTGCTTCTTTGGTGCCTGCCAAGCAGGGGAGTCACTCCTTGACCCCAAGGGAGATTCTTCTGTCCTCTAGTATTGAGTAGAGCGTCGAAGGTCCAGGATTCTGTGTCAGAGTTTCGTCCAGGGATAATCTAAAGTCCTAAGGACTGGGTTCCTATACTTATACCAAGTTTAGGGGTTGGACTACTCTGTGGCCCCACCTATGGGTGGGTCAGGGCAGAGGGGTGGCTACACCCCTTTCCCTTTGTCCAGTTCACGCCAAAGCAGGGGCTGCAAGCCCCTGATCCGGTTTGAACTGGGGTATGCACAGGGACACCAAGTGTGCCCCCAGTGCAGGACTTCAAAAGCACCCAAAAGTGCTCCCGCCCAGCCCCAATACACATTATCCTGTCTGGGGAGGTGGTCACACCTCCCTGGGACAGGAAACCTATTGTCCAGGCCTCCCCTGCCGGAGTTTCGTCCAGCAGCAGGAGGCCAGACTTGTGTCTGTGGCAGCAGGATCCATTTTGTGATGCCAGACTTTAGAAAGAAGTTACCGGCCAGGCCAGGGTTAACATGTCTCTCCCTCTAGAAGGGTGGAATGCTACCCCCGCCGCCAGAATTGGCGGGGGGTAGTATTCCAAGATGTTTGACACCAAACACGACATGTTTCGGTGCAGCCATTCCAAAGTTAGCATTTAACGCGAGGTTATAATGCGCTTAAGAGTATATGGTCAGGTTGCACTACAAACAGCATCAGAGAAGGGTCTCCGAACGCTGCAGAGGGCCCCTGCTCATGCAGGGGCACCCTCTCACATAGGAACCACGCACTCTGCCTTCAGGATTGATAAGGCCTGCCATAGGAGTGACTTATAGGTTTATATGTGTGTATGTATGTAGTGATATAGGTAGCCTATATCACAGTAAGGGTGCATGCACCACCTTACCCAGGCTGCAGTAGCAGACCTGTGGTGTCAGTTTGGATGGCCTTCCAGGGGTGGCACAATACATGCTGCAGCCCCTGGTAGGCCTCTGAGGTACCTATGCCCTGGGTACATAGTATACCATATACTAGGGACTTATAAGGGCACTCCAGATTCCAATCAGAGATGTGCCTAAGGCACATGGAAACCATTTTACAGAGAAAGCAGATAGACTGGGGCCCTGAATAGCAGGATCCCAGTCCAACTAAGTCATAAACCAGCAAAACACCATAAAAAAAGTGGGGGCAACCATATAGTCAGATTCCACCTTCCTACAAACAGGAGTAAGGGAAGTTTGTGTTTTAAAGTATTCCACCGCAGCTTCTGCAATAAAATGTAGCATTCAGAAACGTTGGGAAATTATTGAGCAGGAAAGTTTTTATGGCACGTCCGATATTTGCTTACTCAAGGTCAAAAAACATTAAGGAACTTCTTAAGAAAAGGAGTATGATACATCTAGATACTGGTAATCTGGGTATGCGCAAATGCCACAACTGCGGTCACTGTGGGAATGTGATTGTAGGTGATAATTTTGCACATCCACACACAGGGAAAATGATCAAATTAAAACACACTGCCGACTGGAACACAAGCATGGTAGTATATGCCATAAAATGTCCATGTGGGCTAGTGTACGTAGGACGTACCACTAGGAAGGTTAAGGTTAGAATAACCGAACATAAAAGCATGATCCGAACTGCAAACATCAAGTCGTGTCTAGCTTTGCACTGGGGGGAGAAGAAGCACACCATACCACAGCTACGTTTTACTATATTGGAGAGGGTGTTGGTATTACCACATGTTGATGCTACTAGACAGCTGGCACAAAGAGAAACTTTTTGGATACGCTTTCTAAAAACACTTATTCCTTGTGGACTGAATGACAAAATTGAATTGACTTGTTTTTTATGAAGAAAACATAGGTGTGATTATGGATATTTATGGATACCAAAAAATATGTAACTGCATTTTGTATTTATTTTTTATTGTTATAACGAGCTTTTTGTAGATAATGTTGTTCTGGCTCATCACAGATATGAACTAAATCACGCAAAATGTTACACTTTTTGAAATAGTGAGATACTAGTAGGTACAGCTATATCTCATGATTTTCCAACACATTATTAGACTTCAAACTAGGTTCTTTTTTCTCACTTATATGTTATCATGAGTTAGGTTGTTCTAATAAGAATCTCTCATTTATATGATAGGATTTTAATGAACCCACAATATATAATTTGTTATGAGTCTTGGTGCAAATTATTTAATAGTTTTAGCCATGTGAATCTTTTCTTTATTTTTGAAAGGGTACGTAATAAAATTGGTAGTCTGTTTTCATTATTTAGATATTTCTAAGTCGTAATGGTTGTAAGCAGGATCAGCCGTTGTAGTGGGCGAGTTTGGGTGGAGTCTTTCTACTCTAGAACTCATGCTTTGTAACCGCGGTAGCAAAGAGTCTGTTTTTTGTTTTCACCGTTTGGTGTTTACGTCAGACGCAGATGTGGGATTTAACAGCGAGGAGCTAATTGCCCGGTTAACATTGATTACGCGGGAAAGAGAAGTCCGTGTCTTGAGGTGACGATTTTCTAAACAGGTATGACTCTATGGATTTGGGTTATTTTTGCATCGGATTGAGTCCATGCGGCATAATTGACACTAAAGTATCATTCTGGTTATTTGCAGCACAGTGTGGGGGTCACTAGCGATGGCGTCTCAGGGAAGCTGAGAGAGATTCTACGAATAGCAAGTAGGTCACTTTACTGGAACCCGCATTGGGGCATGTGACGAATTTGATTTGTTATATGATGGTATATTTGAGGATGATTTATGTTTCATATATTTTTTTCAGACTGTGTATATCAGTTGATCATTAAAGCAATTCAGCTCATGCAAAGGTGAGCGTTTTTTCACTAGTGGTAGGTTCAGACAGCCCTGGTTATGAGGCTCTTTGTTTGAAGTCTGATTCTTTCGTTTTGTTTCGACATCTTTTATAGGGTAATTACACTGGGTTATAGTTGCACACATATTCTCATTTAAATATAGTGGTTCTGAAGTGTCCATTGTGCGTGATTTGGATCACTATGGTGATAGCAGGATAAATGCACATATGTACTTTTGTATTTTTTATGATGGGACCGTTGGGGTTGTCTAACACTTTCTCTGTTATACTTCATTGATATTATTGTGCCTTACAACAGAAGAGAATATGTTTCTTTACACATTGAATTGTATCATTTGCAGTATTCCCTTGACGAAGGTGTTGCACCGAAATGCATTGGGAAATGTAATACACTTTGCTTTGAGCAATGAAGAAATGAAAAAATTATCCAGAGAATAAACAAGAAAATGTCGACTGTTTTGTTATTGCTATCTTTTTGTTAACTTTTTGAAAAACTTTATGTTAAAAATTCACATTGAGAACTTGGCATGAATTTGCAACTATACAAAAGTATAAGGATTGTTAATAGGAGATAAATACTAAAGAGTAATGGAGATTATTTTGAATTTATTTTAAAGCTATCATGTATGCACCGTAAGGGCATGTGAAAAGTGCGTCCTCGCACACAAACAGGTTCTGTTTGTTTTTCGCTGTACCCCTTTTGCCATCTGCGTTTCTAGGCGTTTCATTTGAACCCCAAAACACTATTTCATCACAAAAGCGTGGATGTAGCTGTACCCCATTTTCTATCTGCGTGTCGAAGCGTTTCATATGTCCCCCAAAACCATATTACATCACAGAAGCGTAGATGGGGCCGGACCCCGCATACACCCAAGCCACAAAATGTAGGTGTACAGCAACACACACCCATTGGCATTCCAAATCCATCCCATGCCATATGATCACATCACACAATTCCATTGCCTTGCCCACGCATACACACATTGTATATCTACACACACGCAACTGGGAAATCTGTGCACGACAGTGCACAAACTGTGAATGTCAGACAACTAATACAAACTTTGCAAGGTGCAACACAATAACCTATCTTATCTGCCCCACAGGTGCCGAACAGCTCGATGCTGGAGAGGGAGACAGCAGCCGGCACAGCCAGTCCACAAGCCCCCGACCGGGACTCACGGATGTGGAAGACCTGGACACCTCTTCGGACGAGGACCCCCGGGCAGGCACATCTGGTGTGGCAGGGCTCAACCGCTCCCCAGGCCCCCTCCTACCCACCAACCCATCACCCAGGGCTTCTGACCAGTCCCAGACCCCTGCTGCCACGGTCGGTGCAGCCACCACCACCGCCGCGACCACCACCATCACCACCACCACCACCACCAGCCCCTCCCTGACCACTCAACCTGCGCAAGGGGTGGTATGCCCGTCGGGCTCGACCCTGGGAGCCAGACCGAGGACCGGGGTGACCAATGTGGCGAGTGGGCAGGTCGGTGGCAGCAGTTCTGGTGGGAGGAGCAGGGTCAGGCCAACGCCATCTGAGCCTGGGAGCCAAGCCCTGCCGCAAATCGCCAGAGTCCTTGGGGCCTATGAAGAGGCCCAAGGACAATGGGCCAGGTCATCTGCCGACACACGGGAAGTCGTTGGGGTGTTGAGGTCCATGGACGCCCATATGGGCCAATTCGTGACCCGTATGGACCAACTTGTCGACCTCATGGGCCAGCTGGTGGTGGTGGTGAGGGCCCAAGCAAGGCCAGCCACACCACCTCCGCCACCACGTGCTGTGGCGCAGGGTCGTGCAACATCCAGTTCCCCTGCGTCCACAGCGAGTGGGCAGTCCTCAGCCACCACCAGCAGCCCACCAACACAACCCCCCCTCCCAAACGTGGAAGGGGCCGTCCGAAGACGAAACAGGTGTCCAGAGAGGACTTCGCACGCTCCAAACGCCAGTGAGTCAGCCAGCAACGGTGGCCACCTGCTGCATTCACTTGGACTACGATCCTACCCCACACTGCCATGTGAATGGCATGTGTCTGTTGGACTGTGGACATAGAACAACATGGGTACACCTTGACCATCACGCAGTCATGACCGTCAACTCATTGTTTCAGCATGCACCACTTTTGTGATCACCTTGCCCACAATCACATGTCACCGCTGTAAATAAATACACCTGGATCACATTCTGTTGTATCTGCTCTGTTTTTAATCAAGGATGTGCAACCGTCACCATGATCAGAAATGCATCTGGAGTGTGGTATGTCGATAGGCCAGGAGAGGCTGTAGGGACCTAGGGGTGATAAACAGAACAAGAGTCCATTGAATGTGTGTCACACACTCATCACACAGTACTTGTCAACAAGTTTAAGCAATGTACACACATCTCACAGAGCAACAGGGCACAATGCTACAGCCACTGTCAGTGGCATACTACCCTGGACATGGACCATTGCCACACAACACTCAGTGAACTATAGGCCGCCGTCACAATGCACACATACACCTACACAACTACAGCAACATCAGCCGTCGTACATGGTCACTCACCGTCAAGTGAAGTAGCGGGCGATGAGCTGCTGAAGCACATTCACAGCTTCCTCCTCTCCACTGTCCTCGTCACTGGACCCGTCCTGGTCTGCAGGCGGGGGCCCTGGCTGATCACCGTCATCCACAATCAGGGGGATCTGCCTGCGAATCGCCAGATTGTGCAGCATGCAGCATGCCACAACTATCTGGCACACCTTCTGTGGTGAGTACGCCAGTGCACCCCCGGTGCAGTCCAGGCATCTGAATCTGGACTTCAGGAGTCCAAAAGTCCGCTCCACCACACGTCTGGCCCTCCCATGTGCCTCATTGTATGGGACATCAGCTGGTGTCCGAGGATGACGTAATGGGCTCAGCAGCCAAGCCCCGTTAGGATATGCCGAGTCACCTGGGTGTGAGGAACACAGAGAATCGTTGCAATTCCAACAGGATACAGGACAGCATGTCACACCCAGCACGCTACACGAGGATGCATACTCACCAACAATCCATGCACGGTCCGGTTGCAGATTGGTCATCAGACGTGGAAGGATGCTGTTGCGCATGATGTGCGAGTCATGTGCGGATCCTGGAAACTTCGCACACACGTGTGTGATGACCATGTCCGCCAGGCACACCACTTGCACATTCAGGGAGTGGAAATGCTTGCGATTGCGATAAATGTGCTCCATGGCCTGTGGTGCAACAAGGCCAACATGGGTGCAATCAATTGCACCAACAACGTGGGGGATCCGTCCAAGGGCATAGAAAGCACCCTTCACTGCCGCCAAATCACGAGCCCTGGGGAATTGGATGTACCGGTTCCTGTACAGCATCATGGCTGACAGGACATCCCTTAGCACCATGCTGAACATGGGTTGGGACATTCCACCTCCACTGCCCACTGTGTGTTGGAATGATCCTGTGGCGAAAAATGCAGTGCAGCCATCACCTTAGCCGTGGGGGTGAATGCAGTTGGATACACCCTGCGAGGACGAAGGTGGGGTTCCAACAAGGCACATAGGTGATGCAGGGTGGGTCGGTCCAGACGGAATTTCCGGATTACCTCCACATCCTCCATGTCTGACAACAATTGGTAGGGGCGATGTATGTTTGGTCTCCTCCTAGGAGAGATGGAAGTGGACACATGTCAATGCAACACAACACATGGAATTTTCACATACCCAAAACAAAAATTACAGACAAAGCAATTGTATCACAGAACAGCTGACAAGTAGGGACAGCAGAGCCACAATACACTTACACAGGTCCCCTTACCAATAGCAATGACCAGTGACACAAACCATTGCTATGAGCATGCACATGTGGATTTACGCCATAATAACTTGTAAGGCATGATGATGATATCAGACTGCATATGTGGGAAGCGGCAACACCACGGCACTATATCTAGCTGCTGTGCCTGACACAGCTTCCGAGGCTGGGTGAGTATGGCACACACCAACAACACAATGTACACAGGCTGAGCGGCCCAAACAAGTGGGTCCTGTTGCACAACGGGATATGAGACAGTCAATGATGTCCCTAGTTCACCCAATGTACAGCACTGTACGTATCACACCTCCAACACACATTGACAGGTGTACACATTGACAACTCCATGACAACACAGCTGTGTGAATGCAAATACACATCACAAGTGACACGTAACGTTGCACGTGCCAAGTGGGAGATGTACATAGAGAAATATGGCATGTGTGTGCATATGCACATCCCATGCTCCCATGCCAATGTGTACATGATGATGTGCCAACAGACATGTGGAGGCTGAGCACTGGCCGTCAATGCCTATGCACACAGCATGAAGTGGCCCTGTCTAGTGTGGACCTGCTCCCACACACAAATCATGGCCACACCTGCAGATGCATGGCGCACATTAAACTGTGGAGTCCACATGGCACCAGCGGACTGTACCCGCCATGGGCCAGGCCCTTGAGGCCAACTCCAATGGCCCTCGCGGTTGCACCCTGCGTGTTCGACTATAGAGGTAAGCGTCCCGGGACAGCTCGGAGCAGGCCATTGAGTGCATTTGAAGCAGGCAGACATGGTACACCAATTGCAGCAGCTTGGACCCACTGAAACAGCCCCAGGGGGCTATATGAGTGTGGGAGGGAGGCCGGCATTACCACAGCTACCAGGGACTGCAGCCTGGCATCCTCAACAACACCTGCTGCTGCTGCCACCTGTCCACCTTCACGTCGACGACTCTGAAGATATGTCCAGGTCCACTCACCAGCGAGGAGCTGGAGATCCTGGAATCCGAGCTCCACGCACACTGCCCAAGGCTATTTAATGCAATAGTTGTGTGTGAAAGACAACTACAGTGTGTGTGGCAGTGCATGTGGGGGACACACATGTCGTTGATCCGCAGCACTATGAGTCAGAGCCTGTGGGGTTCCAACATGCACTGCTCACCATGCTTACTACAGGTGGAAGGGGTATGTAGCCTCTCTGGCGCTCAGCCATGCATGTCCCTCCCGAGTGGTGGTACATGGCATCGTCATGTCAGACATCCAGTGATGCAGCCACTTGGCAATGCAGGACTCAGGGCAGTTATTGCTTGTGAGAATGGCAGGCTGGGTCCCTGCTGCCCTTCTCAGTCTCAGCAGACCTGGGCTGCACATTGACCGCACAATCCTAGAAGGAGACAACACTGACTGTACAGTGGGTTACATGTGTCTTTTGTTCAGGACTCTCCTGAAATGCGCAAACTCAGCCCTGTCGATTGGACACACCATGCCTTGTGATAGGGATGTGTGTGAGAGATGGTGGCACTGAATGTGACCTCCATTGTGGGGTGAGCCATGCACAGGGCGAGTACGTTGAGGGCTGCGCAGTGTTGGACACACTGGGTACACCCACAAATATGTGTTGCCTTGTGATCTTTGTGTTGGTCCACCTGACAATGGACAGTAGATGTGGGCAGACTACACATTGCTCAATGTGCTGGCAACCTGCATGTGAATGGGTTGGACAGGTACTGTGTACACACTCCCACCAGCATGCATTCACGTGTGGTGTACACATGCTGTTAGGCCATGTCCGATTACTTCATGGCTCTGTTGCACGTCTCTGAGTATTTGGGATGGGTCAGCAGCATGCCACTGTGATTGGTGGATGTGGGTGATGGTGAGAAGTGTATGAGTGATATTCCAAGCCTCCTGTGTACCATCCCTGCAGTTGGAAGTCCTCCAGCCCAAGGGCTTGTGATGAGCCATTGCAACCAAGTTGATGCCCCTGTGTATGTGTGACCGACAGTGCAGCCAATTCCACAAAGGGTGTGACGTCATCTGCCGGATGAGCTACTACGTGGCGATGACGAATCGGGGAATGCCCCCTCGTATTGTCAGATCAGCAGGGCGCTGCATTACACCAGTAATGGTCTGCATCTTGACAGTCACACAGCCTGTGCCGGATGCATGTTCGTAGGGGCATCAGCAGCAAGCAAGTGTACAGTATTGTGGGATGGTGTCTTTTGCTGTGAGAGGCAGCATGTGTCCACAGCCTACACTTAATCTGGGTAATGTGATGTTTGTTGTGTGATGCAGTGGGTTGTAAGTGCACTCTGTGCTGTGTGCATCTGACATGCATATGCTAGTCCTGAGGCTCAAGATGTAATTTGAGCACTCTGCATTCTCAATGCACTCAGAGTCGTAGCCCTCAGGAACAACCTGTAGTGGACTGAAGTGGCAATTCACATGTATGTTAGAGGCACTGTGCCTACTCTGATTTCGTTTGGTTATATGTGTGCGATGCCTCACCTCATATCTCTGGTACTTACACATCCGGCACACTGTGCAACAGCAGTTGTGCTCGTGTGAACGACAGGTGGATGGCATGGGCTCATGGCCATTGTGGGCTGTCATGTTGCAGTCTGTGTGAGTGGTTTCCCATTCTGCTCCATGCAGGTATGTCTTTGGCCTAATTACGCAGTGGTCATCCTTGCCACCATCAGGACAGTGGGTGTGCACACCGCGATTTGTGGCTATGGTCGCAGGGTGACACAGGCCGGGTGTAGTGCTATGTGTACAACACATGTGCCACTAATTTGCGGCTCCATTTACTGTACGCCAGCCTTTACGTGTTGATTGTGGTGGCTGTATACAATTGCACAGGTATCGTGCAACATGTGGATTTGGGTATGTTCTGTGCTGCTTCCCTTGCACATGTCTGTTTAATTGATGCCAGATGAGTGAGGCCACCTCGCTCTCTCTCATGTGGCATCTCCCCTGGGTGCTGAGGGACAGGGGACGCTCAACAGTGGGGTGGCATCGGATGTAGCAGTTGCACAGGTGCTGAGTGAGACAGATGTGACCAGCGCCTCGGAGGGGCCAGACGTGTGCTGGATGAATCACAGGCCGAGACAGCAATTTCTGAGTCATCTGAGGACAGAGGTGATGCATCCATGTTTGCTAACACAGGGGACGTGGACTCTGGCTCCTCTTCAGCCACGCGGAGGCCAATGCCCGCCCTCCCATCTACTTCCACTGGTGCAACACGTGTCGGCACAGGGATGAAGGATAGAGTGTCCTTCACATTTGCAGGGGTCACATGTGCCCCTGCACATGTGACCCCTGCTGCCCTCAGTGCTGGGTCTGTTGAGCTGATGCGCCATCTCTGCGTGGGGCAGACAGCTTTCCTCAATAACGTCATTGCCCATGACATCACTTTGCTGCAGGTGACATAGTTCATGGAGGGCCCACATGTACGCGTGGGTGGGCTACACCAGACTGTCCAATGGTTGTCCCCCCCAGTCAAGGTGGGCCTTCAACTGGGCCAATCTCAGGCTGACATTCCTGACCCTTTCTCCACTCCCCTGGGGAGTGGCACATCTGACAGCAGCAGTGCACAAGTCCGAAAAAGAAGATGTGGGGGGACGCTGACGTCACGACAGGAAGTGACATCACGGAAGGTGGCTTGCACGTCAGACTAATGGCCTCCCCTCGCTCACGCCAATATGCGTTTGCATCTGAGAAGCCAGCGCGTGCACAGGCAGCTCCGAGCTCGCCCCAGAGAGGCCAAAGAGTGAATGTGTGGGTCCATTTGCCCAAGTTATCTGTCTCGCGGTATGATCAGTGGTGGGACGCCGTCCACCAGGATGGTACCCCGACTCGAGACCTGGACAACAGTGACAATGCATGACAGCCTCTGGAGTCCGGATACACCACATGCAACACGCAGAGGCTGTAGCTGCTCTAGCGGCCCAGGCCGCGTACACAATCCCAGACGAAAGGTAGACCCACCCCGGCGCGCATAGTCATTACAACCGCTGCCATTGACAAGGGACCCATGTGGTAAGACATGGGCCTCAGGGTGACGGGCCTCCGAGGCATCCCCCGCCAACGAGTGTCATGCAACTCACACATATCGCTAAGCCAATAGGACACTTTGCCTGCACACCAGGTCTCGATTCGGGGTGCCACGCGGGTGGACGGCGTGCCAGCAATTATTTTAACGCGGGCACGATAACTGGAGCTAATGGACCCACACATTCACTCTTTGGCCTCTCTGGGGCGAGCTCGGAGCTGCTTGTGCATGTGCTGGCTTCTCTGTTGCAATCGCATGTAACGGGTGGGGGAAGGGAGGCAATAAGTCAGATGGTGCAAGCCACCTTTCGTGACTTCACTTCCGGTCATGATGTGTGCGTCCCCCCACTACTTATTTTTGACTTGTGCCATGCTGCACAATGAGGATGTGTTGCCTGCGAGATGTGACCAGGAGAAGGGCGCCATGACTGCCCACCCACCAAGCTCCACTGCCATCCCGTGCCCTGGGTAGCCTGTGCAGGTGGACAATGTTGGGGGTACACCTGGTGGGCAGGGGATATGAGTGCCTTGGCAAGGGCCTGGCAGACGCACAGCAGTATCCAGCATGGCCACAGAGGGTGGGCTAACGTCTACACCTGATGCAGCATTGATCGTGTGCACGCCTGTTGTGCCCACACGAGTTCACATTCATCCCCAGACAGGTGGTCTTTCCAAATGCCCAAGACAGTGGAAATCTAGTGCTCCGGAATCCTCCCAACACAGTCTGTTTCAACAATGCATGTGTGCACCTACCCGTCACACCCACCCACCTGGGCCAAGCGGAAACGTGCTTCACATGACACATGTGTGTCTTACACAGTTGTGCTTCTCTCTCAGGGGCGGACCTGCAACTGTCCCGTAGCACACAAACAGCCCCGAATCGAACTGGCATCCTGTTTGAATGGTAGGCACACTCACACATCTACCTGTGACACAGTGGTGGCTGTAATGGCTATTGTGACTGCCATGGCAGTGTTGGTGGCCATGGCAGGGTACACTCACACACATTGCATACGCAGCTTTTCGTGTCACTACTCTGCACATCGGACTGGCCACTGTCCCTGGTGTTGATGAATTTTGCCGCCTGTCTATGTAATCTGTGACTGGATGCTGTTGTTCCTGTAGTCGGTTGTATCTGTGTAGTTGCTGATTGCAGTTGTTGCTGTGTGTGCATGGTTTAGTGAGGCACATGCCGTGTATGGTACCTCAGCAATTGCAATGTCTGGTCTCACATTCCAATGTGTTGTACACGTGGCAGGGACTTCACTTCTTTCAGACTCTGCTACTTGTGTGTGTGATGAATATGCTTTTTTGTGACACGGATTGACTGCATGTATTTGGTGGTATTTCTGGGGTAATGTATCCGTGTCATGTTTGCGTGCAAGCAATGCACAGGGTGTGAGTCTAGCCACAGGATGACAGGCAGCATGCGCAGAGTATGCGGGTATGTGTGTGCTTACTTGCTGTGTGGCCAGCAGTGTAGGTGTATGTTAGTCTTGTGATGTACATTGTGCCCGGGCACATGGCTTACTTTCAATGTGTGCATATGGGAGGTGTAGATGTGTGTGGTGTGAGTGGTGTGACTTTGGGGTAGTGTTGGTGTGTGTGTGTGCTCTGGCAATGTCGACTACACACATGTGTTACCCAGGCCCATGGTGGATGTTTGTATCCGTGTTCAGGTCTGTGAATGTGATCACATGTGTGTGTTGTATGTTGCACAGTGTGCAGTGTGTGGGTGTGTCCTTGCAGTTCAGGCTGACTCCTACTTGATATGTTTCGGACGTTGTGTGTCTGCAGGGTGTGTGACTGTCAAGATTGTGCCTTGTTAAATTGAGCATGTATGTGAATTTCCGCAGTTCTTACTCACTGTGCAGTCCTGCCCACCCACACTGATGTTGTGTGTGTGTTTTGTCAGGCATTGCTGTAGCATGCTTTTGCGTGGCTCCTACTTTTGCTTGCTGAATGTGATGTCAGACTGTGAAGGTAATTGTAGACATATGTAGGACTGTGCTTTGTAGTGACCAGCCCGTCAGTGTTAATGTGATGATCTGTTGGGCCACGTCAGAGTCTGACAAGTCCTGGCCCACGAGCTGTAGTATTTCACTATGTCCACTGTTGCGGCTACTCATATGCGTTGACATCCAATGACACTGGACTACATGATCATCTCACCACTGTCATGTACTTCACACACTCTCATCCTCTCTCATTCGTACTTGTCTTCGTGAAATAATTCAGCAGAGTCACATATTTGCTTCAAGGCATGTATTTGGACTTATGTCCTCTGTGATGCAGTATAGTGGACACTACTGGCAGCGAAATGCATGTGGAGGATATACTTAGCATGATTACACATACAATAGGAGGTACGGGTAGATGTGATTAGTTGTTGACTGTGGGATGAAGGCTTCAGAGTTACAACTGCCTTACCCTTGCTATGCTAAAGTACATTTGCTAATTACTGAAGAGCTCTAGACTTTGACACAGACCGTATTCATTTTGCCTACGAGACAGCTTGACATCATGGGCACAGTACTCAGTTCCATGGTACAGGTTTACTACAATAGTAACTCCGACACACATGCGTGAGAGGTGACATCATAGCATGAGCCTACATGCATGCAGCAGCGTCTCACTAGTTGTTGCAATGTGGTGGCTACTGAACATGACACAGTCACTGGGGTCATGTTGTTGGGGGTTGCATTTGTTGTCCATGCAATAGTCCTGGTACGGAAGTACAGACGATGGTGGGGTATCAGTTCTCACGTAATACAGCAGACAGATTAGTGTGCACTGACCGGTGCATGTGTTCAGGTGCGCTGAATACATATTATGGCCTAGTTGTTCGTGCAGTATTGTCCATGTGGTTACTGTACACAAGTCCCATACCTCTGCCTCCCCCTGTTCATGCAGAGATACGGGATATGGTGAGGAACAGGGTGCATGTCCAGAAGATGTCCGATGTCATGGCAGTGGAGTTGATGGTGTGGTGTTTGTTGCAGGTTGTATGGTATAGTTGTTGTACAGCTAACTGCCCAGTCCATGCGAAAGCCAAGCATAGATACGGTGTTGAACATCATTGTTCAATTGGGGGTATTGAGTCGGGCCCGATGAATTGACAAGTTGTCAGGTATGCGATACCTTCCAGCAGGGCATCAATGGCATTGGTGGTAAACATGGATGCCATCCAATGAAGCGGATGGTGGCTGGCAAGGTGTTCATCGTAAGTTGTCCCTTGTAGAAGCCTGATGGGACATTGTTAGACCTGGCACCATTGGCGTGGGTCTCCCTTCCATTTTTCGCTGTTGTCTCCTCTGTTTTACTGGTGTTAGATGCTCTGGGCCCTGTGCCACTGCCATTCAGTGTCACAGTGCAAATGCTCCCTGTGTAAATATGTCTATGTGAATTGGTATACCACTGATTGGCTTATTTGGTTTACCTGTTAGTCCCTAGTAGTGTGGCCTATGTGTGCCCAGGGCTGGTAAACCAAATGCTGCTAGTGGGCCTGCAGCACTGATGTGTGCCACCCCCAGAAGCAGCTTGTAAAGTGTGTCTCAGACCTGCCACTGCAGTGTCTGTGTGCAGTCCAGAACTGCCATCTTGGCTGTGAAGTGCACTCACTTCCCAGCCCCTGAACCTTCCCTTGGCATCCTGTAAGTCACCCCTATGGTAGGGTGCCTTGTATGTGTAAGGCAGGACATGCCTTGGTGTGTGTAGCATGTCCTGGTAGTGAATTATGCCCCATTTCGTTTTTCACTACTGTAAGGCTACCTGTTCCTCATAGGCTAGAATGGGCAGTTTGACTATTACATTCTATAGTCCTAACTGACCCCAGGAACATGGTAGAAAAACGAATTTAGTATGCCTGAGCTCAGAATATTAAAATACATCTTTTAGTGAAGTTTATTTTTATATTCTGTGTTTGAAAATACCACTTTTAGAAAGTAGGTATTTTCTTGCCTAAGCCTTCCAGTGTGCTCTGCCGTTATGTGTA
Organism: Calotriton arnoldi; assembly: GCA_963921515.1. Lineage (NCBI taxonomy): Eukaryota > Metazoa > Chordata > Amphibia > Caudata > Salamandridae > Calotriton > Calotriton arnoldi. The sequence goes on along the minus strand of CAWUFW010010610.1, from coordinate 468,536 downwards.
TTGGCTGTCTGGGTTTAGAGGGACAGGACAGGCTGAGTCAGACCTGGGTGGAATAGAGAGATCTGCATTTAGAGTGTGGGGAGGGGTGGTTCTTTGATCTAAATAGGGCTGTGCCTGGCAAGGTGAATGCTGGCTCCACCTCCCACTGTGTGTCTGCTAGACGACCCCCTCTTTCTGAAAGGAAGGATGCAGGCTGGTAAACAAAGTGCTCCAGGCCTGAGCAGAACTGGTTCTGGCTAGGTTCAGGGACTGGTAGCTTCAAGGATCAAAGGTTTTTGGGGTATAAATATCTGTGCTCAAACCCCTATTTTTGTATTGCTTTTGGATCTGGAGAGGAAACTCTGTCCGTGCCACTGGAGGAATCTGCAGGAAGTGACTGTCCCTGTGCTGTGTGTTGTTTCTTGCACTGGCCTGCAGCAGTGACCACTGGACCTTGAAGAAGAGGAAAAGGAACTCTTGAGAGAACTTTTAATTTTGTACAGCAATCACCCAAGGGCTAGGAAAAGAGCTAGCCTCCTGCTGGAGTCTCAGGCACATCAGACTCCACCACCAACCTCCTGCTTCCTCCCTGCAAGGACTGCTATCTGCTGAGGAGGCTCCTGTGAGTTCCAGGGCCTCTAGTCTGCATCAGAGAAAAGAGGGTAAGAAATCGACGCTAACACATCTTTGCGGGCCGCTGCAGTCGAGAGCGCTGGGAAAATCATCGTGCTACTGCCGCCGAGGGCCCGCAACCCGAAACCATCGCTGACGCCCCTTTGCGAGCCGCTGCAGCCGAGACGCGCTGGAAAGATCATCGCGCTGCTGTCGCCGCGCACTCGCAACCCTGAAAGAAATCATTGCTTCGAGACATCGCAGTGCGGACGCCGTGCGTTCGCCACTTTGATCGCATCGCACCGAATTTCGTCGCTCCCTCGCGGAGCGTCTTGTATTCGCATCGCAACACGATCGCACAGCGCAACAGGATCACCGCATCGACTTCTCCCACGCGGCAAGAAAGTCATCACATCGGCGGTCCAGCGTGCAGAAGTTTGTCGCATCGTCTCCACACGCATCCCGCAGATCGGCGCATCATCCTCCCTTGCGGCAAGGATTTCAACGCATCGCCGGCCTCGCGTGCCGAGAATCATCGCTACAGCTTGTTTGCGACACTTTGTTGGTTTTGCTACTAAACCCAGGTACTTTGTGAAAGAAAGGGTCGCAGAGACCACTGCTTTGAACTTGAACCTTATTTTTGCAACCTTTGAACTATTTTTGACAGCCCTTCAACAGCTATCCTATTTTTGACAGTATTGTGGCTTTTACAGTTATTGGTCTTGTGATAAATCTGCCTTTATATAAAGATACTTATTTTTTATAATAACTACTTGTGTGGTGTCCCTTTGTAGTGTTCCTCACTGTGTTACTGTGTATGATCATAAATGCTTCACACCCTGCCTCTGAGATAAGCCTACCTGCTCGTGCTACGTTACCACAGGGTTGAGCAGGGGTATTAAAGAGGGTAGCCCTCTCACTCTGACTTAGGAAGAAGGGTCCCTACTTGGACAGTGGCCAGCCATTGCCAACTAGAGACCCCCATTTCTAACATTGGTGGTCAGCGGTGAGGATCTGGACTTGCATTTATGATCGCATACAGTAATTATAGTGTACACTACTAGTGAGTGCAGACCATAACGTACCGCATACATTTTTTTGAGAATTTTTTTGCTCCTATATTGTGATTGATATTGCCGGTGATTTTTCACCCGCGCACATTTTGAGAGTTTTGGGATCCTATATTGTGATTGACATTGCCGGTGATTTTTCACCCGCGCCCATTTATTGAAAGTTATTGATCCCCTATTGTGATTGATATTGCTGGTGATTTTTCACCCACGCACATTTCTGAGAGTTTTTGGGATCCTATATTGTGATTGATATTGCCGGTGATTTTTCACCCGCGCCCATTTATTGAAAGTTTTTTGATCCCCTATTGTGTTTGATATTGCTGGTGATTTTTCACCCACGCACATTTCTGAGAGTTTTTAGGATCCTATATTGTGATTGATATTGCCGGTGATTTTTCACCCGCTTACATTTTTTGAGAAGTTTTCTTCTGTCCTTTATTGATATTGCCAGTTAGTTCTACAATGGGCAAGCCCAGGTCCAATGCCTCAGAAGATCTCTCCTGGGAAGAAGAGAAAATAGAAACCTACAATGCCAAGCAGCTCAAATATTTTTGCAAGCAATTCACAGTCCCTATCACAGGTCTCACTAGAAGGGAGGAGTATTACAAGGCGCTGAAGGCCTGGCTAGAAGCCAGGGATGCCCCTAAGGATCTAGGAGAGCTTGTGGAGGGAGGAGAGCAGCAGGGCGATGTAGTAGACTTAGTAGGAGATCCAGCCCTTTCCAACCCGGGCTCTAGTGTGTCCGCTTAAGGGTCTGTCCCCAGAAGAGCTGGAGGACAGGGAGAGAGATAGGCGGCATAATATGGAGATGGCTAAGCTTAAAATGGATGGTCACCGGGACCTAGAGAACAAGAAGTTAGAAATTGAGATTATGAGGATGAAGCTTGAGCATGAGAGAGTATTGAGGGAGTTGGAGATTAAAGCTAAGAGCATGGAAATCTCCCCTCTGGTGGCAGCGCACCTGTAGTGCACCCTGAGAGTAGGGTGTATATACCCAAGGAGGTTATTAAAGATTTCCACAAAAGTGAAGATATTGGGCAATGGTTTGCCGCTTATGAATTAGCCATGGTGTCCCACCGGGTCCCTGAGAAGGATTGGGGAGCGGGGTTGTGGGGACGCTTTGTGAGTGAGGGGAGGGATACCTTGTTGGACCTGCCCCCAGAAAGTAGGATGGTTTATGCCCACATGAAGGAAGCGTTGATGACCCGCTATGGTTTGACCCCTGAGATGTATAGACAGAGGCTTAGGGTCTGTAAGAAGCTAGAGGGTACCACGTGGGTTGAATATGTGTCCTTTTTTTGCAGAGCCATGGAACGCTGGGTAAAAGGTAGCAAAGTAGAAACTTTTGCACAGTTTTATGATTTGATTGCATGGGAGCATTTATCTAGTAATTGTTTTCCTGAGCTACGCCAGCACTCTAATTGATTGCAAGCTGACTAACCCTAGAAAGCTTGCTGAGGAGGCGGACCGCTGGGTGAGCACCCGGGTCCGCAAGGGTCCAGTGGGAGACGTCGCCAAAGGTGGGCAGGGTCCCCAGCAGAGGAGTGGGGGGACAAGGGTCAACAGAGGGAGTTCCACCGAGGGCCCCAAAGTAATCCCCCAGGGAACCAAGCAGTGGTGTCCCAGCCCCCCAAGAAAGGAGGACCGGGCCCCCAACAGGTAGGCCTGTTCCCAGGGGGCCCCCACGTGTTACAACTGTGGTCAAGTGGGCCACAGATATTTTGATCCCCAGTGCCCCCAAAGGGGCCAGTGCACCCCCGTGCACCACCCCGCCAGATTGCTAGTGTAGCCCTGGGAGAGGAGGAGATGGGTGCCCAAGAGGGGTGGGATCCCGTAGAATTGACCCTTGTCTCATTAGGGGACTTTGAGATGGTCCCCAAGCCTGCACTGCCTGCTAACACTAAAAATACAGGCAGTGGGTGACCATCAATGGCCATAGGGTGGAGGCTCTAAGAGACACAGGGGCCAGTGTAACTGCTGTCAGCTCCCGGTTGGTGTCCAAAGAGCAGGTTGTCCCCCATGCATTCTACCCAGTAGTGTCCGCAGACAACTCAGAGAGCCAATGTGAGGTGGCTCAGGTTCCCTTTGAGTGGGGGGTCTCAGGAACTCTTCAGGTAGCTGTGAGGCCCGCCATGCCTGTAGACTGTCTGCTGGGCAATGATTTAGAGGACTCCCCGTGGGCTACGGTGGAGAGGAAGGCTCACTTAGAGATGTTGGGTCTGCCTGAGTGGGCGTGTGCTACCACTCGGTCCATGGCAGCCAAGGAGGGTGTTGAAAAGGATCTGGAGCCTGAGAGTAGGGCCCAGATCCCTGCCTTAGAGAGAAGGGGCAGGGGGCGCGGGAAGCCGGCCCCCTTGGTTCCCACGGCCCAGGAAGGAGCAGACCCTGAGGGGGTTGCCCTGGAGCCTGCCGGGGAGCAGATCACCGAACTGGGGGACCTGCCTGAGCTGACCCATTGGCAGCAGGAAGGGGGACCCACCAGGGAGGAATTTTGTGAGCAGCAGAGAGTTTGCCCCTCTCTTGAGGGTATGCGGCGACAGGCTGCAGCCCAGGCAGAAGGTGACATGTCTGGTTCACATCTGATTTATTGGGAGAACAGTCTCCTGTATAGTGAGCCTAAGGTTGCTGAGCCAGGGTCAGCCCGTGTGCTGGTGGTACCCGAGTGCTTCAGAACCTTCCTACTGGGGTTGGCTCATGACATTCCATTGGCAGGACATCTGGGGCAGACCAAGACCTTTGAGAGGCTGGCCGCCCACTTTTATTGGCCCCAGATGCACAAGAGTTCAGACTCTCATTGCAGGACCTGTGAGACTTGCCAGGCAAGTGGGAAGAGTGGGGGAAGATCAAGGCCCCACTCCAGCCCTTTCCAGTTGTGAGTACCCCATTCGAGCGAGTGGGCATTGACATTGTGGGGCCTCTGGACCCCAAGACAGCCATGGGCAACAGGTTCATCCTGGTCTTGGTGGACCATGCCACCCGGTACCCTGAAGCCATCCCGCTCAGGACAGTGACGGCCCCCGTGGTGGGACGTGCACTGATGGGGATTTTCTCCCGTGTGGGATTCCCCAGAGAGGTGGTGTCTGACAGGGGGACCAACTTCATCTCCTAGTACATGAAGTCTCTGTGGAAGGAGTGTGGGGTAACGTATAAGTTCACCACTCCTTACCACCCCCAAGGTAATGGTCTGGTTGAAAGGTTCAACCGGACCTTGAAGGGCATGATCATGGGCCTAGAAGAGCCCCTGAGGCGTAAGTGGGACGTCCTCTTGCCATGCCTGTTGTTTGCCTACCGTGAGGTGCCACAGAAGTCCTTAGGGTTCAGTCCCTTTGAACTCCTCTATGGCCACCCGGTTAGAGGACCTCTGAGTCTGGTCAAGGAAGGCTGGGAGCAATCTCCCAGGAAACCTCCCCAAGATGTCTTTAGCTACATGTTGGCCTTCAGGAACCAGACTCGGCGTTTCAGAAAAATTGCTGAGGCAAATCTGGAAGCCAGCCAAGAAGAAATGAACGTTGGCACGACCAGAATGCCACTCTGGTCGAATTTCAACCTGGTCAGAAGGTTTGGGTACTGGCCCCAGTGGAGCCTTGTGCGCTCCAAGATAAGTGGACCGGTCCCTTTGAGGTGGTGGAGCGCAAAAGTCCAGTTACCTACTTGGTGGACTTTCAGTCTCCCAGGAACCCCTTGCGGGTCCTGCATGTGAACCGCCTAAAGCCCCACTTTGAGAGGTCTGAAGTGGGCATGCTTCTTGCCACAGATGATGGGGTTGAGGAGGAGAGTGAGCCTCTCCCTGACCTCCTGTGTGCAGAAGAGAAGGATGGGTCAGTGGAGGGTGTGATCCTCTCCACCACACTGACCCCTGAGCAGCAGAGAGATTGTCACCACCTGTTGGGGCAATTTTCTGATTTGTTCTCCCTGGTACCTGGTGTCACTGATTGGTGCGTCCATGAGGTGGATACCGGGGACAGTTCTCCTGTCAAGCACAAGGCTTACAGGGTAACTGACAGGGTCAGGGCTTGCATTAAGGAGGAGGTCTCCAAAATGTTCGCCCTAGGGGTGGTTGAGTCCTCTAGCAGCCCCTGGTCCAGCCCCGTGGTCTTGGTACCAAAAGCTGCGACGCCTGGTGCCACTCCTGAACTTAGGTTCTGTGTGGACTACCGAGGTCTCAATTCGGTCACCAAGACTGACGCGCACCCCATCCCCAGAGCTGATGAGCTCATAGACCGGTTAGGGGCTGCCCGGTACCTCAGCACGTTTGATCTGACGTCTGGGTACTGGCAGATCGCCTTAACTGATGGGGCAAAGGAGAGGTCAGCATTCTCCATGCCAGATGGGCACTACCAGTTCCGTGTGATGCCCTTTGGGATGAAGAATGCCCCTGCCACCTTCCAGAGATTGGTCAACCAGGTGTTGGTTGGGCTGGAGGCTTTCAGTGCCGCCTACCTGGATGACATTGCATTGTTTAGTTCCTCCTGGGAGGACCACTTGCGCCACCTCTGGGAAGTGTTGACGGCGCTGCGCCGAGCAGGCCTCACAATCAAGGCCAGTAAGTGCCAGATTGGGCAGGGTTCTGTGGTGTACTTGGGACACCAGGTGGGGAGCGGCCAGGTGGCGCCCCTGCAGCCCAAGATTGAAACCATCCTGGCTTGGGAGCCCCCAAGGACCCAGACCCAGGTGAGGGCCTTCTTAGGACTCACGGGTTATTACAGGAGGTTTGTCAAGGGGTATGGCAACATTGTTGCACCCTTGACTGAGCTGACTTCCAAGAAGCGGCCAAAGATTGTGAACTGGACTGACACCTGTCAGAAAGCCTTTGATGCCCTCAAAACTGCTATGTGTACAGCACCCGTACTCCAGGCGCCCAATTTTGCTAAGGAATTTGTTGTCCAGACAGACGCTTCAGAGCATGGGGTGGGGGCCGTTCTGTCACAGATAAATGAGGAGGGACTAGACCAACCTGTAGCCTTCATCAGTAGGAGGTTACTTCCACGGGAACAGAGGTGGAGTGCAATTGAGCGTGAGGCATTTGCTGTGGTCTGGGCACTGAAGAAGCTGGGACCATACCTGTTTGGGACTCACTTCCGGGTTCAGACAGACCACAGGCCCCTCAGATGGCTGATGCAGATGAGGGGTGAGAATCCCAAGTTGTTGAGGTGGTCCATTTCCCTACAGGGTATGGACTTCACGGTGGAACACCGCCCTGGTACAGAACACGCCAATGCTGATGGTCTGTCCAGATTTTTCCGCCTTAGCGATGAGAACTTCCAAGGGGATGGGTAGTTCTCCCCACATTTCAGCTGGAGGGGACGTGTGTTAGACCTGGCACCATTGGCGTGGGGCTCCCTTCCATTTTTCGCTGTTGTCTCCTCTGTTTTACTGGTGTTAGATGCTCTGGGCGCTGTGCCACTGCCATTCAGTGTCACAGCGCAAATGCTCCCTGTGTAAATATGTCTATGTGAATTGGTATACCCCTGATTGGCTTATTTGGTTTACCTGTTAGTCCCTAGTAGTGTGGCCTATGTGTGCCCAGGGCTGGTAAACCAAATGCTGCTGGTGGGCCTGCAGCACTGATGTGTGCCACCCCAGAAGCAGCTTGTAAAGTGTGTCTCAGACCTGCCACTGCAGTGTCTGTGTGCAGTCCAGAACTGCCATCTTGGCTGTGAAGTGCACTCACTTCCCAGCCCCTGAACCTTCCCTTGGCATCCTGTAAGTCACCCCTATGGTAGGGTGCCTTGTATGTGTAAGGCAGGACATGCCTTGGTGTGTGTAGCATGTCCTGGTAGTGAATTATGTCCCATTTCGTTTTTCACTACTGTAAGGCTACCTGTTCCTCATAGGCTAGAATGGGCAGTTTGACTATTACATTCTATAGTCCTAACTGACCCCAGGAACATGGTAGAAAAACGAATTTAGTATGCCTGAGCTCAGAATATTAAAATACATCTTTTAGTGAAGTTTATTTTTATATTCTGTGTTTGAAAATACCACTTTTAGAAAGTAGGTATTTTCTTGCCTAAGCCTTCCAGTGTGCTCTGCCGTTATGTGTATTGGCTGTCTGGGTTTAGAGGGACAGGACAGGCTGAGTCAGACCTGGGTGGAATAGAGAGATCTGCATTTAGAGTGTGGGGAGGGGTGGCTCTTTGATCTGAATAGGGCTGTGCCTGGCAAGGTGAATGCTGGCTCCACCTCCCACTGTGTGTCTGCTAGCCGACCCCTCTTTCTGAAAGGAAGGATGCAGCCTGGTAAACAAAGTGCTCCAGGCCTGAGCAGAACTGGTTCTGGCTAGGTTCAGGGACTGGTAGCTTCAAGGATCAAAGGTTTTTGGGGTATAAATATCTGTGCTCAAACCCCTATTTTTGTATTGCTTTTGGATCTGGAGAGGAAACTCTGTCCGTGCCACTGGAGGAATCTGCAGGAAGTGACTGTCCCTGTGCTGTGTGTTGTTTCTTGCACTGGCCTGCAGCAGTGACCACTGGACCTTGAAGAAGAGGAAAAGGAACTCTTGAGAGAACTTTTATTTTTGTACAGCAATCACCCAAGGGCTAGGAAAAGAGCTAGCCTCCTGCTGGAGTCTCAGGCACATCAGACTCCACCACCAACCTCCTGCTTCCTCCCTGCGAGGACTGCTATCTGCTGAGGAGGCTCCTGTGAGTTCCAGGACCTCTAGTCTGCATCAGAGAAAAGAGGGTAAGAAATCGACGCTAACACATCTTTGCGGGCCGCTGCAGTCGAGAATGCTGGGAAAATCATCGCGCTACTGCCGCCGAGGGCCCGCAACCCGAAACCATCGCTGACGCCCCTTTGCGAGCCGCTGCAGCCGAGACGCGCTGGAAAGATCATTGCGCTGCTGTCGCCGCGCACTCGCAACCCTGAATGAAATCATCGCTTCGAGACATTTCAGTGCGGACGCCGTGCGTTCGCCACTTTGATCGCATCGCACCGACTTCGTCGCTCCTCGCGGAGCGCTCTTGTCTTCGCATCGCAACACGATCGCACAGTGCAACAGGATCACCGCATCGACTTCTCCCACGCGGCAAGAAAGTCATCGCATCGGCGGTCCAGCGTGCAGAAGTTTGTCGCATCGTCTCCGCACGCATCCCGCAGATCGGCGCATCATTCTCCCTTGCGGCAAGGATTTCAACGCATCGCCAGCCTCGCGTGCCGAGAATCATCACTACAGCTTGTTTGCGACACTTTGTTGGTTTTGCTACTAAACCCAGGTACTTTGTGAAAGAAAGGGTCGCAGAGACCACTGCTTTGAACTTGAACCTTATTTTTGCAACCTTTGAACTATTTTTGACAGCCCTTCAACAGCTATCCTATTTTTGACAGTATTGTGGCTTTTACAGTTATTGGTCTTGTGATAAATCTGCCTTTATATAAAGATACTTATTTTTTATAATAACTACTTGTGTGGTGTCCCTTTGTAGTGTTCCTCACTGTGTTACTGTGTATGATCATAAATGCTTCACACCCTGCCTCTGAGATAAGCCTACCTGCTCGTGCTACGTTACCACAGGGTTGAGCAGGGGTATTAAAGAGGGTAGCCCTCTCACTCTGACTTAGGAAGAAGGGTCCCTACTTGGACAGTGGCCAGCCATTGCCAACTAGAGACCCCCATTTCTAACAGACATGTTGGATGACATTCGATGAAACTGTGATCCAGAATACGTTGTGTGGAGGCACACTGGTCCCATTGTAGTGTGTGTCCAATTGCAGCCACATACGCCATGCCCCCATACACTGAACAGATCCTGTCGTGGGCGCCCAGGGGTGCAAACAACTGTACCAAGTCCGCCTTTGGACATGCCGGGTTGGAGAGAAATAAATCCACAGGAAAGTGGAACGGACACCTCCGACAGTAGAAAACGGGGATGACGCAGCTGAACATTGCGATGCGGTAAGTTACTCGGTAACTTACGTTCAGCATGGCCAGATTTTCACAGCCCACTATATGTAGCAGGCTCTCAATGTACAGCTGCATCTGTCCGGCGTAGTTGGGAAGCAGTGGTGCAACAGCCATTTTGCTACAGGGCGATGTGATGGCGTGCTCCGGCTGCCTGAGCAGTCAGCAGAGTGCAACCTCCGACGATGCTGGGAATTCTGGAATGGATGTACGGCGGCAGGACTTGGGTTATAGCTTGTGCGGAGGACACAGGCCCTCATCCCACATGCTTCAATGAATGGTCAAGGCCAGTGGTGTCTGACTCCTTCCAGATTACTTGCATTTGACCCACATGGAGGAGTGGTATTGTTTCTTTTTTTGTGTTATTAACTTTCTTTCATGTTGGGCGCTATCTGCCCAGTGGACGGTTTACTCTGCATGGCTCTGTTTGGCTTCTTGTTGGTACAATGGCTCCATTCTCCTGCATAATTTGTTGCAATGTGATTTCAGAGTAGGAATGGAAGGCCATTGAGTGCTATCTGCTCTCCTGTGTGTGGGCGGGACACTGCGTTTCCGCTATACATTGGGGCTTCTGTGTGGGTGTAGTAATTGGAAACACCTGTTCTCAGGCAGCAGGCTTTTTCAATGTTGTATATTGCATGTCTTGGTATTACGAGCAGGATGGTATAGGTATTTTTGGATGGTACTGGCGTGCCTTTTGCGGACGAGGTCCATATTCTGCGCTGTTATGTAGCAGCCATGCTTCACCATGTTTTGCACACAAGGGTGTGTCCTATTTTGGCATCACATCACTCCCCTGTTCGGGACACTTGTGTGACATCAGGTTGGCAACTGTGAGTTGTCGTTTGGGGACATGACTGATGCAGGAAGGCCACGTGACATGTGCCTTCAGGGTGAGGCTGGGGTGTGGGGTGTGTAGTTGTGACCCTGTGGTGTTTGTGTGCAGCCCATGCATGGCGCTGTCGTTGGCCTCTGCGTTGTGCGCATGTGTACCTGCGTCATCGCCGCTGCGGTGCCGTGACGGGGCTGTCACTTCCTGGTCCCGGGTAGTGGGTGCCCAGGATGTTGCGAGTTGTTTTATTTTAACAGGTGGGACATGTGTGGGTACAGTGGTGGATGTGTCCTGTCCACACAGGGGTGTCTGGGGGGCCTTTGTACAGTTTTTCCGCCCTTGCATTGTGTGCAGTGTTTGCGTGCCCTTGTTGTGTGTCTGCCTACCTGCGTCGCCGCGGCGCGTTCACTCCTAGGTGGTGCATCAGGTACAGCATGAGGATGGCCTAGAGTGCAGGATTCATGTCGGGGTGGGCCGCCTTTATGGTCTCCATACTCAGCAGTCGAGTTTCCGCCTTGGTATCTCGTGCGGTGTCTCTTAGCCGGGGGAGCTGTTTGGTTGTGGCATCGTAATTTGTACGCCGGGCGGTACGTCATTTCGTCGGACGGTGTGTCTCCATTGGCTCGCGCCGCTACATGGTCGGGCGCACTTTGATGGCGGGCGGCGTCGCTGGCTTACGGGCTGTGTTTGGCTGACTTTTCACATCCTAATTTAGCGGGCGTGTGGGCCGTAGCTGGCGGACGGTAACTAGCGGTTTTTGCCTCCGATGGCACGGCGGTGGTGCTTCCGCCCGACATCATAATGGGCCCCTTAATTACAATTAAATTACCTCCCACCCTATTCCCCTATAAACCCACAACCCGCTACAGAACTAAAATGCAAAATTTAATTAAAAATAATTAATAATTTCTAAAAATGATGAATTATTTTACTATAATTAAATTACTTCCCACCCTATTCCCCTATAAACCCACAACCCGCAACGGTACTAAAACACAAAATTTACTTTAAAAAAAATTACTAACTTCTAAACAATTAATACATATATTAAAAAAAAAATACAAAACATAACAAAACATGTGGAACACATACATATAAAATAGATACTAAAATACATAACACTAACATAAACATCGATATTATTAACATCGATATTACTAACTTCGATATTTAAAAAAACAATATTTCTTACCTTCAGGTCGATATTCTGGTCACCGATATTCTTGATGTCGCTATTCTGTCCCTACGATATTTAAAACTCGATATTAATGTAGGTCGAAATAAAAAAGTTGATATTTTGTCTGTGCACCGTTGCAAAGATTATATACCCTTTTTCCGTCCACTGGATAGTTTGCACCCTCAAAAAGTCACGGTGAACAGGCAAAACGAATAAGTATGGAGATTACTGTAATTAAAAGACAGGAGGTTCACCTCTCTGATGCAGTTCGACGCATTGCAGACACCAGTAGGCTCATCTTTGGTGTTTTAACCAATTCGACATCGTTCAGTGTAAATGCATACACTCAATAATTGAACATCGCTAAAAGACACTCTTACATTTGTATACCTGTTCATTAATCTGTCATCTGTTTTGTTTTCATGCATTTATATTAGTGCATATGTAAATAGAATATGTCACGTTTGATTTATGAATTAATGTTTCCTTGGGGGGCTGAGAAGCAGTTTGATTATCGGTGGTTGTCAGGCACAGTGTTTTCAAAGTATTTTTTTCAGTTTCATGCCGGAGTTACGTATCTTGGTTCAATCACGTGGTATGATTTAAACAGTTTGAGAGTTGCATGTGTGTTTGATTAGCACATTCACCTCGGTGTTCGGAAAGCTTTGGCGCATGTTTATCGGAAGGTAAAATAGGTTTGTAGACAGATAGAGCTTTTATGTTTGGGGTTCTCAACATGCTGCGTTAAAGTTGGGAATAAGGGTGTAACAGCACAGTGGGTTTTTAACCTTGGGTGATAGCATTTGTCGTAGCATTTAACTATTAGGTTCTTGGCATAAATTTTTCATAAGGCATGGAATACATTGTTTTCACATATGCATGTAATGCTTATTATTTTTAGTGCACAAGCATGTATAGAACGCACTGTTTTTCAGTTTTTTAATTTATTGAACGCATGATGGTGGCACTTTAAGGACATTAGAGGGTTTTTATGCCTAGTAATAACAGCAGAGATGATCCTGCCATAGGTATTTTTTGATTGATATGTGATCTGTTTTATCGTAGTTACCCCTGAGGAAGGGCAAAGGTTGCCCGAAATGCATTGGGTTTTAATATTTACGTTGCGCCATTTGGAGAGGTGAATCCCCATGCACTTTGAAAAAGCCCGGATGGGCACATGTTGAACTTTATGACAAATTTCGTGTATGAACATGCTGGATTAATATGGATTCTGGATTACAAATGATGAAATTAAATGGATAAAAAGTGAAGAAATTGTTTGAACTCATTTGTTTGCGCATTCTAGCTGTGCATCCTGCATTGGGACCTGACAAGGCTACAGTCTATTTTCAACTTCATTTCACGCGCACGGACGGAGTGCGCGTCAGGGTAGCACGCTGTAACATTTAGCCTTTGAGCATTCATTGAACTTTAACAAGATGGTGTGCATTCTACCACTTTGTTGCAAAGATTATATACCCTTTTTCCGTCCACTGGATAGTTTGCACCCTCAAAAAGTCACGGTGAACAGGCAAAACGAATAAGTATGGAGATTACTGTAATTAAAAGACAGGAGGTTCACCTCTCTGACACAGTTCGATGCATTGCAGACACCAGTAGGCTCATCTTTGGTGTTTTAACCAATTCAACATCGTTCAGTGTAAATGCATACACTCAATAAAGGAACATCGCTAAAAGACACTCTTACATTTGTATACCTGTTCATTAATTTGTCATCTGTTTTATCATGCATTTATATTAGTGCATATGTATATATAAAGATAAAATTCAAGCTATTTATAGCACCTTTTCCGCCCCTCAGACTACCATTGCGCTTCATACCTTGCCTGACAACAATGATAGGCTCACTAATTTTCACCCGCTCTCTTTTGCTGATTCATTGCTAAAATTACTATCTTGTAAATCTGGTTCACCGGGTGAACCTTGCCCGGCACAGTTCTTTAAACTTTTGGCTCCATGCATTAACGTCCCGTTAAATCAAATTTGGAACTCCTCTCTGAGCTCAGGTATCTTCCCAGCAATGTGGAAACAAGCCTACCTCCTGCCGATCCTTAAAAAACCGGATGCCGATCCGGCTGAATTTAAAAATTTCAGACCTATCTCCTTGCTTTCGGCACCGGCTAAAATCCTCGAGCAAATAGTTCATGAGGAACTTTCGAGTCATTTAGAGCCGAGGAATCTTTTCCACGACTCCCAATTCGGCTTTAGAGCTGGCTACAGCACCGAGACCGCGCTCCTTGAAGTATCTGAAAGTGTACGTGAGAAGGTCGACCAGGGCAAAGCAGTCATGCTTATGCTTCTCGACCTGTCCGCGGCCTTTGATACGGTTGCCCACCCCATTCTTATTAACAGACTGAGCGAGCTGGGTATCCAGGGCACGGCCTTGTCCTGGATTCAATCTTTTCTGGCTAACCGGTCACAAAAAGTCTTTTTCCGCCCTTTCATCTCTGCCGAGAAACCCCTGCTGTGTGGGGTCCCCCAGGGTGCCGCGTTGAGCCCTTTCCTTTTCAATGCCTACCTGTCACCTCTGGCGACCCTTTTTGAATCCCACGGGGTGAGAGTGATAACCTACGCGGACGACACCCAACTGGTGTTTTCCTTCGAGGATCAGTCAGACAATGCATTCACTAATATCAGGAGCTGCCTCAGTAACCTCTCGGCCTGGATGACTCTAAATTGCCTTAAGCTCAACTCGGATAAATCCGAGGTCCTCTTTTTAAATCAGGAGTTCCTGCTTTATGGTGGCCTCATGAGATGAACCCTCCCCCGATACCGGTTGACTCGGCTAGAAACCTGGGGTTGAGGTTCGATAATAAACTCTCCTGTAAAGCCCAAATCAGACAAGTCTCCTCTTCCTGTTTTTGGAAGGTATGCATGCTGCGGAAATTCCTCCACTTTCTTCCACTGGAATGCCGTAGAACCGTAGTTCATGCACTTATTACATCTCACCTGGTCTACGCCAACAGTCTCTACTTGGGTCTTCCCGCCTACTTGACTAACAGACTGCAGCTGGTCCAGAATGCTGCGGCCAGATTGATCTGCAAGATACCCTCTCGCCATTCGATCTCCCCCCACCTGAAGAACCTGCACTGGCTCCCCGCGATTAGGCATATTGAATTCAAGGCCCTGACTCTGGCGTTCAGAGCTACCAGGGGACAGGGCCCAGTTTATCTGAGAAATAGGCCCCAACATTACCACCATACCCGTACCCTGAGATCCAACCATCTATGTCTCCTTGTCTCTCCCCGTTTTCGTAAGGCTAGGACTGGCGGCAGAGCTTTCGCGGTCAGGACCGCCAAACTTTCGAACACACTGCCACTTTCCATCTGCCTATCAGAGACGGAGCTTACTTTCCGTCGTGCCCTTAAAACCTGTCTTTTTGATTAGATATAGCCCCCTTCCTTCCCTTTTCTTAAGTTGGACAGCCTTAGCGCCGGGACACCCCCATTGGGGGTAGCTGCACGCTCTACAAACTTCAATAATAATAAAATAATAATAAATAGAATATGTCACGTATGATTTATGAATTAATGTTTCCTTGGGGGGCTGAGAAGCAGCTTGATTATATGTGGTTGTCAGGCACAGTGTTTTCAAAGTATTTCTTTCAGTTTCATGCCGGAGTTACGTATCTTGTTTCAATCACGTGGTATGATTTAAACAGTTTGAGAGTTGCATGTGTGTTTGATTAGCACATTCACCTCGGTGTTCGGAAAGCTTTGGCGCACGTTTAACAGATGGTAAAATAAGTTTGTAGACAGAGCATTTATGTTTGGGGTTTTGAACATGCTGTGTTAAAGTTGGGAATAAGGGTGTAACAGCACAGTGGGTTTTTAACCTTGGGTGATAGTATCTGTCGTAGCGTTTTACTATTAGGTTCTTGGCGTAAATTTTTCATAAGGCATGAAATCCATTGTTTTCACATATGCATGTAATGTTTCTTATTTTTAGAGCACAAGCATGTATAGAACGCACTGTTTTTCAGTTTTTTAATTTATTGGACGCATGATGGTGGCACTTTAAGGACATTAGAGGGTTTTTATGCCTAGTAATAACAGCACAGATGATCCTGCCATAGGTATTTTTTGATTGATATGTGATCTGTTTTATCGTAGTTACCCCTGAGGAAGGGCAAAAGATGCCCAAAATGCATTGGGTTTTAATATTTAGGTCGCGCCATATGGAAAGGTGAATCCCCATGCACTTTCAAAAAGCCCGGATGGGCACATGTTGAACTTTGTGACAAATTTTGTGTATGAACATGCTGGATTAATATGGATTCTGGATTACACATGATGAAATTAAATGGATAAAAAGTGAAGAAACTGTTTGAACTCATTTGTTCGCGCATTCTAGCTGTGCTTCCTGCATTAGGACCTGACAAGACTCCAGTCTATTTTCATCTCCAAAATAAGAACCACGACTTCTGGGCTGGCCTTCTGTTTGCAAGTAAGAAAAAGAACGGAAAACAATTTTGGTTGATGGTTAACCATGCAACAATTGGAGGCAAGAGGGGCTCCAATGGAATTTTTCAAGTGACAACAAACCTGGGGCTCCTCTACCTCCGCACCTACTGTCAAGTCATCATCCTGTCGCTCCAAAAGTATCAAAGACCCCTGCAACTGACATGCTTAGCAAATGGAGCTGCAAAAAGCTGTGCAACTAGCGCAATGGAGGAATGCTGTGGATTGAAACTGGCGCGACTGAAAGATGGGTCATCGTGCCCAAACATGCTTCCCACAGCCCTTTTTACATCGGTTCTAACATTCTGGGTTAAGGCAATGTCACCACTGTTCGTATTCTGCCTCCTATCAAATCGAATTGCAGACTCTTGGGAGAGGATTCATTATTTAGCCAATTTTCAAAGGAGGCTCGAAATCGGATCCTCGTCATTATTACCTCATTGCGTTTATCACCAGGAATGCCAAGCTATTCGCTAGCCTTCTGCTTTATGGCCTCTAAGCTTGGGCAGATGAAGGCCAAACCATTTCTAGAAATCAGTGTGGTTTCAGAGACAACTGTGGCACTATCTCAAACCACTATAAAACCATCAGAAGTGGATCTGCACTTTACTCCTGTTTTGTAGACTTCAAAGCTGCGTTTCACAGTATCCCTGGAGGCTCCATGTGGCGCAAATAACAGGACTGGGGCGACTTACAGACATCAATTTAGCAGTTGTACACAAACACCTGGGTGCGGGTCAAACTAGGAGACAGTTCGTGCATTTCAAGGAAGATCCCCACAAACACAGGTTTGAAGCAAGGATGCGTCCACACTCCTTTGCTTTTCAATTTATATATTGCCGATCTGTTGGAGACCCTAGATAAAATGAATTGCCACCCACCCATTCTGGGAGGCCAATGTATGACCCACCTACTTTATGCAGACGACCTTGTACTGCTCAGCCAAACCAAGATCCGGCCTCCAGCCTAAATTATCAGTGTTGCACGCTTACACTGTCAAGAACATGTTTGCGATAAACCATGCGAAAACCATGAGGGTCACATTCGGGAGGAAAACAGCAATTCATCTTAATGGAGAATGGCTCCAAGATAGCCCTGAGTACAAATACCTGGGCATCTACCTGGACAGTCAAGGCTTGTTCAACTCCCATCTGCATTGTATGAAAAGCAAAGCCACCAGGCTCATGTTCGCCCTTACAATTGTTGCACAGAAATTACTGGGACCAAGTCTAGATCCCCTACTCCAGGTGATGAAAGTAAAAATCGTTCTTGCACAATCCTATGGGAGTGAAATCATTCTGGGTAGGGAGGCCACCGCAATGGATAGTCACATCACACAAATCTCCAAAGCCTCCTTACATTTACAAAGGAGGGCGTCCCCGGCCCAATTTAGGCTCACGTTCAATAGATTAAAGCAGTGGTTGGACAGAAGCAGTTCATTCTTAAACTTCTGCCATAGGCTTATATCTGCCTCGCAAGACTTTATGCATGGCTTAACCTGGCTCGGCCTAACAAGCTCAGCATCCTCCTCCTACAAGTTCTATTTTTGATGACAAACTAATGGAATTTCCACTCACAGAAGCATGGGGTAAGCACCTCTCATAGATGCCTAACAACAATGAATGTGTCCATCTGTAACGAAACTGGTGCTCATGTAAAGCACTCTGATACGATACCTGATATCTTCGGGTCTAGTTCGCGCTATATAAAACTCTAAAAAAAAAAAAAATTAAAAAAAGATGTCATTCAAAAAGCTTACAGCAGTTACCGCGAAAAAGCTGTCATGGCTAGAGGAAATAACAGCACAGAGCAAGCGTTCTCATGCTTGGTCAGTAATGAACTCCTACATCCCCCTAGAAACAACAGAATTATATTACCTGCACCTACCCATTGTGGATAAAAGCCAGGCTCGCTGCACTTAGACTGGGGGAGTGGAATATGCGGGGTCACCTCCTGGCATGGCTGCACACAGAAACCCAAGATGTAATGTGCTGACTTTGTGGACTGGATAAGGAAACTATTATTCATATTCTATGCATTTGTCCCTTCTCCTTACAAAGAAAAGTTCTTCTCTGCAGAGATTTTGTTCAACTAGGAGTTCAAACCTGCCATCAGGCGGTAATCACCTTCTTGAACCTGAATAGCACCTCATTAAGCATCAAATCAGTCAAAGTCCTCCTGATGGCCACAGCAACACCGGATTCTGCAAATACCATCCGTGTTGCAAATCTTGGTCCATAAAACCTGATCACCTCCATGCACAGTTCATATGCAATATCTGAGGATTCAAGGGATAATAAGCGGCTCCCATTGCTTCGTAGCTTTTCTACTTGCTTCAAGCCCCAAGTCGATCTTTGCTTGATTCATCTCTGTGCAGCTGCCATTTAATCTTGAGACAACTGTGCTACCTGCACCATCACTTTTTGCATCTGTTTGGGTCCTTCACACGAACTGCTGCGGAACCCTTGGAGACCACATCTAAGACATCCTAGGGATGAATTTTCATTGTCTTTGCACACTGAACCTATTTGCGAAATACTAGACGACATCTGAAACAACCCTGGGTCACTTCTCCGCTGCATTTTGCACACTGCAATTTCCTTTTCCACGCTCAGAATAAATGTCATAATATCCCAAGATGGTCTCTGCTTGATACATCTCTGTGCGCTAGTCATTTAACCACAGTACATTTGTGCTGCTTGCACTAGCACTTTCTTCGTTCACTTGCACTCTCTAAAATATACTTTTGAGGCGTGCTTTGAGACAATATCTGAAGCATCCTTAAGACAATCTTTTATTGACTCTACTTACTGCACTTTGTGGAAGGCCCGGAGACATCATCTGAGGCAACCTTGGAATATTCCTTTATTGCCCTTTGCATATTGCACTTTTCTCTTTGGCACCAAAAACGAAGGTCATAATATTCATGTCACAGACCAAAATGCTGCTTTAGCACCATGTACCTTCTCTTGTTCTATGTGTTCTCATAATGACTATTCTCGTTGTAATTTTTGTCTTGATCCCACACCAATGAGATGTTTGCCCTCTGCACATTGCACTTTTGTCTTTGGCCCCAAAAAGGAACGTCATAATACAGACCAAAATACTGTTTTAGCACTTTGTACTTTCCCTTGTGCTATGTGTCTTAATTACACACCAATAAGATGTTTGGTTGTTACGGTTTTAATTAACTGCACAAAAAATTGCTACATTACATTACTCTCAGAGGACTGCCTGCTTCTGTGACCTGCTTTGAAATCTGTAAGACTGATTTGCTGTACCTGGAAGAGCTGCTTTGCTGCCTGGAGCCTGCCTTGAACCCCAGAGGTCAGCCATGCTGTTGAATACTGCATCTCCACCTGAAACCAGAACTACCATAGTGACTCCCAGGGCTAGTTTGTTGGCCTCCTGTTCAGATCCCAGGGACACAAAAGGCTCCCGCCATCTTGAATTTGCACCTGGACCCAGCCTGAGTGAGTCTGGAACCCCCAAGTGGTGTCCCACCAGTCCTGGACCCTTGGTTCTGGTGCTAAAGATGCCCACATGCCCAAATCTCAAAACTGAGGATTTAGAAATCTTTTGGCTAAAACCTGCTCTGAGAACAAGGAGGAGACTGGGACCAACCTTCTCGCCTATCAGCCCAAGGTGCATCACCGGTCGGATTGACTCTGCAGCTTCTCTCGCTACATTCATCTCTGCAGCAGCAAAGCCTGCTTGGCTCTCCTTTGCCAAAGGGGTTTCCAGCTTCGTGGAACTGTCGTCAGCTACATTGCTATACCTTGTCCTGCTGGAGATTTTCGACTTCCAAAAAAGAGACTAAGGGGCCGATTCCGATTTGGGCCGGAAAACATACCGACCGTCTCGGTACGGGAATTTAGTCCGACCGACTCGGACCGGCGCCGCACGACCCGGGTAGTACGATGAAATGCATGTGAAATCTGACAGACTCGGACGGAATACAAAACGACCGACCGAGCCGGACGGAAACAAGCCATCCGGCCGGGAAATCACGCGAAACGAACTGACCGACACGCACTCGGATTGAACCCGAACGAAACGTACCCGCGAACTCCGACCCGCGTAGTACGATGCTGTGCGTGCAAAACACGACCGACTCACCCGGAGCACAAGCCGTACGACCGACACGCATACAAAACCCAACCGAAGCAACCCAATACTACGCGACCGACTCGGACGCCGCATATGAAACCTAGCTGACACACAGCGGGAACGAGTCAGACAAGATCGCACCAGACAACTGCAGCGTCCTACTCGGACACAAGAACGACTCCTACATGCACCAAAAACACCAAGGAAAAATTATTTTAAAAAAGGGCCAAACAAGCAACCACAAAGCCAATAAATACAGGGAGGAAAAAAAAATGGAACAAGGACACACCTCCAACTCCACCTACATAAAGGCCACAAATCCCTACCATGATCCTTTGCAAATTCCACTGACCTGCCAGCACACAACACCATCACACAGCAACCACAGACACACTCACAGCTCATACATCACACAAGCCACACACCATTACCACACCTACATATAGCACCCTCACACACACCCAGCTAAACCTACATTCACACCCCCCCACTTGCACACACAGACACATCAATCACCACCACCACCCATCACCATGCCCCCAAAGAAGAACCATAAGTTCCTAGATAGTGAATTGGAAGTCCTGGTAGACGAGATCCTGAGGGTAGAGCCACAGTTGTTTGGTACATTGGTACAACAGACCCCCATGTCGCAGAAAACCAAGATGTGGGCGAGGATTGTCGACAGGGTGAACGCACAATCACCATGTTTGCGCACAAAGGAAGACATCCAGAACAGGTGGTATGATGTGCGCAGGAGGGTCCGGGACCTACTCAAAAAGGACTACCTCCTCAGCCAGCACACCGGCAGTGGCCCTCCTGCAAAACTAGTATACCTCAGGCCCTGGGAAGAGAAGGTGCGGGCCATCCTACCACCAGTGAGCTCACTGAAAGGAAGGAATTCTGTGTATGCTGGTTAAGTCAGTGTAGCCAATAGCATGATGGGAGTGGTAGTCACAGATATTGCTCAGCCTCACAATTGGCCCATCAACACCACCCTGAACCATGCTCACATCACAGGGAGTGGAAAAGGACTCACAAGATGGCTGACACTGGGTACTGCTGGGGGGAGCACAAAGCCCTGCTGGGAACTGTGCAACACCCAACAGCAGGACACCACTGACTGACATCCTGAAAGACAACTTGCACTCCCTGCAATGGAAGCACGTTCCATGGTGGGATATCTGGCTGGGTGGGAAGGAGGACTCACAGCACTGACCATAGTTACAAGGACCTCCCCTCACACACCCCCTCAACACTAACTCCACATAACCCACCTGGGAGAATGCAATGCCTCACATCCTAACTGAAGATCCCACAAAGAACCACCACCCTGGGTTATGCTGTGTGAAGCACAGGGACACTCTTGGGACTTGTAGCCAAACAACTGCCAGGACAACACTCCCAGCCATCCTGTCAGCACAGGCACCCCACCCCACAGGGAAGCAGAGTCAAAAGGAAGAAAGGATGGGCATGCTGGGAAGGGGGGTGGAGGCAATAGCATGATGGGAGTGGTAGTCACAGATCAACATCTCACACCCACATGGCCCAGCAAGTTAGCACTGAAGCATGCACACCTCACAGGGAGTCAAAAGCCACTTCAAAGATGTCTGACACTGGCCACAGCTGTGGGGAGCACAAGGCCCTGCTGGGAACTGGGCACCAACAAACAACAGGACCACACTGTCAGCCATCTTGCCATTGCTGTCACACTCACACACAGTGAAGTCCAGTCAAAAGGAAGGAAGTATGGGCATGCTGGGAAGGGGGGTGTAGGCAATAGCAGGATGGGAGTTGTAGGCACAGATATTGCTCACCCTCACAATTGGCCCATCAACACCACTCTCAACCATGCTCACATCACAGGGAGTGGAAAAGGACTCACAAGATGGCTGACACTGGGTACTGCTGGGGGGAGCACAAGGCCCTGCTGGGAACTGTGCAACAACCAACAGCAGGACACCACTGACTGACATCCTGAAAGACAACTTGCACTCCCTGCAATGGAAGCACGTTCCATGGTGGGATATCTGGCTGGGTGGGAAGGAGGACTCACAGCACTGACCATAGTTACAAGGACTTCCCCTCACACACCCCCTCAACACTAACTCCACATAACCCACCGGGGAGAATGCAATGCCTCACATCCTAACTGAAGATCCCACAAAGAACCACCACCCTGGGTTATGCTGTGTGAAGCACAGGGACACTCTTGGGACTAGTAGCCAAACAACTGCCAGGACAACACTCCCAGCCAGCCTGTCAGCACAGGCACCCCACCCCACAGGGAAGCAGAGTCAAAAGGAAGGAAGGATGGGCATGCTGGGAAGGGGGGTGGAGGCATAAGCATGATGGGAGTTGTAGGCACATATATTGCTCACCCTCACAATTGGCCCATCAACACCACTCTCAACCATGCTCACATCACAGGGAGTGGAAAAGGACTCACAAGATGGCTGACACTGGGTACTGCTGGGGGGAGCACAAGGCCCTGCTGGGAACTGTGCAACACCAACAGCAGGACACCACTGACGGACATCCTGAAAGACAACTTGCACTCCCTGCAATGGAAGCACGTTCCATGGTGGGATATCTGGCTGGTTGGGAAGGAGGACTCACAGCACTGACCATAGTTACAAGGACCTCCCCTCACACACCCCCTCAACACTAACTCCACATAACCCACCTGGGAGAATGCAATGCCTCACATCCTAACTGAAGATCCCACAAAGAACCACCACCCTGGGTTATGCTGTGTGAAGCACAGGGACACTCTTGGGACTTGTAGCCAAACAACTGCCAGGACAACACTCCCAGCCATCCTGTCAGCACAGGCACCCCACCCCACAGGGAAGCAGAGTCAAAAGGAAGGAAGGATGGGCATGCTGGGAAGGGGGGTGGAGGCAATAGCATGATGGGAGTTGTAGGCACAGATATTGCTCACCCTCACAATTGGCCCATCAAAACCACTCTCAACCATGCTCACATCACAGGGAGTGGAAAAGGACTCACAAGATGGCTGACACTGGGTACTGCTGGGGGGAGCACAATGCCCTGCTGGGAACTGTGCAACAACCAACAGCAGGACACCACTGACTGACATCCTGAAAAACAACTTGCACTCCCTGCAATGGAAGCACGTTCCATGGTGGGATATCTGGCTGGGTGGGAAGGAGGACTCACAGCACTGACCATAGTTACAAGGACCTCCCCTCACACACCCCCTCAACACTAACTCCACATAACCCACCTGGGAGAATGCAATGCCTCACATCCTAACTGAAGATCCCACAAAGAACCACCACCCTGGGTTATGCTGTGTGAAGCACAGGGACACTCTTGGGACTTGTAGCCAAACAACTGCCAGGACAACACTCCCAGCCATCCTGTCAGCACAGGCACCCCACCCCACAGGGAAGCAGAGTCAAAAGGAAGGAAGGATGGGCATGCTGGGAAGGGGGTGGAGGCAATAGCATGATGGGAGTTGTAGGCACAGATATTGCTCACCCTCACAATTGGCCCATCAACACCACTCTCAACCATGCTCACATCACAGGGAGTGGAAAATGACTCACAAGATGGCTGACACTGGGTACTGCTGGGAGGAGCACAAGGCCCTGCTGGGAACTGTGCAACAACCAACAGCAGGACACCACTGACTGACATCCTGAAAGACAACTTGCACTCCCTGCAATGGAAGCACCCTTCATGGTGGGATAACTGGGCTGGGGGAGAAGGAGGCCTGGATGGCAACCAAATACCACCAATGCTGGTCATGCACACACCTCAACATACACATTGACATGCCACAGGTTGGCAGGACAATGTGCTACACCAATATCACTCTCTGACTGTCACAATTTAGGAGAATGCAATGTCCTGGCCCACATCCAGAGGTACAGTCACAACTGTCAGGTGTTTGAACAATTGATGCCAGTAGAAACATAACATACAATCTGTGTCTCTCCCCAAAACAGGTGATGATGGGGACACAGCAGCAGACAAGGAGGAGTCCCTGTCCCAGGCTCCGGGGAACACTGAGCTCTCTGGTGTGGATCAGCCACTGCACTCCTCGGATGGCGAAGAACCAGCTGGACCCTCCGGTGTGTGTCATCATGCAGCACCAGCAGGACCAACATCTGCACCCCCTGCACCCACCCCTCCAACAACTGCCAACACACAGGCCACCCCTGCCAACACGGACAGACCAAGGACCACAGATGACAACAGCGCAGGGACCCAGGCCCAAACTGGAGCTGGTGACAACGAGCCCAGGAACAACACCCAAGTGGGCCCACGGTCACCTGTGTGTGCCACCGCAGGTCCTGCACGTGTCGCCAGGGGTGGTGGGAGGGGTGGTAGACATAGGTCGCTCTTTGCAGAGGGGTCTGGACTGCATGATGACCCACAACTGGCACGCATCGCGGATGCGTACCAGACTAGCACCGGAGAGGTCAGCCAGGTAGTGGGGATCCTCAAGGACATACAACAGCAGCAGGCTGCCCATCATGCCCGCTTGGACTCCCACATGTCCCGTGTCGACACACACATGTCACATGTCGAGACACACATGTCACGTGTCGAGACACACATGTCTGGCATGGAGTCCAAGTGGGACACATTGGAACAACTGACAGCGGTGCATAGGGACATACTGACATGCCTCCGCCAGATCAGCACCAACATGGCCTCACCTCCCTGTGTGCCCACAACAACTGCTGCTGAAACAACTGCAAATGCCACAGGGAGGGAGGAGGACTCTGGCAGAGAGTCCCCTGCACCGCCGCAGCCTGCACCTGAGGGTCCCCCCCCCAAGAAGAGGGGCCGTCCGAAGAGGCCAAACTGAGAGGCCGATGGCCATCTACATCCCCCAGGAAGCCATCACATGTTCTGGAATTTTCCTCTGTGTGCAAACTGCACGCCCTGTCGAAGCGAACCCAACTCTCCCACATGACATGGGGAGCCCTAGTTGGCCAAATTAATCAGATGACTGTGGACTTTACTCTGGATATTTCAGCTACCAAGACTTCCAATACACATGGGAACTTTGGATTCCAATTTCTATGTACAGTACCCACCATCCTGTGCACCATCCTCACACCTGTATGTAAATAAACTCACCAATACACCATATCTGCCTCTGTTGTGATTCCAACGTGGTTTTTGGTCATGTAGATGGTGATCTGCTAAATGACACTGTGCATGCTAACTGCTACAGCAAGTCCAACACCGTCATGTCAGTCATGGCGACGTGACACATATGAGGTAGACACACCACTAGGGCCACACAACACATACACACCAGGGCCATCAGACTCATCACCTATACTGATGCTGCAACTAAATACAGTGGAATGCACAGACACGCCACCTATTCCCATCACTGTCAACTAGACTACAGGTGCAGTAAGCAAATGTCAGTCAGATGTGTGACTACAGACAACGCACATCCCAAAGTGAAGCACAGGTTTATTACACATTTGCAACATGTTGTTTCCACTACAAATGCAAGCTAATCCAACCTGGCTGTGGCCACAAAGTCAAAAATTCAGAAGATAGACAGTCCAGGGGTGTGTGGCACATCACCTGTAGGGAAACAACTGCTTCCACCTTGGAAGTTGAATCATGGATTCGGGGGATCCAAGTTGATCAGACAACTCCGGCAGCACCCTGTGAAGGACAGACATGACACAAGGTCAAAACCACTGAAGAACAGCACAGAACGGCAATACTCATGTCTAATACATGTCACGAGATAACTACACAAAACCAAGTTAGCATGTCAACACTGTTGGGCAGTACAGACCACCTGCAAGGACACATCGCTGCACGCATCCAGTCAAGTAGCACATGGCCACACTCAAACAGCACCAGAGCACCACACACACATATCATGCAAACTCAAATCATTTACATCACAACCCTCTGGAGACTCACATTCAGCTGAAGAAGTTGGTGATGAGCTGTGTGCGGACATCACCATCATCATCTTCACTGGCATCGTGACCCAGGCCAGGATCTTCCACAGGTGGCGGACGTTGGTCATCGTCATCCAGGATGAGAGGCAACTCCTTCCGCACTGCCAGGTTGTGTAGCATGCAGCAGATGATGACAATCTTGCACACCTTTGCTGGGGCATATGGGAGGGCCCCTCCTGTCTTGTCCAGGCAGCGGAAGTGGCTCTTCAGGAGACCAAAGGTCCGCTCAATCACCCTCCTCGTCCGACCATGTGCCTCATTGTAGCGCATCTGGGCTGGTGTCACAGGGTTCCTGAGGGGTGTCAGCAACCACGGCATGTTGGGGTATCCCGAGTCACCTACAGACAGACAATTGCACATTAGCCGATTTGAAAATGTGTGCGGAAAACAACATAGCAGAACACACACAATGGTACAAAGTCAGTACACACCAACAAGCCAGGCACGCTGGTTCGGCATCTGTGACATCATCCTCGGGATGCGACTACTCCTCATCACGTAGGCATTGTGTGCCGAACCGGGGAAATGGGCACACACATGTGAGATGGTCATATCTGCAAGACATACCACCAAAGCATTGATCGAATGGTAATGTTTACGGTTCCGGTATGCCTGCTCATGTGTCTGTGGTGGTATCAAAGCCACATGTGTCCCATCAATGGAGCTAATTACATGTGGCATCCTCCCCAGGGCATAGAAGTCACTCTTGACGTCAGTGAGTCGTTGACGTGTTGGGAAATAGATGTACTGGTTGAGGTATCTCAACATTGCCCCCAAAACATTGCGTAGCACACGGCTGAACATAGTCTGTGATATCCCACCAGTAGTTGCCACAGTGTGTTGAAAGGTACCGGTGGCAAAGAAGTGTAGGGCTACCATCACCTTCACCTTGGGGGTCAGCGCTGTAGGATACGGCCGGCCAGGCTGCAAATGTGGGTACAACTGCACTGCCAAATCCTCAATCAGCTGCCTGGTGAAGCGGTACCGTCGGATGCTGTCACGTTCCACCATCGTTGCCAGGTCTGGGAATGGTCGATGGACAGCAAGAGCCCTGCAGTGCATAGGTGAAGAAAGCAAGATTGTCAGTCACCCCACCTATGTGCCGTTCACCATACTCAATTTCACATGATACATCATCAACAAACACAAGTACTTGATGTGTGTGTCGTTCCGTTTGGACATATATGGCACCTACATGGACATCATCTAACATCTCTATTCAACAAGTGTTGACAACAGGTTCCAGGGTGTGCTATGGGACACCATTAGGCTGTGTCATAGTACCCATTAACTGCTCTCACGTTCCTCACACATACCACAGTGACATGTCTGGAAAGATGCTCCACAGGCATCACAGCTCATTGACAGGTAGATTCCCAGGGACCCTGTCTTGCCACATGGACACTGGCATGACATGGCGTCTCATGTACACGTCAGAAAAACTAACATGATACCCACAGGTAGTGGCCCCTGTAGCCTCTGCAGGACAGACATGGACGTCTGTGACACACACACACACCATCAAAGTTCATGCACAAACCACGTGGATGTGGAGACTGTCTCCCATTGTGCACATGGAGTCAGAGACATGTGATACACAACATGCACACAGACTGTGGAGGGACATCACTATTGTTGGAATGGCCCACCATGTGACGTACATGCCTTCCCACATGTGAGCCTGGGGGTATGTGACATGTCATACACATACACAACCTGGAAATGTGACCATGACACATGCTCAGAAATGAAAAGTTGCACACCACAGTGGTCAGGTGCACAACACACAAAGGACCCTGTCCCCATGAACACGTGCACAGCCTGGGTGTGTCTGTCCCCAAGTGCCACCCCAAAATCCACATGTTTACCCCCATACACAGATAAGGTTATGCTGCCACACATGCCTTATATACAGTGTGGACTGGGTGTGGTGTTGTAGGTGTGCCCCTGAGTCCCTGGAAAGTAAATGTGGCTGGCATAGATTCACCAGTGACCAGCATGGTGACATATGCGTGTGACCTGTCCAGGGACGCGTTGTAGAGCAATGGACCAATCGGTGTGCCCGGCCGGCCCATTGCATTGTATGTGAGCGGGTACGCGTTGTAGAGCAATGGACCGATCGGTGTGCCCGTCCGGCCCATTGCATTGTATGTGAGCGGGTACGCGTTGTATGCCTGGTATGCGTTGTACAGCAATGGACCGATCGGTGTGCCCGGCCGGCCCATTGCATTGTATGTGAGCGGGTATGCGTTGTATGCCTGGTACGCGTTGTACAGCAATGGACCGATCGGTATGCCCGGCCGGCCCATTGCATTGTATGTGAGCGGGTACGCGTTGTAGGGCAATGGACCGATCGGTGTGCCCGGCCGGCCCATTGCATTGTATGTGAGCGGGTACGCGTTGTATGCCTGGTACGCGTTGTAGAGCAATGGACCGATCGGTGTGCCCAGCCGGACCATTGCATTGTATGTGAGCGGGTACGCGTTGTATGCCTGGTACGCGTTGTACAGCAATGGACCGATCGGTGTGCCCGGCCGGCCCATTGCATTGTATGTGAGCGGGTACGCGTTGTAGGGCAATGGACCGATCGGTGTGCCCGGCCGGCCCATTGCATTGTATGTGAGTGGGTACGCGTTGTATGCCTGGTACGCGTTGTACAGCAATGGACAGAACGGTGCGCACACATTGGCTGGGGCCTGGCATGGCAACGGACGCGTTTCGAAGCTCCAACGAGTCTGATGCAGTGAATTCAGTTGGCCAGCCACAACAATGTTGCAAAATCATGGGTGTCATGAAGTTGAAGATTTGAAGGATGCTGTGGGCGTGTATTAGTGCTGCTATTCCATGGATTGGTCAAATTCAGAAGATGCAAACGACTTGGACCTATCTCTTTGGACACATGGGACAGTATCTGCCTCTGGAGCACACATATAATGCTGGCTGTTCCCCTGAGAGCTCACTTGCCTGCACTACATGCTCCAGGACGACATCTGCCACCAACACTGCTGCTGTTTATGCATCATCTGGCTCCTGCAATGGCACGTACTGTGGAGAGAGCCCCAGCCTTCAGCCTTGAGGAGAACCAGGCCCTGCTGGACAGCCTCCTTCCACAGTACAGCAAGCTGTATGGGAAACCAGGGGAGCAGGTGAGTGTGCTGTCCACTGCCTCACTAATTGTGCATGTTGTCTGACTAGCAGGGCTTTCAGTGTGCACACCACTGGCTAGCATGCCCACTGAGTGGTTGTCACACCCCAAAGTGTGTAGTCACATGCACTGAACTGGTACAGTGCAGTAACAGTGCATTCCAACTAGGTTTACTTCCCATGCAATGATACCATGTAGTGACTGCTGGCAAACTGTTCATAGCCATTGTTGCACAGCCTGTGTACATCATATGCCCCTGTGATTGAGACATGTATATCCAACTGTGTGATGCACGTATATGTTGCATGTGTAGTAATGGCCTTTTCACTTTGTCATCCTCACAGGTTGATGCCCACCAGAAGCAGGAAATCTGGCTGACCATCGCCCGGAAAGTAAGATCCGTGGGGGTCTACAGGCGCAGGATCCGCAACTGCCAGAAGAGGTGGCAGGACCTTCGTGGCTGGACCGGAGGATCGCAAGGGTCCAGCTGAAGCTGTCGCCTCCTCGCAGGAGGGGCGGACACCGGACCCTGACCCCCACATGCTCCGGATCCTGGCGGTGGTCTTCCCTGACCTGGATGGGCATCTGAAGGACAGACAGCAGCAAGGAGGGGGTGAGTCCATGACTGCACTGTGCACTTTGTCTGACATGCTATGTGCCCTCCTCTGGCCTGGTTAAACTTCCACAGTACATCAGTCATGTGGTCCAGGACCCATGTCCCTCATTTGTGACATGCCCACTTCTCCTCTGATACGCATATGTGTGGCCCTTATAGTCAGGAAATTGTGTCATTTGGGGACTGTGTCATTGCATTTAGCTTTGCTCAAGCTGGGGGACAGCATTTGTTCCCGTGACAATGTTGTGCGATTCATGGGTGGGTCAATAGCTTACACAATGCCTAAGTTCTGACATGTAATGTGGGTGTAACTTTGATATGTGGTCCGCTTGCTGCTCTGACTCACCACATGTCCCTGGGGAATTTGGCACACACCCATGCTGCTGGTGGGAACAATGTTTGGGCCTCAGGAGTATGTGTATCCAGTGTGCCTCACATGCTTAGCCACCTGCCTACTGTCCAGGACTCATCCCTCTTACAGGTGGAGCTGGACAGTCATGCCTACACCAGGGAATGCAATGCACTCTGTACTCCCACTCCGTGTATCATCTGGCATGTTGTGATCAGTGTAATGTACCCTCAGGTGCCTGCCTCTGTCTCATTGTGCTGTGTCTTCGTTGTCAGGACTACTGGTATGTTTATCGGTTAGGGCTCAGCATGCCATCTGAGATGTGACCATGATAGACGATACTTCTGTGACTTATAGGTGTCTGATCACTTGACTGTGCACACAGGTGTTTGCGACTGTGACTTTCAGTCAGCTGTATTGTCATTCACAGCACACTGTGAGGTGCTCATGTTCAGAGAGTTGTGTTTCATGTCCCCCATATGTCCAGTTGGTATGATGTGGACAAATAGTAGTACAGATGATGTGGTATTTGGTGGATGGACATGTGCACTTGTCAGTCACATAACTTGCATTCCCCATGCCCTCGGATTGTGACACAGTGCAGACTGTTGTTGGCTGGCTGCCATGGCCATGTGACTTGAGACAGTAATGTATGACTTTGCACGCATTCCTGTGTCATGGCATTCAACTTCCTGAGACTGATCCTGCAGGGGAGTGACATGTGCAACATGCACCCCATTGTGGCATTGACTATCCGGACATGGGTGCATCATGGTGTCTGGTGCTGGTATGCATCACATGCATTTCTATTTAGACTCTGGCCATCCCTTTATCCGGACACCTGCACTGACTCAGTGGCAGGAGATGTGATGTGTGCATGTTCACATACTTCACCGTGTTCCCTGCAATGTCTAACAACTGTGTAGGTGGTGCATGTGTCCACACTGGGGTCTTACCATCAGACAGGCACCGGACAGATGGGTGCAAGGGCAGGAGGGGTGTGAGTCCCATGGTTGACCATCAGACTGACAATTGGCTTCCCCGAATCTGTGTGAGGACTTTAGGCAATGTTCAACTAAGGATGCCAGGGCTTGCTCTGTAATGTGCTGTACTTACTGTGGTGTGTGCGGTCAGTGCAGGTGACTGATGTTTGTCTGTTTCCCTAATTGTTTGCAGATACATCCACGGCCACAGGAGGGGACAGCTCCACGGACCAGGAGGAGCAGCGGAGCCAGACTGGGTCAGCATCCGAGGACTGGTCAGAGGGACCCAGTGGCACGGAGGGCGAGGGGAGCCACACTGAGGAGTCCTCAGCACCATCCACCTCAGCTGAGGACCACAGCAGCTCGGAGGATGACTCCCTTGTGGAGGCGGGTCTCAGCAGCCACCAAAGGACAGCTAGTCTGTCTGGCCCCGCCACCACCACCACCGCCCTCCCATTGGCTCCCATTCCTGAGGTCCGTGGAGGCTCCCGTACTCGGGAGCGTGTCTCCTTCGTGCCAGGCACCGCAGCCCCTGCCCCTGTGTCCCCTGCTGCCCTGAGTGAGGAGTCTGTGTACCTCCTTCGGCAGCTCCATGTAGGGCAGACAGCAATGCTGAGTGTCCTCCATGCACACACCACTCTGTTGACACAGCTGGTGTCGTTCATGGAGGGCATCTCGACGGGTATGTCTGCTCTACAGAGGAGCAATAAGTCCATGGACTCCTCCCTGACGGAGCAGTGTCCCTCCTCCAACAGTCCCTCACCCCTCCCACCTCTGCCCCATCCACACTTCCTGCCCCCTACCTGTCCAAAGCACATGCACACCTGCACAGTCACCCAAACACACAGACACGAGCAGCACAGACACACCCAAGAGAAAGGCAAGACGTGCACACAAGCATCCTCAGGGGACTGATACCACAGACACAGGGGATGGGGAACACACACACACACAGGCAACCACAGTCACTCCGCAATCCTCAAGATCCTCTCCCTCCAAGACCCCTTCCCTTGCCTCACCTGCAACCCCACCTGATCAGCAGCTCTTCCTCAGTGACCTCGGCCTCTTCCCCTCCAATCCCGCTGATCCAGCATACGGGGGAAGAGGAAGTCCACCCACACAGAGGGGAGTGCCCCTCGACCCCGGACACCCTCCCCCAGGCGCAGGCAGAGTGAGCCCCCCACCCGCAAGTCCCCCCGGTCCCGGAAGAGCAAGACCCCTCCACCGCCCTGCAAGTCAACCACCCAGTCTCTCACCTCCATCCCCCAGGCCACCATTCCACAGGTTCCACCGCCACACCCTGCCCCAGGTTCCCCCACACACCGATACTGCATCCCCAAACTGCTTAGGCCCTCCCCCCCTGCCACTTGCTCTTCAACCCCCAAACCAGACGCTCTGCCTGTTTGTGCCACTGGTGTGGAGACTGTGTCCCCCCCTCTGTCCTGCCCAGCTCTTCTGCCCCCCCTTCCACTACCTTGGAGTCATGCACTGCGGTGGAGCCCACAACCACCCCATCTGACTCGGGCACTGCATTGGGGACCCAGTCCACTCCATCTGACCAGCCCACTGCAGTGGTTGCAGCACCAACACCATCTGACTTGAGCCCTGCGGTGGTGCCAGCCCCCCTGAGTCAGACACCTCCACTGCAGTTGCCGGTGACACTCCTGCACCCACCTCCCCTTCACTGCCTCCTTCTGGCATCCCCTGATCCTGTCCCTGCGGTGCCTGGCCTGCCCCTCGTATGCCCCTCCAAGGGGGATGTCCCCTGTCCGTACCTGTGCAGGCAAGCAATTGTTGACAAGTTGTCACACATCACCCTGTTGGGACTGTATATTTGGACTGGCCATTGGCCTTAGTTTATTTTGGACTTTTGATTTGAGTTGCACACTTGCTGAATAAAGCCTATTTTTGTTTACTTGTGGTTAATCTTTGGAGGTACATGATGTAGATGTGTAGAATCATGCATTTGCTGTTGTAATAGTGTTCAGATCAGGTAAATGAAGTTTTGCTGTGATGGGCTCCATGTGGTCCATGGGATATGTGTCCTAATCTAGTCTGGATCTATAGCATCCTTTGCTGCAGTCTGAGGGTGTAATGTTCAGCATTTGACACAGGGATGTACGTTTAGCATTTGTAGATTACCATCTTTGTCCTACACTGATGCACATCTGGTGGGCTTACCACTGTCCAATGTTCCTAGTACCCTGACTGTGTGCCCGTCTCCAATGGACATGCAGTTTAGCACATCAAATTTGGAGGACTCATCTGTGTACACAGTGCAAGTTGCTTGACACGTGTCTTGGGTGTATGCAGATGACTGACGTGACACTCCCGTGCCCAGGCTGATATGAGCAGAGCCTTCAGTGTGTTGTAGTTGTTGACTCACTGACCGAGTGTTCTGCTGACATGTTTGAGTCATGCACAGACAAGGTTTGGCACAGCTGACCTTCCACAGGAGTGGAGTGCCCTCATGGCAGTGCGTGATTCCGTGATATAGGCTGTGCCCATGTTGTGTAGGCATGGCTGTGCGTGTTCCCTTCTCCTTTTCCTACACAGGCTGTGTCCCTACAGATGTTCCTGTTTGTGATGCTTGCTGAGTTGTTCTGTGTTCATCCAGCATCTTGGACCTGGTTACTCCGGGATGTGGGTGCATGGCAAACTAATGTTCATGAGGTTGTCATCCCTAGTTGTCTTTGTTGTCAGGGCTGGGGATGTGGGCAAACGCAGATGGGACACAGTCAGGATTCCTCTTGGCACTTGTTGGTTACACGAGTAATGTGATTTTCTGTTTGTGTATGCTTTCAGTGATTGTGACACGTTGTGTGTGTGACTGCTGCCACTCCTCAGGGTCAGAGCTGCAATGTTGGAAGTTGTCTATGTGTGTCCTTTGTGGGTCAGCTTGGCTTCTTCATTGGTGTGTGACTGTGGCCAGGATCCCATTGTTTGGGGTGGATTTCACGTCATGCCCATGTACGGCATACTGTGCAGTGTGTCAGACATTCACATGTATTGTTGACTGGCCATGTGTGATGGGTTTCTGCACCTTATTTCCCCCCACCACCCCTGGGAATGTCATGGGTGCATGTGCAATGTCAGCAGTCCATGTGAGCTTCAACGCTGCACATTGGTGGAGTTCAAGGTGTGTGGCGTTGAGTGTGTGCAAATGTGAGTTGTTGCATGGCTGGGGCACTACCTCCATATTTTCCTTGGCTGGCAGGCCGTGCTGAGTGCTTTGTGCTTGTATAGGTGTGATGGTAGTTTGTTGCTCAGGACACATGGCTGTGGTTCACAGTGTGGATGATATCTACCTTTGTCATCACAGTGTGATTGTCATGCAGGCTAGTGTCACCACAATGTGGGGTCCCTGGGGGAGTGCTGTGGTGGTTCGGTCTCTTGCTGTGTGTGTTGCTGTTCCTACAAGCTTGTGTGACATGTGTAATTTGGGCTCCCTCTCATCTCACAATGCCTGTTTGCCCACATAGGGGAATCCAATCCATGAGTTACTTTTGTTTGTGACTGTGTTGACATCTGTGTATCAGTGAATCTGGCCTCCTCATGGGTTGTGTGTTTGCCTGGGGACACTGGCACACAACCCCCTCACCTGTTGTGTATGATATGCAGTGTGAGTCTGCCTGTTTGTGTTTGTGCTTTTGCACCACTGCATTGGCATATCTTTAGTTTGCCATTGGCTGTATGTTGTTTGTTGGCTTTCCCCTGCTGGCCCTGGGACTGCTAGGTCATCAGTCAGCACATTGATCATGGTTAGTATGTCCCATTGCTGCCATGGTATGGTATTTGTTCACCTGACATCTACAGTCTCCACAGGATATCTACATTTGTGTGTCCATTGGTGCAGATATGTGGGTCTGCATTATGATGCTCACTTCTGTCATTGTGTTATTTGTGAATGTAGACAATGTGGGCCCCCATGGCTGATGTTTGTGTGCACATGGCCAGAACGATGTGTCATTGGCACTGCACTGCTTGCCTCACACAATCTATGTTGCTATGGGACACAAGCACTACAATGCCACTGTAGTGTTTGGTGTTGTGTGGCCAGGAATAATCCCTGCAGTTATGTTTTTGCAGCTTTCACCAGGACTACACTTCCCTTTTGGGCACTGTGGTGATGGGGCTTTGGGCCCCATTGCCACACTGTTCAAAATGTGCTTCAGCTATGGAGCACACACTTCCCTTTAGGGCACTGTGGTGATGGGGCTTTGGGCCCCATTGCCACACTGTTCAAAATGTGCTTCAGCTATGGAGCACCCACATACCTTTTGGGCACTGTGGTGATGGGGCTTTGGGCCCCATTGCCACACTGTTCAAAATGTGCTTCAGCTATGGAGCACACACTTATCTTTTGGGCACTGTGGTGATGGGGCTTTGGGCCCCATTGCCACACTGTTCAAAATGTGCTTCAGCTATGGAGCACACACTTACCTTATGGGCACTGTGGTGATGGGGCTTTGGGCCACATTGCCACAGTGGTCATGGTCTGCTTGCATTGTGTAGGCCACACACACAATTATGTGTGACACATGTGTTAGGGGGTCACATTGTATGTTCAATGTCATGTTCAGTGTTGTATGCATTTGACACAGACCACACACGCTTGTCATGGTGTTGGAGGCTGGGATGTAATTTACAGACAGTCCTTATGTGGGAGTATGCTAGTTGTGTCATGCATTACCCGTCCTATGAGTAGGAGTGGTTGTAGTGACAGGCATCCAGCCCCCCATGAGTGGTGATGGTAGTAGTGGTAGGCATCCATCCCCCTAAGGGTCGGTATGGTAGTAGTGGCATGCATCCAGCCCCCCCTGGATAGGGGTGGTGGTAGTGACAGGCATCCAGGCCCCCCTGGGTAGGGGTGGTAGTAGTGACAGGCATCCATCCCCCTAAAGGTGGGTATGGTAGTAGTGGCAGGCATCCAGGCCCCCCTGGGTAGGGGTGGTAGTAGTGGTAGGCATCCAGGCCCCCCTGGGTAGGGGTGGTAGTAGTGGTAGACATCCAGCCCCCCATGAGTGGGGATGGTAGTAGTGACAGGCATCCAGGCCCCCTGGGTAGGGGTGGTAGTAGTGGTAGGCATCCAGCCCCCCATGAGTGGGGATGGTAGTAGTGACAGGCATCCAGGCCCCCTGGGTAGGGGTGGTAGTAGTGGTAGGCATCCAGCCCCCATGAGTGGGGATGGTAGTAGTGGTAGGCATCCAGCCCCCCATGAGTGGGGATGGTAGTAGTGGTAGGCATCCAGCCCCCCATGAGTGGGGATGGTAGTAGTGACAGGCATCCATCCCCCCATGAGTGGGGATGGTAGTAGTGGTAGGCATCCAGCCCCCCATGAGTGGGGATGGTAGTAGTGACAGGCATCCAGGCCCCCGTGGGGAGGGGTGGTAGTAGTGGCAGGCATCCAGGCCCCCCTGGATAGGGGTGGTGGTAGTGGTAGGCATCCAGCCCCCCATGAGTGGGGATGGTAGTAGTGGTAGGCATCCAGCCCCCCATGAGTGGGGATGGTAGTAGTGGTAGGCATCCATCCCCCTAAGGGTGGGTATGGTAGTAGCGGCATGCATCCAGCCCCCCCTGGATAGGGGTGGTGGTAGTGGCAGGCATCCATCCCCCATGAGTGGGGATGGTAGTAGTGGTAGGCATCCAGCCCCCCATGAGTGGGTATGGTAGTAGTGGTAGGCATCCATCCCCCTAAGGGTGGGTATGGTAGTAGCGGCATGCATCCAGCCCCCCTTGGATAGGGGTGGTGGTAGTGGCAGGCATCCATCCCCCCATGAGTGGGGATGGTAGTAGTGGTAGGCATCCAGCCCCCCATGAGTGGGGATGGTAGTAGTGACAGGCAAACAGGCCCCCCTGGGTAGGGGTGGTAGTAGTGGCAGGCGCCAGGCCCCCCTGGATAGGGGTGGTGGTAGTGGTAGGCATCCAGCCCCCCATGAGTGGGGATGGTAGTAGTGGTAGGCATCCATCCCCCTAAGGGTGGGTATGGTAGTAGTGGCATGCATCCAGCCCCCCCTGGATAGGGGTGGTGGTAGTGGCAGGCATACATCACCCTTAGGGTGGGTATGGTAGTAGTGGCAGGCATCCAGGCCCCTCTGGGTAGGGGTGGTAGTAGTGGTAGGCATCCAGCCCCCAATGAGTGGGGATGGTAGTAGTGGTAGGCATCCAGGCCCCCCTGGGTAGGGGTGGTAGTAGTGGTAGGCATCCAGCCCCCCATGAGTGGGGATGGTAGTAGTGGTAGGCATCCAGCCCCCCATGAGTGGGGATGGTAGTAGTGACAGGCATCCAGGCCCCCCTGGGTAGGGGTGGTAGTAGTGGTAGGCATCCAGCCCCCTATGAGTGGGGATGGTAGTAGTGACAGGCATCCAGGCCCCCTGGGTAGGGGTGGTAGTAGTGGTAGGCATCCAGCCCCCATGAGTGGGGATGGTAGTAGTGGTAGGCATCCAGCCCCCCATGAGTGGGGATGGTAGTAGTGGTAGGCATCCAGCCCCCCATGAGTGGGGATGGTAGTAGTGACAGGCATCCAGGCCCCCCTGGGTAGGGGTGGTAGTAGTGGCAGGCATCCAGGCACCCCTGGGTAGGGGTGGTAGTAGTGGCAGGCATCCAGCCCCCTATGGGTGTGTATGGCTTTGGTGTTGGCCATCCCACCCCTATGGTTCTGCTGTTGCTGGTGTACGTTATTTGTGCATCCCTATGTGTGTGTGACATATTTCGTGTACGTGTGGTTTGTTAGTATTGTTGGTGTTTGACTTACAGTCTGCGCCGTACGCGTCCGTGCCGGTCCCGGTAATAGATGTAGAGTATAGGTAGGACCTGCGCAATGGGATTCATGCTTGGATCGTCTCGTTCGGGTTTCTCGTGTCTTCGAGTCGTACTCGTAGCAGGCTTGTTCGTCTCGTAGCCGTGGATCGTCTTGTGGCGCGAAACAGAGCTTATGTACGGCTCGCCCGGATGCTCAAACGTGCCGGACGTAGCGACGAGTTCGGCGCGTACGGAAGACGCATCGTACTAGTCCGGCCGGAAGGTGCTATGTATTTGGTTCCGTGCGACTCGATTCGGCGTTTACGAATCCGGCTCGGACGGGGTACAGGAGCTGGAATGGGTAAGTACGGCTCGCTCGGAATCTGGGCTGTTATGCGCATCGTACTTGTTCGTTCGGTAGAGTGTTCGAGTCGGTCGGAAAACACGCGTTCGGCTGGTATTTTTTCCGGACGAATACTGTTAGGTGCGCTTCCTGCCGAGATCGGAATCGGCCCCTAAGTCAGAATGTGGAAATCTTCACTGCGGCTTCGACTCAAGGTTCCCCAATGTGACGTTCCCTCCTCAGACACCACCGGCAGCCTGATGTACTTTACTTTCTCAGAATTTATTTTTCAAAATTTCTTCTAAGTCTGAAGGTAAGCGCTGACCTGGTCCAGTCCACTTCTTGTATCAGAATCATGTTCCATTGCAGTTGGCCATATTTTTTTACCTTGACCCGGTCTTGCACGACTAGATGCCCGTCATTGGCGTTTTGATCTTTTAGGTGCTAGTTTTTACAAAAAATGTTTTTTAAATTCATAACTTTGGTTCTACTGATACGATTTTTGTCATTTTGATATCAAATAATTTATTAAAATGTATTCTATTTTTCTAAAATGGAGTGGGATTTTTCTTGTGGTGGGTTTTCACTTTATTACTGTTTGTGTGCTACATAAATACTTTACACATTGCCTCTAATTTAAGCCTGACTGCCTTTTGTAATACACTCTCAGGGTTAAGCAAAGGTAAATTTAGTGACTTTTTGTGGTTCACCCTGACTGGGATTGTGGCTGTTGCTTGACCAGGGCTCACAATCCAGTCAACCAACAACCCAATTTCCCACACCTGCAATGTACATTTCATCAAAGAGAACCCCACCTGCGAGGAGAGGACCTCTAAATATGGCAGGCAGTCTTTTACAGGGGAGCGAAGGTCAGGGTATCCACTGGCCTGGGGGGCTGATGGTCTCCCTGCCTAATATAAATGACCCCCTAAAGCTTTTTCTCTTTAAAAACATACAAGCTGAAAATTGCTTTCACTTCCCATCTATTTTAAAATACTTTGAATTCAAATGATTTACATGCTCACCTGTCCCTTTTCAAGTGAAAGAAATAAATGTTAAATCTGACTGAAAATAGTATCAAAATGTTTGTTGCACATTTTTATATGCAGTAACATTTATTTTATGTTGCTCTTATTTGCTGCTTCACAGCTCTAATAAAAAGATGAGATGATCACAAATCTCACATGCCATGTCACACATTTTATTAATATGCCTCTGACATCAGCTTGAACAGATGAATGCTTCATAAAGCATCCCATTCCATAGTTTGTATGACATGGCATTACATGTCATTCAATGTTGAAACACAATGTGAAGAGTCACATTTGAAAAACACAACATATTTAATGAAAACTCCCTTGAAGATGCTGAATATTCCCTGCATCTTACACTCAGGGACAACACCAAATAGTTTATTAAATAATAATGCCTGTACATCTCCAGAGAAGCCTGTGAATCTCACCCATTTTGTATGTTGATCCACCACGATAGTTCCAACTGCTCTGCCCAAGCAATCAGTAGTACCCAGTCCAAATCAAATGACATGTTGGGCAGCACCCTGATTATCCCAGATTGTTTGAGCCAGGCTGGCCAGAAATTCTTCAGGCACTGCCGGCAAGATCTTGCTGACTATGTCCCAAACTTTGGGAAACATTTTGGAGAACAAAACTTATCAACCAATGAAAAAATAATGAGAGTGAGCTCTGGATCTGCGTGTAAAGGCACAGATAGAAAGGAACTGACATCAGCGTGCAGAGGTTAGTTGCATTTTTTGCTAAGTCTGTAATGCTGGCCATGTATGAGGAGCAAAATTAAAATAAGACAGAAGAACAAGTTACTTACCTTCGCTAACGATCTTTCTCTTGGATACTCTGTCTAACCATAATTAGAACATTGGAATGTTGAGCGCTCCATTGAAGACAATGGAGTGCTCTGGGCTACTAATGGCCAGCAGAAGCCGGAGCATCAACATTCCCATGTCTGTTCACAGCTGTTGCTGTGAACAAAGGCCTCATGGAGCCCAAGGGAATTTCAATCCCCCCTCTGCTCCGTGAGGCCTTTGTTTTACAAATTAGAACATTGTGCCCTCTAGGGACAGAATGTTCTAATAGCATTAGAGCCCGCCGTAGCGGGCTCTACCAGCCATTAAAGGCCCGGTCCCTTGTTAAAGGCCCTCACAGATTCCTAAATTGCAACCATTTTAAATTACAATTGAGACCATTTCACAGAATTGGGAGGCGGGAGGGCAGTGAGGAATCTGTGCTTTATAGAATATCCACGAGGAAGAGTGTTATGGAAGGTAAGTAACAGGTTCTTCTGATCATGGATAGTTCAAACTATATAGTCCTTACCTTTAGAATACATAACAAAGCAGTACATCCAAAAGTGGTGGGTCTGTGGAATGGCTCAGATCAAAAAGTCTTGCAGGACAGAATGGGTGAAATGCCATTCCTGTCGGCCTGGATGTCAAGGCGATAGTGTTTCATGAGCATATACGCACACATCCTCTTTGCGGCCTTACAGATATCCAGAGCAGGCAGTCCTACTGCCAAAGCAGTGGTAGCAGACTTTGTCCTGGTGGAATGTGGCCTCATTCAATTTGGAGGATGCTTTTTGGCCAATGCATTAAAGATCTTAATGTAGAGGACTATCTACCTTGACAAAGTCGTTTTCTGCACTGCCTTGCCTATCTTTGCCCCAGAGAACCCTACAAAAAGCTGACTGCCTACCCGATGGTCTTTAGTACGATCAGTATAAAAGATTAAAGCCCTTTTGGGGTCCAGCTAATGAAGTTTCTTCTCCTCTGTCAAGGGGTGAGAAAGAATTTTGGGAGGGTGATGTGTTGCCCAACGTGAGAAGGAGTCATAGCTTACTGCAAAATGGCTGTCCTCGTTCTAAAAACCAGTTTATTTGGGAAAAAGGTGGTGTAGGGTGATCGGACCAAGAGTGCTGCAAGTTGATTCATGCGACAAGCTGAAGTTATCGTGACAAGAAATAGTCTTCAGCGACCGGAGACGTAGTGGACAGCTGTGCATTGGCTCAAAGGAAGTGCATATTTGAAAAGCGAGGACAAAATTGAAATCCCTATGTGACATCACATGTGGTTTTGGGGGGACATATGTGTCAAACATTTTATAAATCTCATCACAAGAAGTGTTGTAAAAGATGGTTGATCAGGCAAATGCAAAAAGACGAAAAGGGCTGACAAATTACCTTTAATGCTGCCCACTACAAGCCCCTGCTGAGCAAGAAACAAAACAAACAAAAAGACATTAAACCACTTCCGACAAATGTCTTGACACTGCACATTCTAGATGGTGGTGAAAAGATCTAACCAGGATTCCCCACACTGTTGGGAGATGTCCTGCACAACTTTCGGATGTTACTGCCATTTGTGAACCACCACGTGCTGCCAGCAGAGTATCTCTGCCCTGGCATTCAAAGACACAACTAGGTGGTTCATGATAGGGAAATGCCCTGGCACTCCTGCTAGCTTCACAAATGAGGAGCCTCTTGATGCATGACCCATGACCCCACCCTGTACTGCTTGTTGCAATAGCACATGATGGTGATGTTTTCTGAAAGTACCCGACCCAGCCTCCTTGTAATGGATGGCAGGAAATATTTCATTTACAAGGGAATGACTTGAAACTCCAACAGGTTGATGTGGAGTTGGGTCTCCACCATAGCCCAGAGTCCACCTCTCCAAGATGCCCTCCTCAACTCAGCAGCAATGCACCTGACACCACTGTCAGCTTTGGGT
The DNA here is from genome assembly GCA_963921515.1 of Calotriton arnoldi. Lineage (NCBI taxonomy): Eukaryota > Metazoa > Chordata > Amphibia > Caudata > Salamandridae > Calotriton > Calotriton arnoldi. The sequence continues at coordinate 426,454 of CAWUFW010010610.1, read as the reverse complement.
GTGGTAGGGAGAGGGGTCCATGCTGATCTATTTACAGTCGAGCAGCAATCACTGCAGATCTTGTGCCGTCTTTTCGGAAACATGGATGCAATCTGACAGGTTCCTCTTTTGCTGGGCCCACATGGGTTTCAGAACCCACTACAGAGCCGGCATATGGCACCTGGCATAGTCGATGAGCAGGAGGCCCAGAAGCCTCAGAGTCACTCTCACTGAGACCCTGGACTGAGCCTGAAACAGGGGGATCATAACCTGAATGTTTTGTAGGTAAAACATGAAATTCCCTTTATCCAGAAAGGCTCCATTCAAAGGGAGCCTCTGAGAAGGAGTTGGGTGTGACTTCAGCACGTTGACAGTAAATCCCAATTATGTCAGTGTCTGGAGGTGGTCCAAGACTGACTGTTGCAAGCCTGACTTCAACAGCTAGTCATCAAGATGGGGAAAAACTGGAATTCCCAACTCCAATGTGTGCTGTGACCACCGCCATCACTTTTTGAACATCCGAGGGGCATTGGTGGGGCCAAAAGGGAGCACAGCAAATTGAAAATGCTGCTGGCCTACCCTGAACCCCAAGTGGCATCTGTTGAACTGCAGAATAGGTACATTAAAGTAGGTGTTTTACTGGTCCAAAGCCACCATCTAGTCACCTGGATCCAGGGCAGACAGAACTTGGGCCAACATGAGCATCTTGAATTTGTCCTTTCGAAGGAAGGCGTTTAGAGGGCAGAGGTCAAAAATAGGATGAAAGCCTCTGCCCTTCTTCAACATGAGGAAATAGCAGAATTAACAGCTAGTCACTATTATCGTGGCAAGAACGCTCTCTGTGACCTCTTTGGCCAAAAGAGTCTGCACCTCTTAAAGAAAGATGGACATGTCTCCTTTGAAAGCTGCTCTGATGTGGGTGAAAGTCAGAAAGGAATGGCAGGGCATGGCCCCATTGAACAATCTGAAGGACCAATCTTTTGGATGAAATATTTTGCTCCCTAGGAGGAAATGTTTGATCTTGCTTCCCACATTGTGGTCGTGTGCTCCCTTGGGAAAATTAAAGTGGTTTGGAGGCTGCTGCTGTAGAAGCTGGTGACTAGGAAGGTTGTTGCCTCTGGTTGCCTAAAGGTTGTCTACGTGAACCCAGTCCTGTAGGATTAGGGCATCTTTTTTGGAGGGGGGAGATGGGCCTTGGCTCTGCTGGGGCACCAAGCCTCTGTAGTAGCCCCAAATGGAATGGGTTTACTAAAAAAAAAACGGTCTTCAGGTTCTTGTGGAAATCAAGAAGTGAGGAGGAGGCTCTAATGTGTAGCTGAAGGTCGTTCTACACTTTAGGAGTGATGTAGGAGAAGGCTCGACTGCCAGATCTAGTTTTCCATTTGTGTGGGATTTTTGCAAGTAGGAGTGTGGATGAACAGAAGTGTTTGGAAAGTTTGTGAAAACAGATGCAATTGCTGGTTTGTGCTGGTCCAGGGTTATGTAGTGCCTTGAACGTGCTGGAGCATGGGTTTTCTCTATCACTTACCAATCATAAACCCAGCGTACAGGTTGATGGATCTTTGATGTTGACAGAGATGTAAGGAGCTGAAGTTAATATAAAGCATTACCAATTATCATTTCTTTTAATTCAGTCAATCAAGAGCGTGTGAGTTAAAGGGTTTTATTTTCAAATCTTTAAGTTATTCATTCTTTTATTATTGTATTATCTTCCAAATCTCAGCATTAAAAGTTGATATATTCAATCGATATTTGATAATGTAGTAAATCAATATATTAATCAATAATGACATTGATACAATAATAATGCAACAAGCATTTTCCATAACAAAACTCCCCTATTCTAAATAAATCAAAATTAAATGCGGGAAAGGTGTCAGTTCAGATACCCCTGAAGGGACCTGATGAGAGAATCAAGCATAAGCATGAAGCTTTAGGATAATAAGTAAAGTATTCCCAACTCAAGCAATTAGCAGAAGACCAAGAAATAGGCTAAGACTTTTCATAAAGAGATGTCTAAGATACCTAGTAAAGAGTCTCCTCTCAGAGAGTCTGGGATAAGTGACACACACCTACTGCTCTAACTAGTCTAAGAACATGCACTAATATAAATGCACATTTTCTATGTTGCAACATTAATATTCTTTATTCTTCATGTTGACCAATAAGATTACAACATGCTCCTGGGAACAGGTTTACTCCCCATCTTCTCACCAACCAGACTACAATAGTGTCCATGTGTCCTTGAATGTTGCGACACATTCTTTTTTGTTTTCTAAAACTTCTTCCCATGAATCATCATCCTTGTCGTCTGCATCTTTTGCTGTGAGATCCTTACTATCAGTCATCTAATACAAAAAGCGGCTATTCACTAGCTAATAAATAGCAGCTTCCAAAATTGCAATGTCTGCAGAAAAGAGAAGAAGACATTTTGCACAAACAACTATTCAATGTGGAAAAGAGACCTTTCAGTATTAATATATTCTATTATTGATTCACAGCATCTTCAGTAATGTCAAGTTAAGAACCCATGCTTCATTTCTATGTTACAGGCCTATAGTTTTTAAGTATGGTTGACTACTACAATTTTTACATTTAGCACATTTTTTTTTTAAATGTAAGCTCTGCACATTATTTTTTCATAAGCATTTTGCCAATGACTAAATTTGCAGTAGCAAAAGTGTGGGTGAGGAGTTTGAATTATGCTCCTTTGTTAATGGGGCGCCACTGGAGCTCCTTCAGGTGTGGTGTGATGTGAGTGTGGTGAGGGAGGCTGAGAGTGATTAAGGCTGCCAAGTTCTGCATGGCCTGCAGCCTTCTGGTGAGTTTTTTGTTTATCAATAATGGTACTATCACCACCATTGCCCCCACCACTAGTGCCACTATTAAAACCACACCACCACCATTAAGTAGCATTAGTATCACCATTGCTACTACAAGCATCACTACCACCACGACTAATTTCACCAACACCACCATCACCAATTCCACCACAACTTTTATCACACACATCATGACCACTATTATTACTTTCACCACCATCATCATACTAGCATCACCATTAACAGCAACATTACTACTAAAGAAAATAGATTTGGTAACCAGGTATGAAAGCAAACACAAGGGTCGCTCTGCAGACAGTAGCGGGATAAATTATACAGCAATAGTAAAGTTGGTGCTACTAGGAGAGGAGGGTCGGTTACCAATTCAACCCCAAATAGTCTCTTCAAAGAAGAGAACACAACAGCAACAAAATTCCTATCCGAGCACACAAAGAGTAATGAAATGTCAAGATTGCTCTTAGAGACACAAATATAGTCTTAGTCCACTTTTAATCCGAAAGCACCAGATCCTGATCAATGTTCAATCCAAATTCTTTTTACAGCCAGTAATCCATATGATACAGTCCATATAACAAATGTTGGTTTCTTCAGCAGTACATCTCCATACAGCCAACACGTGTTTCGTCGTAAGGTAATATAAACCTCAACTTCTTCAGGGCTGTAATTATGAATACACAGTATCACAATAATGAATAAGCATTGACAGAGACAGAACAGTCGCCATCCAATGTGTCACACTGGATATTGTCACAGAAATACATCCCAGTAATTGGTCCGTTATGGACCAGAAAGAGGGAAGCCATCACCCACCATAGACAACTGTTAGGAGATGATCAGTGTGCAGGAAAATAGTGCCACCCAAAACAAACAAAGAAAGTGAAAAGTGCTAAAAGCCAGATAATCCAGCAAAAAATCCAGTCAAAAAAAGGGGGAGGGGGTTGATAAGGGAACTATTAAAGAAATCAATCCGTATGGCTACCAGCAACCCAACACCATCCAGGGTCAGAGCCACAAAAAAGGGGAAAGAGATAGGTGAAAGTACAACATAGATAATCACCTTTCACAAAATTGGTAACAGTGATATGTATCTATGGTCCTTCCGTGCCGTCAAACCGATCCTTCAAAAAAACTGTAATATCGACCTATGATCTGAAACAAATGCCCATTAGTAATTCAGAATTGTTTAGGGCTATACTCTGTTAAATCTCAAAACCATAATAAGTAATAGTAACCTGTAATCAATAGTGAATATCCCACGGCTTGATTCCACTTGTATTAATGATCCAAGGACTATAGACGTAGCAGCAATGTGTGAGCTGAGGTAAGAGCATAATCGGAACAAAGTGGAATAAAATGTCAGAAATTGCCAACAGGAGTCAAACGTGTACTAATAATAAATGGAGTGATAGCCACTCAAAAGTTTACAATCGCCCCACTAGATGTAATTAAAAAAAACACCATCTCTAAAATATCCCTATTCATACACATCTCCGTATCCTTCGATGTATAACCTCAAATATCAGTGAATAATAACTCCAATGTAAAAGCGTGTATGGCAATACTTGTTCACTCTCTGGCGTGCTGCCATTATGTTATGAACTACTAAGAATTAAATGGCATTGCGTGTAAATGCCGCAGTAACACATATACAGACCATCATTACTCAGGCGCAACAACATGCACCACATATCACTTTAATTCGTAAGAACAGACTCACAAACAAATAAAGATTCTTAATACACAACTTAATCTACAATAAAAGAAACGTGTACCTAGGCAAGTATGGCATGCATTATTTAGCATCGGTGGCAATAGAGTTTAACTTATGGAATGCAGTATCGCGAAGTACCCAGAGAGTGTTCCGTGGCATGGACCATGAGCGCAATTTTTACAACTCAATAAATACGCCTCAAAAGGTCATGTGTCCAATGCGCTCTACGAGTGTCAGCGCCATCTTAACGCTATACAATGTGTCGTAAATTCCCAAAAAGCGTATAAATTAACAGAAAACGCAACATACGTCCATGTGCACGGTATATAGACCAAACAAGTCCACAAGCTATCCCCATACATAAAAAAGAGGGACGTTCCAACGTGTGCGCAAAAAAAAAAGAAGAATAGTAAATACGAGACTATATTCTATGCCACAGTTGAGCAACACTAGAATCACGTAGCTCCGAAATTGAGATCCAGCTATTTGGCAGCCCAGCGCCATCTTAAGAGGACCAATAGTTAAATGTAAGATATAGAGAATACTATAAAAACCAGGTATAATCGAAGGTTTAAGTTGTAACCATAAGACATAAAGACAGAAAACTACTAAGTTAATAAAGTGCCCACAGTAATTTTACAATTTAAAAGTGATAACGTCAGTCAACTCTTACAAAAAAGTAAAAATGCAAGAGACACATAGCCCATCCAAAGGCAACATTATCAGGTGAGTCTACCCCCGTTACAATATGAGAGGATCTACAATGTATCTATGAAACCGCTATATAATCCAATAGCTTGTCTTAGTAACAATCTGATAGAGAATCAAAAATAAAGTCGAAAAGCTGACATCAAAGAAAACATAGACCGACTGGTAGGTGAATACTCCAAATGGGAGTGTAGACTACCCAGTATCAACCATGTCAGGGCATGCGAGAATTTAACAACAGAAAGGTAGTACCAATGAAGGGCATGATACCCCCATTGGTAGGAGGAGTGAGGGAAAAGAGGTATAAAGGAGAGACAAATTTAGAGAAAAACCAAATAACCATATAACAGGACATGGTAACAACATTTCCATCATAACCTCTCATTAATTAGTGTAGTCCAAATGATAACATATTTCAGTTAGCTAATGCATCAATACTTATATCAGTTTAAGCAGTAAAAACAGTTTGTCCAATCCATCAATTCCAGAAACCCAGATATTTTCAGATACTTAATAGTTACATCATCATAAAAACATAGTGGAGGAGTATAACAAGTTAACATCCCACTGCAAACGATCTCAGAGTGTATAACATGATCAGTCCCCAAGGAAGTATTGTAATTCAATGTCAATATTAATACCAAGTTCCACTGCACGAAGTTTCATTATCCAAATAGCTTCCCTACGTCTTATTTGGAGCTACCTGTGAGCACCACGTATATCGTTCCTCACATGGTCAATTCCATTGAAGCTGAATCTGTGGATATTCGTACCAGGAACACTTTCAAGTGTATGCAGCACAATTGGATATTTTGTGTCATTATTTTTCAGTGCCTTGAAATGTTCAGCAATTCTTTCAAGCAGTGGTCTGATCGTGCTCCCAACATAATTTTTTTACATGTGCATATAATTACATATACAACGAATCTTGTGTCACAGTTGAAATACATGGGTATAACGTGATCACCTGTGTTGTTAAAATTGAATTTTAACACTTTATCGACTGCCCACCTGCATATATTACACCGCTGACACTTATGAAAACCTTTGATGCGATCACTCAAGAAATTACTTGGTCTCAAAAGTCCTGGGTAGCTGGGACTCATCAAGTTCGCAATAGTAAGACCCCTCCTAAAAGTAAGTCCAGGGGTCATGGTCAAGAATGGTACAAGACATCTGTCTGACCTGAGTATATGCCAATGTTTTTGTAATGCACAATAAAATGTGTTGGTATCTGGATGGAAGTTAGTAACCAATCTAATTTTATCTATCTTATCCAATTGACACTTCTGTGCAGGATTCAATGTATCTTCTTGCGACAATCGCTGTACTCGCTGTGCTGCTTTGTCTAACGTATGTTTGTTATACCCTCTCAGTGTAAACCTTTGTTTCATATCCAAAACAGTACTCTTAAGCTCACTGCTCTCTGTACAGTTTCTTCGAGCCCGAACCATTTCCCCATAGGGGATGGCATTGATCTGAAATTTGGGACAACAACTAGATGCATGCAGTAATGCAGTACAGGATGTGCTCTTTCAATACATCTTACTGTGGATCTTGTCACCACATTTCTGTGACGGAAAGTTCTGAAATCTATGTGGGACCACAAACTTCCACTCACCCCACATTCTTCAAAATCTCCCGATAAAAATGGTACCTCACTTGTGTGGGTGGGTCAAGTACCGCGACAGGCAAGGGCCCAAAACGTATTGTGGAGACATCAAAATGACCTATCACAAAACAAACTGGTTTGGCAAGGGGGCACCTGGGTTTTTGGCCCCGGGCTCAGCAGCCATCTAGGGAAACCTACCAAACCCACACATTTCTGAAAACTAGACACCCAGGGAAATCCAGGATGGGGTGACTTGTGTGGCTCTCACTAGGGTCTGTTACCCAGAATCCCTTGCAAACCTCAAACTTTGTAAAAAATAAACACATTTTCCTCACATTTCTGTGATGGAAAGTTCTGGAATCTGCGTGGATCCACAAAATTCCATCCACCCCGCATTCCCCAAAGTCTTCCGATAAAAATTATACCTCGCTTTTGTGGGTAGGCCTACTGCCCGCGACAGGAAACGACCCAAAACGCAACATGGAAACACCACATTTTACTGGGAAAAGTGACTCTTTCTTGGTAAAGTGCCTAGCTGTAAATTTTGAACCCTTGCTCTGCCGGCACCTAGGGAAACCTAGCAAACCTATACATTTTTGAAAACTAGACACCCAGAGGAATCCAGGATGGGGTGACTTGTGTGGCTCTCACCAGGTTCTGTTACCCAGAATCCCTTACAAACCTCAAACTTTTTAAAAAAAAACACATTTTTCTCACATTTCTGTGATGGAAAGTTTTGGAATCTGCGTGGATCCACAAAATTCAACAAAGTCCTCTAATAAAAATTATACCTCACTTGTGTGGGTGGGTCAAGTACCCGGGACAGGCAAGGGCCTAAAACCTATTGTGGAGACATCAAAATCACCTATCACAAAACAACCTGGTTTTGCAAGGGGGGCACCTGGGTTTTTGGCCCCGGGCTCAGCGGCCATCTAGGGAAACCTACCAAACCCACACATTTTTGAAAAGTAGACACCCTGGGGAATCCAGGGAGGTATGGCTTGCATGGATCCCCCAACGTTTCCCTACCCAGAATTCCCTGCAAACCTCAAATTTAGCTGAACAAAAATCACATTTTCCTCACTTTTCTGTGTGGGAATGTTGTGGGATCACTGGGCTGACACAAATTTCCTACCACCTAGTGTTCCCATAGGTTTCCCGATACAAATGGTACCTCACTTGTGTGGGTAGGCATAGTGGCTGCAACAGGAAATGGCCCAAATCGTACTGTGGAGACTTCAAAATTCTCTATCACAAAACTACCTGGTTTTGCAGGGGGGCACCTGTTTTTTTGGCCCCAGGCTCGCGGCCATCTAGGGAAACCTACCAAACCCACACATTTCTGAAACCTAGACACCCGGGGGTGTCCATTGAGGTATGGCTTGCGTGGATCCACCAACGTTTCCCTACCCAGAATCCCCTGCAAACCTTAAATTTAGCTGAAAAAGATCACATTTTCATCACCTTTCTGTTTGGGAATGTTGTGGGATCACTGGGCTGACACAAATTTCCTACCACCTAGTGTTCCCCCAGGTCTCCTGATAAAAATGGTACCTCACTTGTGTGGGTAGGCATAGTGGCTGAACAGGAAATGGCCCAAATCGTACTGTGGAGACTTTAAAATTCCCTATCATAAAACTACCTGGTTTTGCAGGGGCGGCACCTGGTTTTTGGCCCTGGACTTGCGGCCATCTAGGAAACCTACCAAACCCACACATTTCTAAAAACTAGATACCCTGTGGAGTCCAGTAGGTATGACTTGCGTGGATTCCCCAACGTTTTCTTACCCAGAATCCCCTGCAAACCTCAAATTTAGCAATATAAATCACTTTTTCCACACATTTTTGTGTGGGATCACTGTGCCGGTACAAGTGTCCTACCAACTAGTGTTACCCTTGGTCTCCAGAGTAAAATGATACCTCACTTGTGTGGCTGTCCAATGCAGAATCCACTAAAAACTTATTTTTTACAAAATGTAGGGCTTAGAATTTGCGGTGCTATACATTTAATCCCTATGTTTTTGGCTCTTCCGAGTCACAGGCCTTTGGCCCACCCACACAAGTGAGGTATCATTTTACTCGGGAGAATAAGGGGAACGCTGGGTGGTAGGACATTTGTGCCGGCACGGTGATCCCACACAAAAATGTATGCAAAAAGTGATTTTTTTCAGCTAAATTTGAGGTTTGCAAGGGATTTTGGGTAGGGAAACATTGGGGGATCCACGCAAGTCATACCTCACTGGACTCCCCAGGGTGTCTAGTTCTCATAAATGTGTGGGTTTGGTAGGTTTCCCTAGATGACCGCGAGCCCAGGGCCAAAAACCCAGGTGCACCCTCCCCCCATGCAAAACCAGGTCGTTTTATGATGGCAATTTTGAAGTCTCCACAATACGTTTTGGGCCCTTGCCTGTTGCGGGTACTTGACCCACCCACAAGAGTGAGGTACCATTTTTATCGGGAGACCTGGGGGAACGCTGGGTGGTAGGAAATTTGTGTCAGCCCAGTGATCCTACAACTTTCCCACACAGCAATTTGAGAAAAATTTGATTTTTTCCTCAAATTTTGAGGTTTGCTGGGTAGGGAAACATTGGGGGATCCATGCAAGCTATGCCTCTCTGGACTCCCCCAGGTCTCTAGTTTTCAGAAATGTGTGGGTTTGGTAGGTTTCCCTAGATGGCCGCCAAACCCGGGACCAAAAACGCATGTGACACCCCTTGCAAAAGCAGATCGTTTTGTGATAAGGTAATTTTGATGTCTCCACAATACATTTTTGGCCCTTGCCTATCGCGGGTACTTGACCCACCCACAAGAGTGAGGTACCAATTTTATCGGGAAACCTGAGAGAACGCTGGGTGGTAGGAAATTTTTGTCTGCCCGGCGACCCTACAACTCTCCCACACAGAAATTTGAGATTTGATTTTCTTCATCAAAATTTGAGGTTTGCAGGGGATTCTGGGTAGGGAAACGTTGGGGGATCCATGCAAGCCATACCACCCTGGACAACCCCGGGTCTCAAATGCCCTTTGTCCCAAATGTCAGGGCTCTACTGTAGGGCCTTTCACTGGCCCTCTGGCTGCCTTGGCAGCAAACTCACTGCGCGCCATGCACTGGGGCGTGGAGTGTGTCTCACCCCTTCCTCCAGAAAGAAAGAATGCCCCGTGTTGCGGCTGCCTGCGCTCCTGCTGTGCAGCCGAGTACAAAAATGAGCCCTGGCACTAACTGTGCCACTGAAGCCCCACTCCGGGACTCCTAAAACGAATTGGACCAAGCCCCACTCCGGGACTTCTAAAACGAAATGGCCCCAAGCCCCACTCCGGAACTTCTAAAACAACAGAATGCCCCCAATCGAAAATAGGCACAGGCACCACAGTGCCTCAGGGAGTGCAAACTTGGCTCCGGTCTACCCCCACTCACCGGGGCTCTGTTACTGGACTCCTCCACATCGGGGGGGAAGGCACCGACAATGTGCCTTGGGGAGCCCCTCTCACCTGGGCTCTCTGGTGGATTTCTTCCGGTAGCTGGGCACATCGCAGGACTTCAGCCGGGAGCCCTCGAGGCTCCAGGCCTCCTGCCGGTCTCCAGGCAACATGCAGGGCTTCCATTTCCTCCCGGGAGTCCCGCCCACAGTCAGGCACAGCCCTGCCTGACTTCCTGGTCGCACTCTGAGCGGTGGCTTCTCTTATCCTCCGGCGGCTTCTGGTACACAAAAATAAATGCGGGGTGGGCTCCCGCTGTACCGATGAATGTACCGGCATGCGGGGTAGGCTCCCGCCTCTCAAGGGCACACAACAGCGGGGTGGGCTCCCGCTAACACGGCATAAAAGCGGAGTGGGCTCCCACTACTGGATGCACAAAAATGCAGTGGAAATATACACAAATGCGGGGTGGGCTCCCGCTCCACCACCAGCAGCACGGGGAATCCCCACGCCGGGGTTCCTTCGGAAAGCAGCGCCGAGCTGCTGGGCACCAGCACTCTCCCCATCCTGGGAGAATCAGGATGCAGCGCTTCACAAGGCGCTAGGAGCCAGAGCTCCAGAGAGCAAAGTTTCAGGTGCACAAGGCTGGGCCCAGGCAGGCCAGCTCACAGGACCCTCCAGCAGGGAGGCAGTCCCTTGTGTCGGTTCCTCCTGGGACCCAGCAGCAGCAAGCCCCCAAGTCACCAGGAAAGCACAAAAAGCACCACCTTTTTCATGGGGTCACAGCCCCAATATTTATACAGCATTTTCCTTTGTCTGCCCTTGGCACAGGGCTTGGTGAACCAATCTGAACTGGTTCTGGGGGGTGTGGAGCACTTTGTTTACAGGGCTCCCACCCTCCTTTGTCAGGTTGGGGCTCTGTCATCAGACACACCACAGGGGGGCGGAGCCAGCATTCACCTAGGCAGGCACAGGCCTATTCAGGGTCAGGGGACTACTCCTCCCACTACTCCAAATGCAGATCCCTATTCAGCCTAGCGCTGACTCACCCTGCCCTCCCTGGAGCCACACACACCTCACCAGCCCCTGTCACTCCAAAGCCAGACATGCAATCCACATCAGGCAGGCAGACACATAGCACACAGAAATGCCAACTTCTAAAAGTGGCACTTCTAAAATAGGTATAATAAATCTGCGCACACCATTGCGTAGCATTTATTATCACTATTCCAAACATACCAAACTTGACCACGCTGCTCCTCTCATATCAGGAATTACCACTGAAACACTTATCAGGGAATCCCCAATGCATTCCTATGAGAGGGCAGCCTCACAGCAGTGAGAAACTAAAATGGCTGTTTGTCACTACCAGGACATGTCACCCACTTAAGGTACATGTACTCCCTTTTACCTACAATGCACCCTGCCCATAGGGCTAGCTAGGGCCTACCTTAGGGGTGACTTACATGCAGTAAAAGGGGGGTCACAGACATGGCACACACTTTAGGTGTCACTTCACAGTGGCAGTAATACTGCGCGCACAGGCCCTGCAATGGCAGAGGCCTGAGACAGGTTGAAAGGTTACTTTGGTGGGTGGCGCAATCAGCGCTGCAAGCCCACCAGTAGCATTTAATTTACTGGCCCTGGGTATCTGAGATACCACTTTACAAGGGACTGACAGGTAAATTAAATATGCCAAACAGGTGTAGACCAATCTTACCATGTTTACCACAGAGAGCACATGCACTTTACACTGGACAGCAGCGCTAAAGTGCCCAGGGTCCTAAAACCACCAACACCATGTCAGAAAAAAGGCTAGGAGGAAAGCAAAAAGTTCAGGAATGACCCTGCAAAAAGGGCCAAGTCCAACAGCAGGTATTTAGGCTTAATTGTAATCCTCTTAATGGGGTATGATTCTTCCAAGGCTATAGTGAAAGTTTACTTTTAAAAGTTTTAAGCAAGGCTTAGGGTGTGTACAATTTATGCATTGGTTTATCTCAACCAAAAGATTCATAATTACGGGGAATTTTTTTTCCAATTAGAGCTTTGCAAACAATTAAAAACCCTATATTTGTTCTCCTAAATCAATCAATCAATCAATCATGTCACTTATAAAGCGCACTACATACCCGCGAGGGTCTCAAGGCGCTGGGGGAAGAGGGGGGTGGTGCTGCTACTGATCGAAGAGCCAGGTCTTGAGGAGTCTTCTGAAGGCCAGTAGGTCTTGGGTCTGTCGGAGGTTGGTGGGGAGGGTGTTCCAGGTCTTGGCGGCGAGGTGGGAGAAGGATCTGCCGCTGGCGGTCGTTTTCCGGATGCGGGGGACTGTGGCGAGGGCGAGGCTGGTCGAGCGGAGCTGGCGGGTGGGGGTGTAGAAGCTGAGTCGTCTGTTGAGGTAGGCTGGTCCGGAGTTGTGGAGTGCTTTGTGTGCGTGGGTGAGGAGCTTGAAGGTTATCCTCTTGTTGACAGGGAGCCAGTGCAGGTCTCTCAGGTGGGGTGTGATGTGGCTGCGTCGGGGGATGTCGAGGATAAGACGTGCAGATGCGTTCTGGATGCGTTGCAGCCGTCTCAGGAGCTTAGCCGTCGTTCCTGCGTAGAGGGCGTTTCCGTAGTCCAGCCTGCTGGTGACGAGGGCCTGGGTGACTGTTTTTCTTGTTTCGGTGGGGATCCACTTGAAGATCCTGCGGAGCATTCGGAGGATGTTGAAGCAGGATGAGGAAACGGCGTTGACCTGCTTAGTCATGGAGATGGTGGGGTCGAGGATGACCCCTAGGTTGCGTACGTGGTCGGTGGGTGGCGGGGCTGGTCCCAGTGATGTTGGCCACCAGGAGTCGTCCCAGGCATAACAATTTCCTGGTATTTAAAAAATAATGAAATTGTGGACGTCGTTGTGAAGACTAATACCTATGAACTACAGGCTTGGTGGTGGGTCTGTCAATAGGTTTCCATCTCACAGTGAGACAGACTCAATATACCTGCACCCTAAACACTGGAATCCTAAGTATGCAAATTTAGCAGCAGTCTGATAAATGTTAAATGGTATCATTGGTGGAAAACGTACCAAGTAATTCAATGGAGCAAGGAATTCCATCTAAGGCTTATTCTCAATACCTGCTACTGATGATCTATTTACTTTCCCGGTTCTGTTTCCAGATAGAAATGTCATTTTCTGATTTCCATCTTAGAGAAGAAAAGTGGCTAATCTATTGCTATCCCGGCTGTCGCTATCTTTCTATACCTAATTATCCTATTTTCTGTTGTGTTTCTCCTCTAGATCCAAGTAAACTGCACTGTAATGTGATAGCATTCTTGCATCTGTCTTTGTTACAATCTCCTCTTCTCCCTCTACACAACCTCCATCAGCAACATCTACACCCCAAATGGTTTTGCTTCCCATCTGTTTGCTGGAATCTTATTGCACACATGTCTCTCTGCTTGACTGGTGGAGAATTCTGAAAGAATCATGCACCTCCACATATTCTAGTCGAGTTGGTTTAACACCTACTGCCACCACTCTCTCCAGCTATGTTATGTTATGATATGTTAGATAGTTTTATTAAGCGCTTGAATACACAATGGTGTCATGGCGCTAGCGATATTGTGGCAAGAAGATCAAGATAGGACCGACATTTTTAAATAACCAAGTCTTGAGGGTCTTTCTGAAGATGAGAAGATTTGGGGAAGTTTTGATGTGTAAAGGAAGCTTGTTCCAGGCTTGAGAGGCTTCCTGCACAACACTGCAGCCACCCCAGGTTGCACGTTTGAATCTAGGTAGGATCACGATTTTGGAAGAGGAGGATTTTAAAGGCCTGTTGGGAATATACCTGTTAAAGTTATTTTTTAGGAAGATGGGCCCTTGGTGGTATAGAGCTTTATAAACAATGCATGGAGCCTTGTAACTCTCTGCCTGATGGACAACCAGTTCAGCTTCCTCATAGGTTTAGACCCTGATAGGTGTTTTGGAATTTTAAGAAGAGGGGACGTCTGTATTCTGCTGGCTCTGTAGTTTATTAAGCACACGTTGATGTGCAGTTATGTACAGACCATTACAATAGTCAAGTCTGGATAGCACAAGGAAGGTGACTACCGTTTTCTAGAGCTGTGGAGGGAGTATCTTCTTTATCAACCTAAGAGTGTGAAAGGCCTTGAAAATCACCACATTGACTTGGTCAGTGAAAGACAGTTTGCTGTTGATCAGGACACCTAGGTTACGGGTTTTGTTAACAGGAGAAGGAAAAAGGTCCATGTCTTGGGTCCACCAGGCGGGAGTCCAGAATGAGGGCTGATCTCCGAAGAGCAGCACCTCAGTCTTTCCTGAGGTAAGCTGAAGGCAGTTCTTAGCCATCCATTGGCTGATGACCTGCATACAATTGTGAAAGTTGGTCCCTGTGCCAGATATGTCACTGGCAAGGGAAACGACAATTTAAGTATCGTCGGTGTAGGAAGTAAGGGAGAAGCCAAACGAATTGATAAGCTCAGCCAGAGGGGTAACGTAAATGTTAAACAGTATAGGACTGAGTGAGGACCCCTGTGGGACCTCACAAGGGAGAGAAAAGGACTTAGAAACAAAATTATCCAGACAAACTGATTATTAACATCTGTGAAGGAACAAGCTAAGAAGGTTCCACACAGTGCCAGTGATACAGATATTGGCTAGACGAGTCTGCAGTCTACCATGGTTAACGGTATCAAATGCAGCAGACAGATCTAGTAAGATCAGGGCTGCTTTGGCCCCCAGATCGAGGGAAGTCCTAATTTCTTCTGTTGCCTTGATTAATGCTGTTACCATGCTATGGCCAGAGCGGAAGCCAAACTGGGTGGCATCCAACAGATTGTTGTCTGAGATGAACAAGTTGAGTATTCAGTACTTTCTTAATTAACTTTGCAGGCAAGGGGAGACACGATATGGGGCGGTAGCTATTTGGATCTAAAGGGTTCAATGAAGGTTTCTTCTTTAGAAGAGGAAGCACTGATGCTTTCTTCCAACTAATGGAAAAAAAGCCAGACTGAAACGTTAGCTGGAAAATATCGGTCAGTGTGGGAGCGATTGTTTCAGCAATGAAAATGGCGGCACTGGGTGGACGAGGGTCATACAGATCTAGCGGCTTTGATGAGCCTTATGACTGTCTCAGTAGCAGGAGGAGTGAATGAATCGAAAGTGGGATCAGCCAAAGTAGGGCTGGAGGAGATGTGGCTGCAGTGAGAGGGAGTAATTAAGTTGGGGAAAGTATTGTAGATGTTTATGACTTTCTGGAGAAAAAAACTGGCCAAAGAGTTGCAAAATGATTGGCTAGAGTTAGTAGAGCGCCTGGTAGAATCAGTTGTAAGCTTGATAACCGTTTGGAAGAGTTTGTTAGAAAAATGTTTTGCTGATTTGTTTTTATTGGTAAAACAAGCAGCCTTTTCCGTGAGAATTCTAGTTTTGTAGGTACTCAGACACCTCTTGTACTTGATCCTTTCAAAATCGTTGTAGCAAGACATGAGAGCTGTGACTTCTCTAAGTAAAATCAACTCAAACTTTTTTTTAAGGGCTGAGGAACCCCGCCTTAATGAAGGATGGGTGCTACATGTGAAAATTCTCCTTGGTCTGTCTAAGAGCCTTACAGGTGAGTAAAATGTGTCCTGATCCTTATCTCATTTACCTCACCTTTCTTTCTTTACAACTCTTTCCTTCTTCTGCATTCTTGTTGCATTGTTTTTTCCTTTTTCCTTCTATGGGGCCGGTACTTTTTTCCATGACACTCTATATTTTCATCTTGCATCTTTTTTTATTTACTTCCCTCACCAATCTCACTACATGTAAATTTTCTTTCTTTTTTTCCCAATTATTTTTTCTTTCTTTCAATTTTTGTCACTTTCTATAACCTTTTTTGTCTAGTACCTTCCTTTTGTCTCATGGGTTTTTCTTACTTTTTACCACATTTCCTTTCACCATTCTTTCTATGCTTCGGCTCTTTATTTTCCATCTTATTAATTTTCTTTCTTTCTTTCTTGTTTTTTCTTTCTTTATATTTTACTGATCTTCAGAAGTTGCGAAATGGAAATTTCCTTTGTGTATGCATGTACACTGACAAGCTATGCCTTTGTGTTTTTTCTATAAAATGCCTGAATCAAAAGGTTCCTTATCTAGAAAAGGTACAGAATGTGTACAGTGTCTGCATGCCATCAAAATCTGAAGGATTTTTATTAAGTTTCTGATAGAGAAATTTCCCTTTGAAGGTTTCCATTGGAAATATTACTTTTTGGACAGCTAGGGCCCTGCCCGATTGACCATTTTGCATTACAGTTTGACAGGGTGGAGCAAACTGGTCAAGGGGGATAAACGTATTAGTAAAAGGCAACTTACAAGTGTGAATGTGATCACTGTAATATGATGACTGTATTCTGCCGCAAAGAAGACAAGTCAGACAAGGTAATATTTCAACTGCTGCAGATTTATTCAAATATGACAGCCTTGGGAGACCGAAACACAAGCAACCACTCCCGCTGCCGACTGGCATCTCTCCCCATCGGCTGCGCTCCCAACCATCGCAACGGATGCGACGCGGCTGACAGAGCGAGCCGCACAACAGCGCACGAACCACAAGCACTGTCGCATGAGCAGCTCGAGGCAAGAAAGGATTGCCTGGCTGCCACTCATCACAACCCACCTCCCCTTTTTCACAAACAAACATCAATAAAGAAAAATGAACTTTGCAATAACTTCAACAGACAAAATGGATTACAATTGTGTGTTACAATCACAGACTAAGAAAATGACATTTGATAAAAGAAAACATTGGGAAACCAACAAATCTATCAAGGATAGAAATCCATTAAGAAACAAAGGGGCATATTATCAACGGCCAGCGATAATTATCGCTGGCCGTGATTAGCGACGTATTCCCTAACGCAGGCTATCTCTGGAATTTATCGCCCTGGTAGCGCGTTATTAACAACGCGCTTCTCCAGGGCGATAAAAATTCCAGAGATAGCGAGGTTATCGCCGTTTTGCAGGGAACATCGCTGGTTTTCCAGCGATGTTCCCTGCAAAGCAGCGATAACCTTGCTGATACGACCCTGTGGTCGTATCAGCAGAATCCACCCCTATGTTAGGGATGGCTAAGTCAGGATTTTAGCAGACGTTAGATTTTGGCGAAAACGGCCGTTTCGCCGAAATCTAACCTCTGCTAAAATCATGTGGGCTACCTTGTAAATATCGCGATGTGAACATCAGCGATATTTGCAACGTAGTCCATCCGGGAACGCCACTTTGCATCTCATTAGAGATGCAAAGATGGGCGTTGGGGAAAAGGGCTGATAATGCAAGGATTCACGCGATAGCGTGACTCCAGCTGATTAGGCGATAAAATTATCGCCGCTTTTCGTCCGAAAACGGACGCAAAAGCGGCGATAATTGTTTATCGCCTCGTTGCTAATATGCCCCAAAGTTAATCAAATCTTTCATCCAAAATAGAAAGGTTCGTACTTGTTTCCTTGCTCTTAACTCCTTTTGGTAAAAGGAACAATTGGGGCTTATTGATTTGGTTTGGGAAATATCATTTCCCATACTTTTCAAATGATCTATTCTCGTCACAACATCTTTGTTTACAGGAGCAACATGAGGTTTGTTCCATCATTTTCTCCCCTCAAGAACAAATTGCAGATTTGGACACAGCAATGATACTTTTGGGATTGTTGAACTTTACTTGACCTTTCCTGACTAGTCTGGGTATTTTAATTCTTAGAGTGTCACTAATTTGATAGTCAGTAAAATGAACTCTACTCAAACAATTGTATCTTGAACACCTTTGCAGTTGTTTTCATTTTACCACATTATTGACTTTTGCTTTGCATGATTGACAATTGTAAGAAGTAATTTTTTCTTAACCCAATGTGGTTCTATCAAAGTGAAGGGAGTACGTCCCTTTAATGCCTGAAAGGGAGAAACCCCTGTGGTAGAATGAGGTGTGGCATGATAAGTAATTAGCATGTCTTGAACCTCTACCGAGGGGTGCAAATTGCTAGATATGGCTAATCTAATGGTGTTACCATTGAGTCTATTGGCATGTTCCACGAGCCCATTACCTTGAGGATGATAAAGACTAGTGCGTTTGTGCTCAATGCCGGTTTCCCTAAGAAACTTAGTCAGAGTGTCAGATGTAAATTGCACACCAATGTCCGTAACTAAAACTTTGGGAATGCCTTCATGCAAAAAAATGTTTTAAAAAAAATTGATTAAGGACAGTGTGTTAGGTGTCTTTACAAACTCAAATTCAATCAACTTGGACCTGTAATCAATACGAACTAGAGCACACTAATTATTACAATATGAGAAAGGACTCGAAAGGTCTAATGAAACCTTGTCCTAGGCATCCTCTGGAAGATCTACAGCCACCACGGGAGGGGATCTAATTGACAAAAGATATCTGCTCTGCAACATGTTTCCACAATTCTTTACTTTCTGTTCAATATCATGATCCATCTTGGGCAATAGGTCTTACGTAACCTTTTTTTAAAAAAATTCAAAGTCATTTCAAAATTCCCTGAGTGAGCTAACTCCAATAATTTGCTTTTTGAAGAAACAGGAGGAACAAGCTCTTCACCTCTGTAAATAAGACCATAATTGGGGGAAAATTCAGGATAGATCTTATCAAAAATATTCAACTCTCCTGTGAAATTCCTTTCTTTTGGCCAACCATCAATTATACATTTTGAAACCTTACACATCACAGGATCAGAAAACAATGCAGTACTCCATTCAGGTTTGGAAATACATGCCTAAGGACCTAATTTAGATTTTGGCAGATCTTGTCCCGCTGTCACTTTTTCAACGGTTTCACCACCCGCCTACTTGGCGGTCCGCCCGCTCTATTTAGATGTTGGTTGGTCAATGGATGAAAGACCATCGGAGTGCCGCCGACTCTGCCAGAAATTAACACATGCGTTGTTGGCATCATAGGCAGAAACGGCTGTCGGTGGGAATCCAGCCAAGATTATCGCCGGGCCAATCGTGATGTGCCTTTCTATCGAGCAAACTGTGGCGGTGATACCTCCTACTTTGAGTTGGTGGAATTGAACGAAATGAGGTAGATATTTACCTTTTTTTATGTTTCCCACTTCCGTTTCCATCTTAAACCCCACTGTCCAGTTCCATCCTTTGCTGAGCCTACTTGATCCACGATGGTAATCAACTCCGTTGTTGACGGGATCTAAGGTAAGCGTCTTTTACACTTGTCTTACTATGAATCGTGTGTTGACAATTGCTTTGGGCTCATGAATATTTGCATTACTCTTACATACAGTTTTTTTATGTGTAATGCATTAGTGTTCATTTTACAACTTATCAAGGTAAAATGAACACACCTCTATTGACACTTAAAAAAAAATATATAAGTTGTTGTGGTGGTTGTGGGTGTTGTGCTTGTGGTGCCTGTGGGTGTGCATTCAATAGTGTGTGTGTGTTGTTTGAGAGCAGTGCCATATGTAAAAAGGGGCATAACACATTGCCTACATATATTTCAGAACCAAACAAAACATATACGTGTATTGACACATTAATCAGTAGTACTTACCAGTCTCCACGACACCAGGGACTCACGCCTTCAGGAATTGTTGGCTAGGACAATGGCAGCACAACGGGGAAATCAAAATAGGCTCGGTGAAAACCTGCTGGCCTGAGGCGACTGAGTACTGCCAGCTAACAGAGGAGTTCACCAGAGGTGCTCCGCTTATGTGACGCTAAACAGTCTGTTGATGCAGGAGGCTGTTCAGCCAGCTCACATCTAAATACAGCAGGTGGGACTCCATCAGCTCAATAGAATACTTGTAACCTTGCCACGGAGGGATCACAGGAGTCCCGCCAAGATCCAAATCAGGCCCTGATTCTCAAAGTCCACTGAAGCTATTATTCACTCTTCCAGTTCATCTTCACCAATAAAATCTTCATCTAAAATGGAAAAATGAGAAAGAGAGTCTGCTTTTTTGTTGGAAAAACAATGTACTATCGAAAAATTATATTCCAACAACTTTGCCTAGTAAGTCTTGCAGTTAACTTTTCAGAGTGCTGCGACGATCTGTTAAAAATGTACACTAATGTTTTGTGATCCATTCTCAGTTCAAAATGTATTCCCCATAACAGATTTCTGATTTTTTTTGTACCGCCCAAGTGCAAGCTAGCATTTCTTTCTCTATCACAGAATTTGATTTTTCAGCATCTTTCAATACCCTGGAAGCAAATGCTACAGTGCGATCAACATTCTTGAAACTCTGGGTAACTACATCTCCCAAACCTCTGCCACTGGCATCAACAGTTACACACACACACAGGGAGACCTGGAACATAGGGTTGTAAAAGAGGATCTTGTAATAAATCATTCTTTGTTCGAGCAATAGCCTCCTTTTGTTTGCATCCCCACACAAAATCTACCCTCTTCTTTAGAAGTCTCTGGTAATCGGTTCAGCAACGATGCTAAATTTGGAATGAACTTAGCATAAAACTCATACAACCCAGTTACAGACATCATTATTCCTCTGGTACCGGGTTCAGGAGCATCTTCAAAGGCTTTAATTAACACCTGGTTTGGGACTGATGCCATTTTCCTAACTATGTGTCCTAAATACTCTAATTGAATTTGCACAAAACTACATTTGTCCTGCCTTAAACGTAGCCCACTGACTTTGAATATTTCAAAAACTACACTCAGTCTATGAATATGCTCATCTTGATTCGCACTTGCTACTATTACGTTATCTTGAAAGATAGGTACGCCTTCTATATCACCCAAAATTTGTTCCATTACCCTTAGAAAAACTGAAGCAGCAGACACCAAACAAAATGGCATCCTTCTGAATTGAGAAACACCACCTTGAGTGACAAAGGCAGTGAGGTGTTTGGAAGACTCAGCTAAGGCAATTTGATGGTAAGAAACTTTAAGTCTAGCTTGGTGAACATTTTTGAACTGTTAGACCTGGCACCATTGGCATGGGTCTCCCATTTTTTCTGCTGTTGCCTCCTGTGTTTTTGCTGGTCTAGATGCTTTGGGCACTTTGCCACTGCTGTTCAGTGCCAAAGTGCAAGTGCTCCCTTTGTAAAGTACTGTTATGAATTAGTGATTCCATGATTGGCCTACTTGATTTACTTGTCAGACCCTAGTACAGTGCACTACGTGTGCCCAGGGCCTGTAAATCAAATGCTGCTGGTGGGCTTGCAGCACTGAATGTGCCACCCGCAGAAGCAGCTTGTAAAATGTGACTCAGGCCTCCCATTGCAGAGCTTGTGTGCAGTCTGGGGCTGCCATGTCGACTTGGCAAGTGCACGCACTTGCCAGTCCCTAAACCTTCCCTTTTCTACATGTTAGTCACCCCTAAGGTAGGCCCAAGGTACCCCTGTGGGCAGGGTGCATTGTATGTGAAAGGGAGGACATGCCCTGATGTGTGTGGCATTTCCTGATAGTGAAATACTGCCAATTTCGTTTTTCACTATTGCAAGGCTGTCTGTTCCCATAGGCCAGAATGGGGAGTTTGTTTATAACATCTTATAAACATAACTGACCTTGGGAACAAGATCGGAAAATAAAGTTTAGCATGCCTGAACTCAGAATGTTAAAGTGCATCTTTCAGTGAGGGTGATTTTTATATTCTGTGTTTGAAAATACCACTTTTAGAAAGTAGGTATTTTCTTGCCTAACCATCCAGTGTGACTCTGCTAGATTTGTGGATTGCATGTCTGGCTTTTGGATAACAGGGGCTGTGGAGCAGGGCTCTAGAAGTCTGATGAGTCAGGGCTGGGCTGAATAGTCTTGGACTGCATTTGGAGTGGTGGGAGGAGTAGCATCTTCACCTGAATAGGGCTGTGCCTGCCTTCCACAATGACGGCTCCGCCCCCCCCTGTGGTGTGTCTGAAGCCAGGGCTCACACTGGCAAAGGAGGTTGTTGTGCACTTGCAAAGTGCCCCACAGAACTGGTTTTGGCTGGGTACAGACACTCTCTGCCTTCAGAGAACAAAGGATTTTGGTGTATAAAAAGAGGGGCCCAGACCCCAGACTTTTAGATCACTTTTGGGAAATCAAGAGGAAACCTTTGCCAAGGAGAAGAGCCAGATAAGCTGAGGAGGAATACTGCCCCTGCGCTGTTTGCTGTCTCAGGTTGGCCTGCAGTGGCTGCTTGCTGCCAAGGAAAGGAGAAAAAGGACGTTGCTGTTTGCTTTGTCACCTGCTTGAAGAAAAGATCTCCAAGGGCTTGAAACTGAGCTTGCCTCCTGTTCTGAAGTCTCAGGGACACAAAGACTTCACCACCAGCTCCCCTGAATTCCCTTGCTGGGAATTCCAACCTGCAAAGAGGTGCCCGCTGCTGTTTAGGACCTCGGGAGACTGTTTGTCACTGGGAGCTGGGAAATCGACACAACACCGAAGAAGCATGTCTCATCCGCACTGGTTTCCCGACGCATTGCCGAAGAAACCGTTGCAGCGCCTGCCGCGGCTCAAGAAATCGCCGCACCGATCCCAACGCAAGCCTGCTGTGCGGCTGCACGAAGACACGCATCGTACTGGATCGACGCATCGCATCGAGGCGCAAAGACTGTTGCACCGTTTTGGGTCCGCACTAAGAAACAGATGCATCAACTCCCCACGCAGAAAGGAACTGACGCATCACCTCCCCTGCGCCGCAGTAAGGAACAGACGCATCACCTCCCGTAAGTGTAAGGAACAGACTCATCACCTTCCCTACGGCCATTTTGTTTGCTTTGCGTGACGCATCTAAGGTACTTTTGAGAAAAGTGTCGCATCGACAACTTGCATTGAACTGAACTATTTCTACCATCTGAAAGTCATATTTTTATTACTGTATTGTGGATTTTTGTCGGTTGGTTTTGTTTTGAGTTTAGATAAAGATTACTTATTTTTCTAAACTGGTGTGGTGTCCATTTGTAGTGTTTTCACTGTATTACTATATGTGTTCACAAATGCTTTACACACTGCCTCTGAGATAAGCCTGTCTGCTCGTGCCAAGCTACCAAGGGGGTGAGCAGGGTTATTTTAGAAGTGTATCCCCCTTACCCTGACTAGAAGCAAGGGTCCCTACTTGGACAAAGGTACCTACCTCTGCCAACTAGAGACCCCCATTTCTAACATGCACCATTCAGATTTACCATCAGTTCCTCAGTTCTAGGAAAGGGGTGAGCATCAACCCAAATGTTTTTATTTAAAGATCTATGGTCAATACAAATGCGTTAGTCTTTGTTCTTTTTCTTTTCTATGACAATGGATGAAAGCCAAGGTGAGCTATCAACTGTTTCGATTATACCGATAATCTTGCAAATCTTTTAAGGACTTAGATAGCTCATGTCTAACACTTAATGAAACCCTTTTCATTTTGTGCTTAACAGGTATGGAATTTTAGCTGAGTTTAATTTTCAGTCCAAAGTTTTTTAGCAGTCTCAGCTTATTTTCAAACAACACATCAAATTTTTTTAACCAAATGTTGAATCTGTGAAAGAAAGCAAAGATTGGTATCATGCATAGAATTACCACCACACATAAATTCACCTTTACAACTACTCTTATGTTATCGTAATATCTCACGTGAGAGTTCAGAAAATTACACAACTTTTTTTAACTTTTGCCAGGTGGAAGTGCAATGTCTAGCATAGCTTGATGTACCCAACCTAAAATGTTCTTTCCTTTAAAAGTAACATAGACTTTACCAGTGAAACACACATTCTGATAACTAATCGTAGACGCAAAATAACCAATAAGATCAATTTCTGACCCTAGAAAAGATTCTGTTTTGATGTCAGGATCTACAAGCAGTTCATCTTTCCACAACTGCTCAAACGTATCAAAAGTGATGATGGTCACTCTAGCTTTGGAATGCATTCATAACCTGACCGATTTATTTTCTATAACTATGTTGGCCGTGGGATTTTCACAGGAATCACAGTCCGTAGAGTGTATATTCAACACCCGATCTGTGAAACTAGTCTGTAATGCATCCCCTTCTGTAGAATCTGCTACTTCATTCACTTGAAATCTTATTTTCCTACAAGTATTACAAAATGTCCAACTGAGTAACACAAATTGCATACCCTTTTAACTGCTGGACAAAGTTTGAAATTTGCTGCATAAAGTTTAAAGCCACAATGAAAGCATGCATGAAATTTGCTGTAAGATGCCATAACCTCTTTCGAATTTATCTTAGAATTCAAGACCTTGCAGTTTACTCTTAACTGCCAGATTTGACTCTGATATTTTTCTTTGAAATCTCCACTTCAGCTTGTGAAGACTCAACCATAGAAGCATCACCAATTGCTTCAGCAAGAGATAACCTTTTGAACAGCAATAACTTCTCTTGGATGGTCTTATTGTGACATCTGACCACTAATTGGTCTCGTATAAGTTTCTCAGTAAAATTCTCAAATTCACTATTCACAGCTAAAATTCTTAGTGCAGTAACATAAGATTCTACTGATTCATCCTGCTTTTGTTCCCTACAGAAGAATTTGAACTGTCTGACAACGATCCTCTTTTGCTTATCAAATCTCCTCTCTAATCTCTGAACAGCTTCTTGAAATTCATCTAATTCTTCTCCTTCAGGTGGAGTACAAATAGATAAATGTTCAAAAATACGTTGACCTTCTCTACCAAGACAATGTTCTAAAATACACTTATTCCTTTCTGCATGAAAACGCTGCACTTCAATAACACCAACGCAGAAGTTAAATGACCTGTACCAGTCATTCCATCCCATGACAGGCTCACCAGGCAGATATAGAAAGGGAGAAGGAGTATGCACTGCTGGCATGATGATGAATGAAACTGAGAGAGAAGAGCCCAAAAAAATAAAATGAGCAGTATCAGGAAAATACTAGACCCAATTGTCTCCCACTCCAAAAGTCACACTGGTGAGTATGGCACTGGAGTGTTCATCAACACGAAATATAAGTGTGCACATCAGGTGTGCAATCACCACTCTACCTAAATGCTCATAAAATAAGTATATGGCACAGTTCCTTATGTATTAAAACCCCTATTTTGTGGGCAATCCACGTCGTTATGTGTTTTAGTTAAACACAGTAGAAACGACATGGACAACACTCCTCGGTGGTAGAAGGGTGGGGCCTCACAAGGAAGAAACACATGTGGGCTAAGATCTCCAATGCTACTGGTCATCACAAAATTGCCGCAAAGAAGACAAGTCGAACAAGATAATATTTCAACTGCAGCAGATTTATTCAATTATGACAGTCTTTGGGAGAGCGGAACACAAGCAACCGCTCCCACTGCCGACCGGCATCTCACCATCAGTCGCACTCCCAACTGTCGCAACGGATGAGACTCAGCTGATGGAGCGACCAGTACAACAGCGTGCAGGCCACAAGCAGGGTCATGTGAACAGCTCGAGGCAAGAAAGGACTGCCTGGCTGCCAAACGCCACAACACATTCCTACCTAAATCTTACTGCTTACAGGTAAGTAGCAGGGGCTTGGGGGACCAGTCTCCACGGGTTGGGGCCAATACTGGGCAGGGCCCAAGGTAGCACCAACACTATTCCACCAGCGGCACAGGGGCAGCCGGGTGCAGGGTGCCAACACAGCGTTGGATGCCCAATGTAAAGCACTGGAGGCTGGCCAAATCTGGATAGGGCTGCCGGTTGCAGCCAGGAGGCCGGTCGAAGAAAACCAACAGCTGTCGAGGTAAGTTGTGATGTTTGGGGACGTGGGGACATCCTTTGTCTGCTCAGCACAGACAGGTGCAGGGGTACCTTTTGTTGTCGGAAACCGCTTACCGTAGTAGGTTGCGGTTGATTGGGTCTCCGTGCAGAGACTGCAGGCGACATCGAGGAGTCCGGGAGAGGTCACCTCATGGTGGGCTTGGGCTCTGGAGTGCTGGGTAACCTTGCTGGAACCGGTGTACCACTTGGACTCGGGCCAGATGCGTTGGGTGCAGAGGTGTAACCAGGGGCAGGCTACACTGTTCTTCAGGTCGCAGAGTCTTTACTTTGAAGATGGTTGCTTTGTGAACAGGTCCACTGTTCTTGGGAGATCTCGGTCTTTCTCAAAGGTAGGCAGCCAGCCCTCCCAAGGTTCTGGAGGTTGCTTGGCTGCAGGACGAGCCGTCTTTTGGTGCAGGATCGTCGAGGGCAGCAGGCCGGTCGATAGGGCTGGGGCCAAGTCAGTTGTTCTCTGCAGTCTTCTCTGCTGGTGTGACTCTATGGTGTCCGGCTCTTCTTAGGTCATCAGGAACTGAAGTTCAGGGTCTGAGGATGCCACCTAAATACTAGATTTAGGGGCTTTATAAGGGAGTGACAGCTACTGGCCAATGGGGCCTTCACCTGGGGTGTCTACACCCTCTATTATGCCCACCTCCTTAGGGAGGGTGACATAGTCCTAGCCCTGATTGGATAAGTCCCACCATCTTCAAGATGGTGGGCACTGAATAATGTACTTCACCTCACCTTCAGTACCTGATGAGTGGAGGTGGCAGAGGGAGGCCCACCTCCTATTCTTTCTATACTTTCTCGCCTGTCCTCCCGCCTAAAAGGGGGTGAGGACAGGCAGGGGGCCTGCTATCTCTAACAGGAGATGCTGGGGTCACATTACAAAGGCGGCAAGGCCTTTGAAGCCATGTGCCACGGATGGTTCTTCCTGACCAGGGGGAG
This sequence comes from Calotriton arnoldi, assembly GCA_963921515.1. Lineage (NCBI taxonomy): Eukaryota > Metazoa > Chordata > Amphibia > Caudata > Salamandridae > Calotriton > Calotriton arnoldi. The sequence goes on along the minus strand of CAWUFW010010610.1, from coordinate 399,551 downwards.
GTGTGAACGTCTCCACCCAGGAAAGGCATTGTTCTCGACCTCAGAGCGCGCATGCACTCTCCCCATGAGGTCAGAACACTTTCTGGTGGTAGCAGGCTGACTCAGGCCAGTCGGTGACCACACTAAAGATTGGTAGGTTTCAGGGGGCCTCTCTATGCGGCCCTCAACGTGCAATTATTAATAAAACTGACACTGAAACGAGTGCAGGTTTATTATGCTGAAATGTTTGGTACCAAACATCCCATATATCAGGGAAGCCATTGTGGAGCTTGGAAACTCATAATGACGAGTGCCAATCATGGAAATGACAGGTACAGTTTAGGGAAGGAGATCTGGCACAGGGGACCTTGTTGGCAGGGACCTTGTGCACATCCAGTCGAAAATACATTGTTTTCCAGGCAAAAAGTGGGGGCTAACCATGTCTAAATGAGGAACCTTCCTACATGACCCCCCAAACGAAAGAGGATGAGACTAACCTTCCCCTAGAGAGTCTTAATCATCTAAGTGGAAGACACTGGAAAGTCCATCTGCATTGGCATGGGCAGTCCCAGGTCTGTGTTCCAGTTCAAAGTCCATTTCCTGTAGGGAGGTGGACCGCATTAGCAGATTGGGATTTTCACCTTTCATTTGCATTAACCATCTGAGAGGCTTATGGTCGGTTTGAACAAGAAAGTGAGAGCTAAACAGGTATGGTCTCCATTTCTTCAGGGACCAAACCACGGCAAAGGCTTCCCTCTCAATGGCACTCCAACGATGTTCCCTGGGGAGTAGCCTTCCCATGCTCAGAGGCATTAGTCCGCACAATGAATTGCATGCATTATCTGGAGCTTTCAGAACAGGTGCAGAGCACATTGCTTCCTTCAGGTTGTCAAAAGGCTTTTGACAGCTCACTGTCCAGTTCACCTTTATGGGTATCCTTTTGGAGGCCATTTCTGTGAGGGGTGCCACCATGGTGCCATAATCCTTCACAAACCTATGATAGTACTCAGTCAAGCCAAGGAAGGTCCGGCCGTGATTCTGGGTAGCTGGAGCCACCCTGTTCAAAATGGTCTGGATTTTGGGTTGTAGGGGTTGAACTTAACCTTCACCAATAAGGTGACCTAAGTATACAACCTTTCCCTGCCCTATCTGGCACTTGCTTGCCTTGATAGTGAGACCTGCGCTTCTCAGAGCCTCAAGTACTTTCCCAAGGTGGATCAGGTGATCCTGCCAGGTGGAGCTAAAGACAGCAATATCATATAGATGTGCTGCACTGAAGAATTTCAATCCAGCAAGGACTTTGTAAACCAACCTTTGAAAAGTGGCAGGCGCATTTTTCAAACCAAATAGCATCACAGTAAACTGATAATGTCCATCCAGGGTTGAAAATGCAGACCTTTGTTTTGCTCTTGGAGTCAGACCTATCTGCCAGTACCCTGATGTGAGATCAAAGGAAGTCAGATACTTGGCTGCTACCAAACTGTCAATAAGTTAATCTGCCCTTGGAATTTGGTGTGCATCGGTTTTGGTGATAGCACTGAGGCCTCTATTGTCCACACAAAACCTCATGTCCTTCTTACCACTATGGGTTTGAGGTTTGGGGACTAAGACAACTGGGCTGACCCGGTGGCTCTCAGATTGCTCTATGACTCCCAATTACAACATTTTGCTTACTTCAGCTTTGATGATCTCTTTCACATGATCAGACTGCCTCTATATTTTATTCTTGACGGGTAAGCTTTCACCAGTGTCCGCATCATGGGTACACCAGCTAGTCTGACTAGGGGTCAAAGAGAAGGGCTCAACAAACTGATTTAGGACTTGCATGCAATCAGTCTTCTGGTGGGCAGTGAGGGTGTCTGACAAGATCACTCCTTCCACCGACCCATCTTTTGGCTTGTGGGACAAGAGGTCAGGGAGAGGTTTACTCTCTGCTTCCTGATCCGTATCTGTAACCATGAGCATGGTCACATTTATCCTGTCGTAGTAGGGTTTAAGGCGGTTGACGTGGATGACACTCTTGGGTTTCCTGTCAGAGGCAAGGTCCACCAGATAGGTGACCTCCCCTTTTCTTTCTAGGATAGGGTAGGGCCCACTCCTCTTGTCCTGGCGATATGAGCAGCCACTGGGTCCAAAACCCATACCTTCTGCCCTGGTTGGAATTCAACCATAGCAGCCTTCTGGTCATACCATTGCTTCTGGAGCTCCTGGCTGGCCTCAAGATATTTACTTGCTTTTTCCATGTATTCAGCCATCCTGGAGCAAAGTCCAAGCACACAGTCCACCATATCTTGGTTAGGTTCAATGAGAGGTTTCTCCCATCAATCCTTCGCAAGGCATAGTGGCCCCCTGACAGGATGACCAAACAGAAGTTCAAATGGGGAGAACACCACTCCCTTCTGTGGCACTTCCCTGTAGGCGAAAAGTAGACATGGAAGAAAGACATCCCATCTCCTTTTGAGTTATTCAGGGAGTCCACCAATCATGCCTTTTATGGTCTTGTTGTTAAGTCTTTCAACAAGGCCATTACACTGTGGGTGCTAGGGGGTAGTGAACCAGTAGGTCACTCCACACTCATTCCACATGTGTTTCTGGTAGCCAGACATGAAGTGTGTACCTCTTTCTAACACCACCTCCTTAAAATGTAAATGTCCAGTATTTGTAAAGTGCACAGCTACCTCCGGAGAGGTGTCCCGGCGCTGGGGGCCTTCGGGAAGATTAAGCGAGCTATTGCCCAGAGTCACATGGTGCTGGGCTGACCTGCAGCCGGCGCCGGGGATTGAACCGTGAGCCCCAGGATCCGGAGTCAGTCGCCCTGGCCGCTGCACCACACCTCTTCCCCTTAGGGAAGTCCACCCTGGTAAAGATACCAATGAGGGCCCTAGCCACTGCAGGGGCAGTGGTAGTCCTAAGGGGAATAGCCTTAGGATACCCGGTGGAATGATCCACTATCACCAGAATATATCTGTTCCCTAATGCTGTAGGAGTGTCAAGGGGACCAACAATGTTGATCCCTACCCTTTCAAAGGGAACCCCAACCACTGGAAGTTGGATTAAGGGGGCCTTTGGGTACCCTCCTGTTGTGCCACTGGCTTGACAGGGGGGACAGGAGTTACAAAGCTCCATCGCCTTCTGGTGCATCCCTGACCAGTAGAAGTGTCTGACTAGCCTACTCCAAGTCTTGGTCGGACAAAGGTGTCCAACGAGGGAGATTTCATGGGCCAAAGTTACGAGGAATTCCCTAAATGCCGGAGGCACTACCACTCTGCTAGTGGCACCAGGTTTGGGGTCTCTGACCTCAGTGTAAAGGACTTCCTCCTCCCAAGAGGTCCTGTGGGAATCCCTGACATCACCTCCTTCCTGTACAGCAGCTTGCTGTTGCAGGTTTTGAAGAGTGGGACGGGTTTTCTGCCCCTGGCACAGCTCTTACCTAGAGGGTCCCCCTGGGCCCAAAAGCTCTGCCTGGTAAGGCTCCAGCTCCTGAGGCTCAGTTCTCTCTGGGGCTGACTCTTCTTACTCCTGAAGAGAAGGGTCTGGTGTCTGCTTGGAGACTGGCTCCCCAGCCTTCCTGCCTTTTCTCTTGGTGGGCTGAGCCATTATTCCAAACTTCAGCACCTGTTTTTCAACCCGGGCTCTGCTCTGTGCTCTGGTTTTCACTCACACCCAGTGTGGGATTCCAAGCATTTCTTCATGGATCCTCAGATTCTGCCTCAGCCCAGGCTAGGGAGTCCAAATCATTGCCAAGCAAACAATCAACTGGCATGGATGAAGAGAATGCTACCTTTTTCTTTCCAGGACCCCCTCCCGAGTCAAAAAACACCATTGCCATGGGATGGGTTTTTGTCACATTGTCAGAACTGGTGTCTGGATAAACCTTTCCAGGCAGATACTGTTCTGAGGACACCAGTTGCTCAGTCACCATGGTGATGCTGGCACCTGTGTCTCTCAAGGCTTCCACCCTAACCCCATTAATAACAGAATGCTGTCTGAATGTTTGCATGTTAGTGGGCCAGACAGCTAAGGTGGCTATGTCCAAATCCCCTACTAGATTTGCCTCACTGAGCTCCTTGGCATGGCCAGTGCTCTCCTGAGATCCCATCTGGACATTGGCAACTTCACTTACTGCAGGTGGATTAGAGGCATCTTTCTTGTTTTTATGGCCAAAGTCTTCAGTTTGATGTACCAGTGGCCTACAGTCATGACCCCAAGCCTTCTTGGGATCCCAGTTCTTTTTTCTTCTTCACCAAGACCCAGGACTGACGGGTGCAGATGTGCCTTTTGATGTCGGAAACCGCTTACCGGAGCAGGTCGCGGTTGAGGGTGTCTGGGAGAGGTCAGCTCATGGTGGACTCGGGCTTTGGGCCACTGGGGAACCTTGCTGGAACATGTGGGCCACTTGGACTAGGGGCGGAGGTGTCGGGTGCAGAGGTGGAACTGGGGGCAGGCTTCGTGGTTCTTCAGGTCGCAGAGTCTTTACTTTGAAGATGGTTGCTTTGTGAACAGGTCTGTTGTTCTCTGAAGATCTTGGTATTTATCAAAAGGCAGGCAGTCCTCCCAAGGTTCTGGAGGTCGCTGGGCTGCAGGAAGAGTTGTCTTTTGGTGCAGGATCATTGAGGGCTGCAGACAGGCGGGTAGGGCAGGGGCCAAGTCAGTAGTTCTCTGCAGTCTTCTCTGCTGGTGCGACTCTGTGGTGTCAGGCTCTTCTTAGGTCGACAGAAACTGAAGTTCAGGGTCTGGGGATACCACCTAAATACTAGATTGAGGGGTGTTACAAAGGAGTGACAGGTAGTGGCCAACGGGCCCCTTACCTGGGGTGTCTACACCCTCTATTATGCCCACCTCCTGAGAGAGGGGGACATAGTCCTAGCCCTGATTGGATAAGTCCCACCATCTTCAAGATGATGGGCACTGAAAAGTGTACTTCACTTTGCCTGCAGCACCTGAGGGGTGGAGTTGTCAGAGGAGGGCACACCTCCTAATCTTTCTATGTTTTCTCGTCTATCCTTCTGCCAAAAAGGGGGTGAGGACAGGAAGGGGGCCTGCACACTCGAACAGGAGAGGCTGGGGTCATATTACAAAGGTGGCAAGGCCTTTGAAGCTCCCCGCCACGGATGGCTCTTCCTGGCCAGGGGGAGGTGTGAACACCTCCACCCAGGAAAGGCATTGTTCTCGACCTTAGAGTGCGCAGACACTCTCTCCATGAGATCAGAACACTAGCGGTAGCAGGCTGGCTCAGGCCAGTCGGTGACCACACAAAGGGTTGGTAGGTTTCAGGGGGGCCCTCTAAAGGGCCCTCTGTGTACAATTTTTTTAGTAAATCTGGCACTGAACCCAGTGCAAGTTTATTATGCTGAGATGTTTGGTAACAAACATCCTATATTTCAGTGAAGCCATCATGGAGCTGGGGAACTCGTAATGACGAGAGTCCAGCCCATGTACTTACTATGGCTTCTCTGGTCACTTACAATATCCAGGAATTGACAAGGCTAATTCAGGGGCATATCTGCTCATGTGGATATGCTCTTACAGGAGACATAGTGCACCCTGCCTTAGGGCTAAGCCCTGCTAGTGGGGTGTCTTGCCTATATCTCATGCAGTGTCTATGGGCATAGCACACAGGGATGTGTGCCATGTCGACTCTTCAGTTTTGTCTGCACCAGGACACGCAGGCTGTAGTGGCAGTGTGCATGTGCTTGGTGGGAGGTCCCTTAGGGTGGCACAATTCATGCTACAGCCATTAGGGATCCTCTTTAACCACAAGGCCATTGGTACCAGGGGTACCTTTTACTAGGGGCTTACATGTGAGCTAAAGGGGCACAGGGGAACTGGTTGGCAGGGACCTTGTGCACTTCCAGTCAAAATTGCATCATTTTCCAGGCAAAAAGTTGGGGCTAACCATGTCCAAAAGAGGCACTTTCCTACAATCACATTTTGAGATGGCTGTTAAATTCTATGCAAAGGGCCCAGTAAATCAAAACATAAGTATTTGTTAATTAAGAGACATGCTTTTTGTTCTAAATGACGTGCTCCAGCAAAAGCAAAGAATTTTTTAAACAAGCAAAAAGCAAGTTCAATTTTCCACATCATGAACTGGGAAGTTGTTCTTTTGTTAGCCATCCATCTTTCATTGATCTTAGTGTTTCAGTTGTTAAGAGGCCACATCATGTGTAACGCTTTGACCAAGCGTTGATTTTTACCCAGTAGAACACTTCTGTGACTAGTAGTTTTGCTTTTACAATAACAATGATAGGTTTAAAAATCTCAATATAAAAAAGTGCTGGGATTTCAAAAATCCTGAACTTTGTGATGGTGTCAAATTTGTTTTAGGGGACGTTATTATTTCCCCCATTGTAAATCACCAGGTGTCGTCATTGTGCATCACCCTGTGTTGGCGGCTCTTCACCAAGCTTTTGTTCACCACCTGCTAAACCCAACTGGGAGTAGAGAGCCACCTGCCTCTTTCAGAGGCTATTTAAAGGGCTAAGGGCCATATGTATCAAAGTCCCCTTTTGCGATTCTCAAATAGCGAATTTTAGCGAATCGCTATTTGAGAAACGCAAAACCGTATGTATACAAATAATCGCAAAAAAATAGCGATTCGCTAAAGTTCGCTAAATAAATAGCGAATACCCAAATAGCGTTCATTTAGCATTGAACTTTCGATTTTGCGAATTTCGCAAAATTGAGAAAATCGCAAAATTGAGAAAATCGCAAAATTGAGAAAATCGCAAAATTGAGAAATTCGCAAACGGCAATTCTGAGACACAGGTGCAGCTTGATGACATCACAACCAGGAAGTGTGACTACCCATGCTGCACCTGAGTTCCAGGAGCAGAATGAGAGAGCAGGAGTAGAGGCTGAGGCATCACTGCAGTGATACACACATTGGAGAGAGTGGAGACATGGCCAGCAAGGACAAGCAGCAGGGGGAGACACCCAGAATCAGAAAGCCAAAGTTCACAGAAAGTGAGCAGGAGGCTCTGATACAGGAGATGGTTGTGAGCCATGAGCTCCTATTCGGCAAGAAGTCCCTGCGTGTGCCAGAGACACGCAAGAGGAGAATATGGGCAGACATCCAGCGCAAAATTAACGCAATTGGCGTCACACATCGCAGGGTCAAAGACCTACAGAAGCGCTGGTATGATATGCGCGCGCGCTCAAAGGAGAAGGTTGCTACCAGGCTGGAGGAGGCCAACAAGATCGGTGGGGGGACCTCCACTGCCACCGCTTCAACTCCACTCGAAGAAATGGTTGAGGGGACCCTGCTTCCGGAGAGTGCAGTGGGCGTGTCAGACCTGGACAGCTCCGACCACACACAACCAAGACAAGGTAAGAAGCATGCCATCACACCCCTGATACCTCCCTACTACCCCCACACACCCAGGAGAGTCCCAGGGGCACAGCAAAACTACAATTCCAGTGCAGGTACACAAGCATACACAGCAATGCATTATGGGAGATGTAGTTACATGCACCTAACAGTGGAGCAATGACACCCAGCCAGGCTCAGACAGTATGTGTGCATCATGAAAGTCAAAATACAGATGGATAGGACCCATGTAACTCCAAACAGTGATATTTAATGCATGACAGATGCAAGGCAGGACAGTAAATTAATGTGTGCATTTATGTCCACAGCACCAGCAGAAACACAGGGAACAATCAGTGGAGGGGAGGATGAATCCCCCAGCCCAGAGGCAACAGGGCAAGAGGAGGAGGAGGAAGAGGAAGACGAGGGCAGCCCAGTCATCCCACCAATACGCCGCAGGCGGATTGCAGTGCCACCATTGCCACCACTGGAGGAGGAATCCCAGGACACCGATGTGAATGTCCAAACAGTCCAGGGACAGTCAGAGCCACAACCCGTGCACGTGCACGTGCCGAACCAATTCCACAAATCGCATCCAGGCGCAGGGCACCACGTGCATCCACTAGTGCAGCACTCACAGGAGACGACACAGTCTTCCAAGGGTTGGAGGGCCACATGTTGGAGGTCCAGCGCCTGCAGGCAAAAACATAAGGTCAATCCAGAGGCAAATCAGGGTTGGTTTCATGGGCCTGACGGGTGCCCTGGAGGCACTCTGTGCTGAACTAAGGGCGGACCGTGCTGCTAGGCGCAGGGAGAGGCAGCGCCTCCACACCCGCCTAGACCTCTACACCAGGGCGGTAAACCGCCTCTCCTCAGCGACCTCAGTGCTGTCAAGGCGCAGCATCAGTATGCAGCACGAGGTGTCACACTGCAGCCAGGACGTGGCCAGGGGTCTGGTACAGGTGACATGTGCTGTGGATCAGCTGCGGGCAGCTGCCACTGCTGGCCCATGAGTCCTCACTCCAACAGACGAGGACGCACAATCCAGCAGGAGCAGCATTACACCACCGCCCCCACCGGACAGGCGCCGTAGTGTGCATCACGGCAGGGCTGCTGAGACAAGCGAAGAGGGCACAGTGCACCCACGGCGAGGGCCTACAGCCCGTCAGCGCCGCAGTTGAGGCGCTCACATATAGGCATGGATATGGGTGCATTAACCCAGTGCACACAGACACTTGGTCAAGAGTCAATTTGCACTGTGGATCACACATGTGCGGTACTTTTGACAAAACATTGTGTGCCACACAGGCTGTGTGCCGATAAATATCCTGTCCAAAGGGAAATTAAACACAGTCCTGTATTAGATCTTTGGCATTGTGTCATCTTTTCTTACCTAGAAATAGTTCTGTGTGATCTCATCTCGCCTCTGGCGCCCAGCAGCTGCACCAATTACTCCGGCCGGCATGCGTCCAGGAGCTGGCCCCTCCTCATCTGATGATTCTGATTCAGTGAGCTCCACTGGTGTGCCCTTCCTGGTGGCGATGTTGTGCAGCATGGCACACGCTACCACTATCTTGCAACAGGTCTGGGGGCTGTATTGAAGTGCCCCTCCACTCTTATGTAGGCATCGAAACCTGCTCTTGAGTATCCCGAAGGTCCGCTCAATGGTACATCTGGTTGCTATGTGGGCACTGTTGTACCTCTGCCCCCCAGCATTGGCAGGATTAAGGTAAGGAGTGAGTATGTAGTCCCGGACCGCATACGCACTGTCACCTGTGGGGCGAGAAAAATTAGGTTGAACACTGTCCTGCCACTGCTATGCATTACTAGTGTGTCCTTCTATCACATGCAATTACCTAGTAGGTATCCCTCACCAAACTCCCCACTTGTGAGTAGGCGGTGTATCCCACTGTGGCGGAAGATGAATGAGTCGTGGGTGCTGCCTGGGTATTTAGCGACGATGTCGGTGATGATGTGCCTGGCATTACACAACACCTGTATGTTCAGGGAATGGTAGGACCTGTGATTCCTGAACACATACTCGTTCTGGGAGGGGGGGGATATGGCGACATGGGTCCCATCTATGCATCCAATGACGTGGGGGAATTGTGCAATTTGGTAGAACTCCTGCTTGGTCTGGGCTAGTGCCTGTGGTGTGCTGGGGAAGTATATGTGGTTATGCAGCCTCTGTACCATGGCATCAAGGAACGCGTGGAAGAAGCGCGACAATGCACTCTGTGAGACCCCTCCTGCTGTGGCTATCACCCCCTGGAAGCTCCCTGACACCAAGAGGTGGAGTGAGCACAGGACCTGTATGTGGGTGGGGATTGTGTGTGTCCTGCGTGTGGGGTGTTCAAGGATAGGTTTGAGCTCTGCTATTAATTCCAGGATGCTCTCTTCATCCAGCCTGTAGTTTGTATGGATCACCTCCTCAGTCCGCTGGAGCAGGGTTATGCGCGCTCTGAAGATCCTTTCCTGGCGTCTCCTTCTCTGTGCAGCAGCTCTCAGTCGCAGCCTCCTGGCTATCACGTACAGCCCTGACATTGTGGCAAACATCAGTTGCATTGTGGGTCTCTTTATATAGGTTGCACCTGGTTACCACCTGCTCAGACTTGGTGGTAATTGCGATTCTCTATTTTGCGAATTTCGTGAATTCGCAAATTGAGAATTATTCATGCATTCCATTTAGCGAATTCGCTAAGTCTGGACACAACAATTGCGAATTTCGCTAGGATTTGATGTATTTAGCGAATTCGCAAAATATTCGCAATATGGTATTATTCGCAAATATTGCGAATCGCTATTTATGCGATTCGCACATTGGCTGTCAGGATGTGTCTCATACATAGCGGGGCTCTGTTTTGCGATCGCAAACACCGTTTTTCTGCGATTCGCAGTGTTTGCGATCGCAAAACAGCTTCATACATATGGCCCTAAATCTGCCCGCCATAATTTGTGTGGTAAGAAGTATTATTAATTTGTACATGTACTACTACTATTACTACTACTACTGATAATTACCTACTGGTGGTCGCCAGTAGGTAGTTATAGTTAGGACCTCGTTTCTATTCAAAAAGCGTTTGTTTTTTTGCCAATATCTTTGGCACCGTTTGACGAATCTTCACGAAAGTTTCAAAACTAATGGTTCACTCAGATCAGCTCCTGTCTTGAAAGTTTCAGGGTGATTCGTCGAGTGGGGGCCAAGAAAAAAAAGTGGGTCCCAAAATGCATTTTTTCCATGTTAATTTCCATTGGAAACTTTAGACAAAGCTACAGCCTGAACTGCTGAACGGAATTACACCAAATTTGGCAAAAAGGTAGGTCTTGGTTCAGAAAGCGTGCTTTTTAAAAATGGTGTGAATCCGTTCAGTAGTTCCTGAGAAATTCAAAAATAAAAATATCGATATCTGGTGGCCCAGGAGGATTCGCGAAGCCTCCCGAGCACAAGCTTCATTTTGATTGGCTGTCAACACTCCAAACCAAGAAGTGTTGGCAGCCATCTTGTGACTCGGTAAAACTGAGTCACAAGAAAAAAGGGAATAAAATGATGAAAAAAAAGAAAAGGGGGCAGGGTGGAAACACCCTGACCCCCTAGGCCTGCTCAGGAGGTCCCACATGGACCCCCAAGGCCAAAAAAAGCATTTTTGTTTTTATTTTTTTGGTGGGATTCGCGCTGTGTGTGCGAATCCCGCCAAATTGTTTTTTTAAAAATGAAGCCCGGTGTCCAAGCCCCCGGGTGGGCCAGGTCCCGGGGCAATGCTTAAATATTATGCGGGGGCCCGTGGGGGCCCCCGCAGCCCCAGGGACCGCGACCTCCCCAGGGCTTTGTTAATAAGCGTGCTGAGGCATCTGCTGAATCAGAGAGCCGAGTCCATGCGAAATGCCATCTGATCCCCTCTTATCAATGAAGCAGCAGATCATGGCAGATGGCCCCAGGAGTAAGAGGTGAAAACAAGCCAATCCAAGGAGGAAAAACGGTAAGCAGACCCTGCCTGACATCGACTCTCTGCGGCCGGCGGGCATGGGAAGGGCTGCTGCGGCCCCGGGGGCACTTTGTGGGAGCATCGGGACTGGGGCGGGCGGGAGTTATTGGGAGTCCTGGGGAGGCAGATCGGTGCCAGAGGAGCAGATCGAAAGTCTTGCTCGCCACCCTGAGCCCCAGGCTCCTCTCGGGGGCTCGCTGACACTACTCAGGGCGGGGGCTGAAAGTTTGTTACCTGGGCTCCGCCTGCCAAGTCTAACGGTTCTGTGCCGGTCAGCTCCTCCTGCACCGTGATGTGCCTTCCCAAGGCTCCCAGTCGGCTGCGCGCTTAGAATAAAGTCTGGGCTGGGCTGCCTGATCCCCCCCCCCCCACAGCCGTGTCCCTGAGGGGAAGGGTGGGGTTGCCGGGGGAGGGGGTAGAAGACACATGGGGTAGAAGGGTCGTTTCCATTTTCGAAAAAAAATATTGTTGATCATGCCGGAAATGTGTGTAAGTGATGTGAAGACAGACACCCCGTCAGAAGCGGGATAGCCTACCTAACATGCCCGGGACACTCCGGCTGAGCGGCTGATCCTGGGTGATCTGAGCTCCGAGGGTGGCCCTTGAGCAGCCCCTCCACGGCCGCTCAGGTGATGCTCTCCAGCCCCGGAGCCTTTGATCTCACGGAGGTGCCACTCAGCCCCACTTTTAGCAACTTTCCCACCTAGGAGCACACATGCGGGGCAGGGAGGACCCGGGCAGGGCTCTCCCACCAAAGGCAGCCTTTCATGTACATAATGAACAGGGCTGTGTGTCCTTCGTGGTGTGCGTGCTGTGTGCTGACGGGGTGTCCTGGTGGTGCTCGGCCATATGGGGGAGTGTTGGGGCGAGCTGGCACCAAACTGTTCATCCCGTGTCAGGCGTTGCCCCTTTGTGGTGTCTTGCACAGTTGTTTTCTTGTCTTGGGAGAACAGCAGCTCTCTCATGGGTGTACTCAGGGGTCTGTGGAGGTCGTCCATGGGATCTGCCAGGCAGTGTGTGCCCACTTTCCGCCGGTCAGTCTGTGAGCTGGTCCCTGCTCCAGGCACCCCCTTCCCCACCCTGCTGCTGCTGTCTTTAGGACACACACAGCTCAGCCGCATCTCCCCGGCTCTTTTTAATAAATGTTGACAATCGATTTTCTGAAATCAATGTCCTTTGTGGGACTTCCTCCTTTCCTTCCAAGAATTGGAAACACACTGCAGACCAGCTGGAGGCCCAGGAGCCTCAGTTCCCTCCCTATGCAAAACAAGATATTTCTAAGAAAGAGTGGTGTATGTGCTTAACGGAAGCACACCTGTGCGCATTGTGAGTGTTCGTGCTTTCTTCTGATTCCTTCCCGTCTGACTCCCCGGATCAATAGGTGTCACTGACAGTGTGTGTTGTACGTGTGTAACATATCACATGCGTTGCTGTTCACCTTGTTTTCCAGGGCGAGCCTTTCACCCCAGGAGACAAGAGCCCAAGTCCGAGGGTTGGGTGGGCCCAGAAGCAGTCACACATGTAATTAAATACCAGGAACTTCTTCTGGCCGCCTGCTGTACGCAGAGCCCCTCTCCCACTGATCGCGCTGCACACAGAGGGGACGTGTGTGTACCAGTGTGATCACAGACCAGACACAAACTTTCTACAGAGGGCAAATACTGGTGGTGGCCTCTGGCTCCCTTTACACACCCACAGCTGAATTTTTCAATGCAGTCCTTGCTTTAAGTTGCAGGCTGATGGGCTGGTAAAGTAAGGCATTGGTTGTAAAAGGCGCGTGAGGTCCCCCCATGCCTTGACAATCTTGGCAAATGCACCTACAAAGCATTGCCCAATCTAGAACTCAGAGGCTTCTCTACTGCAGGGTTCCTGGGGCAGGGGACGCCTGCTAGGGACAATCCTAGAAACACGCCTGAATGATACTGGCAGAAAAGGGGGGCAAAATGTTAGAACACACGAAGTGCATTAAATATGGAAAAAGAGCTGTAGACCGTTCCTTAATATATTGTAATATTGGAAGGCCTGGCAGCGCTGGGAAGGGCAGAGGGAAGCAAACGGGCTTGGGGAAGGCCAACCATAGTGATTTCTGTGGACGGTGGAGGGCAGGGGAGAGGACGCCAGGCATGAAAGCTGCCCTGAGGCCGGGTGTCAGGGGGTGTCAGGAGCCCGCAGTCAGGGCTGCTGTGACTGTGTGCACACAAGCTCAGCCACGGGGGAGAGGTGAGCCGGCGCAGCCAGGAATGCATGCGCTTGTCAGTAAGTTCGGTCAGATGATGCCGAGTCACCTGACTAACTTTATAACACTTTCTCTGTTCGCACAAAAAGGCGCCTTTCTCCCAGCCCATCCAGTGTAATGCCGGAGGCCCCTTCTGCTGCCAGAGGTGTCCTCTCTGGACACTGGCACATTCAAACGCTGGTTTAAAGTCCGTTGCTGGGCATTGAAGCCCTCACATGGTCCTGTTGAAAAGGACTCATGGGTGTGTGGGTAGCGTTCGCTTCTCGGGTGCACATACAGATACACACCGCCCCCCTGTAGTGCTGCTGCAAGCCCCTGAAAGAGGCACTGAGGCTGGCTTTAAACTCTTTTACATTAGTTGCATATCTTTCACAAAGTTACATAAGTCTGGTTCCACCTTTAAAGCTTCACCTGCTGCACGGTTTGCAGCCGGGAAAAGATGGGGCAAGATAGTACGCATTTTTTAAAAAGTTGGCGTCAAGGCAGAGTATAAGATAAAACTGTTCTGTAGTTCATTTCAACAAATATGACTTTATCGTTGTTGATTCTCTGTAATTTTGGGTCTGTGCAATGATCTTATGGGATTTGTTGTGCAGGCGATGGATACCTCCATCAACCTGTGAACACTGTTATGTCAGCACACACAGGGCACACACGGGAGCGTTCACTCAAAGTGTCTGGGGGCCGACTGTCTCCCTGTGGCTGCAAGCGAAGACCTCAAACTCCATGGTAAGATTGTGTCTTTTAGCACCACTGAAAATCTCCACGAGATAACTTCTCACACTGTTGCACCAAAAGGGAACTTCGAGCGCAAAGGGCATGCCGGCGTCTCAGGACAAGTTTTAACACACCGCGTCAACACGTATCGAGACCTTTCTATTTAATTTCTAACTCCTCAAAGCTGTTTAAGGGGTGCAAAAACACAGGGCAATAACCCCATTGCACACAGACTACGTGACTGATGTGTCGCGTGTTCGGCTGTGTCTTTTCTGCCACAGTAAAGGGAACTTGAAGCCAGTTGTTTAAAACCACATAAAAAAACACAACTTATGATGCAAATGCTTTCAGTGAGTAATGGAAAGGGGGTGACATGTCACTGCTGCCGGCACCTAATGCGCAGAGAAAGGTGAACACAATATAAATGCGCAGGCCCCCAGCAGCATTCCAACATGTGTGTTCACTGACCCAGAAGGAAGCGAGCGGGGCGCTGCATTGACTGCCAGTGATGGGAAGGGGCTGTTGTCCCTCCAAACCGTTTCTCTCTGGCCCGTGCGCCATTCAGCTGCTGTTGAAGGTGCACTGGGCCATTCGAAGGGGCCCCCCTTTGTCCGCGCCTCCATCGCCATGGCTTCCCAATGTAGCCCTGCGCACACAGGTCGGCACCTCCCCACACAATGGCCTGTCTGCTCCAATGTGTTCATTTACATGTTTATAACGTCAATAGTGCCGGGTTTCCTCCTGTACCATTCATTCCACCATTTCCACAGGGGGAGGTCGGGGGTCTACAGGCACCTTTTTTTGCAGAGTGGTGGGCAAAGGGGGCGTGGCCTACTATGAGAACTTAGCAATCCTGCTGTGTGGGCCTTACTGGAGTAATAGGAGGGGTAGTTGCCCCGCAAGGATGTCCTTGGGGGCCAACTACCCCTCCTGTTACTCCACTAAGTCCCACACAGTGGGATTGCTAGGAGGTCTTCGGACGCCACGCCCCCCTTTCTCCACCACTCTGCAAACATGCCTCCTGGCACACTACTGGTTGGGGGATGAAGTCCACTTTACTCCTGAGGGACTTTGGGGGCTAAGAAGCCCTCCTGGTACCTCCTGCAAGTCCTACGCAGTGGAATTCCTGAGCGCTGGTCAGAGGCCCAGCCCCCTTTCGCCACCACTCTGCAAACGCGACTACTAGTTAAACAAGCATTTGCAATGCAATATGTCTCGCATTTGCTAGAGTTAGAGCTATTGGCATTGTAAATGTAAAGATTTTTTACTAATGCTTATGGGAGTGGAGTTGATGTACGTTATGTATAGTGGAATTATGTGGTATGTTGTGCAGTGAAATTATATGGATAGAAAGTATGTGGTTGTGGAGTGGTAACCTCAGGTTTAGACTTCCTCGTTTCCATAGAAGCTAAACTATAAATTCAAAAAGACAGAAAAAAAGAAGCAACCACAGAGGAGCACTTGTGGACCTAGTCAGAGGTATGAGGAGGGCCACTGGAATTATGCGACTGTTCAGCCGCGCCAATTTTCACATAATTATACATTTTCAGCATTTGCCACTTAATCCATCATCTGGCGCATAATCTGCAGATTTGAACAAAAAAAAACTTGTTTCTAGCTGAAACGGCTCAAATGTTACCAAAAATGCAGCGACACGTGTTACAGCGTGGTGGAAGGCCCTTTGCAAAGCTGGAATGGTCATGTGTTACTTATTGCTAAATGTGGGTGTTTAATTGGTACTAATGGTGCGCAAACCACTCTTGTCTCTTTCTGCACTTCTATTGCCTCTTTCTGCACCTCTGTTGCTTCTTTCTGCACTTCTCTTGCTTCTTTCTGCGCCTCTCTTGCTTCTTTCTGCACCCCTCTTGCCTCTTTCTCCACCCCTCTTCCCCCTTTTTGCATCCGAAAAAGCCACAGGTTTCAGGGACGTTATAGTTAGTTGGACATTTCACTCATACAAAACCTGTGAAATTCGACCGTTATAGTTAGTTGAGCTAACTATAACTCGCGCCCCCGCAATGCACTGCTGATGACATCACATATTACATCACTCATGACATGGTCAGTGACATCACTGATGACATCACTGATGACATCTCAAATGACAATACTGATGACATCATCCACGTGATTATCTGATGCACCTCCGTACACCCTAATATAACCTTTGATACCCCCCTCTAAAACACAAACTACCATTCTCAAAACCATAGACACACCAATACCAGTTAGTACATACTCACTAACTGATTCATAGGTCTACACACACATCTACTCACCCATACAGTCACTCATACCCACAGTCACTCCTCAATATAGCCACTGATATATGCACTCATACACCTATACAGATACTCACACACGGCCACTCACCCATAGAGTTACTCACACACCTAGTCAGTCATGCAAAGAATCAATCACACTCCCATTTACTCACCTATACAGTTATACACACACCACCTCACTTATTCATACAGATACTAACACATACTTACTCTCTATACAATCACTGACACAAGCACACACTCATCCATACAGCCACTCTCACAATCACTCACTCTCACATATAGCCATTTATATAGTCCAACGCTCACATGTACTGCCTTTCACATATGTAGTTACTCACACATGTACCACTGAGACATCCATTCACTCACCAACACACCCATACACACACTCACCCACCCATACAGCCCTTCACAGATGCACTATTGAACCCATACACCCAGTGAATCACCCACTCACACATCTATGCACAGAGTCACACCCCCCCACCCACCCACACAGACACTCAGGCACCCATACAGATACTCAGACAACCAATCAATAACCCATATAGACACTCATGTAGCTACTCACCAACCCATGCAGCCGCTTACACACCAACGGACAGACTGATACAGACATTCACACAGTTTAGTCACTAACCCATGCATTCAGTAAGACACGTTTAATCACTCACTTATACAGTCAGTCACGCACCTACTAAATCATCCATTCAGACACTCATACACCCACTCATTCTTCAATACATCTTGGAATATATATATATATAAAACATATTTAAACTTTACAGAAACACACAGTCGTTGGATGATGGCATCAGTGATGTCATCAGTGATGTCATTTGAGATGTCATCAGTGATGTCATCAGTGATGTCACTGACCATGTCATGAGTGATGTAATATGCGAAGTCATCAGCAGTGCATTGCGGGGGCGCGAGTTATAGTTAGCTCAACTAACTATAACGGCCGAACTTCTCTGGTTTTGTGCGAGTGAAATGTCCAACTAACTATAACGTCCCTGAAACCTGTGGTTTTTTCAGTGAATAATAATATTAATAATAATATTGATAATAGATTAAATAAAATTAGAAGAAGGATCAGAAGAAGAATACAAAGAATAAGAATTATAATTGTTTTTGCCTAGGGCTTCATACCCGCGTTCTGCAGTTTCTGAAAACTGTAAATATCAGCTGTTAAAATGTACATGATTTAAAGGTAATCAATTGAATGTCCGAGAAGGATCAAGGACTTAGACAGTCTTGCTGAGATTACTAATACTGTAACCTGCAGATCACCGCATATCTCAACAGTGAGTCTGTAACTCACTGAGCCATATAAAGATCTTTGACCTCTTGCTGTTCAGCACTTGTTGTTTTGCCGCAGTCTCGCGTAAGGGCCTGCTTCCTGTTCTCAATGACAACATAAAATGGCCCAATACTAACATATGCTCATTCATTCATTCATTGTCTCCCAATGCGCTTCATGGCATCATGCTTTATACCTCTGCTTCCAGCTCAAGGGTACATTTTCTAATTCCATCATGATGCCTGTCTAAATTGCCAGGACATGTACCCTTTCGTGAATGGAGTCACATTGTACAAGTACCCGTCTCTGATTCCCTGATCGAGCCTTGCACAGCAGTTCTAAACGTTACTTATTACCAAATTGCAGTTATTTTTTTTTATATTAACCTTCATAGCTCCAGCTACTAATTTGATTTAGTCTCTATTTGTTAATCAGGTGCCTATTAATTACAGTTGTTCTCAAAACTGTTCAATAGTGCAGAATGAAGCTTAGCTATAAAATGAAATGCTGTTGATTGTAAGCATTATAGCTAAGGGTTAAAATCCTTTAAAGAATAAATCCCAAATGCCTAGTAAGAGAAACACATTTTGTTCTGTGGAGGTCTCAGTGCAAAGTATGTGTCAATAAAAGAAAATAGACCCTTTCCGAAGGCTTCACGGCCCCCTCTACTATCAAAAAGATATCACCTCCATAAACTGAAAGCCATTTTATTAATATACGGTCACTGCGAAGTCCCCCATTTTATTAATATACGGCCACTGCGAAGTCCCGGAGTTACTTAAGACACCGCAGGCTATGGGTGGAAGAGCCGGCCAAGACCAGTGCAGTAGTTTGGAACAGTTTTATTATCACTGCTTCACGCCCTGGTGTGCAAGTGAGGAAAGGTTGGCCCCTTGCGAGAAGTCGTGATCATTTATTTAAAAATATCTTAGAACAAGTAAGAGAAGACACCAGTATGTAACCTTAAGCAATCAATCATATAATGCTTGACGTGTTGTATTCACAAAGCTCGTACCTTCTGAATTATTTTCTCCTAAACATGTAAACGACTTTGCACTAAATTTTCTTGTAATCACTGACTCAGCACTTCCACCATCAAAATTTTTTCTACGTTATACTTCTATCTCATCCACTTACCATTTCGACCTCCATTAACAATCTCTCTTGTTCACCTTAGCTGTCAACGTCTAGAAGCTCTCAAAGACCTCTTGCCAAATTGTTGATGCACCTAGAAATTAGACAGCATATTCAGTGTCACATTAATCAAGCTGGGGCAGACACTATAAACTTACATGATTTTGTGCAAGGTGTCCGCTGTTAAAGACGTCCCCTGTTCGGAGGTTGAAAGGTGAGCTGTAGGTGCAAGATAGTCCCTTTTCAGGGGTTATGGGACGTAGACCATCATTTAGATCCTGACCCACCAAATTCTTTGATATGGCCTCTGCTCTCCTGGTGATGACCACCGGCCACAGTTAGAGAGCCATGCCTGCCGGCGGGGACCCCTAAAGCCTTTATTGCAAGTGAAACCTGTGCCGTGGTTGGTTTAAATCAGGGATTTGTTGATGGAAAACAAAATTATTATTTTTTTTTTCAAAAACCTTTATTGACAAATTCAGCATTACCAAAAGACAAATTTGCATCGAAACAGAGCATCGTTCACAACAGACCATTTACAGAGTACAACATACATAGGAAAAAGCAAACAGACAGAAGTATTTGCTTGTATAACATGGCTATAGCACCTTTAAACAATGTATAGCTGGAGAATGTGATGACAGCACAGTAGGGGAAGGAACAGGCCCGGCAGGGAAAGGGTGACGGGGAAGGAGGCAGCTACTGACCAGCACCGGCGACCGCCGCGGGTGAAGTGCCGGCGGGGAACGCGGGAGAGGCAGTCCGGCTCGGATGTGATCGGGTATGAAGGTATGTCACTAGGGGGCCCCATATGTCATGTGGACGAGATCTCGCAGGCATAAGATCCCAAAATTCAGAGAGCAGAGTCTGGCATCTCGCAGCATCTTCAAGCCATTGGGCAAACTTAGGCGCCGGCCTACGACCCCAACACATGGCCACCCTACGTCGCGCAAGGACGAGCAGCATTGCGACCAGTCGGCGAGAGGCATCCGGGCAAAACTTGACGAAGCCCAGCAGACATAACGGAGGGTCGGGCTGAACCGGTGTGGAGGTAATCTCAGAAATGGCGACGCAGACCTCCAGCCAGAAATCCGACACCCTAGGGCATAACCAAGCCAGGTGAGAGAAATCCGCGGCAGGGGCAGAACAACGCAAGCACCTATCGTTAGGTATGAGTCACAGTTTATGAAGCTGGACGGGGGTGCGGTATAGCCTGTGTAAGTACTTGAAATGGATAAGACGGAGGCGATAATTGGGAGATAGTTTCTTCGTCTGATTGCAGCAATAGAGCCAGTCAGCTTGGGAAATGTCCACACCTAAATCTTCGCCCCACGCCGCATGGGCGTGATAAGTAGAGATGGAGGTGGTCGACAGCGTAAGGGCGTATAATTTGGTCACCAGCTTGCAGGGAGTGGGGGATGAATATATGAAGTCAAGGGCGGGCATCGAGGGTGGGGGTTGGGGGAACGTGGGATGTAACTCCCTGCAGAAAGCCCGCAGCTGATAAAAGAGCAATGTGTCCATAGGACCAGAGGTAGCAGGAAGAGAATAAAACGTGTTACCGGGGTATAAATCCGCCACAGTCACCAACCCCAGGTGGGCGGTGTGTTTAGACATGCCAGTAGGTTGGAGAGGAGGGAAAGCAGGATGACGCACAATCGGCATAGCATTAGCCGATAACGACGGGCGTTGGAAAGACGACAGTCCCAACCAAGCCCAGCGCAGGGTCTCGACCGTATCCACCTCAGCTCGTGGGTGACTGGCTGGGGCAAACAGGGCAGTGGTCAGCGGCCAGGGGGTTGCAAGGTCAGCTTCCACCGCGACGTGCGGCTGGTAAGGGGTGGGGTGAATCCAGAAGTGTAAAAAACTGGCCTGGGCACTTAAGGCATAAAGTTTTAAATTGGGAGCACCCATGCCGCCAACTGACATGGGGAGAGTAAGGATATCGTATGCGATCCTGGGTTGTTTGCCAGCCCAAACGAGAGATATGATCAGGGAGCGGATCTTACGAAAGAAATGGGCAGTTAGAGGCATGGGGATATTCAAAAAGAGATAAAGAAATTTCGGGAGGACCACCATCTTGGCTATGGCTATACGCCCAGCCAAAGACAAGGGGAGCCGGTTCCAATGAGGTATTTTGGACTCGAGCCAGTCCACCGTGCGTCCAAAATTGGCCCTCCAAAGGTCGTCCAAGTCCCTGCTCAGCCAGATACCTAGGTAGCGAGTGGGCCCAGAAGCCCACACAAAAGGAAAATCCGGGGTGAATGGCCTGGTGGCGTCAGTAAGAGGAAACAGCACTGACTTGCTCCAGTTCACCTGTATGCCGGATAATCCACCAAACCGTATTATCTCGCGCACAAGGGGACTGAGGTTTTCTTGAGGGTGACGGACATACAATGTAATATCATCCGCATACATGGAGACCAGGAGGGAGCGGGCAGAAAAGCTGATGCCCTTCTTAGTATGGTGTTGCCGGAGTCTGGCAGCGAGAGGCTCCATCGCAATGGCGAAGAGCATAGGGGAAAGCGGGCACCCCTGCCGGGTACCTCGTTCAATCAGGATAGAATCGGATACTTGACCATTAATCCGAAGTCGGGCAGACGGGCAAGTGTAGAGGAGTGATATCTTGCGAATGAAAATGTTACTGAAGCCAAGATGCGGTAGAAGAAATAATAAAAAGGGCCACTCCAGTGTATCGAATACCTTGGTGGCATCGAGTAGAGCAGCCACGGCAGGGAGACTTAGATTAATCAGATGAAGGACCGAGAATATGGTCCGGAGGTTATGAGACATGGCACGGCCAGGGATGAAACCAGACTGATCAGGGAGAGCAATGAGGGGGAGAAGGCGGGAGGCCAATAGCTTTGCAAAAATGTTATTGTCGATATTAATTAGAGAGAGGGGGCGATAAGAATCGCGGCAGTCCGATGGTTTATCCGGCTTAAGTAGAAGCGTTAGCAGTGCCTCGCGAAGTGATTGTGGGAAAAGGCCATTATCAAAAGAATCAGTATACATGGCGGCCAGATGTGGCACTAGAAGCGAAGCAAAAGTCTTATAGAACGAGGCTGGAAGGCCATCTAAACTAGGGGCCTTATCACTGGGTAAACTGTTTATGGCAGCGAGTATCTCCTCCTTAGAGAAGGGCTCATCCAAGAATTCACGATGGTAGTCCTCTAGCCAAACCAGCGCGAGGGAATCAAAATATTGTTCGAAAGCCTCACGCGAAGGGGTGGGGCCAGCGATGTAGAGTTGCGAATAGTAGTCCACAAATCGAGCCTTAATTTGTCGGGGGAGGTGGTTCTGGTGGGGCCACCATCCTGGAGAGCTGCCACATACGACTCAGCATGGGGGGGATGAAGGAGGTTGGCCAGGGTCCTTCCAGGCCGGTCACCCTCACCGAAGTGACGAGCGCGAGCCTCTCTGCCAAGGAAGGAGAGTTCCCTGTCAGCCTCCGCAGCAAATTCTGTATGCTATTCCCGCAGGCGTGCGAGGGTCTCAGACCTGGGGTGAGTTGCATGAGCGGCATCTAGAGCCTTGATCTCCGATTCTAGTTTGTCCAAAGTGGCGGGGATGGAGCGAAGGACACCAGCTTGTTTGGAGATACACTCACCGCGGATCACCGTCTTAAAACCTTCCCAGAGGATTGACGCTGAGTCCACAGAACCGACATTCAAGTCAAAGTAATTCGTGATCGCGGTTTGGATCTCGTTACAGAAGACGGAGTCACGGAGAGCATTTGTGGGGAGCCGCCAGGTGAAGGCACGCTGTGGAAAGTGAGGCAGGCGAAGACAAAGCTGGACTGGCGCATGATCAGAAAAGGTGCGTGCCATATGAGTAGCGGCAAGTGAGCCAAGTGAGAACATCCGGGGAGGTAATCCATAGGTCAATACGGGACCAGCAGCCACGAGCCCCAGTGACGCAAGTACCCTCACGAGCCTCGGGCCACACGTGACGCCAGGCGTCATATAGCGAGTTGTCGATGAGTATAGACTGAAGGAGAGCAGTGGAGCAAGGGTGGGAAGAGTGGGGGCCGGAGCGGTCCAAGACAGCAGAGAGTGTGATATTAAAATCCCCCCCCAAAGAAGAGCCGCCGGACCCAGGGAAGAAATGAGGTGCCATATGTGGGTGAAGAGATCGGGATCATCCGTACTAGGGCCGTACACAGCCTCAATCGTCATGGGTTGGGATAACAGGGAACCATGCAAAATGACATACCGTCCATCAGGGTCAGTAAGTACCTGAGTGGTGTGCCAGGGAAGCCCCCTGCGTAGCAAAATGGACACTCCCCTAGAGTAGGAGGAATAAAAAGAAGAGTGCGATTCCCCCCAATAACGCGACTGAAGTCTAGTGGAGGTCGCAGGCAACAGGTGGGTTTCTTGTAGAAGGCAAATGTCGACTTTATGCCGGAGTAGATGAGAGTGGATGAGCCTGGCTTTACGGTGGTCATTAAGACCACGGATATTCCAAGTCCAGCATATGGTTTCGGTCATATAATGTTAAAACAAGGAAAAAATGTGACGCAGGACCGTAGGGCCAGTCTGCGGCAGAAAGCCAGTGTGTGTGCTGGGGCAAGCCTACTTGGAGAGAAAAGGGGCGGGGCAGTCTCATTAAGCATGCAATGGAGCCAGCTGGTACCAGCAAATATGAGCGGCCTGGCTTTATGGGGAGCCACCCGCGAGCAGAGAGAGAAAAAGGGGGGGATAAACGGTGCTTGTCCAGAGAATACCAGCCTGAGGAAAGAAAAGATGCTGTGTACAAACACAATACAGTGAGCATGCCCTACAGTGAAGTGATGCATATTGAGGAGATGAGCACGATGCAGACATATGAACAAAAACATTTCCATAACAGGACGAAAAAACCAGGAAAACCCCCAACCCCAACCCAACCACACCCACCACACATAATGCCGCATAAAAACCTGTTTCTGGCATTGTAACATCAGAAGAAGGACATTCAACCACAAAAATGCCACCATAGGAGGTCGCAGCAACCCCGGACCCAACCGCCCGCCACCCACATTAACCTGCAAAACAGGCCATAACACCACCCACAACCACCCCAGGGGACCCCAACTGGGAAGGGGGAGGGCAATATCGGAAAGTAAGGTCAAAAAAGGCACAATATACCACAAAAGCGCCTCCAGAGAAAAACACAGCAACCCCAAACCCAACCACCCACACCAACCCCCCAAACAGGTCGAGCAGCCACCCGCAACCACCCCAGGGAACCCCAACCGGGAGAGGAAAAGTCAGCAACAAAGGTGGGAATCATCCCGTGGGGGCATGGCATCGCCCAGCATACACCCCTGCCTGATACTGCAGGGTGGCCAAGCCTAAACGATCAGCAGCCATCATATGAGGTCAATACCTTACATCCAAGGAATACAGTGAATAGATACAGTGGTGAACCACGGGAAATTAAACAGACATGGGGCGGCAAAAAAGGGGGAGACCAACATTGTGTTCCGCAGCCATGTACCGACAGGCGCAGTACCAAGAGCAATTACCAAAATACAGTTCAATCATTGTCACTCAAGTTGGCTGCGACAGGGTTCTGAGAACTGGCTGGAGTGGGGCGATGAGAACGGTCCAACTGTTTGGCAAAAGCGAGGGCTCCCTTCGGATCCGGGAACACCAGGGTTTTGGATCCCTGTCAGACCCGCAACTTGGCTGGGTAGGCTAAGAAGTAGGACACTTCGTGTTTTTGCAAAATGCGTTTTGCGGGCAGGAATTCGCGGCGGGCAGCCTGCACCGCCAGGGTGTAGTCGGGGTAGAAAGATAAAGTGTTACCTTGATGTCGGATCTCACCCCTCTCCCTGGCCGCCCAGAGGACCGCGTCCTGGAAATTTAGGAGTTTTGCAATGATCGGACGAGCAGGCAGTCCCGGGGCGGGCCGGGGTCCGAGTGAGCGGTGAGCTCTCTCCACGATGAAAACCTGGGAGAGCGCGTCGCCAAACAATTCTCGCAACAACTGCTCCACATAATCCTCCATCTTGGATATGTTGGTGGACTCCAGTACCCCAGTGATGCGGAGGTTACTCCTGCGGGCGCGAGCCTCCAAATCTTCGTTCTTAGAGCGAATGAGGTCAAGGATTTTATCCATTTGGAGTAGTTTTTGGCGGTCTTGTGTGGCGGCGTCCTCCACGTCAGACACCCTTGACTCAACGTGAAGGAGACGATTGTCGTGTGTGTCCACCCTGGACTTAACCACGTCCAGGCGGGAAGAAAGCTGATCGAGCTGGGTGGCGATCCCGGACACCACCGACTTTACCTCCAACATAATGGCTTTAAGGTCATCTTCACGAGCGGCTGCCATTTCCGCGGAGACTGGCTGGTCGCCACCGTCAGCAGTGGCGCCCTCCTGGCGCGTCTGCCTTCGCTGGTCAAAGGTGAGCCGAGGCTCTTTAGGGTCTGCCTTACCCATGGTGGTTTTCAGGAGCCGGAAGTTTCGAGAGGGCCCGTAGCACCCAGAACAAGACAAGAATGATCAGGGAGTCGCCACCGCTGGAGAGAGAGGAGATCGGTGGCCGACCCACCTGTGACGCCCAGAAGGACCAAGAGCACAGTGCAGCCGGAAGAGGCCAAGGCAGCGGGGATCCAGGGGAGGCAGATGACACCCCCCCCAGCAATACCACAGCGCAACTGACGCAAGGCCCGGGACGCGGATGTGATGGTGGAAGCCACTGGTCCATGCCGCACAGCCAGCGCGCAGGCCCCCCAGCCTCGCGGCCGCCGCTCACCCAGGTAGGTGCAGAGCACACAGGCGGCCCAGCACCGGCTGCAGCGCCGGCGCGGAGTTCAAGCCGCCAGGACAGTAAATTTAGAGTGCAGAGAAACGTGTGCACCGCCGCATGCCCAGGTCCGCAGCAAGATGAAGGGCCGCAGCAGCGAGGAGCCCCGAGCGGGCAGGGAGGGCCCAACCAGATGATTGAGGTGGCGGTAGCAGGGTGAATCCAGCCTGCGGCGTGTGGAGTAGGCCGCAGCAGCACAGCAGGAGAGGGTCCAGCACCAGCAGAAGGATCGAGGAGCCCAGCCAGGGATGCAGGCAATCACCAAGTCGCCCTGGAGCAGGAAGGTGAGCGGAGAGCCGCGATCGGCCAGATGGCGCACCTCCAGCCGCAGGCCCCCTCAACTAGCCCCCGCAAGCCGCTGATAGTCTCTCAGGCGGGTGGGAAAGCAACAGGGCAGCCAGGTGCATAGCAGCAGCGTGTGGGCGCAGCCGGGAGTAGCGAGGGGGAAGCAGCCCGCAGCAGGTGAACGCGGGGAGCGCGCCGCCCACCTCGCCCGGCCCACGAGCGCGAGGATGGAAGACACATGGGGCGCCCTCTCAGGGTCAGACCGGGCCGAGCGGTACGGCGAGCGTGCCCCCAAGCCCGCCACGGACCGCCTCCAGGCAGCAGGACTCACCGGCCGCGATATCGATGCTGTGGTCGCAGGGCAGGAATGCTGACATCCGGGCTCCACGCGGCATAGAGCGGGCAGCGCAGTCCAGGCCCTGACGAGTAAGCGGGATCCAGGGCCCGATCCTCCAGAGGCGCCGAAACTGTGCACAGCCGGGTCAGAGGGCCGCGATGAACGGCTCAGAAGATGCCCCAAGTGAAGGTGAGCCGCAGTGGTAGGCTTACAGGCAGCGATGTGCGTTGAGTCTGCCGGATAGTGAAGGATTAAAAGGCTTGGCCAGCAGAGCCCACTCAAGGTGCGGCCATCTTGCAACCGGCTAAGCCACGCCCCTCCGATGGAAAACAAAAAAGGACTTTGATGCCCAGGGAATTTGGGACCGTCAATGTGACCTATTAGTTCAGTGGAAGACAGGCTACCAGGTCAAACATTTGTGCTGTTCTGCTGTCACTATTTCGTCACGTTCCCCATTTCCAACTGGGGGGCGAACTGTTTCAAGCGGAAGGATAAATCATCAATTTATTGCATTTCTCCCACTCCTTTGAAGCTTAAATTACCCCGACATTTTATAGCCACCAGCAGACATTTTTCCAAACACAAATTTGGCCTATTAAGGTATGAATGTGGGCAAAACCCATTATATTGTTGTGCTTCAGAGCACCAATTGAACTAGCAAATTCTTAGAATAACTTGCTTTTCTTCTACTCTCTTAGGGGAGCATTCAGATAAAGGCAAGAGTTAGAGAAAAAAATTTAGTGCTATTTGTAAGTCCCACCTCAAATATTGGAAAGTCCAAAAAAGCCGAAAATACCACTCTGGTCACGCTCTGATTATGAAAGTGAAATCTGTGAGGACAGAGGGAAAGAAGACGTAAATGGATTGATGGACATGTATCTCGAAGACCTGTAACGAGTGCCGGAACACTTGTGCAGCTGGGCATCGGGCTATAGAAAAACATGGATACTTATGTTTGAACAAGGGAAATAAATGGGCACAGTGACAAGAACCAAAGAGACATGCTTTTCATCCTATTGCTCAACTATATGTTCATTCAGTAAAACACGTTTTGTAATTGACCAAATGGTCACTCAAGCACTCATTAAAAGTTAGTCTTCTAACACGTCCTCGAACTCCATTCTGCATTTAAGTCTGAGATTTTAAAATCTGAACGTTCAGTAACTGTATGCAAAGTCTAACGAACACGTTTTAAAAGGATTATGGAAGGCCCCTTCTGAATTCAGTGTCCGCAGAAATATTTTTCTTCTCTGTACCCTTGTGTGTACCTCCACTGCAAACTGCAAAATGCATTTTTAGCCTAGTCTTCGTGCTTCTGTGCTCTGTTTGTGCGGAGGGAGTGCTGGGCTGGTCCTGAGACCAGGGTGGGCGCCATCTTAGGAGTAGAAGGGTGGCCGTCTAGCTCATCGCCACTTCCGGGGAGAGCATATTTAGCCAGATGCTCGGCCGGATGCGCGCAGCGGGCGCGCCGCTGGGGCGCCGAAGGCGCGCCAAAGGCAAGCCCGTCTGCGCCCAGGCGGGACCAGGGGCCAGGACCCCTGCACAAAATACCCGAATTGCATATTCCAGAGAGGAATTGTATAGCTATAACAAGGACGGAGGAAGCAACTGTAAGAAGGATGGGGATTTTACAAACGTCGCAGCAATAGCAAAAAATTGCCGGCTCTGTACTCAGTCGGAAGACTCCTCATAAGATAGAGAGAAAACACAATAGTATACTAAATTGGTCTAAAACCTCACAGGAATGGAAATTAGGTTTGATCAACAGCAGATCATTGCCCAAACATACAACTGAAATCCGAATACTGTTAGAGGACACTAAACTAGATGCTCTATTCATAACAGAAAGTTGGCTCAAGGAGGATTCCTCATCGGACATAGTCATGGTACTTCCACCTGACTATGAGATACACAGGCTGGA
Organism: Calotriton arnoldi; assembly: GCA_963921515.1. Classification (NCBI taxonomy): domain Eukaryota; kingdom Metazoa; phylum Chordata; class Amphibia; order Caudata; family Salamandridae; genus Calotriton; species Calotriton arnoldi. Next base: position 371,266 of record CAWUFW010010610.1, on the reverse strand, counting down.
CAGGATCGGCCAGTTAGGGGGGGGGGTTGCCATTCTCGTAAAAGAGGGGTACAAGTGTACTACAGAGTCACTGGCCTTGAAAGGATGCAAGTGCCTCTCTTTCTCGATTCTCCTTTCTCCAAACTTCACCCTCTCAGGACTCTTAATTTACCGTCCACCAGGTCCTCATGGGGAGTTCCTAGAAGAAATAGTGTTGGCCAGTCTTTTACTAAAAAAAAGGCACATCACTATATTGGGGGATTTGAACTTGCACTTGGAAAACAAGAGCCTTCCAAGTACAAAAAGACTCCTGCCAGAATTGGAAAGCACACATCTGACCCAACTAGTAACAACAGCCACTCATGACAAGGGACATACCCTGGACGTGGTAATTACGAATGATCCAGATATGAAAGTGGCCACACCAATACGGGTTCCATGGTCGGACCATCACTTTATTCCTGTTGAGATACGGAAGCCAGGAAGGGAGGGCAGGGAAGATTCCTCTATGGCAACGACAAGGAAAAGGTGCTGGGCCAAGATTAATCATCTAGAATGGGGGGATGTATTAAATAACATGTCAAATTCGGACACAGAAGAGCCAGGATCAGCCGAAGAGGGGTACTCAAGATGGGAATCATTGATTAATCAATCCCAGGATCTTGTGGCCCCGAAAATTGCACTAAAGCCCAAAGCCAGAACTAGAGCAGAAGGATGGTTCAATTCCAAGCTTCTAGAACTGAAGAAACAATGCAAAAGGCTTCAAAGGAAGTGGAGAAAAACCTACGATCCTTCACTCAAATCAGAGTATAACAAAGCGATTAGGAACTATCATGATAATATTAAATTGAGCCAAGCTAAGTTCTTTGAGGAAAAAATTAATAGGGCTCAGAACTCCTCAAAGGAACTGTTCCAAGTAATTAAGTCCCTGACTAATCCAAGTACTGATACTGGTCCTACCGAAACATCGGAGGAGAGATGTAATGACCTGGCCACATACTTCCTCTCCAAAGTAACGGACATCTACAGTAGCTTTAATAGTAAGGGAGACACTGAATCAGAGGGGGAAGAAGATTTGGAAATAGCTCCCCCACAGCAGGTGATCACCAAATTCCCACCTATGGAACAGAAAGATATAGAAGCTTTGATGGAGAAGGTGAAGTCCGGCTTACCTCTGGACCCAGCACCTCCACAAATGCTCAGAACAGAACAGTAGCACCCATCATTACACCTAATCTAATGAGGGTGATGAATCAATCCCTAGAGCTGGGCGAAGTCCCAGGGGCTTGGAAACATGCAGTGATAAAGCCCCTGTTAAAAAAAGCCAATGCAGATAGAGAGCAACTGGGGAACTTTCGTCCGATCTCTCAGCTACCGTTTGTAGGCAAGTTGCTAGAAAAACATGCCAACAGAAACTTGTCTGATTTTCTCGAGATCAACCAGTGCCTTCACCCAACTCAGATGGGTTTCAGAGCACAACACAGCACGGAATCCGCCCTGTTGGTAGTGGTAGAAGATCTGAGACAATTACTAGATCAGGGGAAATCAGCAGTGCTGCTCGTTGGATTTGAGCGCCGCATTCGATACGGTGGACCATCAAATACTATGCAGAAGGCTGGCAAATATTGGGATACAGGGCAGGGCACTCAAATGGCTGTCGTCATTCCTGAATGAAAGAACATTCCAAACTCTATTCTCTCCAAAACCATGTTGCTAAAGTGCGGCGTTCCACAGGGATCAGCATTGAGCCTTTTTAATGTATACATGGAGCCCCTGGCCAAGATTGTGCAAGAATTTGACATATCTATGACCTCGTACGCCGACGATACACAGCTGGCGATCTCACTGGACTCGAAAAACAGCAGAGATGGGGAGAAAATGTCCTCCTGCTTGATAAGAGTCAAAGAGTGGATGACGAGAAGCTGCCTAAAGTTGAATGGGGAGAAAACCGAGATATTATGTCTCGGAAACAAACCAATACCCAGGCCCATTTTAGATTGGCCTGCTTGCCTAGGTAATGCGCCTATACCTACAGAAATAATAAAAAGCCTAGGATTTTGGCTAGAATCTGACCTATGCATGGCAACACAGTCCAAGAAGGTTGCCGCAACCTGTTTTGGACTACTGAGAAGCTTACGGAAAATCCTAGATAGGGTGCCAATACAGCTCAGGAAGACGGTGGTCCACTCTCTGGTCACTTCTCGACTAGATTATGGAAACTCACTGTTCTTGGGGGCCCCTAAATATGTTATGCGCAGACTGCAGGTGACACAGAATGCAGCCGCTAGGCTGCTCTGTACTGTTCCCACACGGGAATCAGTAAAAAAGCACTTAGTGGACCTCCACTGGCTGCCGATAGAAGCAAGAATAAAATTCAAAGTCTTGATTATCACTCACAGAGCACGCCATAAAAAAGGTCCGGAAAAAATCAGGAAGTTAATATCTCCTTATACTCCAAATAGGCGGCTACGTCCCAGTATGGAAGAACGCCTAACACAAACAAAGGCCAGGAGGGAAAGATGGGGCGGAAGAGCCTTCTCCCATCTGTCTCCCAGACTCTGGAACTCCATTCCGTTGGAATGTAGACGGATAGACAGTGAACTACAATTTCGAAAGGAGATCAAGACTTGGCTGTTTAAGCAATATCTCTAAGTCACCGGAACCCTACTCAGTTACTGATCATTTAGCGCTGGGAAGCCTTAGGGCAGCCATGCGCTCTATAAATACCCAATAATAATAATAATAAGTATGCAAAACGTCCCCTAAGTCCGATCAACAGTGAAACATCTTTGCTTGGGTGGACATTAATATAAATAAAACTTCTTCCTAGATATTATTCCTGAATTTATACTTAAAGACTCGGGCAGCAAACTAGCACTTTTAAAGGGGGATGAAGAGAAATTCTTGCAATTGTAGCTTTGAATCAACAAAACCTCTCTGAATTGAGATTTTATTGACACTGTTGAAGAACATCCTGATTTGAGTAAAAACATTGAGGCAAGTATTATGCTTTTATCTTTCCTTTACCATTCAACAGCAGTAAAGAAATAACACTTAGGGCCTGATTACGATGCCGTAGGAAACGGCTCCGACTACGGCATCGTAATCGGCTGTTTGGATTCCTTTCCGACAGACCATTTTTATGGGGTCGGTCAGAAAGTAATCCGAACAAATTTACGAATGTCCTCCGATGGGCTCGGAGAGTCCGTCTGCTATTCGGAAACCCTCCAGTAATCCCTCAGGCGGCTCTTTCCACCCGAGGGATTACGATGGCAGATTCCCACAGCCTTTCTGTGCCGGCCTTTCCGACACAGAAAGGCTGTGGGAATCCGAATTTGGGGGCCCCCAGCAGGGCCCCCATGGGTGCAAGGCCTCCAGATGGTGGCCTAGGGGGCACCTATGGTGCCCCCCTGTTGATGAACTTGATGTTGATGAGCTGCACCTCAGTTCTTTACAATGAGAGCATGCATTCCGGTTGGAATGCATGCTCCCATTGTAAGGAATAGGATTGCGACCGAACAGTGTTCAGTCGCATCCTAATTGCTGGGTTGGGACCGATGACAGTAGGTCGTTCGGTCCCAGTTCCCAAACGATGTCAGACGGACTCAGGTCCAAACGACATCGTTATCAGGCCCTTAGTAGCATTTCCTTATAAACAACAAAACTACAACTCCCATGAGACCAACCTTATTGTATTGGTTAAACGAAAGGAGAACCACACAGTAGTTATAAAAATATGTAATTATTAATATAACACTCTCTAGTACCATACACTAAAATAGTGGTATAAGAACCACGACTCGAGTCAAGACAGTGTCTAGAGGTTGTAGAATCCCAGGGACCCCAAGGAACCACCCAATGTGAGTACGTAGGGACCCCACGGAAGACGGGTGCAGTGTGGGAACACGACCGCGTGCTCTGCACAATTCTATGGGAAAGTCGCAGTTGAAGTTTTAGTGTTTAAGGACCCTTCCCAGTGGACTTCGAAGAAACCCTGTGGGAGTTAGGAGGTTGAAGAGCCACCCCACCCATGGATCCCAAGGTACCCAAGTTACCTATCCCAGGGAAGCCGGGTGCATAGGTCTGGATTGGCGTCGGAAAGCGCCGTCGAACCCAATAGAGGACTTGGAAGAAGAGCCGCTGCTGGACGGAAGAAAAGTGTCCGTTGGAATCCAAAGGTGGATTTTTGTTGAAGAGTACCTGAAAGCTGTTGAAGAACATCCTGATTCGAGTAAAAACATTGAGGCAAGTATTATGCTTTATCTTTCCTTTACCATTCATCAGCTGTAAAGAAATAACACTTAGGGCCCAATTACGATGCCGTAGGAAACGGCTCCGACTACGGCATCGTAATCGGCTGTTTGGATTCCTTTCCGACAGACCATTTTGATGGGGTCGGTCAGAAAGGAATCTGAACAAATTTCCGATTCCTCCTATGGGCTCGGAGAGTCCGTCTGCTATTCGGAAACCCTCCAGTAATCCCTCAGTCGGCTCTTTCCACCCGAGGGATTACGATGGCAGATTCCCACAGCCTTTCTGTGCTGGCCTTTCCAACACAGAAAGGCTGTGGGAATCCAAATTTTAGGGCCCCCAGCAGGGCCCCCATGGGTGCATGGCCTCCAGATGTTGATGAACTTGATGTTGATGAACTGCACCTCAGCTCTTTACAATGAGAGCATGCATTCCGGTTGGAATGCATGCTCCCATTGTAAGGAATAGGATTGCGACCGAACAGTGTTCAGTCGCATCCTAATTGCTGGGTTGGGACCGACGACAGGAGGTCGTTCAGTCCCAGTTCCCAAACGATGTCAGACGGACTCAGGTCCGAACGACATTGTTATCAGGCCCTTAGTAGCATTTCCTTATAGACAACAAAATTACAACTCCCATGAGTATTGAAGTAATAATGAACAACTTTCTGTAAATTCTTTCCAATGAGAGCACTCCAAACAGTCTTTAACCATATCTCTGATGCAACTTCTTCCTCTTTTCTTTGGTGAAAAAGTGACATCTCCCCCTATCGATGCCATGCCTGGACTCATGGAAATCCGGTTTTTCAGTGACTCTAATGTCTGCAGTTCACCTAAAGAAAATATCAACCATTACACTCCAAGTATAAACTTATGGCAACACCCCTATACATTTTATTGACATGACAATCATTCATAATTGCGATCTGCACAACTTATAAAGGTCCTCACAAACAATACCATAACCCCATTTTTCTGTTGGGTGGAAAAATACTTGCTTCTGTGTCTTTAATAGAATCCAGACATTCATTAACACCGTCAATAAGATCTCAGTTCTGTGGCAAGACACAGAGGCTTCTACTTCAAAGCTTATCTAACACATTGGAAGCTACAAATTGAACAGGCTTAAAGTAAAACTCGATACTGATTCACCGCAGCAGTCCACAGAGTCATAATATCCTTTAAAGGTGCACCTATCTCAAATGTCTTCGGGCCATAGCATTTGTAGCTGAATGCACTCAGAATATGGAGATACTCACTCCTGGATGCTCTAACACCCATTCACACATCTACCTAAGTCGGAAAAGACACGGCCTCACAAAGCAGTTTTGTGGTGATGAGTAATTGTAGAACCTCTAAAGGACGTAGTCTTTTAGTTCGCCCTTCATATTCCTTTAAAGACTTTACTACACATTACTTGGTATTGTTGGAAACACCAGACAGGACATAGTTTGAGTAATCATCTGTCAATCTGCAGATTGCACAGGTCATCCCATCCCTTCCGGAGAAAAGCACCTACCTACCCCATATAATACCTCTGTAGCAAAGTGGCCTTTTTGTATGGTCACCCCCTCCCCACTTTTTGCTCCTATGTTGACGATTATGACTCTGAAAGTGTACTGGAGTCTGCTGCCTGGGCCCCAATGCCAGTGCTCTCTCTCTAAAACTGACATGTGAATTGGTAACCCCAATTGGCAAGGACTTTAACCCCCTTACACATCCATAGTATATGGTAACAGTGGTGCCCAGGGCATGGTTGTTAAATGGGTCACCAGGGCCTGAAGCACTGTTTGTGCTACTGCGAGAGGTTGGTCTGGTATATGCTGTCCACTAATTAAAGTGGGCACCTTGCACCAGTTCAAACAACCCTATGGTGATTTAAGAGGTCTAAGATAATCTTAGAAAGCTATCCAAGTGGCAGCTGTGGAGAGCAGGGAACAAAGAAAGGAGTATGCAGTTCCTAAGGAGGCTGACAGTGGCTTTGGAGTAGGTGCAAATAGCTGGCTACCAAGAGGGAGGATGGGGAATCCTTCCTTTCGGAATTAGGGCCCTCACACACCCAGCCCGCTGGGTGTCATGCTTCATCATTGGGCATGCTCCTCGTCGGGTCGGCGCTGCAATACCCGACGTGCACCCTCAGTGGGGGCTCTTTGGCGGAGATCTTTTATTCCTTGCCGACTCCTTCACTCCAAGGGAGATATCTTTGGTTGTCCTTGATGCTCCACAGGTCCTGCACAGAACCTGTATGGTGCACGGGCACAGACGATGCTTCAGACTGAGAGGGAGATGAAGTCGGGCCCAAACGAAGTCCAGAGAAGTCCAGAGTGTCCAGACGGTCAAAGTTCAGTGGTTTCTGGTTCAGAATCTTGTCCACGTCGAATCTAGGGTCCTACAGCCAGGTAAGCTCTTTTGTACCCACGGGAAAGGGTTGGACAGATTCAGGGGACCCTCCCAGGGGAGGGTCTGGACAGTGGGGAGGTTACTCCCATGTCCTTTGTCCTGTTTCGTGCCAGAGCAGGAGCCAACGGCTCCCAGGACTGGTTTGAACTGGACAATGCACAGGGACACCAAATGTGCCCCTCATGCAGACTTTCGGTCATTAGCAAGCACACCCACCCAGCCCTCATACAGTAAATCCTGTCTGGGAGGTGGTCACACCTTCCTGTGACAGGATGCCTATTGTTATGCCTTCCCCTGCTCGAGCTTGGCTCAGCAGCAGGAGGGCAGAAATGTGTCTCTGGTCGGCAGCAACCATTTTGTGCTGCCCGGGACTAGAAGGCTGGTACTGGGCACACCAGGGACCCAACGAAGCTTGCTTCTGAGGGCTGGAATCATACCTCCCACACCGGTTACTGGTGTGGGGGTATGATTCCACAATGTATGACACCAAACACAATAGGGTTACTTTCAGCCATTTTAGAGTTGGTCATCACGCAGTCGCATAATGCCACTCTAAATGTCGTAAATGGCTGATGCACTGCCAACCCGGGAGAATGGACTCCGTAGGCAGCAGGGGTGTTCTGCTCAGGCAGTGGCACCCTCTCACTTAGAACCAAGCACCCTGCCCTCAGGATTGTAAAGGCCTGCTAGAGGGGTGACTTAGAGGTTTTAAGTGCAGCGACCCTTAGATATAGTAAACCTATATCTTAAGTAAGGGGTGCATGCACTAACTTACACAGGCTGCAATGGCAGGACTGTAGGTTCCATTTTGAATGGCATCTCATGGGTGGCATAATACATGCTTCAGCCCATGGGAGGCCTTTGGGGTACCTATGCCCTGGGTATCATATTTTGGATGCTGGGGACTGACAAGGGTACCCCAGCATCCAATCTGGAGTGTACCAAAGTACATAACATTACAGGTTAGGGAGAAAGCAGAAAGACTGGGGTCCTGATTAGCAGGATCCCAGTCAGACTAGTCAAAAACAGTATCACATTTAGCAAAAAGTGGGGGTAACCATAAGAAGCAGATCCTACTTTCCTATAGCTACCCAGAGTGACCCAAGTAAACTACTGACAGTAGACCTGCCATTGCAGACTGCAGGATCAGTCCAAACTGCTCAAACTTAGCTTTGCCCTCACCATGGGTGGCTAAGTCAATGAACTATTTTTAATATATGCCAGTGACACCTAAGAAAGGCCTCCTGAGCCCGTGGTGAAGGGTGCATTATATTGAAGGTATGGACATGTAAGTGCTAGCTTATATGTTCCTAAAGTGGTCTTTATCATTAAAGGCTACTATAAGTGATAGGTGGTCCATAGGATAACATGGGCTGGCATCCGGGTAAACTCGAGGTCGCCAGCTCCATTATGGTGCCGCCAAAATACATCATGTTTGGTATCAAACAACATGCTTCATCACACCTTATATGAATCGTGTGTCGAGGACTATGTGGAATACAGCTATGTGCTATCTTAGAGGTTGCCCACCTGGTAGCCCTACCCTTTCCTGCGCTCTGGCTGCCAGCCAGCAGCTGCTGCTGCCAAGACAGAAATCTGACCCCCTGCCAGGAGGTGTGAACTCACCCAGGAGTCAGAAATAAAAGCCTCGATGGGAAGGAGGTCACACCTCCCTCCCTGACAGGATGGCTAGTGAAATGGGACATCAAGGCGGTGAACTTCAAAGCCTTCACCGCCTGTGATATGCAACCAGGATGCCTACCAATAGGAAGAAACATCCTTCCTCCTTCCCCCAGGCACATTTTCACCCAGGCAGGCAGGAAAACTAGGCATTCAGGAGGTGTACACCCCCACAGGGCTAGCCACACCTCTAGGGTGGGATACCTGGTGTGTATAGCTGAAGAAGACTTCTGCCATTTTTAAAAAGTGGTAGAATAGAGGGTTCTGGGTAGAAAAGGTGTCAGAGCCCATCGGCATCCCAACCTGACTAGAAGCACTGTTAGTGTCATTACTCTGAAAACCCCCTTGTACACTAAGAAAAAGGTGTTATTCAGATTAGGGAGGTACAGGAGGAATTCCAAGATGGCCGCTGGTGAACAATCCCCAGGGCAGCATACTAGTGTTTCACCAAAGGAAGCTCAATAGGAATGTCCAGGAGCGTCTCCTCTGGAATCTCGCACTTCACCTGAGATTCCAGAGGAGAAGGACCCATTTACTTGTTGCAGTGAGAAAGTTCAGTCAGGGTAGAGTGTTGCGCTGTTGTTCAACGTTTAGCTACGCCGCATATTTAAAAGTAGCTTACCCGAAGTTTGGAGTTGTCAGCAGTATCACAAGTAAGACCGTTTATTTTAGACTCAAGCGAGTCTGCGCATGAAGTTCAGTGTTCAGTTAGCGTCTGCGCAGTAATAGGAACTCCTTGTAGCATTCCAGGAAGACACCGTGAGGTAACGTGTGTCTTGATATGCACGAAGAGAGAAAGCGTCTGTCTCTCGCTTGCGCGCAATATAATTGAGTACCAGACGAAGCGAATTATCAGCACTTGAGGCTTTTGAAAAAGAATTACTTGGATTTGTTTTGAGTCACAGGGATAGTTAAGGTGAAAGACTGTAGCGCATTATTCCTAGTATCTAGTTTCCCTTGGAAGTCTTCCTGTACATATTCAGGGTTAATTGAAGTATTGCGAGAGGATAAACATTAAATCGGGTCATAATAAAAACAGTGAGAGTATTTGCACTTACCTGAGTTTCAGAGAGGGGTTTTCCTTTTTAGTTATATTTTCTCAAGGAATCTTAGTTCTGAAAAAAGAAACAACAAAGACACATTTAGTAGGAATAATTCTATACTAGATCATTTTAAATTCCTACAAGTTTGTTAGAGCCAAGAAACACGAAGGTGTAGGTATGTACAAGAATTCGATGTAAATTCGATGTAAAATGCTAAAGAATACTTAAACAGAAAGAGGAAGTAAATGTTAAATATTTATTGCAGAACCTACAAATTTACCGTGCTCAGAAGATAAGAGAAAAAGGCCGTGAAATAATCTAAATTAGAGGAAGTAAGAAATTATTTAAACAAAAGAAAGAACAGAAGAGGGGCAATAGCCAAGAAAACGATAAGTATGTAATAGATAAATGTAAATACTAAAGTAAGTTGTTGTAGAAGAGTTAAGGTAAATGTTACATGTTTGTTGCAGTATCTCACCAAGTTCAACGATCAGAAGAATTAAGAAAATAGAAGAGTGTTCGAAGACTGAAGAAGACCTGGTGATAGCTTGGCAGTCTCTTCTCTGTCCCACTCCCCTTTCCCCCCTTTGAGTTTTCTTGTCGTGCAAGTAAATATTTGACGACGAGGAAGTCGGAGTGGAGCATTGGGTTCTAGCATCGTTCTGCTCCTGTGCAAGAGGCAATCCTGACAAAAGGTGACCCCCCCCGGATGTGTTCACCTCAGTGGCGGATTAGCTGCTGGGTAAAGTAGCCCATTGGCCACTTGCACCCACACATCTAACGCCCCTAAATCTAGAATTTAAGGGCTACCCTTGACACCTGAACCTCAGTTCTGATCTGACTTGCAACAGAGAACACAAGAAGATACCTGAGTCTGCGACAACAGGAGATACACAAACTGAAGGTGTGATACTCTGCACCTGTGGCAACCTTCCTGGAACTGCACGAATTCGACTTGTCCTGGACCAAAGTTCAGTTCCCCCAGACAGAGGGACCCCTTTGAGAGCCAAAGGCAACTTCAGACTCCCCTTGACTAGTGGCATTAGTCCCCTGCACACCACAGGTAAAAACCACGTTCTGTAACCAAAGAGCCACTGCCCATTGGGCCCTACGAGGGATCGCTCAAAAGTAGATGGTCCAGTGCATTATGGGATATAAAGTCCTGACTAGGGGTGGGCGGAATTAGCGTAGTCGCGCTACGCAAAGCTCCGCGAAACGGTAAAAATCTCTGCGAGCACGCAAAAGTTCCGCGAACACGCGGAATTGCTTGTTCCGCCCGTTCGCGATGCTTTTTTCCTGTTTGCGAACGCTGTTTGCGTGCTCGGGGAGAAATATCTCGCGAACACGCATTTTGAAAGCGCGAACAAGCAAAAAATTCTGCGGATCGCGGAATTTTTGGTAATTCCGCGTTCTCCGCGGAACGCGAAATTACCCAAATTCCGCAAATTCCGCGAGCGGAACGGAATTTACCACCCAGGCCTAGTCCTGACCTCCAGCAAGTTTTGGGCACCTACTGTTTTGCCCCAGACTACCAGATGTCAAAATAACTTTCTGCTGACCTTACCGCTTCCAAGGCTTGTTGGTCACCAGTCCAACAACCACCCCCTTTACTCGATGCTGCACCTCGAGGAAACTCCACAAAACCTTTATCCCACATTAACAGTGGCTTTGCAGTTGACTTTTTGCACCCGGTTTCCCACCAGCACCATATAAGCAGTAAAACCAGCTTCCCAGTGACTCCCACTTCAGCATCAAGGACAGCCAGGACAACACTGCACCCGGGCTTCTCGAGCCAGGTAAAATTGACCTAAGTGCCATGGCTTGGTCCTGGGACCCACATCACCTTTACCCTCCTTGGGTTCCCCACAACTCGACCTGCAAGTGACCGATTGTCACTTGTGATTTTTACCATTGACTGCAATGATAAAGTTTTGCGGTACTGTTTTGCACTCATTTCATTTTGTGTCTAAAATCCATAACTCTGATTATACTTATTCAATTGACTTCATTTTTGTGTCTAAATTTATATAAAAATCTGCTTTAGTTTTATAAATTGGTTTCAGATATCTTTCCAGTTGTGTCCATTACTTATCGTCCATGTTGGTACTCTGAAATGCTTAACACATGTTCCTCTAGTAAAGCCTGACTGCTCTTTGCCACTCTACCAGGACTGAGCTAAGGATTTATTATTGTGAATCCAAGGGCCATCTTTGGGGTATTGTGATACGTTTGCATGGTGAAGCCTAACCAGTATAACCACATAATACTTCACCTTCCTAAAGCCTCACATCAGAGGCTGTCTTGCAGAATACCAAACACAACAGCATGGGCCAGCTAGCTGAGAGCTCTTAAATGGTGAATAACTCACTCTCTGGCCATTCCAAGAATAGGCAAAATACCTCATTGACATGCTAAAGGCATTTGTACTTGGGCAAGTGTGACATCTACATTCAAATCCCTTTCAAATGTCTACAAACAAAATGGTGTTTCTAACTGTAGCCCTGTTGCAATAGGCATGGATTACAGAAATAGCTGAGATGTACAAATTCATAGTCCTTTATGCTGTATTTGGTTGTGTTATCTCTAATAAGAAATTCAAAATAGTACCATAGGTGTGGAAGAGGGATGAATGTTTCTCTCCACATACAAACTAGACCATCTAAGACATGCTGACTCTAACTTCTGAGTGTAGCCATGGCACACGTAAAATTTCCAGTAACTTCAGACAGTCCTCTGATGCACCATAGTTTCCTGAAATCCTCTATTTTATCAGTGTCAATACTTCTTCTATGAGTGGGTTATTCTCCCCTAACATATTCTGAAGGATGACCAATCAATGAGGTAGCAAGACTGGTCTCTCCACGACAATTCCAACAAAAATGGATACCACACTTGAGTCCACCAAAACGAGGGGACCAGGATCTGTTTGTTTGATTGCCTCCTGGTTTGCATCATGTCCTTGGAATCATCCAAAGGAGAGAAAGGCATAGATCAGATTATGACCTCAGACTTATTGGAAACCATCTGTTGCTGTGGAGTCCGGATCGGGTTTCCATTGAAAAAAATGCTCCTACTGATTATTCAACCTGGACACAAATAGATCTATGTGGCATTTGGCCCACAGGGCCTGCAGATCCCATACTTGTCAGGGACCCACAATGCACAGTGCATGCATCCTGATAGCATCGCGAGTCCCCCACCTTAAACCCTAGCTTCACATGCCTGGGTAAAGTAAGGATCTCAGCCCCCCAGCACTGGGTTACTGGTGCAAATGTGCATCTCAGCCCCCAGAAAGGGTCAGTGTTCACTATGGGGAGATATAGTAATGTTGCAATGTTTGGCAGTAGTGTCTTGCGCTGCTTTCAGGCATATTGGGGCATATGTACAAGCCCCTATACGTCACTTATATCGATGTTGTGGTGGCGATAGGGACTGCGCCTTATTTACAAGGCAGCGTCAAGCCACTTAATGTGGCTTAACGCTGCCTTGTAAATAAGGCCCCCTTTCACACTATGGTTAGCGTGAAAGGAGTGGGCAGTGGGTGTTGTGGTGGGCGTTCCACCGCAACACCCATTGTTTTTGACTCAGCCCCCTATGTATGGAGGCAGCGCCAAAATTAAGACCAGGTAAAACCTGGTCTGAAGTTGGCGAAACCAGGAGAAATGCATTTTTTCTCCTCGTTTTAGCTTTTTCCATGTGTGCTGCCTTGTGCAGCACACATGGAAAAAGCAAAATGCCATGGATTGTTTATGTACAGGAAGGTGTCCCTTCCTGTACATAAACATTCCTTTAAAAAAATGCCATTTTGTGACTTTCATGTGTGCTTCATAAAGCAGCACACATGACTGTGACAGAATGGCTTTTTAGGATTGTTTATGTGCAGGTAGGGACACCTTCCTACACATATACAATTCTCCCCTGCATGCAGACACCCTTGCACTATGGTGCAAGGGTGCCTGTGTTGGTGCTAAGATGCTAAACTTAGCGCCATCGCAGGGGGAAACGCAAGGCTGCACCACATCCTTGTAAATATGGTGCAGCCTTGTGTTTCAGAAGTGGCGGAGGGAGACGTTAAGCCAGGAAGGCTAACGCCTCTCTCTGCCACTTCCTTATACATATTCCCCTTTGTTTTGCAAGCAGCTGCTTCTCGGTCTGCTGCCCGAATGTGTGATTGGTCCATAATTGAAGGCCATAGGTTTGCTGAACTCTCACAAGAATTCAGAAAATGTCGGCAGCCATCTTGGGCATGGCACTGCTATTTAAGTCATGCCCAAGACTGAGTCAGCAGTATGCCTTGAGTGATTCAGACAGAAAGGTTCTCTCCTCCTGCCAGAATCCGGATCGCGAACACGTCCTTTTGGAGCCTCCAACCACAACTCCACTTACCTATTGCTTCTGTGTTCTGTAACCTCTCTGATGGTTTCATTCAGCCGTCACCGCCTGGAAGAAAAGAAAGGGGAAAATATCAGTAAGTAAAAACATTATAAGTAAGAATTCAGGCATGTTCTAATAACTCTAAGGTTATCACAAAGGCAGTAGTAATGAGAAAATCAAGAGTGCAATCGTAAAAGAATTTCTTTGTTGTTTCCATAGTCATTCACAAGGGTCTCAGTCCAACTCAGAGAGAAGCAAGACAAAAGAGTCAGAGAATGCATCTCATTCTGTTATTGAAGCACAACAAGTGCGCCAGTTGATGGCAGGTATGAGACATAATGGAATCCTACACAGACAACTAGGTGGGATAGAGGGAGTGTAGAGAAAAAACCTGAGAGTGTTGGGCTGGACTTGCATAACATTTGCCCCTTCTTTCTACAATGGCGTATAATACACTAGGACAAACCCACGACCGACCAGACCCTCCTCCCTGAACTTGACCACTCACCTGGTAGTTACTACTGTTCACTAGAGGAAAAGGAAGGCATAGAGGAGGTGGGTCCATAGTGTCACTGCGACGCTGCCGTACGAGTTCATAAGGTAAGACTTGTATTGCTCAATCTGTCAGTACTAGGCATGAATCCAGTTTCCAGTCACTGGCAACTACAAAGCAACATGATTACCAGTCTGACACTTTGCTGTGGAGTCGCGGCAGATCCTACACCAATATCAATATTTGGTGATCTAGCCACAAGTGCCAGAACCCTTTTGCTAATACTTTTAATTTTCTCCCTCTCCTGTGATTGATGTTACATACCACAGATACATTGTCCATCAGCAATGGACTACAACCTTGTACTTTGTCCTTGATGATTGCTATCACAGTCAAAGAACCCACCAGAAGAACCAGGCAATTGATGTGGCGCTCTAGTTCTTGTCTGGATCATTGACTCCAGGTTGCAGTGGACCACACTCTGTGTGCCCCATCCTTACTGATTGGCATCAAATTCTACTACCATATCAGGTTTTGTTCGTCACACCACAGACTTCATATGGTGAGCCATGTCAGAGATGACATATTTTCATGATCTGCAGGGCTTGATGTTGTAAGAGCCTGTGAAAAATTACCTGTATTAAAACATACAACTGCCCCACAATTTGGCCAGGTCCCTCGGAGATACAACTGCACATTCCAGGAACTATTGTATCCCCCTTTTAATCACCTGTATCACTGACCAGGAAACATAAGGACTGTTTGAAGTGAGTCCACTATGAAACTCAGAAATTCTATCTTCTGAGTTAACATCAGGATGATCTGCTCCAGTATATTATGAATCCCAGATGCTGTAGTAGCACAATCACCTTCTATATTTGACTCTGTGCCACCTCCTTCGACTGTACCCTAAACACCATATTGTCTAGATAGATGATCAATCTGATCCCCCTGGTTCTCAAGTAAGCCTCCACCAACTTGAGGAGCTCTGTAAAGCACCAGATGGAAGAAGATAAGTTAAATGGAAGACTGCAAAACTCCCACATCTGCCTGTTTGAACTGAAACAAGCAAACTGCCTCTGTGGTTTCTAAATGACTACTGACATAAAGGAACCTTTTATATCCAATCTCCTTCTCTTAGGGTATCCCGGAGAAGATGAATCCCCTTGAGGTGGTGGAAAACCAACCACTGGTTCAGCTCCTGCAGATTTGTGACTGTCATCTTACATCTAAATCGTTTTTGGACACCAAAAAAGACATTGCTCCAGAAACCTGTGTATGCTTGTTCGTCTGAAGAATTGCCCCATTTTCTGCAAGTTATAAGATGTCTAGATCCATCCGAAGGACCACACCCCAAGTGAAAACTATTAGTGCCAGTTTGCATGCTGGGATGGAGGACTTATGATATCCAATCTGAAGACTTGCACCATTTGTAGAAGCCATGTGTCTTCTGTAATACTTGTGGACGAAGTGTGCCAAACGTACCCAAATCAATCTCTTACCTCAATTTTTTGTCTCACTGGAATAATTGCCACTAGAGCATTTTTGGGCCTCCTCTCCAAGACTTATCACAGCCATCTATGCACTTGGTTTGGTAGAAAGGGGAAGAATTCCTCTAACCTGCCACTCCAAAGGGTACTTGCTCCCATGAGACCCATTGGCGGTTGCTCCGCCACCAGCCGAGATGCTTCAGTCTCAACCGGCCTTCTCATTCGAGAGGAATGAGCTTTTTCCAGGGCAGTATAGATGCTGAAGAATTTCGTTCTCACATTAATGAAGGGGTCACCAAAAAAGCTGCCCCTTGGTGACTGCACTGCTTCAGTCATTGCCAGGTTACCTACATTAGGGTCAATCTTTACTGACTATTCTTTAATTCTCTTCAGTGAGAGGGCACAATTAGCATTGTCCAGAAAGGATAACATTGTCTGGTCCCAAACCTTTAAAATTTCTGGGTTGACAGGAATTCCTATCTCCCTGGCTTCCTCGACGAGATCCAATATCTTCACCAGCAGACTACTGACGCTAAATAAGCAAACACAAGGAGATGATAGACGGTGTGCTAAAACTTTTCAGACACTCAACCCCAGTCACAGATCTGGCTTGGCAGTTCGGGCTGGACTGTTCCCATGAGGCACAGGGTCAAGACTCATTTGCATATAGCTGGGTCTAAACTGAGGTGGTGATGTGACCTAAAGAATGATGATGGATTCAACTCAGATATGTGTTTGGGGGTGAGTGTCTGAAATTTTCAGCGCTCCGTCCATCATCTCCTTGTGTTTTCTTTGTTTGCCCTAAGTTGGCAGGGTATGCCCAGATGTGGGTCCCTTGCTCAAATTCAAATTCAAAACAAGCTTTATTCGGTTAGTAAACAACCATAAAAGCATTCTAAAAAAAAACATCAAATATAAAAACAATTATCATAATTCATCACAATGGGATATAATTAATTCGTCACAGTGAGATATAGTAAAATTCATGTGAGGTTCAATTACAAGCTAGGTTATCATTATACATAAAGTGCTAAGTGCATTTTGAGGAGAAGACTATATTTATCTTTGAAGCCAATGGGTTCGTTTAAGTTCAATTAAAAAATTAATAAAATTATTATTGCTATTGCAGACATATAAAAATAAAATTCCGCATGGGTATTTAAAACACTAGTTAGGCTAAAAACGTTATATTTCCATAGACTAAAATCATTTCATTTCCTTGCCCGGTTCAATTATTGCGTTCCATATCGTCTCCTAATACCCAGTGCTACTTTAATGAAACTCATCATTGCAGAACAAACGATAGAATTTTCCAATAGTTGCAAACACTCATATCCCTCTAAATATGTACATGGAGAGATATTTTTTAATATTGGTCTCAAAAATCTCCTTCTCGGATCATCATAAAGTGTGCAAAAAGTGTAAGGTGCATAGTGCTCTGGGGAGTACTATTATCACAGGGACAGAAACTAAGGGTTTCCACCCACCCAGATTGTCTAGGAAAAGCAAACAAAAAGTGCAATGTGCCAAGGCGAAATCTAGTTAAATAAAAACGCATCTTACAATTCGTGGTGAAGGCTAGATAATATTGCTGGTTAGACAAAAAGCACATTTCGGGCCAGGCGCCTCTTGTTGAAAATGTTTCACGTGTGCCCAGTCCCCGTATTGCTTCTTGATTATACCTTTAGCATTTACGGGGATATTTGTCGGATTTTCATAAAACTCACCCAGCCCAATGTCATAAAATCTTTCCTTCACATACCGAAACCAGGGAATAGTCATCACCTTATCAAGGTTAAGGCAGTCTTCCATTATTTCCTAGTGAACTGTAGTTCTTCTTTCAGCCAAATTTTAGACCATAAGAGCAAAGGGGCAGAGCTAATGCGATCCTCCAGGTAATCCAACCCTACCTCTCGGTGAGAGAAAGAGGTGGCCGTACTGATTGGGATCATCAATAAGCGTTTTATGAATTTATTTTCTACCACTTGTAACAAGCGGCTTTTTGATGACCCCAGACCCCTGCCCCGTATGATGCCACTGATGCACATTTTGCATTATATAGGGTAACAAGCTGTGGCACCGGCCTATGGCCTAGCTTGCAAGCAAATCTAAAAAGCCCCTCCACTACTCTATTGGTTTGTTGGGCCCTCGTTGTAATTAAAAAATCCCATTTAAGATCCCTGCTGAACGTATTTCCTAGATATGTACATTTTTCCACCCTTTCGACCGGTTTGCCTCTGACATTAAAACTCCTGGATTTTGCATGTTTTGGGCCACAGACCATTATATAAGACTTTAAAAAGTTAACCTTTAAGTCTAATATCGCCATATAATTTGTAAAGGCATCCAGGGAGATTTGTAGGCCATTCGCTGTCAATGACATAAGGACCGTGTCATCTGCGTACGAAAGTAATGCAACCGCTTGCCACTTTACTAGGGGGAAATCAATTTTCTGCCTCAACAGGAAGTCCTCCAGGCCATTAGTATATACTAAAAAGAGGAAAGGGGCTAAAATGCACCCTTGGCGCACTCCTTCTGTTGAAGCAATAGGTTTTGTTCTTTCCCCGTGAGTGCCAAATCTTATTGAGACAGAGGTGTTCGAGTGTAATCTTTTTAAAAGCTGAATTAATGCATTTTCGAAACCCATCTCTGCCATCAGTACCCACAGTTTCCCCCTATTAACAGTGTCGAAAGCACTTGACAAGTCCATGAAGGCAAGGTGAACAGAGCCACTCTTTGCCTTCATGTACTTGCCCGTGATCAGGGACAAGTTCAGACACTGTTATGTGGTTCCCAGTCCTTTACGAAATCCATATTGCGTTTTGGAGATGATCCCCCTACCATTGGCCCATGTCTCCAGATGTGCGAGGATTACCCTGCCAAGTACCTTCACTGTGGAATCGATTAGTGAAATGGGCCTATAGCAGGCGGGGTCATCTCTCTTCCTTTTGAACACTGGGACAACTATAGCCTCTTTCCACGATAGGGGATCGGGCAAACCATAATGGATTTAAACAGGTTGGTCAACAGGGAGCCCAGAGATTTACAGTCAGCTTAAAAAGTCCAGTGGGACTCCATCGGGGCCTGGGGCCTTTCTACCTATTCCTTTTAAAAGTGCTTCCTCCACCTCTGCCACCATAAGTGAACTACTAAGTTCTATTGCTTGTGCCATGTCGACTATTGGATCCTCGTGCCCTGCAACTAGTTCCCTACCATTTGGATTAAAAATTGAAGTAAAATGTGTTTCCCAAGTGTCACCCAGAATCATGCACTCCACTTTCCCTACTTCCTCAGTAAACTGGGGGCGATTAATAACAGCCCAAAAACTTAACGTATCTTTTAGGGCACTAGCCCTCTCCAAATCCTGCCAAGCAATGTGCCTTAGTTCTTCTTTTCTGGCCTTAATAGTGGTTTTATATAAACACCTAGCCTGCTTTATATGTTCTCTATCTCGAGGCATTAATTTCAGGGCATTTATTAAGAACTTGTGCGCCCTGGAGCATTCTGCATTAAACCAACGAAACTCCCGATATTGTTTGGGCTTAGCCTGACGTGTAAGTTTATTAGCTACGATGGAACTGAGCCGTTCAAAATTTTGTACTAATATGGCTGGAGAAGTGTCATGTTCTAGGCAGGCTAAGATCAGGTCATGGTTTAATTGAATGATTTCCTCTTCAAATAAAATTGGGTTGATTTCCCCCCAGTTTATCCTCACACCATTATTCCGGGTATATTCAATGCAACGGCTATCACCCACTACAGTTTTGGCTATAGCTTTAAATGTCGCTATTAGTGGGTTATGGTCGCTTACTATCTCAGGTCTTATAACAAAATCAAATACTAAGGGAAGATACTCCTTGGAAATAAACATAAAATCAATGGTACTTTCTCTCCCCCCACCAACAAAGGTTGGACACCGAGCTACAGAGTCATTGGCTAAACTTTCCAAATTGTTCTCCACAATGACAGTGTTCAGTACCTCTCCCTGGGGAGTATGAATAAAATGTGCTAAAGGTTGATCATCAGTATCCCAAATACCACATACTCTTTCATTACGATATTTGCACATGGCACAGTTAAAATCCCCTACCCACAAGATACATAAAGTTTGCCACCTCCCGGCAGCTATGGCAATTTCAGATCGTAGGGTTTCAATAACGTGAGTATCTTTTGGGATCAAAGATATTATAGTACCAGTTTACAAGTAACGTTCTCTCCTGGAGCATGTTGACAATCATAATTATTTGGAACCACTGAGTGGATCCTAGGCACCTAACTTTTATGGACCCAAATCTAACTGAGAGTAGGGTTACCAAGCCTCCCTTTGCCCTTCCCGAGCGTGAAGCGGTCGCGGGCACAGTGAATGCCTGGTAACCCTCGAACTCTATACTATCTAACGACCACGTCTCCTGTAGACAGATTACGTCAAATTCCCTGATATGAGCCAGCCAAACCTCGTTGGTGATTTTACTCTTAATACCTGCTATGTTCCACGAGATTAGCTTAAGGGAGTGAATGGAATAGCCCGTATCCCTGCCTACTGCTGAGACTGGTGGTGTTGGTGTATTTACCGGAGATGTTAGCAACAAGCCCTCCCCTGATTCTCCATTTTCATGGATGGTTTTTGCAACCATCATACATGGTGTTAAAATACACGTATTATTAATTCTTAAATCACCTACACTCATATGGAGGTCCTCAGGTGAATTTGGAGGGCATTGGTCAATTTTGTTTATGATCCTCATTGTGGTTCTATTTATCTTATGCTTATTATCATCACTCGTACACCCACTGTATTGCATAGGTAGTCAATCCACCTCATTAAGATCCCTAAGTGCCTCGTACCTATTAAGATGGAAAATGGAGGGGTACACTGAAGTGTCAGGGATACGGATTCTTCGCATAGGCCATTGTCCTGGTGTTATCAATTGCTTGGGAGGATAAAAGAAACCCAGGGGCCTTGCCCTAATATGATCAGTATGTGAATCTTTCATATGGTGCAGGGCATGATGGACGCAGTTTGTGTCATTAAAATTAAGAACAACACAGTCCCCGTTCCTTGCTCACTTTGCCACTGGATTCAAGCTAGCCTGGCTGATGAAGGGTGTTACCCAGAAACCAGTCCCAGGATGCTTGTTTCCGGTTCAGGGAAGACCTGGCTTGGCAGATCGGGATAGACTGTTCCCATGAGGCACAGGGTCAAGACTGATATGCATATAGCTGGGTCTGAACTGAGGTGGCAAGGTAAGCTAAAGAATGATGAGGGATTTAACCCAGATCTGCGACTGGGGGTGAGTGTCTGAAAAGTTTCACTGCTCCATCCATCATCTCCTTGTGTTTGCTTTGTTTGCCCTAAGTTGGCAGGGTATGCCCAGACGTAGGTCCCTTTCTCACTTTGCCACTGGATTCAAGCTAGCCTGGCTGATGAAGGGTGTTACCCAGAAACCGGTCCCAGGATGCTTGTTTCAGGTTCAGGGAAGACCTGGCTTGGCAGTTCGGGCTGGAATGCTCCTATGAGGCACAGGGTCAAGACTGATTTGCATATAGCTGGGTCTGAACTGAGGTGGCGATGTGAGCTAAAGAATGATGATGGATTCGACTCAGATATGTGTCTGGGGGTGAGTGTCTGAAAAGTTTCAGCGCTCCGTCCATCATCTCCTTGTGTTTGCTTTGCTCGCCCTAAGTTGGCAGGGTATGCACAGACGTGGGTCCCTTGCTGACTTTGCCACTGGATTCAAGCTAGCCTGGTTGATGAAGGGTGTTACCCAGAAGCCAGTCCCAGGATGCTTGTTTCTGGTTCAGGGAAGACCTGGCTTGGCAGTTCGGGCTGGACTGTTCCCATGAGGCACAGGGTCAAGACTGATTTGCATATAGCTGGGTCTGAACTGAGGTGGCGAAGTGAGCTAAAGAATGATGAGGGATTCAACCCAGATCTGTGACTGGGGGTGAGTGTCTAAACAGTTTCAGCGCTCTGTCCATCATCTCCTTGTGTTTGCTTTGTTCGCCCTAAGTTGGCAGGGTATGCACAGACGTGGGTCCCTTGCTGACTTTGCCACTGGATTCAAGCTAGCCTGGTTGATGAAGGGTGTTACCCAGAAGCCAGTCCCTGGATGCTTGTTTCCGGTTCAGGGAAGACCTGGCCTGGCAGTTCGAGCTGGACTGTTCCCATGAGGCACAGGGTCAAGACTGATTTGCATATAGCTGGGTCTGAATCCTCGGACCTGTTTTGATGTATCACCCCTCATCAGCCAGGCTAGCTTGAAACCAATGGCATAGCTATCACGGGACCCATGTCTGGGCATACCCTTCTCACTTAGGGTGACTATAGCAACACAAAAAGATGATGGATGGAGCAGGGTAAAAACGTGGGTCCCATGCTCACTATGCCATTGGATTCAAGCTAGCCTGGCTGATGAGGGGTGATACCCCAAAATTGGTCCCGGAATGCTTGATTACAGTCCAGGGAAGACCTATTCTGGCAGTTCGGGCTGGACTGTTTCCATGAGGAACAGGGTCAAGACTGATTTGCATATGGCTGGGTCTGAAGTGGGGTGGCGAAGTGAGCTAAAGAATGATGATGGATTAAACCCAGATCTGTGACTGGGGGTGAGTGTCTGAAAAGTTTCAGCGCTCCGTCCATTATCTCCTTGTGTTTACATTACTGACGCTAAGTAGGCACTCATGACAGTCAGTGTCACACTCAATCAGGGATCCCTTTCATGTTTTGCCATAAAGTTTAGAAGATTAGAATCCACCTCTGCGTTGACCACCAGTGTGCTTTTTATTTCTGCCCAGGAAGATTCAGCACTCAAAATGTAGCAGACTTCTCTCTCTCAGGGTTTCCTCAATTTCTTGAAATGTTTACACAGCCATCTTCTTAGATGGAACCATTTCTGATGACTTAGGATGTACAGTACAGTCAGGGATGAAATCACTCCCAATGTCTGAAATTGAGTCATATATGTTGGCGTCAGTGTTCCTCCCTTCTGACTTCCCCAACCTCATACTTGATCGTACTCTTCCATGTGGAAGTGTGATTATCCCCTCAATATCTGGTGTCGCAGCCCAGCTGGTGCACTGCCAACTTACGTTCCAGAGCTGGGCAGCAAGTAAGAGCAGCAAACTGCTGACTCCACGATCTTTCTAGGCCATGAGTACTGTAGTTGCTGTGCGCTCCACTGCAGGTGCAGATGTAGGCTCCAGTCTTGCGTTCAGTAAAATAAGCACTGGAAGCTAAACGTGGGTCTAGTGGTTCGAATGAATCCATACCATGTGGGGGTTATAATCCACAGATAGATCCTAAATGTGGACTGTGTGCAAACAATCCTCCATATACTTGCAAAAAGTATAATGGGGAAAATAAACTAAGACCATACTAATCTGTTGGATGAGCAGGCCAGAAAAGGGGAAGATGTGGAGTTGATGGTTATGTTTGTGGAGAGCTCTCTTTAGAGGGAGTTAGTAGTATAATATTTGTTTTACGATGATTCTCATGGGAGTTGTAGTTTTATCGTTCATAAAGAAATGTTACTAAGTGTTATTTCTTTGCTTTCGTTGGTGAGTACAAAAGGTGACTCAGTGTTTTGTAATAGAAACAAGAGACAGAAAAGCCGTTTTCCTGCACCAGTGTCCTCTCCAGGACAGTGCTTCTCTAACTGAGCAGAAGCTAACTTTCTGCTCTATCCCCAAAGATATTAGGGTACTCTGCCAGCTGCGCGTAGCACACAGTTTCGAAAGGCCTTAGTTACTGGTAACATTTGTACCAAGGAGGACAATGACCTGACATTGCCATTGGCAAAGACTTACTCCTCTGAAGAACTATGAAATACTCATCGTCTTAAAAGACACAGCGTCACCATCTATACCTCTGTGCACAGTCCAGCTGGCAGCGTTGAGGCATTGGCAGATACAGCCTTGACTGAGAGACTTCTGAAAAGGTCCAATGTAACTTTCATCACTAGACTTGACTTATCACACGGTCCTGCTAAAATGGCTCATGTCAACACTTAGGGGGTCAGGCAGAGTTTAACTGGCCTATTGCTCTTTGGCTGGAATGAAATAGGCACTACTCCCACATGCTTAGCTGCAGTCAGCCATTTAAATCTTGAGTTTGGTGCCATATTGGTAGCCTCCTGTCATCAAAGGGGCCCCTGCCTTCATCCTGGGATCCACGTGTAAAAGAAAAAGGCACTGACACGTTTTTATTCTCTGAAGACTGGCACCAAAAGTGAATGTCTAGCTTTGAAAATTAAACTTAATGTCCAAGACATCCCGGGATATGTCTCCCAGGACATGTGTATTTTTTCTGTACAAGACTGCACATAGTAGACTCGGCAGAAAAAAATCTATGTGGCAAGGTGTTTGTTAACTGATTTTGGGGGACTAGAAAATCCAAGCAAGCAAGATGCCTTTAAATTCTTTGCTTATCTCGTCGCATTTGCAATGGTTCAATGGCAGAAGTCAAATGTCAGACTATGACTTTGACAAGCTGCTGCTTATTCTTTTAACATAGGATTGGTGTTTACTTTTCTTTCTCTGACTTCAAAGTGAGATGAGTTTTTAAAATGAATTATGTGACAATCTCATGATGTCGCTTTTTTGCAACACGCAAAAATGTATATACCAGTAAATTAACTGTATGTATTCAACAGTTGGAAAACCAAACTTGAAGTACATGGGGCAGATTTACAAGCCCCTTGCGTCATTTTTGCGCCGCTGTTGCGTCACTTTTTGTGACGCAGCGGCGGTGTAAAAATGCGGCCTATTTACAACGTGACGCATCTAGGGAGATGCGTCACGTTGTAAAGCCCTGCGTCACATTATACCTGCGTCAGGTATAATGTATGCAGGGTGGGCGTTCCCACGCAAAAAAGCCTCGTAGAAGTGATGAAGTGAAATCTACAAGATTTCACTGCGCCACTTCTAGGACGCCACTGCGTCAAAACCTTACGCCTGCTTGCAGCAGGCGTAAGGAGTGACGCAGCACAATGAGGATAGGCTTCCCCATGTATTGCTGGAGTTGCGTCGTGCTTGCGACATGACTCCAGCAATACGTGACTTTTGCGTCAACAGATGCGTCAGAATTTCTGACGCATCTGTCAATCCTTGCGCCATGGTGCGCCGTATTGTAAATATGGCGCATCCATGGTGACGCAAGGGTTTCTCAGGGTGGCGCAGGTAAAGTGACGCATCTCTACAGATGCGTCACTTTCTTGTAAATCTGCCCCCATGTTTTTCTGTAAATCTGAAGTGTGCTGGAAACAGAGGGGCAGATTTACAAGCCCCTTGCGTCACTTTTATGCTGCCGTTGCGTCACTTTTGTGACGCAACAGCGGCATAAAAAATGCGGCAAATTTACAACGTGACTCATTTAAGGAGATGCGTCACGTTGTAAAGCCCTGCGTGACATTATACCTGCGTCAGGTATAATGTATGCAGGGTAGGCGTTCCCATGCAGGAAAGCCGCGTAAGAGTGACTCAGTGAAATCTACAAGATTTCACTGCGTGACTTTTAGGACGCCACTGCGTCAAAACCTTACGCCTGCTTGAAGCAGGCGTAAGGAGTGACGCAGTGTATTGGGATTAGGCCGCAAAACGCAGTGCTGGAGTTGCGCCATGCTTGCGACACGACTCCAGCAATGCGTGACTTTTCCGCCAACAGATGCGTCAGAATTTCTGACGCATCTGTCAATCCTTGTGCCATAGTGCACCGTATTGTAAATACGGCGCATCTATGGTGGCGCAAGGGTTTTTCACGCAGGCACAGGGAAACTGACGCATCTACACAGATGCGTCAGTTTCTTTTAAATCTGCCCCAGAGATTTTAATAGGATCAGAACCAATAAAGTCACTTTAACTGGTGATGCACAAATGATAAATATTCACATAAACCCCATTTCCACACATTATCATTTGAGTGCTGTATAGTATGTAGTTTAATCAGTAAAACTGTATGTCTGTGCAACATTAGTGACCATATGAAAAGTTAATGTGGCTTCTGTAAATGACAATGTGCTACCACACAATAGTTACATTAAACCACCATCCTTAATCATGTTCCTTAAAGATAGGTGGGTTTCAAACGTTTGTCATTATAAAAATTGTGTTGTGATTCTAAAACGTTTGGAAACTACTGCTTTAGTGTGTCATCCTTAGTGGTATGCCCAGACATGGGTCCTGTGCACACTGTGTCACTGGAACCAAGCCATACCTGGATGGATTCTATCTGTACCACTCACTCTGATGTTTACTGCTTTAACCAAGCATTGCAGCCAACATGACAAGCAGACCTGGCCAGACAAGCATGGATCTCTCGAGGTCTCCTCTACTGGGTGGAGAAAGTGAAGTGTTCATCTGATCCAGCAGGCTGGCAAGCCACTCACCAGTGCCTAAATGTCCTAAAAAATCCTCGCTCGTGCAAAAACACTCAGAGGGGCAGATTTACAAGAACTGGCGCATCTCTGCATATTTGCAGAGATGCGCCAGTTCATTTGCGTGATGGAAAAATTGCCTTGCGCCACCACGGATGCGCCGCATTTACAATGTGACGCACCGTGGCGCAAGGACAGATGTGTGACGCATCTTTTGTCGGAAAGGCAACGCATTGCTGGAGTCGTGTCGTAAGCACGACGCAACTCCAGCAATGGTCAGGAATGCCTATTCCGACCATGCTGCATCACTCCTTATGCCTGCTTCAAGCAGGCGCAAGGTTTTGACGCAATGGCGTCGTAAAAGTCACTCAGTGAAATCTTGTAGATTTCACTGAGTCACCTATACGAGGCTTCCTTGCGACGGAACGCCCACCCTGCATACATTATACCTGACGCAGGTATAATGTAGCGCAGGGCTTTACAACGTGACGCATCTCCCTAGATGCGTCACGTTGTAAATATGTTGCATCGTGGCGCATTGTTTACGACGCCGCTGCGTCACAGAAGTGACGCAACGGCGGCGTAAAGTTGGTGCAAGGGCCTTGTAAATCTGCCCCATAGTATCCAAACCTATGCACAATTAAAACTTGGTTAGAACTCGATTGATAATTTCAGAAATTTTCACATATTCCTACTGATCAGCTAGCTTTTTTATTGTTAAAGATGTCGAATTCATTACTCAAAGTTTACTGATTTGTATGTGTTAATGCGAATTTGCAAATCTCAAATTCAGCCGAGTAATCAAAATACTAAAAGCCAAAAAAGTAATCAATGATGGATTTGCAAAACATTCCAATTAATCACACCAAATGTACAAATTAGGCTTCAAAATCCCACTTTAAAATAACAGAGTGTTCACAGTACCTATGTGGTGCCAATATAATTACTATTCACTCTTAGCATATTTGTTTAAAATTACCCACTTAAGGTAATTAAGCACATTGCATCAGCATTACTTGTTTCTAAAAAAGTGCTATTTGTACTGTTTATTAATGACTCCAAATGGCAATTTCTCCAAGGCTGTCCGAAGAGAGCAAAGGTTTTTTTCTCTGAAGTTACTGTTCCAGTACGTAAATTATGCATGAATCCAAACTGTAGTTGCTCATTTTAAAATTATAGTGGGTTTTGGTTAGCAGAATGTTTAATGAATCTGTGATGATTTCTCCCAGGACACATTACTATGTTTATGTAAAATTCACTGGAAAAAACGGTGGTTAAAGTGACGTTACAGTTAGGTGTTGATGAGACACTCACCAATGTTAAAAACTCCAAAACACTGAAACAAACCAGCCATACTTTAGTAAACTAGCTATAACTTTGAATCCCCATGGTGCACTGCTTATGTCCTAACTTAATACATGTGTTAGAAATGGGGTTTTGGTTGGCTAGGGTATACACCTAAGCCAGGCAGAACCCACCACTCTAGTCAGGGTAAGGGAGTTACACATACAAGATAACCCCTGGTCATCCCCTTGGTAGTGCAGTGAGGCTTATCCCAGAGACAATGTGTAAAGCGCTTGTGCAACACACACACACACACCAGGGACACACTAGCACACCACAAAAAGAGATTCCACACAAGGTTATATAAAAATTTCCTTTGAATTATACATAAACCCTTTAGACCACAATCACATAAATCCCTGTCCACTAGGTACTTGTGATGACGTCACTTGGATCATAAAATTACTTTGCCAACGAGGCAATTATCATAACCTTACAAGTTAGAGCAATCCAGTAAAAACTTATAGGTTGTACACATTATAAAACCATCATCACTGCACATATAAGGTGAATCCTGGAATAATGCTCGTTATCCTGTTCAATGCAAGGCAAAATGACATATATGAATAATTCAGCACATATCCTGTGACAGGTAATGATAAGCACATGAATCGCCACATATTATAGTTAAAACGTAGGGCACAGCACCCCTGTGCTCCTATTACGCTTTATACAGTAAGTTAGGCCCCAAGTGCAGGCCATAGCAGCACCTGCATGCCTATTAGCAGTAATATGATAAAACACCAAAGTGAACAGATGCCCCCAGGTATGCGGGTTTACAGGGGAACACACACTGGAACAACCGCCTGATTCAGCATAAATGCATAGGGTTCAGCTTCCCTGCACTCCTATTATACTTTATACATTAGCTCCCATCCGCTACGTGGTGCCCAGAAGCATCTGTGCCCCTGTTACCGGGAATACTGTCATTTACAGGGATTCCATCGAAACTAGGAATCGGGGGCCTCCGCCGAGGTTCACCCCGTCATGCCAGATCCACTACCGTGCCCCCAGGTATGAGGCAAACAAGGGGGGGGAGGCACAACAAGGCAGCTGCCCTGCATCGAGAAGACAGGCGTAGTCTGGGGGCTGCCAGCTGGTCCAGTCATCACTGTGGCAACGCGGAGGTCCGGCCCTGTAGCAGTCGTAACAGCACTCTGAGTGAGCTCCCTTTCGCTGGTCTCCACCCCGGAGGTTGAGCCCCGCCCACTGGCAGTCGTCAGCATTTCCTGGCAACGCAGGGGACCTGGCCAGGACTTCCATTTGGCTTCTCTGGGGGTTGCTCAGCAACCGGACGCAAATCCTCAGACCTTTCGAACAGGAAGCTCCTCCAAAGCGGTTCCCTTTTTGAGGCCAGAATCAAGGAAGGGGGGGAGTACCTTTCAGGCAACACACAGCGCTCCCCATGCACTGGCCAGAAGCACACGCTGGTGCCTCACCACAAAGGTGCTCAACACACGCTGGTTACACCACAGGCCAAGCTCTCCTCATGAGCTACCGCAACGTGACGTGAATCGCTCAGCAGACCACGAAGGAAGTGCTCACCACACACTTAGGTTGTCAAGAGGTTAGAGACACTGGTGCAGTCCACAGCGCTCGGAGAACCTCTTAGCACAGAATGAGTGAGAGCACAAGAGCCTCCAACAGCACTCACCAGCGCTGTACTGTCAGTGAGAAGGGGCATAAACCAGCCCTCATTGGAGAACACTCAGGGGCACAAGCAGGAAACAGGCAGGCCGACCAGCACATCAGGGTCCTTCAGCAAAGTTGCAGGCCTTCTGGTACTCCAGCAGGCCACAGATCAGCACACCAAGCAAGTCCAAGTGGTGGTTTCTTCTGCCAGCCCAATAGTTCGTCCTGGCAGTGTGCAGCATGTAGAACCAGCAGCTTCTGGTTACAAGTCCCACGCACTGTTCCTCCTCATGGGGTCACAGTGGCTGCATTTATAGTGCAAAACTCTTTGTTCTGGGGGCACGTCAAACACTTTTCAGAAGTGCACAACACCCCTATTCACATTGCATGCCCTGGCCCCACACTACAGGGGGGTGGAGACAGCATTGTGAAAGTCAGGCACAGCCCTATTCGGGTGCAGGCGCAACTCCTCCCACCACTCTAAATTCAGACCAGGCCTATTTAGGTGCAAGGGAAACTCCTCCTACCCATCTAAATGCAGCCAAGGTCCAATAGGCCCAGCGCTGAGTCACCCAGGAAAGGCAGGACACACCTCAACCCTCCTGGTGACTGTCTAGAGCAGACTTCTTCAATCTGTGGGGAGCGCCCCCATAGGGGGGCACGATACCATCTCAGGGGGGGGCGCGCACCCCACCGGAAAATCTCACCTTTGTTTTAAAATGTCGAAAGTACGTTTGCTTCCTGCATTTCTTCCCCTTTTCAAATGGGGCTTTTGGATTGGCGAACTCCTTCACAGCAGCCAATCAGCACTTAGTAACTTCACCACTGACGTTACACCAATGAAGGGGACAGCAATATAAATGGCAGGAACTGCTGCGAAATCAGGAGCATAAAGCTCCTGAATTCTTCTACTTTTTGGGTAGTGTGGCGTTTCTTCACTCCTGCCGTTTGCTGCCTTTTACTTTCTTCTTTGGTTGCTGTCTTGTCGAGGTTATTCTGGTGTGTGATCTGCATTTTACTTCCTCGACGTGAAGAATTCTACTGCTGATGCACTGGCGTTCTCCTGCTGCTGTGGGAAGATTGAAACCACCAACAGGTAAGTTTAAAACGCTTTTATTTTCTCCCTATTATTTACAGCCTTCAGTGCAAACATTCTCCTTTCAATGCTGCCTAGTTTTCTAAGTCCGGGCAGAGGTGGGCGGGGGAGGAGGCTGGGGGGAGAGAGGGAAAATCGAAGAGACACAACGTGCCCATACTAATTTTAAGGGGCATATTCTCAAGCAGTTATCGCCGCATTAGCGGCACTTTTCTGCCGGTAATGCGGCGATAATTTTATCGCTGTATTAGCAAGCTGTCGCTAACAGCCGTTAGCGACAGCTTTTAGGCGAAAACGTCCTCTGCATAGATCGCCACTACTGTTAGCGCTAATCATATGCAGGAGAGGCGTTCCCTGGCAAAAACGCCCGCAAACACCACTACTCCATACTATCAAGGGGATCCTTGAACATCTGAAGCCACAAAAAACTGGCTCTAACTGCAGTTAGAGCCAGTTTGTTAAGACCAGAAAATAGCAGGTCTTAAAAATGGAGCTAACACCTGGGGCCTCATCTCCGCAGGTTTTGGTGCTGGACAGCGCTGCAAGCAATGTTGCAGTGCTGCCCTGCGACAAAACTACAGTGCATGAATGCGCACCATCAACAAGATAGTGCGCATACCTGGGCCCTAGTCATGAAAAGTGTTGCAGCGCTGCGACAAGACAGCGTTGCAACACTCCTCACTACGCCCTTCTTGCAACAGCATGGATGCGCTGTATTCACTGGACAGCGCTCCATGACGCAAGTAATGACAGATACGTCTGGAATCCTGACGTAGCTGTCTTCGCTAAAGTTACGCATTTCTGCAGTCGTGTCACAACCATGACGCAACCCCATCAATGCATGGGGTCAGCCTATCCCTGTGCTGTTCCTGAGGGGTGCCGGAATGTCGGCGCTGTTGGAGAACCATCGGTGGCGGTTGCGCGCAGTGGTGACATCAGTTGGAAGCAGTGGCGAAGTGTTGGTGCGGAGAGAGTTGACGAGACGTCCTTCGGTGGCCTTGATCCAGCTGCGAGGGGTTGCGATGATGGCGGTGGCGTCCGGTGGGCAAGGTGAAGACGTGATGTATCCAATGATGGTCGGTCCAGGAGAGTCTGGTGTTGTGGCTGAAGTTGAAGCTCCCGCTGGCGGAGGTGACGTGCTCGACCGTGTGTCCTGCTATGTGGCCTGTTGAGATGAGTTGCTGCTTGCGTCTGATGTTGGGGACCTTCCCCAGAAGGCGGTGGTGTTCTGCTCACTGGGGTTGTCCAGGTGGAACTTGAGATCACCGAGTAGGATGTCGTCGGTGGATGGGAGACCCTGGGGTGCAATGAGGTCAACAATGGTATTTGAGAATGGGGGGCCAAGGGCCGGGGGGGCCTGCACATGAGGGTGCCGCAGTGGATGTGCTTGTGCTTGGTCCGGATCTGGGAGTTGAGGTGGTCCATGGTCACCCTTGTGTCATTAGAGTGCGTGGTCAGTTGGAGTGTGCTCCGGTAGTTGATGGCAATGCCTCCTCCTTGACGGTCGGGGTGCTCCTTGTGGATGATACCTCATCCGTCAGTGATGGCAATGGCGATGTCCGTTCCGGAGCAGAGCCTGGTCCTGGTAGACGAGGTGGCGTCCAGGGTTGATGGCGAGGAGGGTGCAGGCGTCGTAGCGCTGGAGTGTCCAAGAGGAAGGCTCCTTGGTGCTGAGCACGGTCCAGGGGCAGACGGACGCAAACGGGCTAGCCTATGGGTTGCCTTTGGCACGGGAGACGTCCATTACAATGCAGGCAGTACATCATTAACAACGCAACTCCGACAACGCAGGTGCCTTTACATCGCATTTGATTACAACGCATTGTGAGGTCATTAATGGGGTAATTTCAAAATGTTTGGGTGGGTATGGCTTATGGATGTCGGATCAGGAAACGGGTGTGTTTTGTGGTAAAATATGAAATTTGGGGTGTGTTTTGGGGTAAATTATGAAAATTGGGGTGTGTTTTGGGGCAAATTATGAAAATTGGGGTGTGTTTTGGGGTACATTATGAAAATTGGGGTGTGTTTTGGGGCAAATGTGATTTTTGGGGGTGGTTTTGGGGGCTCAAAAATAAATTCCAGGGTTAACGGTTGGGTTTGGGGTGCAAAGATAAGTTTAGGGCTGTACTCACTGAAGTGTGAATAGTGATATTTATGTCTCTGCTATGCAACACCTACCCTACTGTTGCAATGTGCCTAGTATTAGTATGCATTGGAATGGAATGCGATGTCATGGCATGCGTCGTAACTACGTATGTGCCTTTGGCACACGAGTGGTACGCCCGCTGTGCATGGGCGCACAGCGGCCGCCATTGAGAAGTGCGGGGGGGCTGGACAGCTGTGAGGTGGTATACGCCGGAAAGAATACTTGATGGTCTGTGGACACGGGGTTGTATGTGTGAGCAGGAGTCGTAAATATTGTAATGAGGTAAGTCTTACCTCGAAGCCGGGCCCTGTGTATTCGTAGCTCCTGCTCACCTGCGTCTGCTTCCAGGAACAGGAATTCGGCAGCCAGGCTCCCTCCCCTGAGTCAATCACAACGCTGCCATGCATATCTAGCCTCCTTTTCATGGGAGCGACGATGCGTGCTACTCTAGTCAGGCTGTGAGCTGTCAGCTGTGGTCCTGAGGCGGGGGCATGGAGTTTGTGACATTAGGGGTGGGCGAGCTATCACATTAATAGAGATGAGCCGCAGTCGAGCCAAAGGTCTAGCTTAGCTCTCAGAGCCCGTGCGCGAGCTGAGCCAAGAAAATGTCTCACATGTACATCATGCAACAAACATTATGTAAACATAGGATATGGATTGTGGGAGTGTGTTACTTTAGTTGAGTAGATTATATAAGTGCATTGAGAGGCAATTATTTGAAGTGAGTTCCTAAAAATGTACTTAGGGACTTCTGTCCTGATAAGATGAAATGAGCAAACCATGAGAGGCAAGCCAGGTGTCATGTGCTCCTTATGTTTGGCCTAGGATGTTATTAGGATTGGTGCAACATTTTCGTCTACTAAACCACGTAAAGAAAGTCTTTTGTACAGTACACACCCTGAACTGATGTCTTTTATGTAAATAGCTAGGATCACAGAATACGATCTAGGGTGGATGCCAGGATTGATCACACACTTGTCCTGGTTCCAAACTGCAATTTAACCCCTAGATGGGTATCCATTCCCAGTGTTACTTCGGCGGTTAGTGATGTCTGTTTAATTCATTGAGGAGCTAAACCAGTACACTCCTAAAAACGTACAGTACTGCATGCTAAATCCAGTTGGCAAAAGTAGCCACTCTGGATGAACTGACCTAAGGTGAGGGAAGGCCGGTTCCTCCTAATGACGTCACCAGCTTCTCCTGACATAAGGAGAAGGACTTCATGAGAGGCTCAACACTACAGCAAAGACAATTAATTACACGTTTAGCAAAACGAATGACGCTGGAGATTCAGTACCATGACACCTCTTCCCGTCAATGAAGGTGAGGTACAGCAGCAGAGCTCCCACTTAAGTGGCTCGTACACCTCCCTGGGCACTCTGATAAATGTGTACTGGGGCGCGGAGCTTGTAGCTGGAGGCACGGAACGTGCCCACAACAGAATCACAGTGTAAACTGAAATCTGCTTCAGGGCACGCAGTATGATGCCCGCTTACAGTGCTTTAAATGGGCCGGTACTGTCCGGTACGGAACCGACACTTTTTTATATTTTGAGAGGAAGAGTACCGGCACTTCTCAAGAGAAATGCTATACTTTTAATTGGAGAGTCCCATCACTTCTCAGAAACAAGCAGGTACTCTGGTATAGAGTACCTGCACTTCTATTTTTCCATTTCAAGCACTGTGCCCACAGAGTAACACCATAAACTGGGGCTGTGTGTGTGGCAAAGAGCACAATGCACATGGAGTGGCACTGGACTGTGATATGGTGCTAGGGGCACAGAGCTTTGGGGTGTGGCATGGAGCATGCTACACACGGAGTGACACAGCAGCCTGTGATGAAAGGTTGGATACATGGAACACGCTGCATAAAAAGTCTGTGGCATAGAGCACACTGCACAGGAAGTCCCCCTGTGAGCTGGGATCAGGTGTGCGTGCCTACTGAGGAGGGGGATATATGTCACTCTGCATGGAGCCACACTATATTCTGACAACTGATACTGGGAGCAATCTTCACAGAATTGCACTGTGAGTTGGGGGTGTAGGCACAGAACATGCAGCACACAGAGGTGTGCTGTGGGCTGGGGGAATGGAGCACGCTTCACTCAGTCACACACGTGAGTTGAGACTGGGGCATGGAACATGCTAAACAAAAGGTCATACTATGAGCTGGGGGTGGGAGGGGTGGAATATGCTGCACAGACATGGGACTGGCAGCATGGAACCTGCTGCACAGTGGCCCAGTGGCACTGTGAACTGAGACTGGGACATGGAGCACGCTTCGCAAAGCCACAATGTGAGCTGGGGGTGAGGGCATGCAGCATTCTGCACAGTGTCACACTGTGAGATGAGGCCTAGGGTGAAGCGGGAATCTCTTTGTACAGAATCACACTTGGAGCTGGGGGTGAGGTGTGGAACACGGAGTCACTAGTGGGGTGGGGAATAGGGTGCAGAGTCTCACTGCGGATTGTGAGCAAGCACTGGGGGCACTGCACAGGCTTCCCACAAAGACCTTGAGCTGGGGGTGTGGCCTGGAGCCCCTGCATAGAATGACACTGTGACCTCGGGTAGTGGCACAGAACTGGTTACACACAGAGTATTATTATGGACTTGGCATGCGGGGGCTGGGGCATGGGCACAGTCACCCGCAGACCATCAGTGGGCACAGGGCAGGCTGCAGAGCACCACGCTGTGAGCTGGGGTTAGTGGTAGAGAGTAACAGTGTGAGCTCAGCTGGGACGGTGGGGGTGGTGCGTGACACAGTCCCACGGTGGAGTTTGAGCTGGAGGCACTGAGCATGCTGCACACTGGGAGTTGAGCTGTGGTGGTTGGAGTATGCTGCACAGTGTCACTATGGGGAGGGTTATCTGGGGACTCACGCTCAGAACGTGGACCGTGTACTCAGTTCATGTGGATTTTTTCCATGTGTATCCACCTCTATGGAGGCGTATGGACTGCGCCCGTCCTAGTGGCGGCCAATGAAGCAGCAAGGATGTGGTTCCATTCTGAGAATTGGGCTATACCACATCTGTCATTGTATAGGGTGCCACATCCACCACATCTGTCATTGTATAGGGTGCCACATCCACCACATCTGTCATTGTATAGGGTGCCACATACACCACATCTGCCGTTTTGGAGTGACCCGGGTAATAATGTACGACATTCTGTAGCTCATGCGTTGTTCTCTCTGGGACAGAACTTTAACCCATCTTTGATTATATAGTGAACATGCCATATGCACCTGATATTATACAGGTGCATTCTAAATAACGAATATATTATTACATACGAGCTTCAAGTATAACACATTTGATTCTATTGAGAAGGTGGGTTTTACTTATAACACGTATGATCCCACAGAAGAAACTGCGTAACAAATATGCTATGACATATTAGATGACAGCTGTGATCTTGTATTGTGTTAGTAAAAAAACAACATTTAACGCATTTTATCAAGGACTTATCGCCGGGAGGGAAGAAGGGACTTTTCTGCCGCTAATGGGCCGATCGCTAGGTATCGCCCACTAACGCCGGATTCCCTATCGCCATCGCGCTGATGTTAGTGGGAGTTTTCACCGCCGTTCCCTGGTACTATCGCCATGTAGCGACGGTTTGAAAATACGCCGCTAACATGGCGATAGTTTTCAGGGTTAGACGGCGATGAAAATACTGCAGCTAACTGGCGTTGGCGATAGGTATCGCCAGTCCTTGATAATATGCCCTTAAGTATCTTGCAATGGGGCACGACGTGCTCATACGTTTGTAATTTAAAGAAACCTCGGGGTCAGAAGGCCTGTCAGTAACAGAGGAGTGTTTATCATCTGGGAGACTTGCAAATGTGTTCACTGTACCCTGGTTGTGCAAGGTATTGTAAGCAGAAACTGCTGTTGAACCGTTCTCTCCAAAGGGTTCTGTTTCTGTACAAATTATATATTTTTTCTTGTTGGAATAGGGTGCATCAAGTAAAGTTGATGTGGGAGAGGGGAGGGAAGCTTGGAACGAACGTTCGCTCACCCACGCTAGTAAACAGTTACCAGCAATCTCTAGCGCTCGAGTTCAGCAGATTGTTCAAATAAAATCTATGTAGAAAGGGCCTGTGGCTATCCAGACTCCCTTCTGCTGTAGCCGCACTCTGCCGGGCCGCCATCTCCGCCCTTCCTCCCTCACACACACATGCCTGCCCTGGACTTTTCTTTTACAAATCAGCAATGTCATTGTCTTCAGAATACATCATTGTTGGACTTGGCCCCTTTTTCAGGGTCATCCCTGAACTTTTTGCCTTCCTCCTAGCCTTTTTTCTGACATGGAGTTGGTGGTTTTAGGACTCTGGGCACTTTAGCACTGCTGTCCAGTGTAAAGTGCATGTGCTCTCTATGGTAAACATGGTAAGATTGGTCTTCACCTGTTTGGCATATTTAATTTACCTGTCAGTCCCTTGTAAAGTGGTATCTAAGATACCCAGGGCCAGCAAATTAAATGCTACTGGTGGGCTTGCAGCACTGATTGCGCTACCCACCAAAGTAGCCTTTCAAATCTGTCTCAGGCCTCTGCCATTGCAGGGCCTGTGCGCGCAGTGTTACTGCCGCTGTGACGTGGCACCTAAAGTGTGTGCCATGTCTGTGACCCCCTTTCACTGCATGTCAGTCACCCCTAAGGTAGGCCCTAGCTAGCCCTATGGGCAGGGTGCATTGTAGGTAAAAGGTAGGACATGTATCTTAAGTGTGTGACATGTCCTGGTAGTGAAAACAGCCATTTTGGTTTCTCACTACTGTGAGGCTGCCCTCCCAAAGGAATGCATTGGGAATTCCCTGATAAGTGTTTCAGTGGTAATTCCTGTTATGAGAGGAGCAGCGTGGTCAAGTTTGGTATGGTTGGAATAGTAATAATAAATGCTGCGCAATGGTGTGCACAGATTTATTATCACTATTCTAGAAATGCCACTTTTAGAAGTGGGCATTTCTGTGTGCTATGTGTCTGCCCGCCTGATGTGGATTGCATGTCTGGCTTTGGAGTGGCAGGGGCTGGTGAGGTGTGTGTGGCTCCAGGAGGGGCAGGGAGAGTCAGCGCTAGGCTGAATAGGGTGTCTGCATTTGGAGTAGTGGGTGGAGTAGTCCCCTGACCCTGAATAGGTCTGTGCCTGCCTATGTGAATGCTGGCTCCCCCCCCTGTGGTGTGTCTGATGACAGAGCCCCAACCTGACAAAGGGGAAGAGGAGCCCTATAAACAATGTGCTCCACACTCCCCAGAACTAGTTAGGACTGGTTCCCCCAAGCCCTGTGCCAGGGCAGACAAAGGAATTTGGGATATAAATATTGGGGCTGTGACCCCATGTCAGGGCTGTTCCTATGCTTGCTTGTGGACTTGCTGCTGCTGGACCTCAGGAGGAACCACCACGAGGGCTTGTCTCCCTGCTGGAGGGCCCTGTGAGCTGGCCTGCCTGGGCCCAGCCTTGTGCCCCTGAGACTTTGGGGCTTATCACCTTGAGAACGCTATATTTTTCCTCCAGGAGGAGTGCTGGTGGCCTGCAGCACGAGGCTGCGACGTGTGGAGGATTCCCCCGTACTCTGGGGAGGAGCGGGCACCCACCCCGCATTTGCCAGGAGACGAGGAGCGTGCATGCTCCGCAGCGCTGGGCTGCAACTTGTCCGGAGGGAATTCTGACGTGGGGATTCCCCCGCATTTATGGTATTTCAAGGCGGGAGCCCACCCCGCATTTGCAAGTCTGGAGGAGCGGGAGCTCACCCCGCGTTTGTGCACCTATCAGTGGGAGCCCACCCCGCGTTTGGGTGCCCTTGAAGGCGGGAGCCTACCCCGCACTTCTGCCAGCAGGACCAGAGCCGCCGAGAAGGAGCCGCCAAGATCGGCGAAACCAGGAAGCCAGGCAAGCGCCGCCTGACTGTGGGCGGGGCCTGCCTCAGTGACGGAGCCGGAGCCTCGCGGGCTCCAGTTCCGCGTTCCTCTCGTCTCGGAGGAGAAGACCGGAGTCCCTTGCATCACGGCAACGAGAGGGAGGCCGGGATCAGCAGAACCAAAGCATGTGTGAGAGGGGTTGCGCTGGAGCCTTTGTTGTTCGTTGTGCCGAGTGAGGGCACAAGAAAGAGACTGGAGCTGCGCCATGTGCTGTGTGCAGCCCCCGGGGGAATCGGCGAGCAGGAAGCCCGGTGAGTAGGGCTGGTATGGCACATTGTTGGGGCTGTCCTGGCGCATTGGCGGTACCCTTTCCCCCGGCCAGAAGAGACTCGAGGAAGTCCCCAAAGAGCCTGGTGAGTGGGGCTGATGGAGGAACCTTGGGCCGAGTGAGAGCACCCGACAGAGCCAAGTGAATGGGGCTCCCAGAGTACAGTGAGTGCTGATCTTGCCGAGAGCGGAGCCGTGGGGGTGCTCCCGAGGCACATTGAGTGCCCATGCTTGTTTACCTTTCCCAGCTGCACCGCAGTTGCGGGCAGCTGCACCTTGGGGGCAATTTTGCGAGTAGAGTCCCCGAGTGGGGCTCCCCCAGGCACAGTGGTGCCAGCGCCCATTTCCAGCTGCACCGCGAGAGAGAGCGAGCAGCTGCAACGTTTGGGTAAAGTTATTTTAGGAGTCCCGGAGTGGGACTTCCACTCCACTGTGGTGCCAGTGCCATTTTCCTTTGGGGGCATTTTGTTGGCGACAAGAAAGGAGTGAGATACACTCCCCCGCCCCCAGCGCATTGCGCACCTTGGCTTTGCTGCTTTTGCAGCCCTAGGCTAATTGAGAAGCCCTATCTTCGCGCCCTGACATTCTGGACAGAGGGCCCTTTGAGCCCCAGTGAAAGGCCAGTTGGCCTGGGGTCAGTTTGTAAGGTGATGTATGCACATGATAGTAGTGTTACTGCGGTGCACTGCTGATTTATGCCTAATGTGATGTTGCATAATATATTTCTGCTGATGCCTAATGTCATGCTATGATGTTTTAGGATGATGCCTATTGCGTAATGGGTTTATGCTTATGAGGTCTACGCATAATGTGTTTTATGCCTAATGTGATAATGCTGAGGTCATTATTGTACCAGTAGTTACTGGTTGTGTTTTATATTTACTACCTGCATTCTGATGGTTCTGACCGTGGCCCGATTGGCCTGGTCCTGTATATAATCCCCTGTGAATATTGCCTAGTGCCAGTTGGCACAGTGTATATTGTGTGATTATGATTCTAATGTGTTTATGATAATACAAAGGCTATTTTTGATATAAGCTTGTGTGGACTTTCTTTTGAGTGTGCCTAGTGTGTTGCTGCTGTGTGTGTGTGTTGCGCAAACGCTTTACACATTGCCTCTGGGATAAGCCTGCCTGCTCGTGTCAAGCTACCAAGGGGGTGAGCAGGGGTTATCTTCAGCGTGTAACTCCCTTGCCCTGGCTAGAATGGTGCTAGGTTGGCTAGGGCATGTAGTTAATGAAAGTGAGCCGAGCAGCGCTGGTTACACTGAGTCACCTGGCAGGAAATATTGAAATGTTTCTTGCTAAGGCCTAAATATACTACTTTGATTTATTCAGCCTCACCGTATTGTGCAGTGCACTTGCCACCCGAGTGTGTGTGATATTTAGCAAATTCCTTTTTGGCAGCGCACGATCAGGCAGCTGCCTGCAGTCAGTGTGTGCCAGTCGTACAGTGTGTCACATTACAACACATTCAGTTACTCACTGTGCTAAGGTGACACAGGTCAGACCTCCATTGCCCCGGTGCAGGAAGAGAGTGTAAGTAATGATCTACTGCAGGGGTCTCCAGCCTTTTCAGTAGTAAGAGCTACTTATGTTCAATACCTGCCGGAACTGCAGCTTCACAAGCATCCGCCCCACCATGCCGCCAACCAGGAAAGAACCCAACCACCTCAGATGCATCCTTCTCAACACCCACTCCGCCCGCAAACACGCCGTTGAACTCTGGGACCTACTCGACTCAACCTCCCCAGACGTCGCCTTCCTGACGGAGACCTGGCTGAACCCCGCATCGGCACCCGACATAGCCATAGCCGTCCCGGAAGGCTACAAGATCACCCGCAGGGACCGCACCAACGGAGCAGGAGGAGGAATCGCCATCGTCCACAGGAACACTCTCAGAGTCTCGACCAACACCGACGACACCCTCAGCACCGCCGAACACCTGCACTTCCAGATCCACACCGATCCCAACACCACCCTCAGAGGAACCCTCGTCTACAGACCCCCGGACCCCGACCACAGTTCAGCGACTCCATCGCCGACTTCGTCAGCACACACGCCCTCGCCTCCACGGACTACATCCTCCTCGGGGACCTGAACTTCCACCTCGAGAACAACAACGACACCAACTCCACCACCCTGATCGACAACCTAGCCAACCTCGGACTCAGACAACTCGTCACAACACCCACCCACTCCGCCGGTCACACGCTTGACCCCATCTACTCCGCAAGCCCCCACGTCTCCTTCAACCACACCACCGAACTCCACTGGACCGACCATCGCTGCATCCACTTCACCTTCAAGAAACCCACCATGCACCACCGCACCCAACAGATGCCCCGCCGCTGCTGGAGCAAAGTCACCGAAGACCAGCTAACCACCACCCTCGCCCAGAGCCCACCCGCCGACCCCAACGACCCCGACACCACCGCCCGCAACCTCAGACAGTGGATCAACGACTGCACCAACACCCTCGCCCCGATCAAGAAACCCTCCAACAGTCACACCAACAAGAAAGCCAGCTGGTTCACTGAAGACCTCCGGGCCTCCAAGCAAACCTGCCGAAAGCTGGAGAAGATCTGGCTCTGTGAACGAACACCGGACAGCCACGCAGCCCACAAGAACGCCACCCGCAGACACCATCACCTCATCAGATCCGCCAAAAGGGCCTCCTTCAAAGACCGCCTAGACAACAACGCGCAAAACAGCAAAGAGCTCTTCAACATCGTGAAGGAACTCTCCAACCTCAGCTCCAACACCAACGACGTCCCACCCTCGCAAGACCTGTGCGACTCGCTGGCCACCTTCTTCCACTGCAAGATCGCATACATCCACGACAGCTTCAACGGCACGCCCGCCCCGACAACCACTGAGACCTCCGCCCCCACGACCACCATCCGCACCAACCGCCTGCTCTCCTGGACCAACATCAACGACGATGACACCATCAAGATCATGAACACCATCCACTCCGGATCTCCGTCAGACCCATGCCCACACCACATCTTCAACAAAGCCAGCACAGCCATCGCACCCCATCTCCGGAAAGTCATCAACACCTCCTTCGAGACAGCAACCTTCCCGGAGAGCTGGAAGCACGCAGAGATCAACGCCTTACTCAAGAAACCCAAGGCGGACCCCAAGGACCTCAAGATCTTCCGGCCCATCTCCCTGCTCCCGTTCCCGGCAAAGGTCATCGAGAAGACCGTCAACAAACAACTCACCCGCTACCTCGAGGAGAACAACATCCTGGACCGGAGGCGCATACAAAACGCCTCCGCACGCCTGATCCTCGATGTACCACGCCACAGCCACATCACCCCCCACCTGAGGAACCTACACTGGCTCCCCGTCGACAGGAGAATCTCCTTCAAACTCCTCATCCACGCACACAAGGCACTCCACAAGACTGGCCCAGCCTACCTCAACAGACGACTCCTCTTCTACGTCCCCAACTGCCAAATCCGCTCCGCCGACCTCTCCCTCGCCACCGTCCCTCACATTCGAAGAACTACCACCGGCGGCAGATCCTTCTCCCACCTCACCGCCAAGACCTGGAACACCCTTCCACTAAGCCTACGACAGGCCCAAGACCTGTTGACCTTCAGGAGGCTACTCAAGACCTGGTTGTTCGACCAGTAGCAGCACCCCCCCCTTTTTTTTTCTCCCCAGCGCCTTGGGACCCTCGCGGGTAAGTAGCGCACTTTACAAATTCTGTGATTGATTGATTGACCCTTCCCAGTCCGGGTTCCGCAGCAACCACAGCACCGAGACTGCCCTCATCGCCGCCACCGATGACATCAAGTCCCTGCTGGACAACGGAGAAACGGCGGCCCTCATCCTCCTGGACCTGTCAGCCGCCTTCGACACGGTCTGCCACCACACACTAGGAACACGCCTACACAACGCCGGGATCCAAGAGAAGGCCCTGGACTGGACCACCTCCTTCCTCTCCGGCAGAACACAGAGCGTCCGCCTTCCCCCCTTCCGCTCCGAAGCCACCGAGATCATCTGCGGCGTACCCCAGGGCTCTTCCTCAGCCCAACTCTGTTTAACATCTACATGGCACCGCTCGCCCACGTCGCCCATCGGCACGACCTCAACATCATCTCCTACGCCGATGACACACAGCTGATCCTCTCCCTCACTAAGGACCCCCACACCACCAAAACCAACCTTCACGAAGGAATGAAGGCCGTCGCTGAATGGATGAGGAACAGCCGACTGAAGCTGAACTCGGACAAGACGGAGGTCCTCATCCTCGGATCCACCCCTTCGGCCTGGGACGACTCCTGGTGGCCGACCGCACTGGGAACCGCCCCAACACCCACCGACCACGCACGCAACCTAGGGGTCATCCTCGACTCCACCCTCTCCATGACTAAACAGGTCAACACCGTCTCCTCCGCCTGCTTCAACACCCTCCGCATGCTCCGCAGGATCTACAAGTGGATCCCCACTGAAACGAGAAGAATGGTCACCCAGGCCCTCGTCAGCAGCAGGTTGGACTACGGAAATGCCCTCTACGCAGGAGCCTCGGCCAAACTCCTGAGACGGCTCCAATGCATCCAGAACGCCTCTGCATGCCTGATCCTCGACATCCCTCGCCGCAGCCACTTCACACCCCACCTGAGAGACCTGCACTGGCTCCCGGTCAACAAGAGGATAACCTTCAAACTCCTCATCCACGCACACAAGGCACTCCACAACACCGGACCAACGTACCTCAACAGACGACTCAGCTTCTACACCCCCACCCGCCAGCTCCGCTCCGCCGACCTCTCCCTCGCCACTGTCCCCCGCTTCCAAAGAGCGACCTCCGGTGGCAGATCGTTCTCCCACCTCGCCGCCAAGACCTGGAACACCCTCCCCATCCACCTACGGCAGACCCAAGACCTGCTGACCTTCAGAAAACTCCTCAAGACCTGGCTTTTCGAGCAGTAGCAGCATTCCCCACCCCAGTGCCTTGAGACCCTCACGGGTGAGTAGTGCGCTTTACAAATGATATGATTGATTGATTGATTGATTGATTGATTGATTGATAAAAATCGTTCCGAGCTATTAATATTATTAGTGCCATTCACATCAGAAAAGATTATATTAGCAGCCATCCTATGCAAGATTACCAGTCACGATCACCTCAGTGCAGTAATGCAAAAAAGCTTTGTAAATTTTGAGTGTCTCTACAAGGGTAATACGCAACAGCCACAGCTGCAATGCCCCTGGCACC
The DNA here is from genome assembly GCA_963921515.1 of Calotriton arnoldi. Taxonomy (NCBI): domain Eukaryota; kingdom Metazoa; phylum Chordata; class Amphibia; order Caudata; family Salamandridae; genus Calotriton; species Calotriton arnoldi. The sequence continues at coordinate 327,555 of CAWUFW010010610.1, read as the reverse complement.
AAGGTAATACTATTAGTAAATAATCTCCCAATGCTGCATGATTATCATTTATCAATTTTAAATATCATTTGGAAAATATGGGCTTCGAAAGTAAACACATTTTCATCTCAAATACTCACTTTTCCATTTAGGTATATGTATATTAGTTCAACAAAGCAAAGGCTCGTAATTCAGTAGGCTGGGCTGCACACAGGAGAGCTACTCATGGGTAGCTAGAGAGCTACCAGAAACTCGCAAGCTACTTGTTGGAGACGCCTGATCTACTGTTACACTGACTTGGTATGCTATGAAAATTTGCTTTTGCTGGTGCAGTCACGTTGCTCAAATGGGTGCAATTTCAGATATTTATGTTTCCCTCATCTTCATTGCTTGATTTTGCTCATCAGAAAGTGTCACTCATAGTCATTGAAATATCACTCATAATTACACTGAAATTATGAAAATGTCACACATTGCAATCTGAAACCTTGGCAGCTATGCAGAGCAAGGTAATTTAAAGAAAATTGAAATGGGGAAGGACTTGCCCATACTTCTGTAGTGTAAAGAAACATCTCTGGGGGTTTCAGCAAGGCCCGTAGGAACAGAGCAGGGGAGAAACAAACTCTGTGTGCCCAATTATAGACAACAAAGCATGGCGCCTTCTGCTGTTCAAAGGGATTTTCATTTTTACATTATTACAAAAACGCTTGTACTCACATGGGAATCACTAACTCACTCTTAGGCAGCCACTTGTTACCAGACAACAGAAGCACATGAGAGCAAAGATGTTTTATTTTCAGGAAGCAAAGCAAGAGTGCCTCATCCTCCCGGAATCTGTACACACAGCACAGAGAAAAACACACATGCAACGAGAGAGTCTCGCACCACAAACACATGAAGGGAGTAAACAGATTAAATATTTCAGGAGAGGCTGATAAGAAAGCTTTTGAACAACTTCACTGTAGTTTTGCAGGTGTTGTGCACGCAGGACGTTGCTTTCTTCAGCACATTGGTGCATTCCTGCTTTGATTCTAGTTGCACCACTATACTGCTATCTAATGTGGGTTATTTCCATTGGTTTCTACAGCTTTCACTTGGGTGTTTAATTCCCCCCCCCGTGCCCCACGCCCTACCACTTTTTATTTGCAGCAGCCGCCACTGGATCCAGGGCAACAAAATGGACTGGCAATCAAGACTTTGCCACCACTGTCAGTTTGGGCACATCTCAAGCTAACTGTGCACTATTTGAGGAGCCCGTCATATATTTTGCAGTCTCTATTTCCCATTGTTAATCCAATGTGAAGAGCCATTTAAATGTTATTTTGAGGACTCTATTTCATTTGATGTCATTTGTATATACATCTTTTCTATGTTTCCACAAAAAATTGCAGGCTTGAGAGACTGCTTCCTTTCTCAAAGCCACTGGCACATCAGCTCAACTATTCTATGTGCTCTCTGAATATGAGGCTTTACGGGTAGGAAACACACTAGGTGCTTGCAGGGCCAGCTGTAGAGTTAAGGGCGCCTGGTGCGACAATGTTTTTTGGCACCCCAACCCCCAATAACCTCCATCTCCACGGACTCCCTCACTACCACCTTCCAATAGTGTCACTCAACTCTCCACGGTCCCTTTCTCACATGCATTTCTTTTGTTTTATATTGCTACTCATACCAACCATAGGGTGTCAGAGCACTTTGCATCACACGCAAGTTATACACAGTGCTTAATTTGTGTTAAAAAAAAAAAATGAGTGCTGGTGTCCAGACCTCTGCTCAAATGCCCAAAGCCAGCAATATTAAATGTTAGTTTTCCAAATACGTTGTTTTGTAATCCACTACCAGTCACACCCTGTGTTAGACCTGGCACTGTTGGCGTGGGTCTCCCTTCCATTTTTTGCTGTTGCCTCATGTGTTTTTGCTGGTTATAGATGCTTTGGGCACTGTGCCACTGCTATTCAGTGCCACAGTGCAAGTGCTTCCTATGGTAAATTGATGTATGGATTAGTGATTCCATGATTGGTTGGTTTGGTTTACTTGTCAGACCCTAGTACAGTGCACTGAGTGTGCCCAGGGCTTGTAAACCAAATGCTGCTGGTGGGCTTGCAGCACTGGTTGTGCCACCCACAGAAGCAGCCTGTAAAAGTGTGTCTCAGGTCTGCCATTGCAGAGCCTGTGTGCAGTCTGGTACTGCCATGTTGACTGGGCAAGTGCACCCACTTGCCAGTCCCTAAACCTTCCCTTTTCTGCATATTAGTCACCCCTATGGTAGGCCCAAGGGCAGGGTGCATTGTAAGTATAAGGTAGGACATGCCCTGGTGTGTGTGGCCTGTCTTAATAGTGAATTACAGCCATTTTCGTTTTTCACTATTGCAAGGCTACCTGTTCCCCATAGGCCAGAATGGGCAGTGTGATTATTACATCTTATAATCCTAACTGACCCAGGGAACATGGTAGAAAAACGAATTTAGTATGCCTGAACTCAGAATGATAAAATACATCTTTTAGTGAAGTTGGTTTTAACATTCTGTGTTTGAAAATACCACTTTTAAAAAGTAGGTATTTTCTTGCCTAACTATCCAAGCCTGCCTCTGCTAGGTTGTGTATTCCTTGTCTGGAGTTTGAGTGACAGGGGCTGGGGTATGCCAGGAGACAGGGTGAGTCAGCACAGGGCTGAATAGAGAGATCTGCATGGAGATGGGTGGGAGGAGTTGCACCTGAGACCTGAGTAGGGCTGTGACTTCCCTCCACAATGCTGGCTCCACCTCCTGTGGTGCGTCTGATGTCCCTGGCCTACACTGTGAAAGGAAAGAAGGAGTCTTGTCAACAAAGTGCTCCAGGACTGACCAGAACTGGTTTGGACTAGGCAAAGGGCTCTCTGCCTTCAGAGAACAAAGAGAATATGAGTATAAAAGAGGGGACCCAGACCCCAGAACTTTAGATCACTTTGGGAAACAAGAAGATTCTTTGCTGAGGAGAGGGACCAGAGAAACTGAGGAGGAGACTATCCCTAAGCTGAGTGCTGTTTGGGGGATTGGCCTGCAGTGGTTGCCTGACTGCCAAAAAAAGGAGAAAGGAACTATGTGTGTACTTTCATCAACTTGTAAAAGATCTCCAAGGGCTTGAGAGAAGAGCTTGCCTCCTGCTGAAGTCTCAGGGACAACAGACTTCACCAACCAGCTCCCCAAGAGTCTTTCTGGAAAGTGCCTGCTGCTGTGCTGGACTTTCTGAGGGACTGCGTGTCGCAAGGAGCTGGAAGCGCAACTCACGAAGAAGCGTCGCCGCCGTAGCCGAAGCGCCTCGCATCGCCGAAGAAAAGGATCGAAGTTGCATCAGACGCCACCGCATCAACGGAGAAGAGTGTCGCCGCAGCTGTCGCATCGTTGCCGAAGCGCCTCGCATCGCCTGAGAAGAGGATCGACGTCGCATCAGATGCTGCCGCATCACCGGGAAGCATGTCGCAGGGCCTGTCGCGGCTCAGAAGAATCGTTGAGTCGCCGCACGGCCGTCGGGCGTGCACGCATCGTGTCGCATCAAGAAGAAGACGCCATCTTTGTTTCATTGCACCGGATCTTCATCGCATCACGGCGTTGCTGGTCGCATCGCCACGGAAGCGCAGTAAGAAACCGACGCATCACCTCCCCACGCCGAGAAGAACCGAAGCATCCCCTACGCATCAGTAGGGACCCGACGCATCACCGTTCTTGCGTGTAAGGAACCGACGCATCACCTTCCCTGCAACACTTTCGTTGTATAGCGTTACGCATCCAAAGGTACATTGAACTCAAAGTGTCGCATTTACCATCTTAAGAGAACTGAGCTAATTCTACCATTTTTAAGTACAGTATTGTGGATTTTTGTCATTTTGTGGTCTTGTGTTAAATCTATATAAAAGATACTTATTTTTAATATACAACCTGTGTGGTGTCCATCTGTAGTGTTGTCACTGGATTACTGTATGTGTTCACAAATGCTTTACACACTGCCTCTGAGATAAGCCTGTCTGCTCGTGCCAAGCTACCAAGGGGGTGAGCAGGGGTTATTTTAGGAGTGTACCCCCTTACCCTGACTAGACGCAAGGGTCCCTATTTGGTCAAAGGTACCTACCTCTGCCAACTAGAGACCCCCAAATCTAACACCCTGCATCTCACTTTTGCAGTTTCCTGCTTTCTCCCTCTGTGACTTTTTTCTCTTTTTCTTATCCTCTTTCTTCTCCTTTGTGTGTTTGTTTATTCCTCTCTTTCTCTAGGTAAATGCGCAATGAGGGAAAATAAGTGACGGTCACCAGAAATGAGTGCTGGTGGAACCTAAAGACAACCACCGGATTAAATTAAGCACTGGTTACTCAGAGGCAATGAATCTTATGTGTATAAAGTATTCTATAGGAAATGTTACACAAAACAGTGAGGAATACCGTTGTGTGATCTGCATGGTATACGTTCTTTGCAGCAGGCACATTAACCCTCTGCGCTACATTATGAGTCAAAAATGCCACCTGACAAAACTTCATCTCTCTTCAGCAGAAAAATGAATCACCTGCGTTATCTTGACATTTTTATTGTTGCCTGAAAACTGCTAGACAGCAAGGAAACAGCAAGTACTTTTAAAACCAAAAGTTATTGAACACATCGGCTCCACCGGTCGTACCGCCTTAAAGCCGGCCCTGGGAAATTGTTTGGGCCAGTATGGGCTTGACTTTGGGGTTTGTAGGCTTTTTGGGAAAAAGACAATTTGGGGATTATACCTGAGGAATATTTTGGCCATAAAATGCCCCAGTTTTCTAGAACTTTATGCTGTACAATGCATCATTTGATTTCATTTTTTTCATAAACCAATCACACTAAGCAAACCCCACCCTCTTTAAGTTTGCACTCGTCCACTATGCTAGTTTGCATGCTGTACTTGTATTGATACTTTCCACCCCATCAAATTGAAGGGGGGGGATGTGGTTTTATAGCCAGAGCTGTTGACTTTGGAACTGGGGAGCCTGGTTTGAATCCCAGCCTCGGCGCAACATCAAGTGATCTTGGACAAAATAATGTCATTTATCCATGAGTAATGAAAACAAATCTGACCCTGTGTAATGTAACTGGTGCTCATTTAAAGTGTTCCAGTGCCCGGGAGCTGAGTTTGCACAATGTAAAACTATGAAAAAATAATATTTTGTAAGTCATTTATTGGCATTCATTTTTCCCAATATTTCAAGGTGGTGTCTTAACCGATGGAGTCTTAGCATTGGCATAGGAGAGATTTATATTTTGAATACAACATTTTTAGAAGGTACAGTGTGGCAGTACGGAGTATCCCAGGAGCCCTCCTTGTCCCTTTACAGATGCCATTCAGCAGCACACGTTGTATGGAAAATTTTTGATGCTGTAGAATTAGTTCTTTTTCCCCAGTGCTTGTTTGCTCTGGCCTTCCCTCTGCAATATGGCACAGGCCCAAGAGCAAAGGCCAGGGCCCCATGAAAATTATGTACAACCTCTTGAGTCGGTCAGAGATGTGCCCGTAATTAAACCGCTCAAAAACCACGATTAAGACTTCTGGATTTGAGAATCAAAGGCAGTGCAAGTTTCTCACAGTGGCTGTAAGTGGGTCCTAAAATGAATTCCAAATACATGCTCATCCAATCCTTCGCCTCTCTGCAGAGGAACTGCACGTGTTGAAATATTGGCAAGGCAAAAGTAAAGGAAACTTGTCGCTTACAGGAGAGTGGGTGTGTTGGTTATGGGGGATATTAAAGTGAAGGATGTTATGTTATGTTAAAATGAATTTGAAAAGCGCATGTACACCGGGGTGGTTTCATGGCGCTACTTTGATTGATACCCAAGTCCTGGAAAATTATTCAAAAGCCTGTCGGAATAGCCAGGTCTTGAGGAGGCTCCTAAAAACAAGAAGATTGGTGCAGAAGCGAATTTCAGAGGGGAGGGAGTTCCAAAACGTGGGGGCCAAAATAGCGAACCTGGCACCACCAGTGCGCTTCAATTGAAAAGGGGGGATGGACAGAAGTTGCTTATGGGCTGAGCGGAGATTGCGTATGGGGGCGTGCTTGTTAATCAAGTTGTTCACAAATTTAGGGCTTCTTCCATTGAGTGATTTAAAAATGAGACACCCAACCTTGAAGGCACAGCGTTGAACAACCGGGAGCCAATGTAGTTTCCTTAGAAGAGGAGTGACATGGTAGTGCCTAGGTTGATGAAGAATCAGACGAGCGGCCTGGTTTTGTACCATCTGCAGACGTTTGGATAGATAAAGGGGGATGACAAAGTATAGCAAATTGGCATAGTCGACATGGGACATAACCATGGCGATGATCACCTGAATCCGAGCTTCATGGGTGAGGAATCTGCAGATCTTTTTTATTTTCCTGAGTTGAAAAAAACAGGTGGAGATCACAGACCCAATCTGAGACTTCATGGTGAGGTCCTGACTGATTATTACCCCAAGGCTCCTGGCGGAGCTGGAAGGAGAGGGGGACTGGCCCAGCTCCCTGGGCCAGAAGTGAGGGCCCCAGGGATTTTTAGAGATACCACCTGTTAAAACCAACTCCGTCTTATCCGGATTAAGTTTTAAATGGTTGCTGTTCATCCATTGACTAATGAACAGCATGGTAGACTGAAAGGCGTGGACCGATTCCGGGGAATTGCTGATGGAAAAAATAAGTTGAAAATCATCAGCATAAATAAATGTACAGACTTGACGCTCTTTCAGGGCTCGGACAAGAGGGAGGAGGTAAAGATTAATCAACAGGGGGGAAAGTGAGGAGCCCTGTGGGACTCCTCAAGAAATTCTGAATCTGGGGGCAGTAAACTGGGCCGTGCAGACTGCCTGGGAGCGATTTTCCAAAAAAGATCTGATCCAGCCCAGAGCGGGTCCCGAGATTCCCGCGTCCCTCACACGATCGACCAAAAGATTATGGTCGACAGTGTCAAAGGTCATGGAAAGATCAAGCAAGACAAGAGCCTGCGAGGAGCCATTGTCAACCTCACTACGAAGAGTATCCAACACTGTAAGGATCACCGCCTCAGTGGAATGAGCTGGGCGGAAACCCGCTTGGTGGGGATCAATAAATTCAGATTCCTCCAGGAAGTCAGTAAGGCATTTCGTAATGTAGGCTTCCAAGACCTTAGCTAGATAAGGAAGAAGAGAGATTGGGCGATAGTTTGTTAAAAATTAAAGGATCAGTGCCCACCTTCTTCAAAGGGGAACAACGATTGCCTCCTTGAAAGTTGCAGGGAAGGTGCCCTGGGACAGCGACTCATTTAAGAGATTGAGGGCTGGACTGGGGAGGGCAGTGAATATTTCTTTCAAGATACTAGGAGGACAGCAATCAGTGGGGGAGCCAGATTTGACTTTAGAGAGAAGGTCCACAAAGGTCTGCTCACTAATTTTAGGGAATTGCGTAAGGGTACTATAATTTCGGGTAGTACAAGAACTGAAATCCGGATTTTGGCAGGCCGGAATACTGGACTTGATTTTTTTAATTTTATCAATAAAAAAAAGATTCAATAAATTGCAAAAAGTTTGGGAGGGAGTAGGCGTGATTGAGACTCTATCAGGGTTAGACAACTCATTCACAATGGAGAAAATCTCCTTTGAACAATTGGTAGCGGTCAAGATTTTAGAAGAAAAGTATGCCGCTTTGGCAGTCAGAATCGACTTTTTGTATATTTTCAAAGTGTTCAGGTAAGACCATTTATCCGCGGGTAGATAATTACGTCTCCACTTTCTTTCCAATTGCCGCAAAGCTAGTTTTTGATTTTTGAGATCGGTGGAAAACCATTTCTGAGCGTCATGACGACGAGTGGCAGGGATCTTCCTGGGAGGCGCAAACTTATTGCTGGCAGCCAATAACCAAGTAGTTAACTGTACATCAGCCAAGTTAATGGAAGAATTAAACGGAGGGACAGAGTTAGCAAGTGAGTCAAGAAATAAGAGTTTCTCAATCTTATTCCAATTTCTGCGTGGGCCCCCTTCGGAAATGGGGGTTTTGGTCAAAAAGTTATTGTTAATAGTGAATTTGATCACATGGTGATCTGACCATGTGCACGGTAAGACTGATACAGGGGACATAGTGATGTTGGCTGTCCCGACCTGACCAAGGGTGTGCCCCTTGATATGAGTGGCCGAGGACACCTGTTGTATAAGGTTCAGTCCTGTGAGCAGCTCGGAAAGTTCTGCCGATTGGGGGCCGCCAGAAGTTTCATTGGCCCAGTAGTTAAAATCACCAATCAGCAGAATTTTCCCATAGTTAGTAACTAAGTGAGCTACCTGTTCACCCAAAGAGTGAGGGAAACGGGGCATCCTCTGAGGGGGCCTATAGAGCAAGACGCATACTAAAGGGGCAGCGTCCGGTTCTAATTTTACCACCAGATTATCTACTAGAGGTAGGTCTAGCGGGGTTAGGACAGTAAATTTCCAGTCATAGTGTATAATAGCAGCTACACCTCCGCCAACCTTCCCCTGGGGACGGTTGGCTTGGAGGATGTAGTAATCTGGTGGTAGTGCAGCAAGGATGACTCCTGGGATAAACAGGTTTCAGAAAGCAGGAGGAGATCTGGCTGCTCAAGCTTGAGCAAAAGAAAAATGTCAAGCTGGTGCTTAACCATAGAGCGGGTGTTCAAATATATAACAGAAAACTTCCGAGCACCGTTACCCTCTTGAGGCTGGAGGAGACCAGTACTATGGATACCACAAATTTCAGGAAAGACAGTTCTAGATGCCAGAATCCCCTGTTCAATCAAACTGGAGTAAATAAGGGGATTGAGTTTAACAGAGACTGCGTGCAATGATGTCAACTCAGAGGCGGTATAACTGATTTTTGGGGCATGATGACAGGCCCCAGGCCCCGGACGGGCGCAGACGGGCTTGCCTTTGGCGCGCCCGCTGCGCTCCCGCGCTGCGACCGGCATAAAATAGCCGGTGGCAGCCTTGACTCCACCCCCTTCACTATGATAGGCTCCCAAGTGGGCGTGACAGCCAGCAGCAGCTGGTCCGGAGTTAAATGTGCAAATAGGCAGTAGAGATTTAAAAACAAGTCAAATTCAGTGCAATAGCCAAGTAACAATTTTAAAAGAAAGGCAGGTTTTAAAATCAGCGCCTAGGACGTCAGTATCAGGTCAAAATCCAGGATCTGCAAGGAAGTACATGCAAGATCAATTTAACAAACTTGAAAGAATGGAAAGCTATCGTGGCCCTGCCAGAAATCAAATTCTTAACTTGGAGATCATGCCTATCTTACCAGCCATCAGGACTTGAAATGAATAACTTGCAGATCATGGCATACTTTATTTGCCCTTAAGATAAGGCAGCAGGTAACTTGTAGGCATGTCATTCACTCCCTTGCCAATCACTGTGGACCTGATTCACAGAACTAATTTACTTCAAAAACGTAAAGTTAGTACTTTTTGGTATTCACAGAATACACTTACTCATTTTGGTATTCACAGAATGAACTTACTCATTTCGGTATTCACAGAAGTTAGTAGTCCTAACTTTCGGACTCCTAAATGCCTTCTGTGAATACCGAAAGTCTTAAAGTTAGGATTTTTCTCAGTTTAGGAGTAGTAAAGTTAGGAGTCCTAACTTTACTACTCCTAAACTGAGAAAATCCTAACTTAAGAATTTCGGTATTCACAGAAGGCATTTAGGAGTCCTAAAGTTAGGACTACTAACTTCTGTGAATACCGAAATGAGTAAGTGTATTCTGTGAATACTAAAAAGTACTAACTTTACGTTTTTGACGTAAGTTAGTTCTGTGAATCAGGCCCTATGATTCTGATCTCAGGGAGCTTTCATGATGTCTCATGCAAAACATATTGAGAACATGCAAGTGATATTTCTTAAACATTTTCTCTTCATTGCAAGGGAAAACACTACTTGATCGCTAGACAGAGGACTCCTATTCAAGCAGCAGGAACATCCGAGGTAGTGAATAAGAAGGTACGCATTTGTTTTTGAGTGATGGGTGAAGGGGCAGTGCTGAAGTTTGCCCTCACTAACCTTTGAACAAGTAACTTGCAGAGCCTCAACAGTGGTATACAGCATATACATACTGCAGCAATTATGGAAGCACCTACTTAAGGCCTGGATGAGCTGGAATTACTTTTTATCCACTTATCATAAAATTATTCTTTTATCCAAATTTTTTATTTATAATATAAGAAGATTTTTTTGAAACTACAAAGTTAAAAACCTGCTCTACCTCATTAAGCTGTAAAATTGCAGCCCTGTACTATTCTTTAACATGCAACTTCGGAATTTTGTATCTTAGGTTAAGCACACATTTGACATGGACCGTTTCCTGCTGCCAAAAGATGGTAGAGTGGTCAAGCGAAAGGTTGAAACAGAAACAGATGGAGAGAGAAAAGCTGCAAAAACAAGGAAATAGGATGCCTCCTATTTGGACTTTGGGTTCACCTGCATTGTTGTTAGTGGAGAAAGTAGACCACAGTGTGTGGTTTGTGGTGTGATCTTAGCTAATGACCGCTTGAAGCCAACCAAACTAAGGCGTCACTTTGAAACGAAACATGGGTCTCTAGCAGGAAAAAGCAGAGATTTTTATACCAGGAAGTTGCAAGAGATAACTCAGCAGAAAGAAGCGGTGAAACATGTGGCAAATACTCCAGCAAATGCATTAAAAGCATCATACCAAGTAACATACCACATTGCCAAAAACAAAAGGCCCTTTGTAGATGGAGAAAAAGTGATTCTCCCAGCATTGCTCGACTTGGCTAGGACAATGCTTGGTGAAAAAGCAGCAGAGAAGTTCAAAAGCATACCCATCTCAGACGCAACAGTTTGCCGCCGCATCTCTGACATGTCAGAAGATATCCAGGGACAGCTCATAGCCCGGTTGAAATCAAGTTTGTTTGCTTTGCAATTAGATGAAGGAACTGATGTGGCAAAGGATGCCCATTTAATTGCTTATGATCGATACTGTTATGAAACACTATTATTGGAAGATTTTTTATTTTGCAAGCCAATCAAGGGGCGAGCAACAGGTTCCGATTTGTTTGACATTATCAATGACTTCTTGAGTATCCATGGCTTAAAATGGGAAAACTGTGTTGGAATCTGCACAGATGGTGCTCCTTCAATGTGTGGTGCTAGGGCTGGCCTTTAAAAGCTAACGTGTTGAAAGTGGCTACACTTATTTTGTGGACCCACTGTATGATACACCGGGAAGCCCTTGCTGTTCGAAACATGGACAGTCAACTTGAGGATGTGATTAATTCTGCTATAAAAATAGTACATTTTATAAAAACCCATCCCACAAGAGCTCATCTATTTGCAATTTTATGTGCAGATGGGAGCTGAGCATGATGGCTTGCAGTTTCATACAGAAGTGCGGTGGTTATCCCGGGGGAAAGTGCTGACTCACATCTTTGAATTAAGAAATGAAGTACGGCAGTTTCTTCAGTGTTTGGACCCTGGCATAGCAGAACAGCTATGCAATCCCCGCTGGCTTGTGCTCTTAGCATACCTTGCTGACATTTTCAAGAAATTAAATTCCCTGAATCTGTCTCTGCAAGGAGCTAAAATCACTTCTTTTACCATGAATAAAAGAATAACTGCATTCAAGAAGAAGCTGGAATTATGGAGAAGAATAGTTGAAGATGGCCTGTTTGAGCCGTTTCCATGTTTAATAGATGCTCTTGAGGAGACTGAATATGAACTTCCAAGTGTTACTGAGATAATAAAAAATCACCTGACGTCTCTCAGGAACAGTTTACAAAAGTATTTTCCTGAGGACAACGATCACTTCAATCGGGAGGTGGGGAGCCATCTCCCGATTCGCATGCAGGAAGAACTGATTGATCTCCAAAGTGACCGCACTCTGCAGATGCAATTCAGCAAAGTCTCATTGGGAGAGTTTTGGCTGAAAATGTCTGCAGAACATTCAGCTTTGAGAGAAACTGCTATCAAAACTCTCTTGCCTTTTAGCTCGTCCTATTTATGTGAGATTGGGTTCTCAGCACTTGCGGTGTTAAAGACTAAGTACCGTTCAAGACTGGATGTGGAGCACAACCTGAGGATGGCAGTAGCAAAAATCCATCCATAGATTGACCGTCTCTGTGGCGAAAAACAGGTACACTCGTCACATTAATGTTAGTGGTGTTATTATCAATCTATGTCAAATCATGTGTTATATGTGTAAAACAAAGCATCCTAGTAAAAACAATTTGTGCATATTGTATCTTGGAAAATTTTGATTTAAACTGTGTAATAAGCCTGTCTTTTAACCACACCCACTCACAAACCTGCAGGTTACTAAACACTCTTATTGTGTTTAACATTATTTGCCAGATATGGCCCGGGATATGCTGTGGCGGTCGATTATGTAGTGTACCAGATTCCAGAAATTTCTGTCAGGAGGTGGGGGGGGCCCGACATCAAAAAAAGTTCCGCTGGGGGGGCTCAACCTACAACAGTTTGAAGACCTCTGGTCTAGAGTGAATGTGCATCCCCTTCTCCTGTCAGTCTAAACCAGACGGTGAATACACATCCAGGCAGGGCACAAAGAGTCATAAGCTCACAGAAATGCCTACTTCTAAAAGTGGCATTTCTCTAATAGTAATAATAAATCCGCATTCACCTATAAGCAGGATTTATTACTACTATTCAAAACATCGCCACACTACCCCTCTCATATGAGAAATTACCACATAAACATAAATTATGGAATTCCCAATGCAAACCTATGAGAGGGGAGCCTCACAGCAGTGAGAAACCAAATAGGCTGTTTGTCACTACCAGGACATGCCACACAGTTAAGGCACATGTCCTAACCTTTACCTACACAGCACCCTGCCCTTAGGGCTAGCTAGGGCCTACCTTGGGGGTGACTTATATGTAGTAAAAGGGGAGTTTCAGACGTGGCAACCACTTTACATGCCACGTCACTGCGGAAGTAAACTGCGAGCGCAGGCCCTGCAGCGGCAGAGGCCTGAGACAGGTTTGAAAGGCTGCTTCGTGGGTGACGCAAGCAGCGCTGCAAGCCCACTAGTACCATTTAATTTACAGGCCCTGGGTATATGGGATACCACTGTACAAGGAACTTACAGGTAAATTAAGAATTCCAAACATGTCTAGACCAATCTTTCCACATTTACAAGAGAGAGCACATGCACTTTTGCACTGATCAGCAGTGGTAAAGTGCCCAGAGTCATAAAACCAACAAAAAAGGTCAGAACAAATTCAGGCGGAAGGCAAAAAGTTTGGGGATAATCGTGCAAAAAGGGCCAGTTCCAACATCACACATGACATATTAAGTGATATTATTGCTGACATCATTAATTATATTTAAATAGCAATATTTTTTTAATTACTGAGATAAATCAATGACTTTGAAAGTCTGCTATAGGTTTTGTGAATGAAGAATAATACAACCTAAATCCATTATTAGACTTATAAGCTTGTCTTCAAACTATCAAATGATGCAAAAGAATTTGGATGGTTCAGAAGTGAAGCCCTATTGATGGATGTCAATGTCTTTTTTCACTTGTATTCACCCAAAGGATGGATGCAGTGATTGTGGATCACTTGTGGAAAGCCGGCTGCTGAACATCATTGAATAATAGACGCTTTGGTCAACCTTTGCCGTGAAGGGCTGAAGGCTGAGAAAGTAGGATGCAAGGGGGTCAAGAGGGGTGAGTGTATGACCTGACCACAGACAAGGCCCTTCAACCTACACCCGGCTGTGCATGAGTTTAGCCACATGTGGAGTGTTGGGCACATGGACTAGACATAGGGCAAGCCCACTGCCCAACCCTTACTATATGTTGGATGCGTGATCTGGTGTGACATTATGTCTTGGAGACAACTCCCAATGTCAAAAGTCTCTGCAGAGTGTGGGTTTGCTCCTTCTGGAGGGGTGGCTGCAGATGTTTGGTGCATGGTGAAGGTTGGGTTAGGGCCTTGCCAGATTCAGAGCATAGGCACGGAGCTCAAGTTCAGATGCAGGTTGTATGTTGGGTCTGGCCGGAGGTTATGGCTAAGATGGCGTGAGTGATGTCATCAATGATGTTATTTAACATGTCACGAGTGATGTAATATGTGAGATCATAAACAGTGCTTTGTTGGGGAGCAAGTTATAGTTAGTTCAATAAATGATACCTGGTGTTTGTCAGTGATATCTGGGTTTTTAATGTTATCTTGTATCTTTTTCCAACAACTAACTATAATGTCACTTTAACCTTTGTTTTTTTCAGTGCATTTCTGTATTTCTTTTAAATGAGTTATGTCTTATCACCTAACCTAACTATAATGTGACTTTAACCTTTGCTTTTTTCTGTGAAAATAAACATGTAATTTTCCACTATAAGGTTACCATTTTAAAATTAGGAGCTGTTAAGAGACTGAGAAAATGGGTAGCATAAGTAAACAGATGTGGAAAGGGTGTGCTGTACTAATGTAGACTTCTCTCTCTTTAGCTATTTTTAATCCCTCTAAAAATACATTATGCCTCTAATTACTAAAACCATACCTCCCCTCACATTTCTAACTCACGGGGTTCATACATGCATTAACATCTTAATAATCATTTACTTCAACCTGCTTGTCAGGAAAGAATTTAAATTCAACAGCTCCTTTTCCATCAAAATGGTGTTCAGGAGTGCCTCACTTTTGTCTTGGATACAAAATGTTACCACTCTAGTTGTTCATTAGGACTCTGTAGTGACACTGCAGTTGATTGATAAGGAGTTAACTGGACACTGCTGGTGGTGTCGGAAGTACAATTTTCACTCTGCATGTCAGAATGTTTCACTGAAATGTTTGAGGAAGATATTTGCAAACTCATAGAAAATGTCTCCTCATTATAGCTCTCTAAAGCACTAACCATAATTTATATGACAAACAGAAACCTTGTTCATTTACTGCAGTAGCCTCTGTAAGAAATTCCTTTCAGTTTTACAGCCTTGATCCCATCAAAATGACATTCAGGTGCGCCATAGTTTTGTCATAAATAGAGTATGATAGCGTTTTAGTTGGTCATTACAACTCTGTGGTTACACTTCAGTTGAATACTAAGGAGTTAATTGACAGACTGCTGCTGGTGTTGGAAGTACATGGATCTTTCTGCTGTTGAATGTTAGTTAATAGAAAGCGATTTCATGGAAACCATTTCACCTTATCTTTTTAATGGCAATTTGCAGCTTAAACGGAATTTACCATTTCATAGAAAATAATGCAGCAAATATATTATTTTTTAAACTGGCTTTTGCATGCTTTTGTTTTAAAGGTGTAAAAGCAATGTTTGCAGGTCTTACTTTCACAATTGTTTTTTGAGGTATTCTTTTCAGTGCTTATTTTTACAGGGACATTATTTCAGATTTATATCTGCTAAATTGTTTACCAATTAATTTGGAAGTTTTTAATTTGCTGACCCCTCACTATCCCTAAACACTATCCATCCTTGCCCCTAACGAACCCTCACCGCACCAAAACTACATCTATCACTGGCCCCTGAACCACACGGATCTTTGAACTCTAAAAGTCCTTTCCACCCTTAAGCTCCACCCCACCCTAAAAGCCCATCACACCCCTAAACTACACCCAACCATAGCCCCTAAACTGCACCTATCCCTGAACTCCAAAAGCCCTTTCTATCCCTAAACCCCATCCATCTCCCTTAAAATCTCTCACTACCTCTAAACTCCACTCATTGCTAACCTCTTTAAAAACCCTTGTCTATGTCGAAATCACCCCCCCACAAAAAACACAAAAAGATGATGGACGGAATGCTGAACATTGTCAAACATTCACCTCCAGTCACAGATCTGAGTTAAATCCATAATTTTTTTGCTCACCATGCCATTGCAGTTTGGACCCAGCCACATGCAAATCAGTCTTGAGCCTGCTCCCCATGGGAACACTCCAGCCCGAACTGCCAGGCCAGGTCCTCCATGGACAATTAACAAGCATCCTGGTACCGGTTTCGGGTGTTATCCCTCATCAGCCAGGCTAGCTTGAATCCAGTGCATAGTGAGCATAGGACCCACGTCTGGGCATACCCTCCCACTTAGGGCAACTATATCAACACAAAAGATGATCAATGGAATACTGAACATTGTCAAACCTTCACCTCCAGTCATGGATCTGAGTTAAATCCATTGTTTTTCTGCTCACCATGCCACCCCAGTTTGCACCCAGCCATATGCAAATCAGTGTTGACCCTGCTCCCCATGGGAACAGTCCAGCCCGAACTGCCAGGCCAGGTCCTCCCTGGACCAGAAAACAAGCACCCTAGGACTGGTTTCGGAGTGTCATCCCTCATTAGCCAGGCTAGCTTCTATCCATTGTCATAGCGAGCTTGGGATCCAAGTCTGGGCATACCCTTTCCACTTAGGGCAACTATAGCAATGCAAAAAGATGATGGACAGAAAGCTGAACATTGTCAAACATTCACCCTCAGTCACGGATCTAGGTTAAATCCATTGTTTGTTGCTCACCATGATACCCCAGGTTTGGCTCAGATATATGCAAATTAGTCTTGACCCTGCTCCCCATGGGAACAGTCCAGCCCGAACTGCCAAGCCAGGTCCTTCCTGCACCAGAAAACAAGCATCCAGGAGCTGGTTTCATGGTGTCACCCCTAATCAGCCAGGCTAGCTTGAATCCAGTGGTATAGCAAGCACAGGACCCACATCTGGACATACCCTTCCCACTTAGGGCAGTATAGCAACAAAATAAAAGATGATGAATGGAATGCTGAACATTGACAAACATTCACCCCCAGATCTAGGTTAAATCCATAATTTGTTTGCTCAACATGCCACCCCAGTTTGGACCCAGCCATATGCAAATGAGTCTTGACCCTGCTCCCATTGGGAACAGTCCAGCCCGAACTACCAGGCCAGGTCCTCCCTAGATCAGAAACAAGCATACTGGGACCGTTTTTGGTGTGTCACCCCTCATCAGCCAGGCTAGCTTGAATCCAGTGGGATAGCGAGTATGGGACCCACCTCTGGGCATAAGCTTCCCACTTAGGACAACTATAGCAACACAAAAAGTTGATGGACAGAATGTATTGTCAAACATTCACCTCAAGTCACGGATCTGGGTTAAATCCATCGTTTTTTTGCTCACCATGCCACCCCAGTTTGGACCCAGCTATATGCAAATCAGTCATGACCCTGCTCCCCATAGGAACAGTCCAGCCTGAACTGCCAGGCGAAGGTCCTCCCTGGACCGGAAAACAAGCATCCTGGGACCATCACACCAGGCAGAAGGAGCATTTTAGTTGAAAAATGAGTCTAAAAAAGACATTGCACACTGAGCCTAATAACTTGGAATACTAATAGAACATGTAGAGTTACATAGAACTGTAATTCATTGTATGTTCCAAAGAGCATATCAAGGCACATCTTTTCTTAATATTCTTTCTTTATTTTTCCATTTTCAAAAGGAACAAAGACACAGCCAATGCGTTTCGTCTCAAGGCATGGGGACTTCTTCAGTGCACTGTTAGTATAATAGCGGTATGATTATTTCGACCAAAGCAAAAGTGTACTGTAATTATTCAGAGATGCAAGCCACTACGTATATTTATTCCACGCCAATCAACTCGTTAACATCACTCGTGTGTACTGCATCACCATCCTCAGACCGGTTTCGGTGTATCACCCCTCATCAGCCAGGCTAGCTTGCATCCAGTGGCATAGCAAACACAGGACACACATCTGGGCATACCCTTCCCACTTAGAGCGACTATAGCAACATAAAAAAAGAAAAAAAAGATGATGGATAGAATGCTGAACATTGTCAAACATTCGCCCTCAGATCTAGGTTAAATCCATAATTTGTTTGCTCAACATGCCACCCCAGTTTGGACCCAACCATATGCAAATCAGTCTTGACCCTGCTACCCATGGGAACAGTCCAGCCCGAGCTGGCAGGCCCTCCCTGGACCAGAAACAAGCATACTGGGACCAGTTTCAGGGTGTCACCCCTCATCAGCCAGGCTAACTTGAAAACTGTGGGATAGCTAGCATGGGACCCAGTGCTGGACATACCCTTCCCCCTTAGGACAACTATAGTAACACAAAAAGTTCATGGACATAATGCTGAACATTGTCAAACATTCACTTTGAGGCTTGGAGCTAGGTTAAATCCATTTTTTTGGGGCTCAACATGCCACCCCAGTTTGGACCCAGCCATATGTAAATCAGTCTTGACCCTGCTCCCCATAGGAACAAAGGTCCCCCCTGGACCAGAAAACAAGCTTCCTGGGACCATCACACCAGGCAGAAGGAGCACTTTAGTTAGAAAATGAGTCTAAAAAAGACATAGCACACGGGGCCTAATAACCTGAAATAGGCAAGCAGAGTTGCATAGAACTGTAATTCATTGTATGTTCCAAGGATAATATCAAGACACATCTATTCTTAATATTCTTTCTTTATTTTTCTATTTTCAAAAGTGTTAGACCTGGCACCATTGGCGTGGGTCTCCCTTCCATTTTTTGCTGTTGCCTCTTATGTTTTTGCTGGTTTTAGATGCTTTTGGGCACTGTGCCACTGCTGTTCAGTGCCACAGTGCAAGTGCTCCCTATGGTAAATTGATGTATGGATTAGTGACTCCATGATTGGCTTGTTTGGTTTACTTGTCAGACCCTAGTACAGTGCACTGCGTGTGCCCAGGGCTTGTAAATCATACGCTGCTGGTGGGCTTGCAGCACTGATTGTGCCACCCTCCGGAGCAGCTTGTAAAGTGTGTCTCAGGCCTGCCATTGCAGAGCCTGTGTGTAGTCTGGTACTGCCATGTCGACTTGGTAAGTGCACCCACTTACCAGTCCCCAAACCTTCCCTTTCCTGCATATTAGTCACCCCTAAGGTAGGCCCTAGGGCAGGGTGCATTGTATGTGTAAGGTAGGACATGCCCTGATGTGTGTGGCATGTCCTGATAGTGAATTACAGCCATTTTCGTTTTTCACTATTGCAAGCTACCTGTTCCCCATAGGCCAGAATGGGCAGTTTGATTATAACCTCTTATAATCCTAACTGACTCAGGGAACTGGGTAGAAATTCGAGTTTAGTATGCCTGAGCTCAGAATGATAAAATACATCTTTTAGTGAAGTTGGTTTTAACATTCTGTGTTTGAAAATACCACTTTTAGAAAGTAGGTATTTTCTTGCCTAACTTTCCAAGCCTGCCTCTGCTAGGTTGTGTATTCCTTGTCTGGTTTGTGAGTGACAGGGGCTGGGGGATTCCAGGAGACAGGGTGAGTCAGCACAGGGCTGAATAGACCTATCTGCATGAAGAGTGGTGGGAGGGGAGCACCTGGCACCTGAATAGGACTGGGCCTGCCTTCCACAATGCTGGCTCCACCTCCTGTGGTGCGTCTGATGTACCTGGCCTACACTGTCAAAGGAAGAGAAGGAGTCCTGTAAACAAAGTGCTCCAGGACTGCACAGAACTGGTTTGGACTAGGCACAGACACTCTCTGCCTTCAGAGACAAAGGATTTTGGTGTATAAAAGAGGGGACCCAGACCCCAGAATTTTAGATCACTTCTGGGAATCAAGACGAACCTTTGCTGAGGAGAAGAACCAGGAAACTGAAGGAGGAGACTACCCCTATGGTGCGTGTTGTTGGGGTTGGCCTGCAGTGGTTGCTTCATTGCCAAAGAAAGGAGAAAAAGGACTGAGTGTGCTTTCATCATCTTGAGGAAGATCTCCAAGGGCTTGAACTTGAGCTTGCCTCCTGCCTGAAGTCTCAGGGATACAAGACTTCACCCTTTCTGCTTGCCTGCATCTAGAACTGCGGTTTTAGCTGCTGCAGAAGGAAATTGCAACCCAGACGCCGGCGAGCGACGCCGTCTTCTGCACCGAACCCGTGAGCGCTGCTCCGGCTTGCACCGTAGACCCGACGCCGGCCGGTGTGCCACATCGACGCCAGCGAGTGACGCCGTAACCTGCCCGAAGCCGTGAGCGCTGCTCCAACTTGTGCCGTGGTCCCGATGCCGGCTGCTGGGCCGCATCGACTCCAAAGCTGACATCGACATCGTGGAGCCGATCCTCGACGTGGGTGACCGAGAATCCATCGACAGTTCGACATCGTAAGGAACCGTGGTTTCGGCGCCATCGTGACGTCACCTCCCCGACGCAGTAAGGAACCGTCGTCTCACCTCCCCTGCGCTGCAGTAAGGAACCGAGTCTACACCTCCCCTGGGGTCGTAAGGAACCGACGCCGCGCAGCGCCAATGAAGCTGCACCTCCCCGACGCCGTGAGCTGTCTTTGTTCTTCATCGCTTTTCCAAGGTACTGTTCTTTGGGGGTCTGTTTGACTCCGGGCCCGATGCCGCGCACCTCGCGGTCGGCGCCGTACTTTGGGATTTCTCCTGTCAATACGTTGCGATAACTCACGTTGGAGTTATCGGTTGCTAGAGACTGATTTTAAGTGAACAACCTATTTTTAAGTATATCTTGAGTACAGTATTGTGGATTTTTGTCATTTTGGTCTTGTGTTAAGTCTATATAAAATACTTATTTTTATAATACAACCTGTGTGGTGTCCATCTGCAGTGTTGTCACTGTATTACTGTATGTGTTCACAAATGCTTTACACACTGCCTCTGAGATAAGCCTGCCTGCTCATGCCAAGCTACCAAGGGGGTGAGCAGGGGTTATTTTAGGAGTGTAGCCCCTTACCCTGACTAGACGCAAGGGTCCCTATTTGGTCTAAGGTACCTACCTCTGCCAACTAGAGACCCCCAAATCTAACATTGGTGGTCAGCGGTGAGGATTTGGACTTGCATTTGTGACTCATATACAGTGATTGGTGTACACTACTAGTGAGTGCAGACCATAACGCAACCACATACATTTTGGTAGAGTTTTTCCCTTGGAACTTCTTTTCTATTTTTGATTCCTGAGAACTGCCAGTCTTTTCTACCATGAGCAAGTCAGCATCCATAGCATCTGTAGACATCGTATTGGAAGAAGAGAGAATGTATACTTACACTGTGCCTAATCTCAAAGCTTTGTGCAGGAAATTTAAAATCTCTGTGAAAGGCCTCACCAGGAAGGAGGAATACCAAAAGGTGCTGAGGACCTGGGTAGAATCTAGAAATTCCAGTGAGCATCCTGAGGAGCCAGTGATGGAGGCAGAGAATTTAGATGGGCAGCTTGAGGGGCCAGTGGGCCCAACCGGGGAGAAAGCACCTTCCAGGGCGGGCAGCAGTGTTTCTTCCAAGGGTTTGTCCCCAGGAGAGCTGGAGGACAGAGCGAGGGAGAGGATGCACAAGTTGGAGCTAGCTAAGCTCAAGTCAAAATGGATGGTCAGAAAGACATAGAGAGCAAGAAAATAGAGCTTGGGATGGAATTAGAAATGAAGAAGTTAGCCTTAGAGGAAAAGAGAATGCATTTTGAGCATGAGAGAGGATTGAGGAATTGGAACTCAAGGCCAAAAGTTTAGAGGTTCCTCCCTCTGGTGGCAGCGCACCGCCAGGGCCTGTAGAAGCAAGAGCCTACATCCCCAAAGAAGTAGTTAAAGATTTCCACAAAAATGAGCTTATTGGTCAATGGTTTAGGGCTTATGAAGCTGCAATGTTGGCCCACCGGGTCCCTGAGAAGGATTGGGGAGCGGGGTTGTGGGGCCGCTTTGTTAGTGATGGGCGGGACACTTTGTTAGATTTACCTACAGAGGAGCAGATGTCCTATACCCACATGAAGGGAGCCCTAATGTCCAGATTTGGTTTGACCCCAGAGTTATACAGACAAAGGTTTAGGAATTGCAGAAAACTGGAGTCTACCACATGGGTGGAATATGTGTCTTTCTTTTGCAGAGCATTGGATGGTTGGGTGAAGGGTAGCAAAGTGGATAATTTTGAGGCGCTCTATGATTTGTTTGCATGGGAGCACTTGTCAAATAATTGTTTTCCAGAGCTACGCCAGCACCTTATTGATAGCATGCTGACTAACCCTAGGAAGCTTGCTGAGGAGGCTGACCGCTGGGTGAGTACCCGGGTCCAGAAGGGTCATGTGGGAGACTTCGCCAAAGGTGGGCAGGGTCCCCAGCAGAAGAGTGGGGGGGACAAGGGTAAACAGAGGGAGTTCCAGAAAGGGCCCCAAAGTAATCCCCAAGGGAACCAAGGGAAAGGTTCCCAGCCTCCCCCTGAGAAGAAGGCAGTGGCCCAGATAGATAAGCCTGTTCACAAGGGGCCCAAGACCTGTTTTAAGTGTGGTCTAGTAGGCCACTGTTCTTATGATGCTAGATGTCCCTTGTATGGGAAGACAGCACCCACTGGTGCACCACCCCGGCAGTTGGCTAGTGTAGCCCTGGGGGAGGAGATGGGTGCCCAAGGTGGGTGGGGTCCCGCAGAGATGTCCCTTGTCTCTTTAGGAGACTGTGAGGTGGTCCCCAGGACCCAGCTGCCTGATAACACTAAAAAGTGCAGGCAGTGGGTGACCATCAATGGCAAGAGGGTGGAAGCTCTTAGAGACACCAGAGCCAGTGTGACAGCTGTCAGTTGTCGGCTGGTGTCTGAAGAGCAGGTAGTCCCCAATGCATTTTACCCAGTTGTTGCCGCTGACAACACAGAGAGCCACTGCAAGGTGACACAGGTTCCCTTTGAGTGGGGGGTCTCAGGGACTCTTCAAGTAGCTGTGAGGCCAGCCATGCCTGTTGATTGTCTGTTGGGTAACGATTTGGAGAGCTCCCCTTGGGCTAAGGTGGAGCGAAGAGCTCATTTAGAGATGTTGGGTTTGCCTGAGTGGGCCTGCGTGACCACTCGGTCGATGGCAGCCAGTAAGGGTGTTCAAGAGGACCTGGAGCCTGAGAAAATGGCCCAGGTGCCTGCCTTAAAGAGAAGAGGTAGGGGGCACGGGAAACCGGCCCCTGAGATTCCCACGGTCCAGGAGGAGGCAGACCCTGAGGGGGATGCCCTGGAGCCTACAGGGGAAGAGATTGCTGAACTGGGAGACCTGCCTGAGCTGACTCATTGGCAGCAAGAAGGAGGTCCCTCCAGGGAAGAGTTCTGTGAGGAGCAGAACAAGTGCCCTTCTCTTGTGGGTTTGCGGCAGCAGGCTGCAAACCAGGCAGCAGGTGATCAGTCTGGATCACATTGGATCTACTGAGAGAATGGTCTCCTGTATAGTGAGCCTAAGGTTGCTGAGCCTGGGTCAGCCCATGTGCTGGTGGTACCCCAGCGCTTCAGAGCCTTCCTACTGGGGCTGGCTTATGATGGGCCTTTAGCAGGACATTTGGGGCAGGACAAGACCTTTGAAAGGCTTGTCACCCACTTTTATTGGCCCCAAATGCGCAAGAGTTCAGACACTCATTGCAGGACCTGTCAGACTTGCCAGGCAAGTGGAAAGAGTGGGAGGAAGCACAAGGCTCCTCTCCAGCCATTCCCTGTTGTCAGCACCCCCTTTGAGAGGGTGGGCATTGACATTGTGGGGCCTCTGGATCCCAAGACAGCCATGGGCAACAGGTTCATCCTGGTCTTGGTGGACCATGCCACCCGGAAGCCATCCCTCTCAGTACAGTGACAGCCCCCGTGGTGGGACGTGTACTGATGGGGATTTTCTCCCGCGTGGGGTTCCCCAGAGAGGTGGTGTCAGACCGAGGTACAAACTTCATTTCCAAGTATATGAAGTCCCTGTGGCAGGAGTGTGGTGTAACATACAAGTTCACCACTCCTTACCACCCCCAAGGTAATGGGCTGGTTGAGAGATTCAACCGGACCCTCAAAGGCATGATTATGGGTCTTGAGGAACCCATGAGGCGTAAGTGGGATGTCCTCTTACCATGCCTTCTCTTTGGATAACGTGAGGTGCCACAGAAGTCCCTAGGGTTCAGCCCCTTTGAACTTCTCTATGGTCACCCAGTGAGAGGACCTTTGAGTTTGGTCAAGGAAGGATGGGAGCAATCTCCCAGGAAACCTCCCCAGGATGTATATAGCTACATGCTGGCCTTCAGGAACCAGACTAGGCAATTCAGACAACTCGCTGAGGCGAATCTGGAAGCCAGCCAGGAGGAGATGAAGCGGTGGTACGACCAGAATGCCACTCTGATTGAGCTTCAGCCTGGTCAGAAAGTGTGGGTCATGGCCCCTGTGGAGCCCTGTGCGCTCCAGGATAAGTGGACCGGACCATTTGAGGTGGTGGAGCACAAAAGTCTGGTTACCTACTTGGTGGACTTGCGGTCTCCCAGGAACCCCTTGCGGGTCCTGCATGTCAACCGCCTGAAGCCCCACTTAGAGAGGTCCGAAGTGGGCATGCTCCTAGCAACAGATGCTGGAATGGAGGAGGAGACTGAGCCTCTTCCTGACCTCCTGACTGCAACAGAGCGAGATGGGTCAGTGGATGGTGTGAACCTCTCTTCCACCCTGACCCCTGAGCAACAGAATGACTGTCACCAGTTGCTGGGACAGTTTTCTGACCTGTTCTCTCTGATTCCCAGTGTCACTGATTGGTGCGTCCATGATGTGGACACTGGGGACAGTCCTCCTGTTAAGCACAAAACTTACAGGGTGACTGACAGGGTGAGAGCTTGCATCAAGGAGCAGGTCTCCAAGATGCTTGCATTGGGGGTGATTGAGTCCTCTAACAGTCCTTGGGCCAGCCCAGTGGTCTTGGTCCCAAAAGCTGCCGCGCCGGGTGTCCCGCCAGAACTGCGGTTCTGTGTGGACTACCGAGGGCTCAATTCAGTCACTAGGACTGACGCGCACCCCATCCCTAGAGTTGATGAGCTCATTGATCGGTTAGGGGCTGCCCGGTACCTCAGCACGTTTTACTTAACGTCTGGGTACTGGCAGATCGCCTTGACTGATGGGGCAAGAGAGAGGTCAGCATTCTCCACACCAGATGGGCACTACCAATTCCGGGTTATGCCCTTTGGGATGAAGAATGCCCCTGCCACCTTTCAGAGGTTGGTCAACCAGGTGTTGGCTGGACTGGAAGAGTTCAGTGCCGCCTACCTGGACGACATTGAAGTGTTCAGCGCCAGTTGGGAAGAACATCTGCGCCACCTCTGGGAAGTGTTGATGGCGCTGCGGAGAGCATGCCTCATGATCAAGGCGCGAGTAAGTGCCAGATCGGGCAGGGTTCCGTGGTGTACTTGGGACACCAGGTTGGGAGCGGCCAGGTGGCGCCCCTACAGCCCAAGATTGAGACCATCCTGGCTTGGGAACCCCCAAGACCCAGACAGAGGTGAGAGCCTTTTAGGACTCACCGGGTATTACAGGAGGTTTGTCAAGGGGTATGGCAGCATTGTTGCCCCCTTGACAGAGCTGACTTCCAGGAAGCAGCCCAAGAGAGTGATTTGGACTGACACCTGTCAGAGAGCTTTTGATGCCCTGAAGACTGCCATGTGCACGGCGCCCGTGCTCCTGGCACTCAACTTCTCAAAAGAGTTTATTGTTCAAACAGACGCTTCAGAGCATGGTGTGGGGGCTGCTCTGTCACAGATTAATGAGGAGGGCCTAGACCAACCTGTAGCCTTCATCAGTAGGAGGTTACTTCCATGGGAACAGAGGTGGAGTGCAATTGAGCGTGAGGCATTTGCTGTGGTCTGGGCACTGAAGAAGTTGATACCATACTTGTTTGGGACTCACTTCCGGGTTCAGACAGACCACAGGCCCCTCAGATGGTTGATGCAAATGAGGGGTGAGAATCCAAAGCTGTGGAGGTGGTCCATTTCCCTACAGGGGATGGACTTTACTGTGGAACACCACCCTAGTACAGAACACGCCAATGCTGATGGTCTGTCCAGATTTTTCCGCCTTAGTGATGAGAACTCCCAGGAGGTAGGTAGTTCTCCCACATTTCAGCTGGAGGGGACACGTGTTAGACCTGGCACCATTGGCATGGGTCTCCCTTCCATTTTTTGCTGTTGCCTCTTATGTTTTTGCTGGTTTTAGATGCTTTTGGGCACTGTGCCACTGCTGTTCAGTGCCACAGTGCAAGTGCTCCCTATGGTAAATTGATGTATGGATTAGTGACTCCATGATTGGCTTGTTTGGTTTACTTGTCAGACCCTAGTACAGTGCACTGCGTGTGCCCAGGGCTTGTAAATCATACGCTGCTGGTGGGCTTGCAGCACTGATTGTGCCACCTACCGGAGCAGCTTGTAAAGTGTGTCTCAGGCCTGCCATTGCAGAGCCTGTGTGCAGTCTGGTACTGCCATGTTGACTTGGTGAGTGCACCCACTTACCAGTCCCCAAACCTTCCCTTTCCTGCATATTAGTCACCCCTAAGGTAGGCCCTAGGGCAGGGTGCATTGTATGTGTAAGGTAGGACATGCCCTGATGTGTGTGGCATGTCCTGATAGTGAATTACAGCCATTTTCGTTTCTCACTATTGCAAGGCTACCTGTTCCCCATAGGCCAGAATGGGCAGTTTGATTATAACCTCTTATAATCCTAACTGACTCAGGGAACTAGGTAGAAATTCGAGTTTAGTATGCCTGAGCTCAGAATGATAAAATACATCTTTTAGTGAAGTTGGTTTTAACATTCTGTGTTTGAAAATACCACTTTTAGAAAGTAGGTATTTTCTTGCCTAACTGTCCAAGCCTGCCTCTGCTAGGTTGTGTATTCCTTGTCTGGTTTGTGAGTGACAGGGGCATGGGGATTCCAGGAGACAGGGTGAGTCAGCACAGGGCTGAATAGACCCATCTGCATGAAGAGTGGTGGGAGGGGAGCACCTGGGACATGAATAGGGCTGGGCCTGCCTTCCACAATGCTGGCTCCACCTCCTGTGGCGCGTCTGATGTCCCTGGCCTACACTGTCAAAGGAAGAGAAGGAGTCCTGTAAACAAAGTGCCCCAGGACGGCACAGAACTGGTTTGGACTAGGCACAGACACTCTCTGCCTTCAGAGACAAAGGATTTTGATGTATAAAAGAGGGGACCCAGACCCCAGAATTTTAGATCACTTCTGGGAATCAAGACGAATCTTTGCTGAGGAGAAGAACCGGGAAACTGAAGGAGGAGACTACCCCTATGCTGCGTGTTGTTGGAGTTGGCCTGCAGTGGTTGCTTCATTGCCAAAGAAAGGAGAAAAAGGACTGAGTGTGCTTTCATCATCTTGAGGAAGATCTCCAAGGGCTTGAACTTGAGCTTGCCTCCTGCCTGAAGTCTCAGGGATACAAGACTTCACCCCTTCTGCTTGCCTGCATCTAGAACTGCGGTTTTAGCTGCTGCAGAAGGAAATTGCAACCCCGACGCCGACGAGCGACGCCGTCTTCTGCACCGAAGCCGTGAGCGCTGCTCCGGCTTGCACCGTAGACCCGACGCCGGCCGCCGTGCCACATCGACGCCAGCGAGTGACGCCGTAACCTGCCCGAAGCCGTGAGCGCTGCTCCGACTTGTGCCGTGGTCCCGACGCTGGCTGCTGGGCCGCATCGACTCCAAAGCTGACATCGACATCGCGGAGCCGATCCTCGATGTGGGTGACCGAGAATCCATCGACAGCTCGACATCGTAAGGAACCGTGGTTTCGCGCCATCGTGACGTCACCTCCCCGACGCAGTAAGGAACCGTCGTCTCACCTCCCCCGCGCTGCAGTAAGGAACCGAGTCTACACCTCCCCTGGGGTCGTAAGGAACCAACGCCACGCAGCGCCAACGAAGCCGCACCTCCCCGACGCCATGAGCTGTCTTTGTTCTTCATCGCTTTTCCAAGGTACTGTCCTTTGGGGGTCTGTTTGACTCCGGGCCCGACGCCGCGCACCTCGCGGTCGGCGCCGTACTTTGCGATTTCTCCTGTCACGACGTCGCGATAACTCACGTTGGAGTTATAGGTTGCTAGAGACTGATTTTAAGTGAACAACCTATTTTTAAGCATATCTTGAGTACAGTATTGTGGATTTTTGTCGTTTTGGTCTTGTGTTAAGTCTATATAAAATACTTATTTTTATAATACAACCTGTGTGGTGTCCATCTGTAGTGTTGTCACTGTATTACTGTATGTGTTCACAAATGCTTTACACACTGCCTCTGAGATAAGCCTGCCTGCTCGTGCCAAGCTACCAAGGGGGTGAGCAGGGGTTATTTTAGGAGTGTAGCCCCTTACCCTGACTAGACGCAAGGGTCCCTATTTGGTCAAAGGTACCTACCTCTGCCAACTAGGACCCCCAAACCTAACAAAAAAGGAACAAAGAAACAGCCAACGTGTTTCATCCCAAGGCATGGGGACTTCTTCAGGTCACTGCAAGTATAATAGCAGTATGATTATTTCAGCCAGAGTAAAAGTGAACTGTAGATTATTCGGAGATGCAAGCCATTACGTGTATTTATTCCATGTCAAGCAACTCAATAACATCACTCGTTATATACTGCAACACCATCCTCGGACCTGTTTTGATGTATCACCCCTCATCAGCCAGGCTAGCTTGAAACCAATGGCATAGCTATCACGGGACCCATGTCTGGGCATACCCTTCTCACTTAGGGTGACTATAGCAACACAAAAAGATGATGGATGGAGCAGGGTCAAAACGTGGGTCCCATGCTCACTATGCCATTGGATTCAAGCTAGCCTGGCTGATGAGGGGTGATATCCCAAAATTGGTCCCGGAATGCTTGATTACAGTCCAGGGAAGACCTATTCTGGCAGTTCGGGCTGGACTGTTTCCATGAGGAACAGGGTCAAGACTGATTTGCATATGGCTGGGTCTGAAGTGGGGTGGCGAAGTGAGCTAAAGAATGATGATGGATTAAACCCAGATCTGTTACTGGGGTGAGTGTCTGAAAAGTGTCAGCGCTCCATCCATCATCTCTTTGTGTTTGCTTTGTTCGCCCTAAGTTGGCAGGGTATGCCCAGATGTGGGTCCCTTGCTCACTTTGACATTGGATTCAAGCTAGCCTGGCTGATATGGGGTGTTACTCCGAAACCGGTCCCAGGATGCTTGTTTCCGGTCCAGGGAAGCCCTGGTCTGGCAGTTCTGGCTTGACTGTTCCCCTGGGGAGCAGGGGCATGATTTTTCCGCATATTGCTGGGTCCAAAGAGGAATGGTGTGGTGAGCAAATAATCAATAGATTTAGGCTCACATCTCTGTACTGAGGGTGAATGTTTGACAATGTTCAGCATTCTGTTAATCATCTTTTTGTGGTGCTATGCCTAACTACCACCTATCCCTGATCACTAAAACACATCACCATACCTAAACTTCACCCATCCTTGAACCATTAAAAATCCTCACCACCTCTAAACACCTCCCATCCCTGACTCCTAAAGCCCCTTGCCGCCACCAAACAACATCTATCCCAGCTCTCTAAAAACCCATCGATACCCATAAACTCCATCCATCCAGACTCTTGAAAGCCCCTCATTTCCCCTAAACTCCACCTATCCCTTATCCATAAAAGGTCTTTTCCACACATCCCTGAACCTTGGAAACCCCACACCACTCCCAAACCACCCATCCCTGAACTTTTAAAACCACACACTACCTTTCACTCCACCAATTCCTGAGCCCTAAAATGTTGTGTCCATAAACTCCACCCAACTCTAACTCTTAAAACCCCTCACCACCCCTAAACTTTACTGTATGAAATTGTGAGCATTAGTTAAGGGGGTGAGAAGCCACCTAATCACAATCTTTGCCAGGTTGAACCACTGAAATCACTAAAAAACCCTGCGCTTACCCCTCTGGTAGCTAGGTTCAAAGGAGTCAGGCTTAACTTAGAAACAATGTCTAAAATACGTATGCAGCACTTAAACAATAATAACGTGAAAACAGAACACAAGAAAAATCCCAAACAATTCAGTAAAACAGACTAAATTTTAAGAAAATCCAGTACGTAGAAGCAGAGATATACATTTTTAAAGTTTGAATTAAAAAAAAAAGCATCAAAAAGCACAAAGCGCCAACTGTGGGTAACTGGCCATGCTAGACTGGGTCAAAACTAAAGGCTGACCATAATGGAGCATCTGTTGGATACAGGGACCAGGTCAGTCCCAGTGGAAAGTTTACTTTCTGACTTGGAAATATCTATGGAGGAAAAGTGGTCGTCGACTAGTCATTGGCATGGCAAGCTCCAAGCTGGACCCAGAGTGGGACTCGACGAAAAGTTGCTGAAGAGCAGGGTCCTGGTGCGGTTGTCAACAAAGGTAGGAAAATGCATAGTTCCTCTCCAGGAAGGCCTCAATATCAATTGGATGCTGCTTTGTTTTGGTCCAGCTTAAGCTCTCTACATGTGGACTTAGAGCATTTTCTGGAATTCATATTGTCTGCAGTGGGGTAAATCAGCAAGCTGAGGCTTTCAAGCAAATCGACTGCTACCGTTTTGATGGTGGCCACTGTCTCCATTGGTTTTCCAGACAGAAAGATAATGAAAAGTTTCTATGTCCCAGCTTTTGCAGTTTGAGGACAGGAGGAGTACATTCTAACACCAGCCAATGGTCCAGAATCTGGGACAGACCTGTGGCATCTGCCTATTGTTGTACTGGTGCCATGGTTACTCAGGAATGCTTGCATGTCATGAGGATTAGAATGTAGAGTTTGAATATGAGAAGAGGCGGTTGATGCCATGACATGCCCTGCCTGGATGGGATCCTTCCTACAAGATTAAACTCTGCGCAACCTCTACCCGAAGGTCGTGAGTACAGAAATCTTCGTGGACCTACAATTCTACTGTTTCTAGTTGCGTCTAACTCCCTGCGACCCCTCCAACCCTTTTGAAAGCCCTCAAGGAGACTGCCCTCCGCTTTCACCCTCCGTTCACCGTTAACGCTCTGCTTCCCAGCGCGCTTTCAGCGTGTCTGTGTCTCTACAGAGCGCATCTTGGGCGACTGATTGTCCATGTGATCAAATGTTTGGAACATTCACTGATTGAAATTGGGTCGCATTACCCTACTGTTAGGTCTTGGTGCTCCGTTATTGTTACTGGCAGCGCGCGCGCCTTCAACGAGTCTACCCTCGTCATATAGCGGCGCTCATTCCTCTCTTGGGGCCCTGACATTTATACTATCAGCGCACATCTTCAAAGGGTCTACTCACGTCAGCTAGCGGCGCTCATCCTTCATCTTAAAGGTCCTGCGAGCTGCCCGGCGCTCATTCCTCACTTGGGGCCCCGACTTTTATACTTTCAGCGCGCTCCTTCAAAGAGTCTATTCCCGTCAGCTAGCGGCGCACATTCCTCACGGCGCACATTCTTCACCCTAAAGGCCCTGCGAGCTGCCACTTGGTTTGAGCCTGCGCTGATTGTGCAGTAGAGTTCTCTAGTTAGGGAATAAGCAATACTTGTGCTTACCGGAGTTCTCCACTCAGGGGCGAGTGTTGGGCCATCCTCTTCATTTCTGGGAGTCACCGCCTTTCTGACGCAGAGTGGAGAACAACAGTGACACCAACCTTTTTTTACGTGTCCTGACATTTTCTGGCGGCCATCTTGGGTGTGTTTGAACTCCCATTAAGGTGCTGAGAGAACCCTGCATTTCAATGGAATAAAAGTCTCTTGACTACTTCACAGTTGTTCAACGCACTTAATTCCTCTCTCCACCTGTTACAGGCACGCCTGAGTTGCCCCTACTCAAAAACTATTTATTTTGGGCCTACTGATACTTTTGGTTTTGAGTGAAAAGTCATCAGTGACAGGCACACTACAATTACGCCTGCACAGGAAGGTCACCAGTGACAGGCACACTACTATTACGCCTACAATGTGTGAAAGGTTTTGGAAATTCCCACAGTGGTAGGCACACTTCTAAGACAGTCTTCCTACTTCAGAAGTGCTCTAATTACACAATATTTTCTTTTCTTCTCTCTCCATTAACTTTTGTTTTTCTTTAAATAGAAGTGTTTTAGAGAAGAATGCAAAATGTCACAGCTCCTCCATTTTTCTTGGTATCCCCTGGAGATCCTCCTATAAAATGGCAAAAATGGAAAAAGGTCTTTGAACGTTATGCAAAAGTGTGCGGAACATCACTTAGTGCTGAACGAAGATCTTCACTCCTACTACATTGTCTAGGTTCTGAGGGCCAGGAGGTATATGATCATCTACCTGAGTTGAACGATGCTGAGGCTCAAGGGCTTAATGAATATGATATTTGCATAAAAAAATTGGACAAGCATTTTCTTCCAAAAGTCAGCACAATTTTAGAAAGGTACCATTTTGCAAAGAGACTGCAAGGTGAAGGAGAGTCAGTTGAGACTTATGTAACTTACCTTAGGAAACTGGCTTCATCTTGTAAGTTTGCTAATCTTGTCGATGAAAGGATTAGAGATCAATTTATGGTAGGGTGTAACATTGAAAGAGTAAGAGATGAGTTATGGATGCGAGACGAACCGTCTCTTGATGAAGTTTTGCAAGTCGCTAAAAGGGTGGAACACTCATTGAAGTGTGTTGAAATCATTAAGAAAGATAAACAAGTAGTAGTACAAGCAATTAAGACGGATTATAAGAAACCTCTGGGGAGGGTTGAAGGTAGTGAAATTAGAAGCAAACCAAGCATAAGAAGGTGTTACAGGTGTGATAAACTTGGACACTTGGCAAACGACAAAAATTGCCCAGCTCTAAAAAATATATGTTCAAAGTGCAGAAAGAAGGGTCATCTTGCGATTATGTGTAAAACAAGGGTTTTTGCTTCCTCTTCTAAAGTCAAGTGTGTTGACACAGAGGATGGTGGGGAGGAGGATTTTGTTTGTGGCCAAATTGTTGTACAAGTTGAAAGCACAGAAGTGAAGACCAGAACATGTCCGGTAGATTCCATCCTCGTTGAGGGTGAATCTACCAAAGTCTTGTTTGACTCTGGTGCAAAAATTACAATAGTTTCTAAGAATTTTTTAGCAAGAAGTTGGCAAACAAAGTTTCTCTGAAGAAGCCAGATATAAAACCTCTGGCTTATGGTGGTGAACCCATACCTTTGAGGGGTTATTTTTTAGGGCTGATTGAATATGAGCAACGGTATGTTTCAGGAAAGATTTATGTATCCGAAAAAGGTGACAGCATAATAAGCTGGTTTCACCAAGGGGACTTGGGGGTGATGCTCGATCCTAGTAGCAGTACCCGAATCTTGTTGAAAGATAGGGTCAATACTGTCCAAATCAGTAGCACTTCCATTCCTGTCAAAGGAAAAACAGATGTGGTTCAATCTTGCACCTTTTCCAACGGTGTCACCATTGACCACATAAAAGAGAAGTTCCCCAATGTGTTCAGGGAAGGCCTAGGATGTCTTAAAACATTTGAACATGAGATACGTCTTCGTGCTGATGCTCAACCTTCGTGCTCCAAGGTTAGAAGTGTACCTTTGGCTATTAGGGATGAGATGGAGAAGGAATTAAAGAAACTCATGGAAGGAGGTATAATTGAAGAAGTAGAGGGTACAGAGTGGCTAGCTCCAGTCGTCGCAGCTCGTAAGTCTAATGGAAGTCTTCGGCTGTGCATTGACTTGAGGCAACTTAACAAGAATGTGATAGTAGATCACTATCCACTCCCTAATATTTCAGAGTTATTAGTCTTGTTGGATGGTGCGAAAGTATTCAGCACGATTGATCTCACGTCGGCCTATCACCAGATCCAGTTGAAAGAATCATCCAGAGATCTCACCGCCTTTGTGACGCCTTGGAGGTTAGGAACTACTCTAAAAAAGACCAGGCACAGTGTCCAGGACAGGCCCAGTTGTTACTGGTCAGTTGGACAGTTGCAGAGAAAGGGCCTCTGGAAGTTTGTTGTGTCCCTGTAGCACAAATAGGAGGTCATCCGACTGACTCATGAAGTCACTTATGGGGTCCTGGGTTCAAGGAAAGCAGTCCCAGTCTTCCTACAGGTTCTTCAGACAGCTGGACAGGCCTACCTCTGTTTCTTCATAGGAAGAGGAGTGTTCCGATCAGTTCTTCTGGTCCCACCTGGTTTGGTGCCCACCTGACTAGAGAGACAAAGGGAAGGCAAGTCTAGGTGTGAGATTCATCAGCCAGTATCAAGGTGAGTATCCTTTGAACTTCAGAAAGGGTCTGGGCATAGACCCCAGTCCATCCTGTGAAGGGCAGAGCCCCTGTCCTCACTCCCAGGGCTCCTTGTCCACTATTTGGGAGCAATATACATCTCACTACAACCCTCAACATCCTTGCACTCCACTTATCCCTGAACCCTAAACAGCCCTTAAACCAATAAACACTAATCTGTGAACCCTAAACAACCTCACCACCCTAAACTCCACCCATTCCTGGTCCCTAAATGCCCCTTTCCACACCTGAACCCCACCCATCCCTGACCCTGAAATAACCGCTCATCACCCTTAAATATCACCAACCCCCCCACTCCAAAACTCAACCCAATTTTAATGTAAATTTGGATTTTGGAAATCCTCCTTCCTTTATAATGTTTCCCTTAATTTTAAAATTGTTTGTATTTCCTTACAATAGTCTTTCCTTAAAATTGGTTTTCCTTGTTTGGTTTCCTCCAAAGTGGTTTCTCAGTTTTCGTTTTTCATTAATTGTCTTACATCATCTTTCAACATTTCAAAATGTTTTACTGACATTGATGAGGAAGATATTTGAGTGTCCATAGAAAATGTGTCCTGATTTTAACTCTCTAGATTGTTAACCAGTGCCGCGGTGGGGCGGGGGAGGAGCAGGGTGGGGGGTAGTAAACTATGGCATACGGCTGAACAGAGGTAAGTAAACAAATAAATAAATAAAACGAATTTCGTTGCGCGTGCTGCATCACATTTGGCAATGCAGCGCGCGCAATGGAATTCATTTTATTTATTTATTTGTTTACTTACCTCTGTTTGGCCGTATGCCGTAGTTTACTACCCCCCACCCTACTCCTCCCCCGCCCCGCCCCGCTGCACTCCCTCTACGAGCCGCTACTGTTGTTAACCATAATTTTCATGACAATATGAACCCCTTCATTTCTAAAGTTAATGTTTTTAGTTTAACAGCTTTGATTCCATCAAGATGTCATTCAGGCGTGCCTTACTTCCATCATAAATACAGAATGTTAGCACTCTAGTTGTTTATTAGAATACTTTGGCGAAGTTACATTAGAACACTGAGGAATCAACTGTCAGGGTGCTGCTGTTGAACTACATGTCTTACTCAGAATATCAGAATTTATTCTCACACATCTCAGGAAGATAGTATGAACTTATAGAAAATGTGTTCTTGTTAGAAATTGGGTTACTGGTTGGCTGGGGTGTGAGTCCTGGGCAAGCAGCAACCTCAATCCTAGTCAGAGTAAGTCTAAAGCAAATCCCAAATTAATCTGTGCTAAATCCACCGGTAGCTTGGCACAGAGCAGTCAGGCTTAACTCATGGGCAATGTGTAAAGTACTTTTGCAACACTTCCAACAGTAAAACAGGGAAAACACCACACAAAAAGATCCCACACCAAAATAGAAAAATAGAGCTTAACTTAATAAATAAAAGAAGACCAAAATCAATAGAACTGGAGGTATGAATTTTTAAAGAATAAACTGTAATAGAGTGGCGAAAAACATTGGAAATGAGACGAGGCTATAGTGCGAGGTCCTTTTGAGTCGTCGTCAAGGATCCCATCGACGGGGCTTGTGATGTGAAGGCCAACATCGGGGATGTTGTGCACAGTCAGGGCAATTCTTTGGTTCCGAGTAGCTCAGAGGATGCGATGAGGAGTAAGTCATCATCGTTGAGGCACCCGTCACATCGAGATGCAAGGGCCAGTGTGGGGGATGCACCGCAGCATAGGGGCAATGCATCAGTTCCAAGGAGCTGTGATGCGGTTCTGTAAAACGGTTCTGATCCACGCAGCAGTGGTGATGCTTCGGTTCTGCTCAGGGATGCGCGGCTCAGCAGAGGACATGTGTTGTTTGTGCTCAGAGAGGATGTGCAAGTTCTGCTAGATCCACAGGGGCTGGCAAGCACCTTAGGCCCATTTCCAAGGGTCCAGGACTCGGGTGACACCACTTGGCATAGTAGGTTCACAGATGGCATAGTCTAGGTGCAGGTGCAAGGTTGTTGGGAGCCTGTTATGTTCCTGAGGCGTCAGTTCAGGAGGCCAGCCAACAAACCCTTGGAGTCACTCTGGGGTCTGGGCTCAAGAGATGCAGGTCCAGTCCTTCTCACTTAGGAAAAAAGACAGCAAGCAGCAGGTCAGCACACCAGGGCAGCAATTTCTTCAGAGCAGCAGTGCAGCAGAGTAGCAGTCCTTCTAGCAGCACAGCAGTCCTTCTTCCTGGCAGAGTATCCACTATCCACAGGTTCAGAAGTGTACTGAAGTGGTGGGTTCTGAGATCCTCCTTTTATACACAGGTGTGCCTTTGAAGTGGGGAGAAGCTTCTAGAGGCCTGTCTTTGAAGTACACAGATTCACTGCCTTCCCTGCCCTGGCTCCAGATTAACTACAGTGGGTATGCAGTCCGTTGTGTAGAGACAGGACGCAGTCTGTTCAAGTATAAGTGGGGCTGTGCTTAGCTCCTCTCTCTCATCCTGCCAGTGAAGGCCCATCCAGTCACACCTAAGCTCCCATTGTGTGTGGCTGTCTAGGAAGAATACACAACGCCGAACTGCCACCCGCACCCAGTCATATGACCCAGAGACAGGCTGCAGGCACCAAATGGCTAAGGCAAGAAAATGCCAACTTTATAGAAGTGGCATTTTCTGAATTGTAATTTAAAATCCAACTTCACCATAAGTTAGGATTTCAAATTAGGAAATCAGAGACAACAAACATGAACTGGTCATCTCTTTCCAATTGGAAATGACATTTATAAATTGTTTCAAGGCAGCGCCAATGTTATCCCATGGGAGAGGTAGGCCTTGCAGTAGTAAAAAATGAATTTTAAGGTTTTTCACTACCAGGGCATGCAAAACCTAAAATTACAAGTACAACTATTTAAATACATTGCACACTGCCTACTAGGTATCTAGGACCTACCCTAGGGGTGACTTATATGTATTCAAAAATAAGATTTGGGCCTGTCAAATGGTTTATTTTGCCAGGTCGACATGGCAGGTTAAAACTGCACACAGGCTCTACAATAGCAGGCCTGAGACATGTTTAAAAGGCTATTTAAGTGGGTGACACAACCTGAGCTGTAGGTCCACTGGCAGCATTGAATTTTCAGGCCCTGGGCACATGTAGTGCACTCTACTATGGACTTATAATTAAATTAAATATGACAATGGGGTATAAGCCAATGTTACCATGCTTTAAGGAAAGAGCACAAGCACTTTAGCCCTCTTTAGCAGTGGCCATGTGTGCAGAGTCCAAGGCCAGCAAAAACAAAATCAGCAAAAACAGGAGGTCTGAAGGCAAAACGTTAGGGGGAAACCATGCAAAGGATGCCAAGTCTAACAGCTCTCATTTTTTCTTCTAGAGCACCCTTCATAACCTCTATTAGAAAACCACGAGAGAAAACAAGTTTTCTCTCAAACATGGTTCATCAAATACTCAATAGAGGGTCAACACTGTACCCAGGGTAAAACCAAGTGAAGGATCATTATAATGCATAAATGAGTATAATACTAGGGGTGGCCATAAATGGCATAATGCTTTCTAACTTAATTACAGCAAAATTACTCATAATTATGCATAATTAACTGAGAATGCATTTTGCGCTAATAAAATAGTAGTAAATGTAGTAGGGCATGAACAGCAGTAGCCAGCAACCCCTTGCTCTCTCTTAGTTTGTTGTTCCTGTGCTCCTGTGGTAGGGTTTGTGCCCAAAATTACTCTTTATCACTGAGCTGGCATACTGGTGTAATGTTGGTAACTTCGTTACAACAGTAATGCGTAATTACTGATATTACTCATATTACTCCATCGTAATTAACATTTCCCCCAATGCCTATAAAATATCATCAACAAATGATTTATATTGTGACTACAATCTGTTGCCACCCTTTATATGAGTTTCTTTTTGTGACCTTGAAAACATGGCATTCACTACAATGAGCAGAATCATGACCCCAAGTTCTGTAATGGCTGCCACAACATCTTGTGCATTTCCCTGCGCCCCCACCATGAACAGTGTTGTCATCAATGATGCCATTTCCGATGTTGAAGTGATGTTATCAATTATTTCATAGAACATATCATGAGGGATGTAATATGTGAGGTAATTAGTAGTGTATTGCGACGGCGTGAGTTATAGTTACTTTAGGGCAGGAGATATAGTTACTTGAGATAACTATAGCTGGATAATTTCAGTGGTTTTGTTTGTTTAAAACTGTATGCTTATCTGACATTTTCAGCAAACTATAACATCCTTTGAACATTTGTTTTTTTCAGTGAATTTCTATGGTTTTGCAAAGGAAAGTAAGATGTTGATTGCCATGAGTACAGTGTGCCCTGCAGTCAGTCTCTACACCCAACTCCCACAGGCTGACTGTGTGGTGTTGCAATATAAAGGGTGTTATTTTGAGTAAGGCAGACTTACTGACTTTGTCAAATGTTCACTACACCAAAATATAAAATGTGGGCCTAATGGCTTTATCAGGGTGTCAGCATACCAACATATATAGCAGACCTATTGTGTTTGTCAATAAGTCACTAATACATATAATAAAAAGTATATTTCGCTAATTCATATAGTATAATATTTAATGAAAGTGGCTTTCATAAAGATATTTAATGAACTTTTATTTAAAACAAAATCTGCATGTTTTTGAGTCTTTCAGATGGCATTTTTCTGCCCACAAAATGCCACCATAAAAACAACCACAAGAGGGCCCTGCACTTCAGCTGGAGATCCTAGGGCTCTAAATATGAATGCTTTCCAAGAATATGGTAAGCTCTCCTGGTGTCATGGATATTATGACCCAGAAGATTTACTTTTTTTCATGTTGTTGTGGGACTGCTGCACTACCTGTAGCCACCCACAGCATTAAGAAAATGCTTTCTGGTGCCCCTGATCCT
This sequence comes from Calotriton arnoldi, assembly GCA_963921515.1. Lineage (NCBI taxonomy): Eukaryota > Metazoa > Chordata > Amphibia > Caudata > Salamandridae > Calotriton > Calotriton arnoldi. The sequence continues at coordinate 288,795 of CAWUFW010010610.1, read as the reverse complement.
TCTAGGGGCACCACCAGACTAAGAGAAAATCAGTGAAATGCCCTTGCAGGGCAATAAGGGGCACACCTTGCTTGGAACAGTGAAATATGCCTATCTGGGATGCCCACATCTTTTATTTTTGTCGGAGGGCACCTGGGGGCCCTACAGTCCCACCAGTTCCCTGAAATCGCCCCCAGGGACAGTGCAGGCATTGGCAACAGGTTTTAAATATTTTAATTTATTCAATTATTGTACAATTTTTGTACGGTGAGGGCTGTGTGGGAACTTCAAGGCATCTGCAGTCCTGCGGCTCCCCTTCCTGCACCCATCTTGTTGTGGCAGAAGACAGTATTGGTCTCACCCTGCAGGAGCAGCTTTTCTTTTGCCCCCCACAGAAATTCTTTTTTTTCTTGGCTGCGAATGAGCAGGGAGAAACATATGTGCTTCCACCTGGTGGGAGCAGCTTTCTCCTCCTGCCAGGTGGAAGCACATAACAGTCCATTGCCCATGCTGTTGCAGGCAGGGCAACCGTGGTGTCCTGGGGGATGGAGTCTCTAGGACACCACAATGGAGTCCGCCCCAGGAATGGGGTGCCTGGTGCCATACCATGGCTCAGGAAGGAGGCCATATGCCTGCCTTCCCATTGTTATTCCGGACCTTGGGGTGGGGCGTCCCTAGTCCTTGTAGAGGCTTGGGTGGAGGTGGCACCTCCCTCCCCTTTTATTAACTATGTATGTATATTTAGGTTGTGGGCGGCCAACCCCCTGTAAGCAGCCAACCCTCTGCGGATGCACAACTTCATTTTATTGCCTACTATTTTTTTTATTTAATCATGGACCTGAGAGGCTTGAGTCCTGTAATGGCAGAAGCAACATTTGTCTCTCAGTTGCAGTCAACCAATCAGAACGCTCAGTAGCGATCTTTATTTTTAAAATTTAAGGTACAGTGGGACTCTTGCAGAACCAGTCTTCCAGGTATACATCACATTTTGCCTTTGTTGTTCGAACAGTTGTATTACCCTATTTAGAGAAAACCAATATCGACATACACAAATATCACCAATAAATATTGAAAATGTATATATCATGACACTATACTTAAACATTAAACACACAAACATTGCAGGAAAAAATATCTAAATACAACAATATTGTAAACAAAAATGAAGAAATACCAAATGTTGCAGACACATTAAAACTAATGAAACATAACACCAATCACTATAACCAAAATATTGAACACTGGAAAATAGTCATAATTCGAACTAATACTTGCAATATTATATTACATTCATACAAACACATAAAAAGTACTCAAAATAAAATCATTGTACATATAATCAATAACGAATACACTAACAAGCATTTATTATAAAGGTGCAAAAAAAACCATCAAACTAGCTTCCAACTAACCGATCAAATTAAACATAATAACAGTTAAGTATTAACAATGCTTTTCCAATGCACAAACAGAATAACATGGGCACAAAAATGCCCAAGCAAATGTTTCCTAAAAAAGAATTACAAGAGGAAAGGGTCACTCTGCCTAATTTGAAAGCTACAAATGAAGCCTGCACTCTTCAACAAACCACTAAATACTATGAACAAAGTACATTTAACAATCAATGGAATCTAACAAAATTAATAAATTAATAAAAGTATTTACAAAAAAAAAAATTTAATCTGTGCTTCATGTCTATTTCTGAAAATTGCAGTGGCCTCCTATACATGAAGGAAAAACACAAAAAGAAAAAGAAAGTAAAGACACAGACACTGAATTATTTGAAAATTAAAAACCTCTAGAGTTAATATAGCAACTAAAGAACAAAAGTAACGTTAAAGTGTAACTCTTTAAAAATAAAAAAAATAAAACTAACAAACCCCAAACTAAATTTTAGATTAAAAATAAACCAACACAGTTAACAATTTTTTTCTCTCCACAGATTGCAACAAAAGAAAACTGTGCCTAAAAACCTGCAAAGCAAAGTTCTACAACCAAAACTTAGGGGCATATTACGATGGCGGTTGGAAAACCTCCCCAACCACCATGGTAACGGGAAAAGCCCGCCCGCAAGGCCCGCAACATAACCGCCGGTCGTATTACGATGTTTCTTGCTCGAAATCCGACCGCTGCGGTCGGATCGCGGGCTTTAACATTGCGGCGGTTGCTGATGCACGCAGCACCGCCGCGATGTCAAAAGGAGCATGTCCTGCATCTCCCTGCACTGCGTGGCAGGCACTGCACAGTGCCTGCCACCTGGTACAGGGAAATGGAGGGGAGGACCTTGGGTACCCCCCGAGTGACCCCCCCACAAAACATTGGGGGCCCGCAACGGGCCCCCGGAAGACAATCACTGCATGCCTTTCCATGACGGTCTGACCGCTGAGGAAAGGCTGGCTACCGCCGGCATCATAATCCTGCCGGCGGAGCCTGCTCTGCACCGTCACCATTATCCCGGTCCTTCTCTGTCCGCCAGGCAGGAGTGCGGATGGCAACCGGCGGAGAAGCGGAGGTCGGTATTTCCCATCGCCGCAGTCACCACCGCCATCCTAATCTGACCGGCGGTTTTCTGGCTTGTAATCGCGGGCGGCTGTCCGCCGCCGGTCCGGCGGTTGCCACCGCTGGCCGGGCGGCGGTCATCCGACCGCCATCGTAATAGGCCCCAACGTAAAGACAACATGCAGAATGTAGGTTAAAATGCACTCCTGCAATGTAAATTTTTTTAAATTAACACACATTCACCAATTATTTATTTATTGATAAAATTGATGTTTATTTTCTATAATCTAAACCCCACAGATAAAATGATGAAAACAGCTAAATATATAAAATCCTCCAACTGGTATTAAATTATAGAGGATTTACTTACATTAAGGAGAGCACCACCAGTGAGAAAACACACAGGAAATGCCCCAAATACTATTGAAATGATTGCTGTGGTAGGGCTCCCAATAAAAATAAATTGTTAAAATGATTAGGGACCATAACCATCCCTCTAATATTACTTAAATAGAAGTCAGAAATACTTTTCGGGACCTAAAAAAGGCCAGTACAAGAGCCAACAGGAAGGATACTTAAAAATAAAATACCAAGCATTCCTAAGTAATTAACAGGTCAATTGACTGGCATACCAACCCTCAAAAGATTAATTGCCAGAACACGTAGATCAACTGTAGAAACATGAGTAGGACCAAAACAATATACAGCTATAGCTATAAGCATACCCCAATAGTTACTAATCACACATAAAAAAGACATCTTTTGACTACATGACAACCATCATAATAATAAAAGAATAATCATAAATGCTACCAGTAGCGATTTAATTATCTTTATTTAATGTAACACACAGATAATGGATGGCACTTTTAAGCTGAGCCTTCCACCATTCGGTCATATATATACAACACATGGTCAATATCAAAATACAAACACCCCATTAGTATACTTAATTTTACTTAACAAACAAAGTACAATTAACAATGAAATACTAATACATGTCAAACAAAAACCCTTACAACTATAACCCACAAAAATAATCATAGAATTTGAACAGGCAATGGTTTCAATCATGTTTATAATCTACCCACACATTACAATTAAGGGAGTCAACTACCACTTTAACAAGAGCATACCAAGACACCTTCGTAACCAATCTTAAGCATAGAGTATGCAACTAACAGACAGTTTAAAAAAAATCTAATAGTTTAAGATATATTCCCATAAAGAAGCCACTAAAGATTAAGGCATGCTACTTGAATCCCCCCAATTACCACCAACATTAAGCCAAACTAATTCCACTAATGTATTATTTTGAGGATACTTGATTTTGTTGACTACACTGATAAGGCCACAGGTGCCAACCCAAGTATCACATTCCATTGTGGAATTTGTATGACAGCACCATGAACTAAGAAGCAAAGACAAATAATGTAGTTTAAAGGTGGGGTAATTGGTTCCATGGAACACTTTTAAGAAGCCGCCCTAAACTCTACCAATTCCTGGAAAATCTTAGAAATTAACAAATCTACTAGGAACTAAGAATAGAACTATGCCTAATACAACTCAAACCAAAGGTTTTCAACCAAACTAAACAAATCCATGAGCTCCTATCATTCAAAGTAAGATGTGTTAGTCATAACGCAGGGTTACTTCAACCCAAGCTCTCGTACTTTATAAATATGTATTCCTAAATATTATTAAAGCAAACTTAAAATATCAATCTTAATAAAGTATTCATAAGACAAAAACTCAGATTGATAATTTAAATTTGCTATAATAAATAATTAAAAATTCATAAATTTTCAATGCAAAAGAACTAACATATTTTTAATCAAGCAATTACTTTTCTGCTTTCTATAAAAATATGCTATCACCATCAAACATCATAAAGAGAGAAAATGAATACTGAAACATAACATCTGAAAAATCTATATTTCCTACTATATAGTTTGGTGGTCCGCCCACCGTAGGACCGTGTGTAACCCACCAGCATCCCACAGAGGTTGTGGTCCAAAGACCACCATATTATGAGCCGACCACGGGGCCGGCGGTGTGGAGGCTGGGATCTTGCATTGGTGGTGAATACTATAACACATATTTTGATGCCTGTGTGTGAATTTTGACTGCATATGTGTCAGATGCATACATATGCATGATATATGTGGGACAATACCATATACCCAGCACCAGGGTTCGGCTTATATGTGGACAATCCTGGCAATGTGTATATGGGACAAAAAGGAAAGTGCACCGCAAACAGGGTCGTAACCCTCGGGGTGAAGATCCTGCTGTGAAGGGGGGGACTGGAGAAGGGGATCCACGTTGAAATCTGACTGGAAGAAGAAGAAAGGGGTGAGTACACACCCCAAATCCTTCACCACCACCACCTGGAAGCTGACGGTCCTCTTGTGGAACAGGCAAGTCATTATACGCATGGCGGTGCAGCTTCCCTATACTGCCCCAAGGCAGCTGCCTTACCCCGATCGCAAACCCAGTGATCGGTGCTCTGCTGGGGGTCTTGGAGGGCCAGCGATGGTCTTTGCAAAGGCGAACCGCCCAACTCGTATTACGGCGGTCAGACCGCCGAGCCTCCCGCGCTCAAACCACCACTGCCGATCCTCAGTCTACGGAACCACCAAACTTGTAATAATGCCCTCGGTGTTTCCTGACACTTCAATGCCTTGGAAGGGAATACCAAAAGGGAAGTAAACCAGTACATCAGTGATCAGAAATGCAATCCCGCTCAGAGGGCCTGGAGGAATACATTTACCTAAATTCAGTGTGCCCAGTGAGCCCAGGAGGAGGGGAACCAATGATGACGTGCTTCAAAAGCACAAAGTTTCTCCCACAGCGTGGGCCACAACTGCTGCTCAGAAGGCCTGGAGGACTACATTGCCCATAATTCCGTGTGCCCAGTGAGCCCAGGAGAAGAGGCTCCAACAACCACATGTTTCAAAAGCGTGAGGTTTTTTATGCATTGCAGGATGCATACAGGATGGGTCCGGTGCATGCCCTGGCAGAGTCTGTGCCCATTAAAGCCCGATCAAGGCCTTGTCGGGCCCCCCTCTATAAACAAACACAAAACTCATCTTGCTAACTGCCTTGGGACCTGACTAAAATAGGTAAGAGAAAAGCCACGTGCAGCAGATTTTCACCTCTCAAGGGAAATGCCAACAGGAGCACAATCAATAACTTTATAGTGCAAGCAGTGGGGGTGTTAAACAATGAAATCATATTAGCATGAAGGACATGATCAACGGAGGTTCTTATTCAAGGGGGGGACTTATTGAACCACCCAGTCTTACAAATGTGGTTCCTTCATGTGAGAATACAAGTAGTGTTTTTACCTTTTCACCCCCGTGCACACCAAGCAACCACAATCCCCAATTAACTGAGCTGGTTGCAAAGAGAGTGTGAAAAACTTGTGATAAGGGTAGTGAAAATATGCAATGAAACCATAAATATGTAAGGCGTGGTTCCCAGTTCCATTCTGATGAAAGAGGCAATCGAAGACCACCTGTGTGATAGATTAGGCAGTCTTTTAAGTGCACTTCTTAAGCCACTAACTGAAAGTCTGAATCGTATGGAGTCATGCCTTGTTAGGTTGGAAAACTCAAGGTAACAGGTATCCACAAATCTAACTCTCCCAGCACCTACAAGGCCAGTGCCTATGAAAGAGGGGGCACCTGCGACCTTGATAAACTGAGCAGTGGTGATGCTACTCCGGTACCTCTAGAGGCTGAAGGAGTTTTGAGAAGTAGTTTACAGATTGACTTAGATAAAGTGGTGACTGCCCTTAGGGAGTGTCCATCTAATAAAGCCCCCAGCCAGTTGGGGTACCAAATGATGTTTTAAAGTGCAATGTGGACATTTGGTTGCCTTTATTAAATGACTTTAACTGATGAATTGTGCATCCATCTCACCCTCATGGTCTTCTTCAAAATTGGACTCATTTTTAAGAAGGGGATAGATCTGACCCGTGTTTTTACAGGCAGACCTCCCTTATAGATTCTACTGCTAAACTACTGGAGGGGAGTGATTTTAACCAAATTAGAGCATGGGCCAATCATAAGAATGTCCTAAGTTTTTGTCAATACGGGCTCAAGCAGCACCTTGGTACAGTGGAGCAGCGTTTATACCTTGAATTAAATATGGTAAATATGTTGTGACTAAACACTGCCCAATGTACTTGGCTTTTATTGGCATGTACAGTGCTTTGATTGTGTTTCTACATCTAAGTTATGGCCGATACTTACTGTGAAAGGGATGGACCCTGCAATGGCTGCTTTTCTATCTACCTTTGCTCAAAATTTAACTTAAAGGGTCAGATTTGGACCGAACCGGGAATGTACAGAGCCATTTGGACTGGATAGAGGACTCCATCAAGGATGTATTTTAGCTCCAATTTTATGTATCCTTTACATCAATGATTTGTGTCAATATCTAACCTCCTGTGCACAAGACACACATCAGATTGGCAGCCTAAAGCTACCTCTGTTTCTGTATGCTGATGATGCAGTACTGATGGCCCCCACGCCAATGAGTCTGTAGTATTTACTCCAGGTCTCTCAAGATTTATATTGGACTTAGATATAGATATCAACTAATTTAAATCCCACATAATTTTTGTAGCCCTAAGAGGTATATATTGAGCCGCATATATGTAAACTCTAATATGTCATCTACAGTGATATGTTTTCCATTACTAGGGATTAGATTGAGTCATCCAATATATCCACTACGAGACTGAAATTCACCCATTCAATTTGTGAGCTTTTTAACTTGATCCCCATGATAAGTGGTAAGCCAGTAACTACATTTTTAGATATCTATAAAATACAATGGACCTCATTTAAATGGTGGTCGAACCGCCACCACCAGGCTGTTGATGGTGATCCGACCACCGACAACCCTTTGTTCCGACCTCCACATTTTAATGCTGGCGGTTGGAAAACAGCGGTCAATGTTCAGACTGCTACCGCTGGCAAGTTCTCACATCTAGATGGGGCGGCGGTCGGAGTCACGACCCAGAATGGCAGTGGTGCTGAGCCAGACACCGCCATCGGGATTTGGATATCCCTTTCCAACAGCTTGTTCATGGTGGGAACACCGCCATGTCCACGCTGTCGGAAAGGGATACTGGGGGCTCCAAACAGCACCCCCATCTGTCATGGGCCACTGCAAAGTGGCCCTGGGGCACATATAGTGCTCCCACTCACCTCTATGCACCGTGTGCCATGCATGACATGGTGCATGGAATATGTCCATGGACGTGCTCCTTATCATGGCACCTTGTGCTAAAGCCCTTTACCTTGGTCGCAGCACATGCCGCCATGATAAGGAGCATTCTGCAATCGCCAGCCTGGCGACCGCATCCTATTGCAACGGTCTGACCACCACCTGCTTGTCAGGCAGTCTCCTGACTGCCGCGATAAAGGTCAGTAGTCCAACCGCTATCAAAATGAGGCCCAATGTGTCACAGTAGGTAAGTATGGCACAGGGGCTATGGTAAGGTAGATAGTGCACAGTCTGAAGAAAATCGTTTTTGTTGGAGACTTTCATCACAGCCCCAAGATGCTCCCACTTTATTTGCCATGAGGAACTGGGTCTTACCTACATTGAAGACCTCATTAAGCTTACACCCCTATCACTGTGACTGTCGAAAAGAAGCAATCCATGAGCAACATTTAACCAACAGGTGATTGATTAGCTATTGCCTTGGCTGTGATCGGGAGATGAGTATGTAATGGTTTTCCTATGTCAAAAATGGACTCTGTCATCTGGGGATGCCTGGTCTTTATACTAACCCTGACTCCATAATGAAATCTGACAAACCTTTCCTAAAGCATGACTTTATAAATGCCAGACATTCCCAAAAAGACCTCAGAGGAACTACCAAAGTACCTAATTAACAGTGCCTACTTTTACAGACCACTTTAGGCACTGAACCATACCGGTTGTGTACCCCAGGCCAGTGGGAGAGATCTCTACTGATGAGGTTTAAACATGTTCTATCTCCACCTTGTTATGCTTCTCACTAGGATGTTTGGGAGTGATAGCCACCCATCTTGCCCTGTGACAAAGTATTGCAGCAAACACTGATGCATTTACCTATTTTTTCAAATTTGCAAGTATACTAGAATATTTTAATTGCCTATTGTAAAATCGCACAATTTAAGGCAATGTAGACCTGCACTTATCTTTTTTCAGATTCTTAAGGATCATAAAACTAGTTTTGCTGTTTCAAGCTTTTTAAAATCTGGTTAAAAAGTACTGTAACCACTTCTTATACTTTTTTGTATATGTGTTTGTCTATTTATGCAGGGATGTAAATTGTGCTTTTATAATTAAGTCTCTTAATCGATTGAAGTATATTGAAGTTGAAAAAAAAGTTTGTTTAAAAAAAGTATTTTTCCTTAAATAAGAACAAAATGCAACCGGGTTGAAAAAAAAAACCTCTAACATCTGAAAATAAAAGCCTGTAGAGGAATAACCATACAAATCTGACAAAAACCACTGACAACCCTAGTAAAAACAAAGTACAGTAATAAATCATTAAAATCAACCTTAAACATAAAGTACACATATCTAAAATAGAATTAAACATTGCATTTCAAAATAAGGCATCCACAATACCATATTAACTAACACATATTACACTAAATAAAAATACATGAAAATAACATCCAATTACAAATACTAGCCTAAGTCTAAACAACTCTCCCACTCCTAAATCTTTAGAAAATAAGTTTAAAATAGTCTTACCTGAACCAGAGATGAGCAATGGGAGCTGAAACCACAAACTCGAAGAACATCCTTTAAAGATAGAGAAAGAGTTCAAAATAAAAAAAACTGGAAATAAAATGGCAGAAAACGAAAATAAAAAAATACTTTCATCCTATCAGAAATCAATGTTAAATAATGTATTTTATTGATTGACATTTACAAAATACTAAATAGTATGAAAGAACATTAATCAATGTAAATATAGTTAAAGAAAATGTACAAAAATGTTTTACGTAAAACAAATATTACAAATACTGATAAAAATGTATAACCAATTTTTGTCAGTGCTTTTTAAATATAACAATGTTTAAATAATAAAATGAATGTAAAGTATGACTTATTCGTAAATGTTATTGTACAACATGTTTAAAAACGGTTTTGCTACAAATAAAAATATACGTACACTTCAACTATTTCATGTATGTAATAACAAATATCCTAAATTAAAAAATATTTTCTCTTAGAAATCAAAAAAATCAAAAAACCTTGTAACAATTATCTTAAACAAATAAATAGTAAAACATGGTACATAATGAAAGAGATGTTTTAAAAATGTGTAACACGCTGAAGAATTAAGCACATTGGGGAAAGTTTTGGACTTTGAGGGGGTTCAGCTTCTCTACTTCCCTTTCCAAACTTAACTAAATTGGGAAATGTTTAAGACATAGTGGGTAGGGGGTTCAGATTTATATTCCAGCTCTAAACCTAACCACAATTGGGAAAGTGTTAGACTGTGAGGGGTTCAGATTTACTATTTCCACATCAAACATGACCACACTGGGGAACATATTGGACTTTGGGGGGCGGGGTTCAGATTTAGTATTCCCACTCCCAACTTAACCACACTTGAGAAAGTGCTGAACTTTGGCAGGGGTGATGGGGGTACAATGTCCTATTTCCACTGAAAACTTAAAGACATTAGGAAAAGTCCTATACTTTGGAATTTAAATTTTAACCAATACCACAAATTTATATTATGTATTAAACTAAAAAGTTAACATTACAGAAACACTTTATAATTATCCTAAATAAACTACAAAAGAACAAATGGAAATATGTACCAAAAAATTAAACCGATAAAAATGATTTCCTATAAATATAATAATAGCAATAATAATTATTTTAAATTATTAACAATACAAAATAGGTTTACAAAATTGCATAACAATTTTTATATCCTTGAGAATAAAAAACAAAGCACCTTAAAAATTTAATAAAATTGATTACATTCAGTTACTTAAATTAATATAAAAAAGAGTTTACATAATAATGGAACAAAAAAACTTGATAACATTATGAACCTAAAATAAGAATATTACAAGATTTAAAAAAGCACAGTATTAAAATACATTAGATTAAATAAGATTTAAAATATTACAAATAATAGTTTCAATTGCACTTAATTTAAAAATAAAAATAATATAATTTCATCAAAATTATTTTATTTGAAGCAAATTGAATTTTAAAAAGTGTGTAACACAACCTCAATTTTAAACGTAAGTCTCTTTTTAGATTAAGGGTCTCATTACGATGACAGTCAGAGTTGCCCTGACCAACCCCGTCCGGAATCGGAACTGACCGCCTAGTTATGATGCTATGATGATAGTGCGGTTGCATACTCACATTTCCCTATGGGAGCTTGTGTTGCGGCCGTAAACTGGCCGTAACACAAGCTCCCATAGAGAAATGGAAGATTGTGTTAATCCCTGCACCCCTTGGCAGGCACTTCAAGGTGCCTGCCACAAGGTGCAGCGATCAACAAGGGGGCTGCATAGGTGCCCCCTCGGCCTCCAACCAGAGGCCGCAAACAAAAGGGGGCCTTGCTAGGGGCCCCCAAACACGCTTTCTGACAGGCTTTCTATGTCGAAAAGCCTGGCATGGTAAGCCCTTAGGAAACCATGCATCGTAATCCGGACGGCGAAAACACCGTTTATATGGATTACGGACAGGCTTCCGACTGGCCGGCGGGCTCCTTGAGCCTGTCGGAATCCAGTCGGAATGACCGGCCGATTTCAATTCCGACAGGCTTGTTTGTAATCAGCCGGTTGGAATTGAAACCGACGATGTCAGTCAGTAAGCCGCCGACCTGTGGTCGGGGCTTTCGACCAACATTGTAATCGGCCCCCAAATATTTAAAATTACTCCCCATTCTATTCAACTATAAACCCAAAATCTCTCCGCTAAAATTGTTATCCCAAAAACTACAAACAATTTAAAAACAAATCCAATATAATACCATTAAAACAAACAATATACACTGCCAGAGACAATAAAAATTATGACAGTATAGCACACAATATTTTTTAAATTTATAATAATTTTTTTTTAAACTATAATCTCACCCGCAATATTCTAAGCCACAATATTTTTGACATCACAATTTTTTCACAAACTTTTTGAGAACACTATTCGTACGTATGCAGGGAGTTAACAGTTCAATATGATACGCTGTGGATGTTGTGTCTATAAGGTTTATGTACAGTGTTTATGCATGTTTTTGCACTCTACATTTTATCTATGTTGTCCCTTTTTTATTGTAGCTCCTTTCTGACAAGATTTAGTTAGGATGATGCCGCATTGCTCATAAATTTTGTTGTGTGAAAATGTGTGCTAAGTCTTGATGTATTTTAAGGGGTGTGTATGCTGGTTCGTCACTGACAGAAAATTGCTGAGTCTTTTCCTTTTGTATGTCTCTTTTACATTTACCTTGCAATGAGGGACATTGTTTGATGGTCACTTGCTATACTTTGAACTTAGGTCTTTACATGTTGAAAATCAACTCTGTGATAAACACATAGGGGCTGATTACGATCTCGGTTGGAAAGCCTTCCACCTTAGGTTGGAGGCTTTCCGACCGAGATTGTCGGTTTCACTTCCAACCGCCTAATTACAATTTAGGCGGTCGGAAGTGAAACTGGACGGTCATTCCGGCTGGCTTCCAGCGTGCTCAAGAAGCCCGCCGGCCAGCCGGAACCGGCCTGTAATCCATAGGGACGGCGTTTTACGCCATCTGGATTACGATGCATGGCTTAAGGCAGGCTTTCCATGCCATGATTTCCGACATGGGAAGCCTGTTGGAAAACATGTTTGGGGGTCCCAAGCAAGGCCCCCTTCTTTTTGCGGCCTCTGGTTGGGGGCCGAGGGGGCACCTATGCTGCCCCCTAGCTGATCCCTGCACTGTGTGGCAGGCACCCTGAGGTGCCTGGCACACGGTGCAGAGATGAGCACAACCTCCCATTTCCCTATGGGAGCTTGTGCTACGGCCGGTTAACAGTCGCAACACATGCTTCCAGAGCGAAATGTGAGTATGCGACTGCACCATATGCGGTTGCATCGTAATTAGGTGGTCCCATTTTCCGACAAGGTAATAAGCCCCATAGTCTGTGACACAAATGTCTGGGTTGCTTGATTGGTAATTTTATGCCTGTAGACCACCATATTGCAACAATTGCTAAGCACGCCAAAAAGATGGTGACAACACATCATTAACTGGAATAACATTTATCAAAACAGATTCCTGAAATGCATGGTTCCTCAATTAGGGCTGTCGTTTTTAAAGGTATGACCTCTTACATAGTTTGGGCAGTAATATGTATTTAGCACAAATCTAGCTGGGAGGAAATGGTGCATTGTAGATCAGTATGGTATTAACCAGCAATTGAGAGTGTGTAAAAAGAGGTTGAGTTCTCATATTTAAAATACACATGTTTTAGATTATATTATATACTTTTCTAATCTGTGGCAGAGTAAGATCAAATGGTTTACCCATCGCCAACTCGGCGATGCAGCGAGCGCAAGGTAAATAGTTGTATTTATTTATTTACTTACTTTACTCCTGCCCGTCGTATGTCCGACTCCACTACCCCTCACCCAGCCCCTCCCCCGCCCCACCGCCCCGCAGCACACCCTCTGCGAGCTGCCACTGCCTGATGGCCCATAGAGCACTCATGGAAGCAGGCTCACTGCCACCACTAAGGAGCTGTCTCCTTGTCCCTTGCTTGGAGTCTGAAACTCATCACTGGGCACCACCTACTAACCTTAGTCCTTATCATGCACCATCACCTCTAGGTAGTGTCACTCACTTCTCTGCATGTAACTTCCAACTTGCCTCTGACAATCATCCTCTGGGAGTACCACTCTACACCACTTACCTCTTGTGTAGCACTTGCCACGTTTTCCTTCTGGAGATCGAAACATAATTTGCATGGACGGGACACACTGAGGTAGGATAATTGCACTACTAGCGGGCTGCTCAAGTTCAACTTTCCCTTGGGAGAAGCCAGATGTAGTCACGCAACTTTAGCTACTTTGGCAGAGTGCAACAGTCAAGCAGCTTCGTCTAAATTTGTGGAGGGCAAAGTTGCCTGACTTTGGCCAATTTCGCAGGCAAAGCTTAAACTTTATCCACTCCTAACTTATGGGTCAATGTGCCTCATTTTTTATTTCACAAGAGGTGGCTTCGGAGAAATAAATGCAAATAGCTTGTGGAATTCAGAATGGGAGGAACTGTTTTGGAAAATTAATATGACTGTTGACTGAAGTAGGATTTACTACACACACAAAAATGAAACCAAAAGCAGAGGGGTTTAGGTGGGTAGCAAGCAGAGAGTAGCCCACGCTTTGAGAGAGAGCTGGAAAACCTAATACGATTCATGATGAGTTGGAGAAACAAATATTGATCATGCTGTGTTAAAATACTTGCCTGTACAGTATTGAGAGGCTATCCAGACAGCTCTGCCTCATTGATATTCTTAAAACGAGATTTAGGAGGCAAGATTAAACCTGATAACTTTTGTTAAACTGCAAAACCAGATATCAATGCCTGCACATAACAACAGACCACCACCTCTGTATTTGTCATTACAAAGTGCCCACTTCATAACAGCTTCCATTTCCTGAATGGATGCAGAACAACAAAGGTGGTAGGTAACCATTCCGTGCTTTGCAGCCTCATTCAAAATGTATGGATACATATGCTTCGTGAGGTCAAGAAGATTTTCATTGCTTGTCTTGTGAAGTACAATGACAATCGCGATTCACAATAAACTTTGATAGATTTAATTTTTCATTCTGTCCTCACAAAGCCTTCCACTTTGTGCACATTCTCAGAATGAAAAAATAGTTTCATGCATAGGGCCCAGTGTGCTCAATTATGAGGCATGGGAACGATGCATAGAGGAAAAGGAGTTGGCCTAAAGGCTAAGGCTGTCGACCTCCAATCTGGGGAACCGCGTTCGAGCCTCGGCAATGACGCTGAACATCCTGTGATTCTGGGCAAATCACTTAATCTCCCCGTGCCTAACAAAAAAGAGATGAATGTGTCCTCATGTAACGCAATTGGTGCTATGTAAAGCGCTCTGATACCCAATATCTTCGGGTCAAGTTCGCGCTATATAAAACTCCGTAAAATAAAAAGAAGAGAGGGTGTTGATAATCCATATATGAACGCTAATGTGTTTTTGCTAGTCCATTTTTTATCTAGACTTGCATTGATGATATATGTTGCTTCAAGATTTATGCCGTCGCCTGAGAAGTAGCCAATGAACTAATAAAACCTTTTGAATATTATTGTTGGGCCATAGTCTTTCATTTAAAGGCTTCCTAGAAAAGGGAATAAGGGGGGTGAGATTCTCTGGTGACCATAAGTCATTATACTACAATAAATAATCAATACGCTCAATGGACGTTGTAAATTATGACCTGCTTGTTCCTACCAATACATGTAGACATCAATCTTTCGTCATTGACAGCTAGTGCTAAGATAATTGCAATATTAACGTGTCCCAATTATGAGTTTTACCATGATAAAACATAAAGATTTAATCCCATGAAGTTGTTCCAATATTAAATACATTAACACACTTAGGGGCCTATTACAATGTCAAGCTGACGCCTCGGAAACGGGACCGACCGACCTCCGGTTGGTGGTCCCGACTGCCTCATTATGATGCGACCGTACATGGTGCCTGCCACGGGGTGCAGGGATTAACAGGGGGGCACCATAGGTGCCCCCTCCGCCACCAAGCGGAGGCCGCAAAGGAAAGGGGGCCCTGGTAGGGGCTCTCAAACACGCTTTCTGACAGGTTTTCCATGTCGGAAAGGCCAGCATGGAAACCCTGCCAGAAGCCGTGCATCATAATCCGGGAGGAGTAAACCACCGTCCATTTGGGTTACGGGCCGGTTCCGACTGGCCAACGGGCTTCTTGAGCCCGTCGGAAGCCAGCCAGAATAACCGGCCGGTTGAATCAAAATTAGCCGGTCGGAATTGAAACCGACGATGTCGGTCGTAAGGCCTCCGACCTCAGGTCGGAGGCCTTACGACCGACATCGTAATAGGCCCCATAGTATTACTTTTTACTGGGTGTTTGTGGTATCCTAGTGTATGTTCCCCACATATAAACTGTAAAGATGTACTGTATTTAAATTGAGCAAGATGCACTTTAATCCAATGTCTTTCCTCCATTATTGCTAGTTCAATAAATAAGATGGATGGCTAAATGGATGCTTCTTGGTTTTATCAATGGAAGCAGATCTTTTGAGCACATTATTACATAATAATAATATTAATCCATATTTGTAAAGTGGGAACATATCACCCCTTAAGGTCTCAAGGCACTGGGGGCCGTTGCGGAGATTAAGTGAGTCACATGGTGCTGAGATGCACCGGCGACCGAACGTGAGCCCCGCGCTCTGGGGTCAGCCGCTCTGGCCGCTGCATTACACCTCTCCCTCAAATACGTTTGATTTCACAGTTTACTAAACAAAAAAAGCACATAGATGAATCACAATATGAAAATAGTCCTATGAACTTTATTGTCTACCTATATAAAGCATACAAAATATGTTTCTCATTCTCTTTTTTTATTAGTGCATTTTATATATAGTAGCCCAATTCATAACACCTTAAACCTCTACGAACATGTATCACTGTGTTCTTTAATTGAATGTATGTGTACTTCAGGCTCTCAGCTAGCCAACGAATCTTTTATTTAATGGCACACATATTTCATGCAGGTATATTATATAACAATTATGTATCTTATGAAATATAAAAGCACACTGCCTCGCTTATATGTAAAGCGATCCAACATCCACCAGGATAATATTATACTATTTAAAAAAATTCCAGCCAAATAAATAAAAAAGTACTCCTATAACTATGCAGGAACAACATCAACTGCTATTTGTTGTGATATAGATGAAGAGGAGCCAGTCACTACATAGCGAACCACCAAAAACCAGTTGTCATTAGCATTCACAACTTGCATACAGCGAAAAGGTACGTTCGCTTGAATAAATTGAATAAAAGAACAATAATACTAATTATGTAACTAGATTTTAACATGATAAACAGATTGCACTCTGCACTGGGCATTTCTCTAATCAGATTAAGCGGTTTTGAAGCAGCGAAGATATTCTTATCGATTTCTCAGAAGTGTCTGGTTAATTTTTCAGCAGGCAACGATTCTCCAGAAATCAATAACTTCCTGCTGCATCTTTATTCTTCTGAATATATTGTCTGTGTCTCAGAAACTTGATTCCTATACCCAATTAGATTTATAAAACATTGCTAGACAGACAGAACATAGAAAGATAAACATGTTTTTCAGGAAGGCTCCTTATTACAACAGATCTGGGTCTGAGAGCAGACTGAAACATTATACCAAATGCTTTGCAGTAGAGTACACATTATCCATACCTCTCAACCTTTCGTAGAGACTTGGGAAGTGAGATTCTCAACTATAGGAAGAAAATCCTCTTTTTATATATATTTTTTTTTGTTCAGTGTATGACATTATTGTACCTGTCAACCTTACATTTTATTCCATATAGTTAGAACACACTGGATAAACGTTTTCAAATGCATGTCATTTTTAACAAAGAAGTGTTTTTTAATATATATAAATAGGTCCTGCCATGCTTCACTATTCTCACAGGGGCATATTAGCAAGAACCTGCGAAAATTATCGCAAAGCTTGCTTAGCGCGCATTTTTCTATCGCCGGCTATCGCTGGATATTACCGCGGAGATAACATGCTATTAGCAAGGTTTATCTCCAATGCGATAAAATATCCAGCGATATGGCGAGAAACCAGCTAATAACGCGAGAAATCCAGCGATAGAATCCCCGCGCTAATGCTGGGGACTTAACCTTACAATCCACCTCCCATTGACTATTATTGTTAAGTCATGTTTTTACCAGTACTAAAAAACCAGCGCTAATCGTGGTTAGCGCGCGTTTTTTTATCGCTTCGCGGTTCTTGCTAATAGGCGATAGCGATGTTAGCGACTGCTTTCAGTCGCTGTTAGGTTGGGAACGCCTCCTTTGCATGTCATTATCGATAAATATCGCTGACATGCAAAGCGGCACCCAAACCAGTCGCTATCGCCTAAAAGCTGTCGCTAACACCTGTTAGCGACAGCTTGCTGATAGGGCGATAGAAATATCGCCGCTTTAGCGGCAAAAAGTGCCGCTAAAGCGGCGATAGAGCCCTTGATAATATGCCCCTCAGTTCTCATACCACGATCATCATGCCGGAGATATTGCTTAGTTTGCAATCCGCAGGTTCGTTGAAGAGTCCGCGTTCGAAAGCCATTCATCCATTCTTCCTTCCGAAGGTCGTAATGTAAGTACCATAACGTTGGGAAATAGTGACATCTTCTATTTACAACATCTAACAGCAAGATGGGCGAAGAAGGAGGGGCCTGCGGGTGCATGGCCACCCAGGGAGAGCCTTATCTGGCCAAAGGCAGAAGAGTTAAGAAGTATGCTTTACCTTTCGGAATATATCATAATATTGGTATGTATATATTTGCAATGCAAACTCAAGCAGCATCACGTTGATTGCTGTCATACTTGATCAACTCTGTCACTCTTTATCCTGAGAAACAAACCAGGGCTGTATTCTTATAAATGCATCAAGCCATACAATCATTCACAAACGAATTTTTACACAAATGTTTTGGTCGCCGTGAAAGTTAATGGGAGTATTAGTATGTGAAACACAAGCTTTCCTAACCGATTTGCGTATTACGTATGGGGCCGCGTTAGCACCTACAGCTAAGACGGCCCTGGACGTTATCCAATCAAAGCAAACCGAAGTATCGTCTCATTATGCATTCTATGTCAGCTGTTGTTCTAATGTTCATTAGGATGGTGTGCTGCTGATGGGGCACACGATTTCTGAAAAAATATTTTGCAAGTTGGACGTTACTGTGCTTATACCCGTTTTTATTTGCAGAATGAATATTATGCAAGGGAGTTTAAAATCTAGAAAAACACCTTATTTTTGCATATATACACTTTATTACTCTACAGTTAATGTTAGCTTTGCAGCAGCTTGTTAATATTACCCAGCCTGGCGGAAGACAACCTCAAAGTAATAAGTGGCCACCTTCACATATTTCGTATCTTAAACGTGACTAGCATAGATTTCCATAACCGTTTCTGTGTCCACAAGGGCTAAACGGGTGGAATATTTAACAACATATGAGCAAATTCATGGGATTATTCACCCAATATTTATTAGAGAAGTAATCTGAGACTAATGACCAAATTTAACAATCTGCTTAGTTCGTTTTTTTAATGTTTCCTCCGAGTAATACATTGAACTAACCAGTGACTGATTCAATTTATTACTCGGAGGAAACATAAAAAAGCTACAAATTAATAGGAATATAACTATGCATATTGTTAAAATAAAATGTGAATTTAGGATGAGACCGATTGATTCATTAAAATATGTATCTCCTGTTTACAAATTTTGACGTCATGTACACACTCAACATAATTTGCATAAATTGCAATATGTGGAATTATAGGAAATAACAGGAAAGATACGCACCCATCCTTAATAATAATGTAAATATTCTAATTTGATACACAACTTAACATTGAGCTATTCGAATGCGTCCCTTCTATTGATTGTGTGCCTAGGAGTCCTTGCTGAGTAAGGGACTCTTTTCAGAAATTCAATTATTCATATATCGATGTTTTAACTATCACTCTCACACACAGAAGTAATGGTTCTTGCGGATCAAGCAATGTATTTATATGCATGCTTCATTTCTTTGTAGCTAGGTTAATGGTGTATGAGCCTCTTACATAGTTAGGTCATTGGCCCCCGCCTTTATTGGCTGTCAAAGAGACATCACTGAAAGTGGGTTTGAAATCAAGCACAGGCACTTACACAAAGGATGATCATTTTTATTGAGACAAACGCATGCTGTCATGCTTCAGTGTTGATGATGAATCAGATATACCTCCTCAGTCTCGGATATTAGATATTAAAGCTTCAGATTCTTGGCCTGACATAGACCCTAAAGGAGATCAGCTTGTCTGCTTAGATGACCGAGTGATAATACAAAAATAGAGTAGAATTCTGACCAAGTAGAGCAAATGTATATATTGTCTCATCATTCACACAGTGTCAATGTAATATCAATTAGAAAATATCCATTTCCTCACGATTATGTGGGTGAATCGGTGAGCAAAATGCAACATGTTAGTAACAGCCCTTTTTTTCCTATTACTTTTTTATTGTTTCTCTAGGAAATTATGCATAAAGACAACATGAATGCTCCTTCTAAAATGAGAGGGCAACATATCTGTAAATATTTTACTGTTTGTACCACATTATTCGATAGCAGCCTATCTGGAAGCTGTCATGAAAAACTGTTGATGGAGTGAACTCAAATTAGCAAAGTCTCTTTAAACAAGCACAATATAGCAATTTGTAAGAGTCCATATTAACAATTTAGAAAAAAAAAATTGAAGTGTATCGATTTAAAGTATCCATTGCCGTACAAAAAGGATGTTGCAAGTTACTGAGAAGTTCCGAGACCATATAGAGGAGTAAGGCAAAAGACAGAGGGCCTGATTTTGTATTGGCGCTAAGTGTACTCTGTCACAACAGAGACGAAGTATGCTTACCACCAATATAATTGTACGCCTACTGAATTTATATATGGGTGGACCATAGTTTGGCAACAGCGTAGACTACTCTGTTTCCGCACGGCCAAACGTCTGTGACAACCTGACAGACAATGGGTTGTCAGGGAATTGGCTATATGTCCGCCACCTAATTTAGATGGGACGAAATATAACCATGTTTTACTGCTTGTCACCCCCAGGCATACCCTTGGGGTAAGGAGCAGTAAAAAACAAAGGGGGATATTCACAAGAACGTGTGATAAACATCGCCAAAATAGGCTAACGCAATTTCTCATATCGCGGGAAAATAACTCTGTGTCAACGTCGTATTCCCAACACGGCGGTAACATGTGATAGTTTCCCGAGAACGCCACAAATGTCCGCGATACAACTAGCGCGACAGCGATAAAAAAGGAAACCCGAACGTGAAAAAAGCTGCGATGGGCCCAACTGCGATAAAAATCCAGCAAAAAGCAGCGCCAGGCCCGCAAGTCCCACAAGTAAGTCGGGAACAAACACTATAAATGCTGCAAAAAAAACCACCCACAAAACACAAACAATTGTGAAGCACCATGGAGGGACCCGGAGCAAGTACAGAGGACAACCAGAACCCCACAAGCCCCACGGAGGACCAGCCTGGGACCTCGGGGACAGGGAAGGGCAAGGAGAAGAAGAAGAGGAACCCGCGTCTCAGTCCGCAGGAAAACAGGATCCTCATTACGGAGGTGACAGAACACCACCACCAACTGTTCATCACCTCCACTGTGACATTGGCAACTAAAAATACAATATGGAAGTCCATCTTGGCCAAGGTGAATACAGTCAGAGTGAAGAGAAGGGAAGTGGACGACTGCAAGAAGCGCTGGACTGATGTGAAGCGCAAAACCAAGCTGAAAATCGCTGCCAACCTGAGAGCAGCAATGCAGACTGGAGGTGGGAGTCCAGCGACACACCAGGAGCTGGATGAGATGGAGGAAATGGTGACCCGAGTCATCATTGGGGAGACGGTGGCAGGAGTTGAAGGACCGGACACTGCACAACATGACCAGAGCCAACAGCAATAGGGTGAGTAACGACCAGGGCCTGGGGGGACGGGGGGAGATGGGCACAATGGCACACATGCACAAGTAAGTAGAGCACATCTGCGGACAAACCGTGCCCAAGAGTCACAACTCCGACCAAGAGCCCAATTTACCCAAGTCTGCAACATCTCAGCACTGTATAAGCACAGAAGTGAAAGGCACACCGCCTGAAAGGGAGAAGGGCCAGCCAAATCAGAGCTTAAGGGGCAACACACCCACAATGCAGCACACACACATAAGAATCAGAGCACCTCAACATTGACAACAATGTGGTACAAACTGCAACACTCTCACAACAGAACAGAGGACACAACTGCTGCCGCTTGTGTGTAGAAAATGGCCATTCGCATTTGGCATAGCAGGAAACTGTGAGATGACAATGGACAAGTACAACCTCACATCCCTGATGGTGTAGAAATGTCAACTGTCCCGCATCAAATAGGCATCTCTTCACAAACAGTCACAATGTACATTGGCATGCAGTCCGTTAGTAAACTTGTACAATGCGTGAACATACATGTGAACACAGTGTCAATCTGCATCTCCCCTTCACATTGCAGAGGGAGAATCAACACCTCCTGCAGAGCAGACACAACAACTCAGCACTGATGACGAAGAGGACCTCCCCAACATCGACACCAACGCCCTCCAGCAGCACCTGGACAGCTTCGGCACCCCACCTCCAGGAGCAGGGCAGCCCAGCTGCATCGAGGAGACCCCACCCCCTGCACAGACCACACAGCAGGAAGCACCCACCACCACGGCTGGCTCCCAGGACCCCCACGACCAACACATGGCATTCCAACGCCGTGTGTTAGGGTGCCAGGAGAAGATGGCTGACCAGCTGCGGGTGGGGTTCGACCTCATGGCAGCCAAACTAGATGCCATACGTGGGTATCTAAGTCCCATCAGGGTCCACTTACAGTCCCTAACGGACACCCACTGTCCGCTCCATGCTCTCCAACAATACATGGCTGACATCGCTGCAGTCATGACTCGGAGACAAGAACAACTGTCTAGTCAGAGTGGCTCCAGCAATGTCAGCCGGGAGTTTGGGCACATGCGGAGGATCATGGAGAACATGGAGCGGATGCTTGCGGAACGATTGGCTGCCACGGCTGCACACCAGCGAGATGTAGCTGGGATCTTCCATGCCCTGCAGATCCTCATCATGGCATTGCCGCCACACGGCCTGGTGCGGATGACTGCTGCTGCTACTACTCCATCCACATCTCCGCCCCCTGAAGTGTCCGTGCCACACAGTGCGGCAGACCAAACACCACCACCCACATGTGAGGCACCTGACAAATCAGAGGACGAAGATGACGATGAATCTGGCTTGGTGGCAAGATTGAAGTGGTAGCATACATCACCGCCATATGGCCTGTTTCAGCTTGTTTCTGCCCTCTGCATCATGCCCTGGAATAACATCTTCCACTGTCCCCCGTTACACTCAGCGACACTCACCTTGGACCTCGACATGGACTGCCATATTTGGATTGGTTACCAATGACACAGCAATCACACTGCGGACTGAAGTCTTCCTCTCCTGATGAACCTGTCCATCCCTAAAGGACTCTGGCTGGCCCTCCACGGGGCGACAATGTAAAGTGGGGTTTGCATGGCCCTGTACTGGTCCAGCTAAAACACCCCACTGAATGCAAATAAAACATTCAAATTCACACTGATGTGTCATGGCCCTGATCAATTAAGCATGAAAGTTTAGATGAATTTTAGGGACAGTGATTCCACATAAATGGTACTCCCTGGGTAATGCTATCAATGCGCATGTATGGCCGTGACCCAGATAGGCAGTGAGACACACATCGTCATTCAAAACAACTCACATCACAGTTGAATACAAGTGAATGTGCGTAGACTTTATTAGCATATGCGTGCCAGTACGGGCAAGAGAAGTGCCACAACATGCGGACCAATGCAGCAGTATGTCAGAATGAGGAACGTTGCTAAGCGCCGCTGTCCACTCCGGGGGAGTGCCTCACCTTTCACAGGTGTGTGTTACCCCGCGTGGTTGTCCGCCCACGTATTCGGGGTCCAGGCGAATGCAGCCATGTCCACTGTTGTCGTGGGATATGTGACCAGAACCCCAAGATGCAACAAGGTGTCGGGACATGTGCAATGGGTTCCAAACTGTTGTGGCTGCAGGTACGTAGTTACACGCCCATGAAAGCGATTGCAGCTTCGTAGGCAATCATTTCCAACATGAGGTCGTTGTCGACTCCATCGAACAGGACGGCGAGGCTAGCCATTAGCAGGTCCGGACAAATGTGCTGCGTCCACATCCCTGTCACCAATTAGCACTACAGCCCAATAGGGGAGCGGCTCAATGTGGTCACTGCACACGAGGAGTTCTGCAATTTACCAGGTCCAGATGCCAGCATGTATGCCCAGTATCCAGGCATCCCATAGACGGGTATCACGGTGACACTCCTGGTCGTGGGCCAACAGGGGGCGCACACACATGTTGAAATCCAGTTCGGCTACCGTCCTGTTGGATAGGCAGACATCCATGGACCACTCGAATATGCACGATCGACAATGCAACACAGGCTGAACCCAGGTGACATTGGCAAGGCGAAAGCTCAGCCGGTAACTGACCCGCAGCACTACCAATGGCACTGCCCCCAGTAAATGCAGCATACGTGCACGGTACAGTTCCATGTGACAGGGGTTGTGCATGTGTCCGGGATGTTCTGCCATTGCGTTAGTGGCCCTGGTTGAAGCGGCACTGTTCTGACCTGCACCAGTTCTGTGGATGAAATCACACAGCTGGGATCAATGAGTTGTTTAAGTGTGCAACGGTTGTACGCCTGGGATGTAGTGGGAGTAAGTGTGAAGGCCATTCCATGCAAGATAACTCCGAGCAAGGACTTCTGTGTGTGGGGTGTGTATACGTTGGTCTGTCGTCGGGCTGTGCGTGGTGTGGGAGTCGTCCTCAACTGCTATCATATCTGTCAGGGGTGCCGGGCACATGCAATTCCGAGGTCGGATGTGCAGATGTGCTTCCGCCTGATAGTTCAGACAAAGGAGCTTTCATCCCTAATGTCAGTTTGTCATCTGCTTGCATTCATGAAGTGTGATGTGGCTTGTTGGGTGTGGGGTGGGATGTGTGCGACTTTGGGATTCATGTTTGCCATGACTTGCATGTGGCAAGTGAGCGGCATCACTGTGTGTTACGTTGCCTCACAGCTGCTCCTCCCTCCCCCGAGCCTATTCACTTGTGTACGCTGCGCGGTTGCATCACTTGCACTCCAACGGCAAACCATTGTCATGCCTGTCTGCGCATGTCCACAAGCCTGACAACGACACTGTGATGTTGGCCATTGAAGGTGGGCGGCCACGTGAGTGTAGGCCTATGGTAAGGATAGTGCGAACACAGATGTAGAGTTCATGCCTGGCTGAACTCACGCTGCGATTAAGGCTAGGCATTTGGCTCATGCTGCGGCAATGCAGATACACACAACACTTGGCATGTATGAGCCAAGACCCCGAGCGGTCTTGCGCTCCTTCATTTCTCCGTTCATGCTAGACCGCCCTCCGGGTGCATGCTACATTGCAACATTGTCAGTTGCAGGCCGGGTGGCGCTGACACTACAACAGAAACACACGCATTAGTTACTTCCTTGTCCAGGCCAGAACTGAACCACGCCCTGAGCCCCGGGCTAATTCTACACACCCCTGCGCTGGACTGACGTACGCCGGCCCAGCCCACTCCGCTTACGCTTACAGGGGGGGAGGAGAAAGCTACATGTCCAAGGTCTTACCCACTGCCTGAGGTGACATGCTTGCATCCGCTGTCCACAGCACGATGTGGTAGGGCCAGGGGCCATCACGCATACATAATGACCAAACGGACACACTTAGATGTATGGTGGAACTGGCTACGGGCACATGCGCCCGGCCCCTTTTTATTACCAGGGTCACATGTCCAGTGACGCCTGTGCTGGATGGGTGTGGGGTGAGTGTAAGCCAGCCCTCAGGGAGTGGTTGGTGCTGGCAACAACTAGAACAGTGATCATCGGATCACACACACAGATTCAATCATAAAGGGTCCATGACTTGCAGTGCACTGAGGTAGGGGCCCCAGAACTGGACTCACACACAAAAGATTACATCATAAAGGGTCCGTGACTTGAGCTGCACTGAGTTTGTGGCACCGGAAGCGCTCAGTGGGTGCGCGGCCTGCAATGATGCATCGTCTGGGCGGGCCGCCCTGGAAGCAATGTCTGTTGCCTACTGGACTGCGCCATAAATAAATAAAGACTCAATTTGAATTGTGAGCCCTGCTGACCACAGTGTAGGCCGGAGGCAGCGGTCAGAAAGGGCCCACAGCCTTGTGGCGATGACTTGTGGTGCACTGAGTTAGTGGCACCTGGAGCGCTCAGCGGGTGTGCAGCCAGGGATGATGGCGTGTCCTCGCAGGTCAGGATTGGATTTGATTTGAGCGCCCTGCTGACCGCAGTGTAGGCCGGAGGCAGCGGTCAGGAAGGGCCCACAGCCACGTGGCGATGACTTGTGGTGCACTGAGTTAGTGGCACCTGGAGCGCTCAGCGGGTGTGCAGCCAGCGATGATGGCGTGTCCTCGCAGGTCAGGATTGGATTTGATTTGAGCGCCCTGCTGACTGCAGTGTAGGCCGGAGGCAGCGGTCAGAAAGGGCCCACAGCCACGTGGCGATGACTTGAGCTGCACAGAGTTAGTGGCACCTGGAGCGCTCAGCGGGTGCGTGGCCTGCGATGATGCGTCGTTTGACTTGGGGGACCTGCTGACCGCAGTGTAGGCCGGAGGCAGCGGTCAGCAAGGGCCCACAGCCACGTGGCGATGACTTGAGCTGCACAGAGTTAGTGGCACCTGGAGCGCTCGGCGGGTGCGCGGCCTGCGATGATGCGTCGTCCGGGCGGGCCGCCCTGGAAGCAATGTCTGTTGCCTACTGGACTCTGCCATAAATAAATCAAGACTCAATTTGAATTGTGAGCCCTGCTGACCGCATTGTAGGCAGAAGGCAGTAGTCAGCGCACACATTACTCCGCGGTGCTGTGCCGCTGGGTGTGCTGGGGGCCTGTGTCGCGGAAGGCAGCGATCGGCTGAGGAGGCTGGCGGTCACGGCAGCGGACTCGTGGCAGGGTGAGGGGCGCCGCCCTGACAGACGCGTTGGCCATCCCGCAAGTGAACCACGCCCAGAGCCCCAGTCTATTTATTCACACTCCTACGCTGGTGTGGCGTACGCCGGACCAGCCCACTCCGCTTCCGCGTACAGGGGGGGACGACACAGCTACATGAGCGAGGTCTTCCCCACTGCCTGAGTTAAGATGGTTGCATCCACTGTTCACAACACTGCACACACCAGCAGTATGTGTCCACAGGGTCATGTCTGTGCTCTGCATACTGGAGTCTGTCCAGCACATCACTGCCACACTTGGCATTGTGTACATTCTTATTCATGGGTGACTTGCCTCCTTCACACATACTTGGTTCCCACCTCTCCCCACATTCTGCAATTGTGTGGCTGAGGGGCCATGCCGTTTTCGGAAGGTCAGCTGTCTTGTTCTGCGCTGCCTCGGTGGTAGTCCGGGGGGAGGAGTGAGGGGGGGGGGCCTGGGGGTGGTGGCGGTGGGTGTTGTGGACCTCTTGGGTCTCCGAGCTGCATGATTATTAGATCCATGACATGTGTTGGTCTTCAGATGTGGCTCTGGCCTGGGCTCCCTCTGTACTGCAGGTTATCATCCTACTTAAGACCAGTAATGAGCAGGTGTTAAGTCCCTGCTGCTAACGAGCCTTATCGGCTGTTTTTGTCCGGCATCGCAGATCTGGATGGTAGTTGAGAATATCGCGAAGTGGTGTTTTCGTGTGTTTTTGCACGGGAACGCCTACTCTGCATGTCATTAGCGTTGTTTGTCGCTCTCATCCGTGGCGATGTGTTTTGCGGCAGCTATCGCAGGAAAACTGGCGATGTCGACAGTTTGCACCAGCTTGTGAATGGGGCGATAAGTCTATCGCTACATTTGCGGCGCTAAAGTGCCGATAAATCGACGCTGGCTCCTTGAGAATATGCCCCAAAGGGATCCTGGTGAAGCCGGCAGTCTCGTGGCAGTCTGACCGTTGTACAAATAATACAGCAGAGGAACCATCAGTGCAGCGGTGGTCAGACCCATACTACGAGGTTGGCAGTCCTGTCACAACAGAGACGAAGTATGCTTACCACCAATATAATTGTATGCCTACTGAATTTATATATGGGCGGACCATAGTTTGGCAACAGCGTAGACTACTCTGTTTCCGCGTGGCCAAACTTCTGTGACAACCTGACAGACTATGGGTCGACAGGGAATTGCCTAAATGTCCGCCACCTAATTTAGATGGGACGAAATATAACCATGTTTTACAGCTTTGCACCGCCAGGCATACCCTTGGAGTAAGGAGCAGTAAAAAACTAAAAATGCCCCCTCGCTCTGAGCGCTTACTCCTATAGCGCAAAGAGCATTTTTCTTTTTCTTATTTTTAAAAGAAAATCCTGCTTCTGGATTTTTTTTAACCGAGCTGTGCATCAAAATTATAAAAGCATTGGCTGAAACGGCTGACTTGGTGGTCATTTCTAAATCTGCTAGGTAGTTGCCCCATCAGGGCAATGGAATAATTTACTCCATCTCCCTGATGAAGTAAACTTCGTCCGCCTCAGAATAAATCGGCCCCAGAATTTCTTTAGAAGGTCATGGAACTCCGAGGCGATTCGTGACATCCTTTTAATGTACAGCAGAAGGTATTTTGCTCCTTATAATACATGGTTGCACTATTACTCTTCCCTGAAACATTTTTAATCCATGTGGTGTTGCTTCTTAATATAAAGCATTAGTATGGATGTAGACATGAAGAATCAAAGTGGAATCCGTAGTGTGAAATAGAAAAAACAAAAGGCAATTATTAATTTGTTGCAAAACATGTTAGACTCGGTTTTACGTAAATCAGATTAAAAAGTGTAGTAGTTTCGAATGAGTAGTAACATGCAGACATATGCTTTCATTACCGTTATGAACAATGTGCAAAAAATGAACGTTGCCATACATCTACCCTTTTGTCTGAACACTTTCATTTAAAAAAAAAAAAAACAGACCATAAGAGCAAAAAGCCTTTTCTCTTTTTCGTTGCTTAGACTGCAGCCTCAATAATGTTCCATTGTGTGCTTTTCATCTTGGCTGCTGGCTCTGGCAGAAGTCCATATGATGTCACAACTAAATTGTAATAATTTCTTACAGTTGAACAGCTATATAAGTTTCTTATTGAGGTGACTATATACTCCCAACTCGACTGCAATACAGAAGTTAGTGGAAGGTTTTTATACTTGAGTTTCCAGACTTCATGCAGTGTATTAAAATAGAAAGTAGCTTGTAAAAATGAGATGGAAAGTTAAAATTAGAAATATTTTTCTTGCAAAATGAAGGCACACAATACTCCCTCTAACGACCTGGGACTCAAATAGATGCTGTCACATGGGGCTTCTTTGCCACTCATAACGACTTCCTTAGAAGCAGAACATGTCATTGTTTCACTGTATGTAGTGTTGACAGAGTGATTAATTTCTTCATTTGAGTGGATAGTGGATATTATTTTGGAGAGCAAAAATGAGTCAGATGGGGGTTTAATGCTCTTCTGTGTAATTCACTGTTGCAGTAGATAGGAAATAGTGTGCTGACGACATTGTGACGCAGAACAGTTAATTAGCTTAGGCAGTGTTAAGTGAAAATGCATACAGAAAACCCATGTACCACACTGAGTTCTCAGACGATCTTGTGATGCTTATTTTGATATGTTCTGCCAAGGTGTTGTGTTTACTGTACCATGCTAAGGCATGTGGATCGTGGGAGACATACACTTGAGGTTATGTTGACGCCCAACAAGCCTGAGATTAGCTTGAAGGCCCAGAAAGGATGATTGATTAGTATCTGTGAGAGACAGGTGCAAGATGGAGCTGGTGGGAGTCAAGAGGGTCCTGGGTTAGCGAAAATACCACAAGCACAATTGGCACAGGAAAGGAATATGATGTTGTGTAAGCCAGTTTTTAGGGTAGAAAAAGATGGGTTGCGGATCACTCTGTGAGGCTCACAGACCTGTAGATGCAGATTTGCCATTGCCCACAGCCCCTGTCCCTCAGCACTGTTTCGAGAGAGAGTTTGTAGTGGGATTCCCAGAGCCAGTGCAAAAGCAGAGACACCTAGACAAGCAGAGCCTTTTCTCCTACTTTATCTTGATTCACAGAATTATTATTATGCTTTCACTTAATGCATTGCATTTGATTTGAGACTGTTTTGCTATTGTTGAGCCAGCATTGCAATATATATCTATATATATATGTATATATTATCTACTGGCGGTCGCCAGTAGATAGTTGTAGTTGGGACCTAGTTTCCATAGGAAAAGCCTATTTTGTTTTCCCAATAACTTTGGCGCCAGATGACGAATCATCGCGAACTTTTCAAAACTAGTGGGGCGCTCCGGTCAGCTCCTGCCTTGAAAGTTTCGGGGTGATTCGGCAAGCGGGGGCCCAGAAAAAAGGGGGGTCCCTAAACGTGTTTTCTCCATGTTAATTCCCATAGGAAACTTTAGCCACGGCTACAGCCCGAACTGCTGAACGGAATTACACCAAATTTGGCAAAAAGGTAGTGCTTGGTTCAGAAAGCGCCCTTTTTTTAAATGGTGTAAATCCGTTCAGCAATTCCAGAGAAATTCAAAAAATAAGAGTAAAAAAATCAATTTCCCATAGGAAACTTAATGCAAGGCTACAGCCGAAACTACTGAACGGATTT
The DNA here is from genome assembly GCA_963921515.1 of Calotriton arnoldi. NCBI lineage: Eukaryota > Metazoa > Chordata > Amphibia > Caudata > Salamandridae > Calotriton > Calotriton arnoldi. The sequence continues at coordinate 258,696 of CAWUFW010010610.1, read as the reverse complement.
ATCCCAAATTTGGCAAAAAGGTACTGCTTGGCTCAGAAAGCGACCTTTTTAAAAATGGTGTAAATCCGCTCAGTAGTTTCTGAGAAAATCAAAAATAAAAGTTTCGATATTTAGAGGCATGGAGGATCCGCGGACCTTCCCGATCACGAGCTGCATTATAATTGGCTGTCAACACTCCAAACCAGGAAGTGTTGGCAGCCAGCTTGTGCCTCGGTAGAACCGAGGCACAAGAAAAGAGAAAGAGAAAAAGAAACGCACAAAACAAGAAAAGGGGGCAGGGCAGAAACACCCTGACCCCCTAGGCCTGCTCAGGGGGTCCCACAAGGACCCCCAGGGCCCAAAAAAGCATTTTTTTTAAATCGGCAAAATGCGCGCCAAATCCACGGATCCGGCCGCGAAAAAAGAAAAAAAACGAAGCGCGGTCTCCCGCGCTTCGTTAATATTTAGCCCCCGGGTGGGCCAGGGCCCGGGGGCATGTTCAGCATAATTGCGGGGCCCAGGGGGGCCCCCACAGCCCTGGGGACCGCCACCCTCCGGGGCGTGTCTGAAATATTTGCGGGGGGCACACAGCCCCCCCGCAGCCCCGGGGACCGCCACCCCCCGGGGCTTTTGTCAAATATTTGCGGGGGCACACAGACCCCCCGCAGCCCCAGGGACCGCCACCCCCCGGGGCTTGTTTTTTTTTTTAAATGACCTGTGTGGGGGGCTCGAGCCCCCACACGCCCCGGGACCGCCACCTCCCCGGGGCACTAAATATTTAAATATGGGGGTCTGTTACGGACCCCCAGAGCCCCGGGGACCACCACCTCCCCGGGGCTTTGAAAATGTTGGGAGGGGGGCCGCGCGGCCCCCCTCCTTGAGCCTGTGATTGTCATCTGCCCTGCGGACAAGGGTGGGAATGTGGTGATCATGGATAGAGAGAAATACATTGCAGAAGCCCTTAGACAACTGAGAGATCACAAATTCTACATAGAAGTGAACAGGGAGACTTATTCCAACAGTGTAGAATGCATCTGGGAGAAATTAAGAAACTGGAAAGACCTAGGGACACTAGAGTGGGAGAAATATTGCTATCTAAAATGAGACTATCCGACTCTGCTGGTACTTTACCTTTTACCAAAGGTACACAAGGACCTGTTAAATCCCCCGGGGAGACCCATTGTTTCTTCTAAGGGAAGTGTTACTGAAAACATCTCCAAGTATGTAGATTTTTTTCTAAGAGAATATGTAAGTAATCTCCTGTCCCATGTCAGGGACACAAAGGATTTCATTGGCAAAGTGGAAGGTATACACTGGGAGGAGGGATTCCTATTAGTCACTTTGGACGTCAGCTCACTCTACACCATAATCAAACATGAGCATGGTGTAGAAGCGTGCAAACGGTATCTTCAGACCAGACATATCAGATTTAAATCCCACACTAACATGGTTCTTGAAATGATGGAGTTCTGCCTTACCAACAATATCTTTATGTTTAATGGCACTCTGTACAAACAGGTAACCGGTACCGCGATGGGTACCTGTTTTGCCCCAAGTTTTGCGAACCTATTCTTGGGTAAATGGGAGGAGGAGACCTTAGCAGACACATCTATCTTCCCTGAAATCGAGAGAGTGGAGCTGTGGCTTCGCTACATCGATGATATTTTCATGGTGTGGAGGGGCGACGAACTGGAGGCCACCAAATTCATTGAAAAACTTAATAATAACAACTACAACATCATGCTTACCAGTACTATGAGTAAAACTTCTGTGGAATTCTTAGACACCAAAGTTGAGATAGTCGGTGATACCATTCAAACAAAACTCTTTCGTAAAGAGACAGCAGGGAACACCTTCCTACATGCCCTCAGCAGCCACCCAGACCCCTTGAAATGGAGCATACCATTTGGGGAACTGCTGAGGGCGAAACGTAACTGCAGTACAGAGACCGGCTTTATGGCAGAATGACGATTCTCCAATTATTATGCAGAGAGAATCTTGATTTCATTAAAGACATACGGAGGCTAGTATTATGCAAATACTTTTATTTGCTGCCCAACATGCAGCCCTTTAAAGAATGTCAATACATCACAATAAATAGAACTTTAACATCAGCATAATAGGACAGTGTACACTCCCATCTTCCTCTTAGGCTGCGATGACACAGGCGTAAAATGAGGTATTCCAGTTGTTCTTAAACGCTGTTATCTGAGGAAGGAATCAAAAGAATACAGTATAGTGAAAGAAATAAAGGCGGTCTTCATGAATAGATAATGAAGAAAAAACAATGCTTAAAACATCAGAGTAGGTAAATACAATAAACAATATATTGAAACGATAAGAAGTCTCAAACCCAAAACCTCTCAGGGAGAGGCGGGTGGGATAATGCTAGCCTCCGTATGTCTTTAATGAAATCAAGATTCTCTCTGCATAATAATTGGAGAATCGTCATTTCATTACAAGACCGGAGGCTACCATTATGCATGTTTAAAGCCATGTAGAGCTACACTGCTAACATGCTCAATTGGTCTTAAATAGAATTTTGAGAAGGTACCTGCATTAGACCAATCTGCGGCTTTAAGTATTTCGGGTAGGGATCCCCCAGCCCAAAATACTTTACTAGCCATAGCTCCTCTATAAGAGTGAGCACCGAATCTAGAGAGGTCGACCCCAGCTTCAGACATAATCAGGCGGACCCATCTGGCTAGGGTGGCTGAAGAAACAGGTCTAAAAGGACTAACATATGACAGGATAAGTTGATCAGTTCCAACAGGTCTAAATGTTTCGATTTTATTTTCATAACATTTCATACAATTCACAACACATAACTTTTCACACTCATGAAAACGTGGATAGAAAATAGATTCAGACATTGTCTTAGTTCTTTTCCAAACATCGAAGTGAACACCATCGGAAGAGTAGAATCTATTAGAAAGTTCCAATGCCTTAATATCTGAAACCCTTCTAAAGGAGATGAGACACAAAAGAGTTGCTAATTTCATAGAGATCCTTTTGAGAGAAAGTAAATCATTAACTGGCCAGGAAAGGAAGAGATTAAAAATAAGGTTAACATCCCAAAGGGATTGGTAACGGGCCTTGGGAGGTCTTCTAAGTCTAATACCCTTCATAACTCTTTTGATAAGGGAGTTGCTACCAATTGCAAAATTATTAATGAGAGTATGTCCTGAGGAGATTGCTGATCTGTAACAATTGATGGTTCTAAAGGAAAGACCTAACTCAAAGAGATGAGCAAGATAGTTAGCTACCTGTTGAAGAGGACACTGTACGGGATCCAAATCCCTTTCCAGGCACCAACAAGACCATTTTCTCCAAATGCCCTTGTATCTCTTTCTTGTACCGGGTGCCCATGAATCTTCCAATAATCCTTTAGCTTCTCCCGAAAGGTCAGAATATCTACCTGAATTCCTGATATCCTCCAGGCAAGAAGGTTCATCTTCCCTTCTAAGACTAAAGGGTGTTCTTCTCCCCCTGGGCCCTGGAGTAGGCCTAAGGACGATGGGATCAGCAGAGGAAAGTCCACTGCTAATTCCATTACCCCGGGAAACCAAACCTGGGATTTCCAAAAAGGAGTTATCAGAATGATGGAGCAAGACTCGAGTCTGACCTTCCACAATAGTCTCTGAATCATTGAGAAGGGGGGAAAGGCATAAGCTCTGATCCCTTCCCAGGGTTGGAGGAAGGCATCTACCCCTGATGCATACGGGTCTGGTCTCCAGCTGAAATATCTCTGAACCTGGTGGGTTAACCTGCTGGCGAACAAGTCTATCTGGATCGGACCCCATAACTTTTGTATTAGAGCAAATGTCACTGGATTCAATTTCCAATCGCTGGAATCGTGGAGGAAACGGGAATTCCAATCTGCCCTTAAATTCTGAATCCCCGGAATGAATTCCGCCCTGAGAGTAATCTTTTGATCCCAACAAAAATACCAAATCCGTTTGGCGATATCTGAGAGATTCTTGGATCTCGTGCCACCCAGGCGATTTATGTATGAGACAGCTGAAAAATTGTCCAAGCGGATTAAGGTATTGGAATTCTTTAGCAATTCTTTGAAGCTCATAAGAGCATTCAGAGCTGCCAACATCTCCAGAGAATTTATGTGAAGGGATTGTTCCTCTAAGGACCATCTCCCACCGGTCTCTAAGTCGTTTAGGCGAGCACCCCACCCGCGGTTGCTCGCGTCCGATTCTAAAGTAAAATCTGGGATGTTCCCGAAAATAGCTTTCCCGTTCCAAGCTTGGAGATTCTTCAACCACCAGTGAAGATCCTCTCGAGCGTCTTCCGAAAGGGGAATAGAGTCCTCGTACCAAAGGCCTTTCCTCAGGCCAAGAGCTTTTAATCTTTGTAGGCCTCTGTAATGAAGAGGACCGGGAGAGATAGCTTGGATAGAAGATGACAGCAGACCTAGAACCCTGGCCAGGTCTTTTAAACGAATTAGATCCATTGAAAGGATAAGAGAAACGAGTTTCTTTATCTTGGTAACTTTTTGGTGAGGTAGGATTAGATTGGAGAGAATTGTATTTACTTGAAAACCAAGGAATTCTAGTTCTTGTGTGGGAATCATGATAGATTTTTCTGTATTTATGATAAACCCTAGATCGTGAAGGAGGTCTACAGTCATTTGCAGATGATTCAAAATAACCAGTTTGTCTTGAGACATAATGAGGATATCGTCTAAGTAGATGATTAGACGAACCCCTCTCTCACTGAGATAGCTGACCACTGGTCTGAGGACCTCGGTGAAACACCAGGGTGCTGAGGACAGGCCGAAGGGAAGACACTGAAACTGGTAGAGAGTCCCCCTCCAGGTAAAACGAAGGTACTTTCGACAGCTTTCGTCCATGGGTATAGTGAAATAAGCGTCCTTTAGATCTAGTTTTACCAGCCAATCCTTGGTTTGCAAAATGTCTCTTAAGAGATGGATACCCTCCATCTTGAAATGTCTGTACATTAGAAAGCTGTTTAAATATTTCAGGTTTATTACAGGTCTCCAACCCTTGTCTTTCTTCTTGACCAAAAAAATAGTACTCAGAAAACCTTTTGTGATCTCTGATAAGGGAATCCGTACAATGGCACCCTTGTCTAACATTTGTGAAATCTCTAATTCTATCAACTTTGCACTCTCCGTATCTAGGGACATCTCTCTTGGAATTTTTTTCTGGAAAGGTTGTTGCCAAAAATCTATCTTGAACCCCACAACAGTTTCCAGAACCCAGGGGTCTCGAGTAACTCTCGACCAATTGTGAGCAAAGTGTTTCAGTCTTCCTGCCACCTTTAAGGGGAAAGAAGACTTCGAACTTACCTTGGTAGGTTTGGTTTGAAGCTCTGGCTCTGCCACCACGGGATCTTGAACCCCTTGTTGTTCTCTGGGGGTAGAAGTTAAAATTTGAGCGGTAGCCTCTATTTGAGCGAAAGGAGCCTCTTTCATCTTGGGGATAAAATTGGGACCGATAGGATCCGCGGCCAACAGAATGTCCCCTTCTGTCGGCCCTTCCAAAAAGTGGGCGGCCTCCAAAGACTCTGCGCATACTCGATTGAGCTCTGCTAAAGGCGTTAAAGGTAGATACATAATTACCCAGGGATTTGACAAAATTGTCACCAAAAAGGAGACCCTTGGTGTCACTCATATCCTCCTTAGCAGATAGGTCCGCGAGTTTGGGGTTCATTTTCAACAGTACCGCCTTTTTACGCTCAGTAATGAGGTTGGCATTCGCATTGCCGACGAAGCAGATCGCTCTTTGAGACCAACCTCTGAGCAGGTCGATGTTGACCGGGGTATTGTTGGTTCTAGCCTCCTCGCTCATGTCCAGAATCTTGGACAAAGGTCCAAGTACGTCCAACAATTTGTCTTGGCATTGCTTCAGACATTTTTCGATTCCCTTTCTTGGGTCCCTCCCAGATTTAAAAAGGAAGGTAATCAACTCTGGATCCAAATTGGGGGTACTGCAGACTTTATCCTCCGAGGAGGGACGAGGGCACTCGTTACGCAGCAAGTTGCGAGTTTTCCTATCCAAGGGTTTCTTAACTCGTTGAGATAAATATTTCCCCACGTGGTCCATTGGCCACCATTCCGTGCTGCGGGGATGACGAATAGTAGAGGGATTAAACATCTCCCCTCCAAGGGGGTCTTTGACAATAGAAGTTGAGGTAGACGGTTGGTCCAGGTCCTCATCAAGATCCTCCAAGGTATCCTGAGGATCGAAAATAAATTCATCCAACTCTGAATTTGCAAAACTTGGGTATTCATAATAAGCAAGTGAAGGACTGTCAAAATCATTTGTACCGTAAAGGTTACCCAAATCTCTCATGCCGCTACGGGCAACTCTTCTCTCCGTCCCAAGGAATTGGGATTTCTCTTTTGTGTTGCCAGGAACACCAAGATCTATTGTAGCGCGAGGGCTACCCAAACCATTTGCATGAGTTAATGCTTCTTTCACATGTTTCCTCTTTTGTGAAGCTTTTTTATGTCCAGAGGTAGAGGGGGAGTCCCCGTCAGAAAGAGAAAAATAAATCTCCTCGACAGGGGATGCCCTCTTTCTTTTAGTTAGGGCGGCATTAACAGCTTCCTTGACGGAAGACTTAAGTTCCTGCCCAATGAACTTCTTCAGGGTCTCACCCAGGAGCTCCTTAGGGGGCTGCTGAAACTCTAAAGGATCAGTATCCATTGGTAAAGAGGACGTTAAAATAACGTTTCAAATAAATATATAGGGATATACTGAGGGCCCTTGAAAAGGCCTACTCACAGTTAGAGGAAATATCCAATAAATCGGCACGTACTAGAGAGATCCCTGAAAGACTCCAAGTTAGAGGCAATGCATAAAAGGCCCACCGGGTGGTGTACAACACCCTGATAAACCACAAAAGGCTCAATTTAGGGGAAAAGGAGGCTCCGACTCGAAAGGCACCGTTACGCTGTTCAAGACGTAACCATAGTAACCTGGAGTCGAGCCGAGGGGAAAGACGCGTTACCAGGGACACGCGTTCGTAAGAAAGCCTCGCTCTCGCGTCTCCGAGCCGGTTGCTAGCTGGTTGCTAGGAGACGCGAGAAGGAGGCGAGGGGCGCATTAGGCTTGCCCCCAGCCTCGGACTCCCAACAAATTGCAGGGAAAGGGAGTGCGAGAGCCCAGACATCTAGAAGGGGCAAAGAGCAAAGCCGCAAAGTCGCATAGCGGCACAGGTGAAGGAAAGAAAACAACCAAAAGGGAACTCAAATTAACTCGATCGAGGCGATCGAGGCAAGGAAGCGAAGTAAGCCACACCCCGCCATAAATTGGACAGGGGAGGATGGCAGCTGTGGAGAGAAAGGTTAACCAAACCAAATCAACGCTGCTATACAGAGTAAAATGCAGAGTAAAAAAGACTTTAAAACCACTAAGTGACAAAACAGTACTATATATAAAATCCCATAAATATATATTAAATAATAATATACTAGTATTGAAATACAAGGTATAAAGAGGACATAATGAAGGACAGTAACTGCCACCATGAAAAGGAATACTTAGCTGTGTCAGGAGCAGCGAATAAAAGAGGAAGATGGGAGTGTACACTGTCCTATTATGCTGATGTTAAAGTTCTATTTATTGTGATGTATTGACATTCTTTAAAGGGCTGCATGTTGGGCAGCAAATAAAAGTATTTGCATAATGGTAGCCTCCGGTCTTGTAATGAAATCAGCCATCATGATTGAAAGGTTTAAAGCCAGAGGTTATCCGAATTGGGTACTTAACAAAGCCCTTCGCAAGGTAGAAAATATACAGAGAACTGACACCTTGCAGACCAGACCAGTAAGTGAACCTACGTCCACAGGTCAGGAGAGTGAAACCAGAATTATACTGACATACAATAGGAATGCCAAAGACATCAGGAACATTCTCACTAGACACTGGGACATTTTTAAAAGTGACCCCAACATAGGTCCCGTTATAAGTGAAAAACCCTGCATCACTTATAGGAAAGGATATAGTTTTAGAGACAGAATGGTACACAGTGACATCACAATCTATAACAGCATGCAAAATCAAGGTCTCAAAGGGTTTTTCCCCTGCGGGCACTGTAAGGCCTGCAAAAACAGTATGATGAAGAAAGAATTTCTGGGTGGGGGAGGCAAAATGAAAACCATTTCCCAGTTTCTTACATGTGGGACCCCATTTGTGATCTACTGTCTGGTATGTCCATGCAAATTGAGATACATTGGCAGCACTATCCATCCAGTTAATAAACGGGTGTTCGAACATCTGCGTGCCATCACCAATCAGGACCAACAGTACCCTGTAGCCCGCCACTTCCAACAACATCACTTTTCCAACAGTGCCCTTCTCAGCTATTATGCAATGGAACATATCCCACGTTCCCCCAGGGGAGGAAATAGCACTGAAACTTAGACAAAGGGAATCTAGGTACATCATTGATCTCCAGACCAAATCCCCGGGTGGACTAAACCTTGACGAAGAACTTAGGATACACTTATATGAAACGTAGTGGCTCCTCTCAGCTCTCATGCTCGCTGTCTTCTTTGTGCTTCTTTAGGGAGCATGTAAATGTATGAATTAATGCATATACAAGATTTGGATTACAGGTTTTAATTTTAATTTTAATTTTATTTTAGGTTATTGTATTGAATTAATCTTTTTCTTTTTATGTTTTCTTTATCCCTGTCACTACAGGAGGAAAGGAAGGGACCCACACTACTCCGGTAGTTCCACACTCACGGGTTCCCTAACCTTTTTTCCAATGGCACTCGGTAACACCGTATCACGTCAATCAAGATTGGTCATCTGTGGCTTGATCTTTTTCTCCTTTTACTCTTTTTTGGTCTTTTCATCTTAGCCTCTATGCTGTACTAGCTCCAAGACTATATGAAGTTCGGGCACTTGCCTTTAATGTTATTTTTAGGGGTGGGCGGAATTTGCGTAGTCGCGCTACGCAAAGCTCCGCGAAATGGGAAAAAATCTCAGCGAGCACGCAAAAGTTCCGCGAACGCGCGGAATTGCTTGTTCCGCCCGTTCGCGATGCTCTTTTCCTGTTCGCGAACGCTGTTTGCGTGCTCGGCGAGAAATATCTAGCGAAAACGCATTTTGAAAGCGCGAACAAGCAAAAAATTCTGCGAAGCCGCGGATCGTGGAATTTTTGGTAATTTCGCGTTCTCCGCGGAACGCGAAATTACCCAAATTCCGCAAATTCCACGAGCGGAACGGAATTTAGCACCCAGGCCTAGTTATTTTGACATGATGTGAGAGGGGGTTGTGTTCTCGGGCACATGCCCAGGATTTTATACACAGTCCATATTTAGGTTTCATGTACAGTGGGGATATGTATTCACACCCTAGGACATTGGTCTTATTCCATCATATGTATTTTACCTTTATTTCCTTCTCTCACAACAGCTGTGATCATGCCAATTTAGGCCCCTTTTTTATATCACGCACTGTCGCGTCAGCTTTATAATGTGTGTGCAATATTCAGCACAAAGGTCTACACTGTCTTTCAGCAGTACTCTCACTTTCGTGACAGAGGCTAAGAGTGGTGTGTGCACAATTCATCAACACGTAACTTTATTGACACAAGGGTAGGTGCACAGGTCACGTGACCGCCATAGCTATATATCAACACAGCAATTTGTACAAACACGGAGGCTGGGACACGGTACAGAATCTACATGGCATTAACCATAATTGTTTATCTTCAATACGGCGCTTTCACATGATTTGCACCAATAATGTGGCACCATCAGCCAGCAATGTACAATATGGGTATGCAATTTCTCCAGCAACTGTCTAAATACACTATTGATTGTAGATGTATGGTAAACAATGTTGAAATATCGCGGCACATTAACGCAAGGTATTCCCATTTATAATACTTGGAACATGTATTCTACCACATGACGTTTATCGGTTCCAACATGGCCGCTGGAAACACGTTTTTTGATAGTGTTCCATTTGTAAGTCCTCTGTCTATTATAACGTTGTACGTGGCAAGCACTCTGTATCTGTATTTATGGGTGATTTCAATCACACTTCCATCGTGTGAGCAAGGCGTAACTGCCGAAACGCGTAGCGTGGAAGCATATTAAACTCCCTGATATACTTTCGTTGTTTCCTGAGAGTGCATTTACTTCGCTGTGCGATACGTAATTTGGAAACTTTATTACTGGGTGCTCTCCCGGTGCATGCACCACCCTCCACGGGTCCGTTGTCTTGACACGAGCAGTTGGTTTTGGATATATATATATTTATATATATATATATATATATATATATATATATATATATATGAGCACCATTTCCGAATCCCACATATGAATCGGACACCGACACAGGGGTAGCGTTGCCATTCAGTCTTGCGTTTTAATCAAAATCTCCACTGTAACGCGTTTTGGCACACCTGCCTTGTTCACACAAGCAGTCGCCATTGACGGAATGCATTCAAAAAAACAAAGAGTTGCGGTCACCTGACCCTCGACCTTCAATAGGCATAGAAGATAGACTTATACATTAACATAGAGTTTGCACGTTGTAGGAGCCTTAGTTAACTATTAATCAATGGCTTATATATTTTTTATCCAATCATCATTTCGTTCATTATCACAATTACAGCATTGTCATAATAAAATTAATAATAACAATTTAAAAATTTCATTGTCATTAAATGACCAACGTGCGCCTGTTCATTATGCATTTAGATACATGTAGTGTTTACAATTGTTACACCATATTAGTCCAGGACCAGTGCCCTTTTGTCCTATAATTCCACTCCATGATGAATCTCATTAGGAGTGTACAAAAAAAAGGGGGATTTATCATCTTATGTAGGTTATACTCTTATGTCTCATTCAAGTTTTTTCTCCTTCTCTATAACTTTTCTCAGCATGAAACAGTATATAACCAGTTTGCCATTGTCATTTCTTATTATCGATTTTGACACTCTATATAAAAACCTTAATCATAAGAAATGTGCAAAAAGGACAAAAAAACGAATAAAAAGTTTGTTTTTCAATCATGCAATAATCAAATAAAGTGCAAGTGCCCTTCTTCACTTTTTCTTGGATATTCAATCTTTTCAATTATGTTCAAAATTCAGGTGATTTTTCACTTTGATCTGCAGATGAACCTACGGTTAAACCAAATATGTCACTTTAAATATGTAATCTCAGCTCTTTATAACATAACATGCAACTGCATTACAGTACTCCAAAAAGTGTGCAAATTTGCTTAAATGAAGTGCAAGTGCTTTACAGTACATAACCTGGTACGCAAATGCCTCAATACAATGCTAGTAACCTTATACGGTGCAAATGCATTACCGAAATTTAAATATATATATATTTATAAAACTGCTGTCCAACTCATACCCATTACTCATACCATATATATATATTACCTACTGGCGGTCGCCAGTAGGTAGTTATAGTAGTTATAGTAGGTAGTTATAGTTAGGACCTTGTTTCTATTCAAAAAGCGTTTTTTCTTTTGCCAATATCTTTGGTGCCGTTTGGCGAATCTTCGCGAAATTTTCAAAACTAATGGGGGGCTCCGGTCAGCTCCTGTCTTGAACGTTTCGGGGTGATTTGTCAAGCGGGGGCCGAGAAAAAAGGGGGGTCCCAAAACACGTTTTCCACATGTTAATTTCCATAGGAAACTTTAGACAAGGCTACAGCCCGAACTGCTGAACGGAATTACACCAAATTTGGCAAAAAGGTAGCTTTTGGTTCAGAAAGCGCCCTTTTTTTAAAATGGTGTAAATCCGTTCAGTAGTTTTTTAAATATTAAAGTAAAAAGAAATATATATATCTGGGCGGAGCCTAACCACACATCTCATCGTGAGATCTGATTGGCTGTCAGCACTTCATCCAAGAAGTGTTGGCAGCCATCTTGGGTCCAATATACATGATAGCACCCCATTAAAATGCATTGTAGTGAATGGAAGGTTTTGAGGGTCACCAAAAGGAGAAAAGTATAAAGGGTGATAAGACTTTAGTTACATTATAAATCATTTGTTGATGGTACCATACTATTTTTAGGAATTGTGGTGTGTTCTAAGGTGATTTTACCCTGTGAAAAAGCCTTCTTCTGGGATATCATGAATCATGTTTGAGAGAAAACTATTTTCTCATACTTTTCCCATAGAGGTTTGGAAGGTGATCTAGAAGCTAAAATGAGAGCATATTTTCTGTAAATTCACATTATCTTTCTTAGTCATGTGAGAATGAAGTCTGACATTCTCAGTAAAACATGTACATCCAACAAGGGCAGAGACTGTCAGTTGATTCCTTTGTGTTCAACTGCAGCTTCCCAGAGTGTTCTAAAGAACAACTAGAGTGCTAACAGTCTTACTTCTGACAAAAGTATGGCACACCTGAAGCCATCTTGATTGGAATAAAGTGGTAACATTAAAAACATTTAATTTAAAAAGGAACAAAATGAGGGGGTTCATTTTGCCGTAGAAATTATGGTTAGTGCTGCAGAAAGAAAAATTAGGGCACATTTTGAGTCACTTCTCAAATCCTCTTCTATTTCATTAAAAAATTCTGACATGCAGACTGAAACATGCACTTTCAATACCAGCAGCAGACTTCCCTGGTGAGCAGTAGCTTTACTACAGTGATCTAATGAGCAACTAGAGTGCTAACATTCTGAATTTATGGCAAATGCGTGACACATCTGAATGCCTTCTTGATGGAATCAAAGTAAAAAACTGAAAGTATTTACTACTGAGGAGACTGTAGTAAATGAGGAAATTAGGAAACTTCATAACAAATAAGTCTCCCAAGATGGCCACCAGAGACAAAAGAGCCCAAATGTAGCACAAATATCACCCAGATGTAGCCCACGTATAGCCCAATGAGAGAATGTCCCAGAGTGTTCTAAAGAGCAACTAGAGCGCTAACAGTCTTACTTATGACAAAAGTATGGCACACCTGAGGCCATCTTGATTGGAATAAAGTGGTAACACTTAAAACATTTAATTTAAAAAGGAACAAAATGAGAGGGTTAATTTTGCCATAGAAATTATGATTAGTGCTACAGAAAGAAAAATTAGGGCACATTTTGAGTGACTTCTCAAATCCTCTTCTATTTCATTAAAAAATTCTGACATGCAGACTGAAACATGCACTTTCAATACCAGCAGCAGACTTCCCTGGTGAGCAGTAGCTTTACTACAGTGATCTAATGAGCAACTAGAGTGCTAACATTCTGAATGTATGGCAAATGTGTGGCACATCTGAATGCCTTCTTGATGGAATCAAAGTAAAAAACTGAAAGTATTTACTACTGAGGAGACTGCAGTAAATGAGGAAATTAGGAAACTTCATAACAAATAAGTCTCCCAAGATGGCCACCAGAGACAAAAGAGCCCAAATGTAGCACAAATATCACCCAGATGTAGCCCACGTATAGCCCAATGACAGATGTGTGCAAAACACTTTTTATTTTTTGTTTTTTTGCAGTTTTATATAGTGCAGACTGGTCAGGTATTGGAGTGCATTACATGAGCATTTGTTACATCACACAAGGACAAATTCATGTTGGTTGTAGACATGGGGAGATTAAGTGATTTGACCAGAATCACGGAATGTCGAGCTGAAGCAGAAACTCCAACCTGGTTCCCCAGTTGCAAAGTCTGCAGCTCTGGAAGTAATACCACATCCTCTCCCCTAAGTGCAACATTTAATCAAGTGGTCAACTGAAAAACATAAAGATAACAAATAATTCAAAAGTGCTTTGTCGCTATTTGAAAACTCAGAAAATATGTCCTCATTTTAGTTTTTTAGAGCACTAACCATAATTTCGATGCAAATAAGACCCTCTCATTTCTGTAATTTCTAAAGGAAATGCTCTAGGTATTACAGTTTTGATTACATCAAGATGATGTCAGGCGTGCCACACTTTTGTAATAAATATAGAATGTTAGCTATCTAGTTGTTCATTAGGATACTGTTGAGAGGCAGAGGCCAGGGGCACGGACTCAGAAAATTGAAGGCAGGTAGGAGGGTGCAGAGGCAACAATTTGACCACAATGGGCAGGCAGGAAGGGCAGTGGCAGCACAACAGACTATGGAGGGCAGTGGAAAGGGGGGCAGGGGCAACAAACCAACAATGCAGGACAGGCAAGAGAGGCTGTGGCAATATAATAGACCATTGTGGGCAGAAGGAAGAGGCAGTGGTAGTACAACCATACATGCCAACAGACTCGATTCAGCCAGGAAACGCCCAATGTTTTTAAGCCCAAAAGGGCTTTATTTAATCTGTCTCCTGTCTACAATCTCCTCTTTTTCAATGTAAGTTAATGGGGAAAATCAATACCCCAGTTTTTTTTTCAAAATCTCCCTCTTACCAAGTTCAAAATGTTAGCAAGTATGGTACATTGGATCATGGAAGGCAGGAGGAATTGGGGTAGGGACATGGACTCGTATAACAGAGGACAGGAGGGACATGGACAGGTGCACCAAACTGACCTTACAGGGCAGGCATCAGGGTTTGCAGCAGCACAATACACCCACACAGGGTATGCGGGACGGGAGTGCAGCACAACAATCCATGGAAAGCAATAGGGAGGGGACAGGACCATGCACATGGACAACAGAGAACAGAGGGGAAAGAGGCAATGGCAGCTAGCTGACCATAATGGACAGACAGGAGAGAAAGTTGCAGCATAACGGACCATAAAGGGCAGGAGGTAGGGATCAGGGGCATTACAATGGAACAGACAAGCCGCGAGGGAATAGGGGTCTGCACATGGAAAACAGAGGGCAGGGGTCAAGGGGGCAGGACAGGAGCAGCAAGCTGACAATGGATGTCAGGCAGGATTGGCACTAGAAGCAAGACACACCATGGAGAGCAACACTGAGACTATAATGGCATACACACAGACCATGGAGGGAAGGTGGGAGGGGGTCAGGGGCAGCTAGCTGACCATACAGGGAAGGTGGGAGGAGCCGTGGCAGCACAGAAGACCATGCATGGCAAGCGGGAGGGTTAGTGGCAGCACAATGGCCATGATGGGCGAGAAGGAGGGGGCAGGTGCATGCAGAAAGGACCATGGAGAATAGAAGGGCGGGGTAGGAGCTGGGCACAGACAAGAGAGTTCAGGGGAAGGGGCCTCACAACAGACCACGCGGGGCAGGCAGGAGGAGCAGTTGCAGCACAACAGACCAGGGAGGGCAGAAGGGTGTGGCAGTAAAATGGACCATGGAGGACAGGAGGAAGGGGATAGGGGCATGGAACATGGACAGGCAGGGTGGAGGTGGCAGGGACAGGTTACAGTCATCTGACAATGCTAGGCAGGTGGGAGGGGAGTGGCAGCTCAACAGAGCCACAGAGCTGCGTTGCAGAGAGGTGTAAAAAGGGGCGTGGCCTTGGACAACCTCGCTGCAAAACAGCTCTGTGGCGCTTACTGGAGGTACCTGGTGGGCTAGTTGGCCCCCAGGGACCCTCAGGATTCAAGGGGATTTAATCCCCCAACTTACAACGTGCTAGGGGGCACGTTTGCACAGTGGTGGAGGGAGGGGGCGGTGCCTGATATAAGAAGTTAGCAATCCTGCTGTGTGGGACTTACTGGTGGTAATAAAAGGGAAAGTTGGGCCCCAAGGTTGACGTTGGGGGCTAACTACTCCTCCTGTTACCTCCAGTAAATCCCACACAGTGGGATTGCTAAGAGGTGTTTCGGAGGCCACGCTCACCTTTCTCCACCACTCTGGAAACGCGACGGGTATATTATAGTTAGAAATTACATTTAAAAAGCCTTTGAAATTCACTGAAAAAAACATAGTTTTCAGGGACGTTATAGTTAGAAATTAGCATTTAAAAAACCATTGAAATTCACTGAAAAAAAACATAGGTTTCAGGCACGTTATAGTTAGAAATTAGCATTTAAAAAACCTTAGAAATTCACTGAAAAAACCATTGGTTTCAGGGACGTTATAGTTAGTTGGACATTTCTCTCGTACAAAACCATAGATATCACGCCCTGGACCCCGACGGGGCAGGAACAGGAGAGGCAACAATGTACATTGGACAACGGAAGAAGTAGAGAACCCATGTATCTCGATGAGGAGCATGACGGGCTCACTAAACAACCAAGCGTCCACCAGCAAAAGGGGCAACTAGTGGTGAACATAACAGAGTGTGAACTCACAGAGATTCAGAAAAGAGTCCTAGAAAAGGGACTAGGTTTTGTACCAACCAATAGGATGGACAAATTCAAGATTCATGCAGAAATGCAAGAATTCATACGGAATTTGAAGCTACGGGCATTCTTTAAGGAGAAGGATACTACCATGGCAGAATCATCCAACACAGGCTTACAGTTAAAATCAACCTTCACCCCACCAGACTCTACACTACCAGTCAAACTACTGACGTTTGAGAAGGCAGTCATGGAAGATCTGGGGCAGATTGCCACAGACGGCCAGACCCCTTTTCAGAACACCTCCAGAGTGGAGAAAGAAGCGATACAACAACTATCAACTAACAAAGAAATCACTAACAAACCAGCTGATAAAGGTGGGGCGATAGTAATTCAGACAACAACAGCCTACGACAATGAATGTAGGAAACTTCTGGGAGACAGGAGAAACTATGAAATTCTACGAGAGGACCCCACAGAATCCTTACGGATCCGGATCATGGGGATGGTGGAAGAAGCTTTGGCACATAACTGGGTGTCTAAAAAGGAGGCAGAATTTTTGATCCAGAAATCACCAAGGACACCCTATTTATACACCATCCCTAAGATACACAAAAACCTGGAACAACCACCAGGCCGCCCTATAGTTTCGGGCATAGGCTCTACACTAGAGCCTCTGTTGAAATTTGCTGACGCTTTCCTCCGCCCACTAATTAAAAAAACTGACACCTACTTAAAGGACACAAAAGCAGTCCTCCAGTTACTACAGAACCTGACTTTTGACCCTGAGAAACAACTACTACTCGGGCTTGACGTGGAGAGTTTATACATGAGTTTACCCTATGACGAGACACTCAGCATCATCGAGGAGATTCTTTACTCGACCACCTGGGATTACCAAACACCACGGAATCTAGTAATGGAGTGCATTTCCCTGGCCCTCACTAAGAATTTCTTCTTATACGAGGACACACTCTACTTGCAGAAGCATGGGACCAGCATGGGGAGCACCTTTGCTCCTAGCCTGGCTGGTCTCTACGTACACCACCTGGAGACCAGCAAGATCCTCCATCATGACAACCCTTTCCGGCATAACATTAAGACCTGGAAGAGGTATATTGACGATGTGCTGGTCATCTGGGAAGGCGACGTTCCATCGACCGAGGAGTTCATGAGATGGCTTAACCAGCAAAATACCTTTCTTAAGTTCACCAACACTACGTCACGCGACAATCTGGTATTTCTAGATTTGAACATATATCCGGATGGTGGCACACTGAAGACCACCACACATTTTAAGCCAACTGCTAAGAACTGTCTATTACTGTACGACAGTTTTCATCCGCGTCACCTACATGACAACCTCCCCTACGGACAGTTCCTCCGTCTCCGGAGGAACTGCACAGAACTATCCCAGTAAAATTGTAGACAGAGCAATGAAAAGGGCCCGAAATAATAACAGAGAGGCTCTTTTGGAAGATAAGGTGCACAAGGATCAGGAGTCCAGACTTATCTGTGTGACAACATACAACACTCATTCCAACAAAATATCAAAGATTGTCAATAAACACTGGAGGATCCTCAACTGCGGCAAACTAAATCTAGAAAAACCACTATTCGCACACAAAAGAGGGAGAAACCTGAAAGACATGCTAGTTCACACACGACCACGCTCAGGCACAGTCACAACCAGACAAAACCCTACTCTTCAACCCATCCAAGGCCACCACCTGTGTGGTAACTGCAGCACTTGCCATCTCACCAAGAAGAGCAGATGGATCAAGTTTAAGAATGGCAGTGAATGGGAACAAAGAAAATTTACGAACTGTAATAGCCGGAACGTCATTTACATGATCACGTGTCCTGCGGATTAGAGTATGTTGGTATGATGTCACGACCGGCCAAAATCCGCATAGGGGAACATAAAAGTAATGTCAGATGCAAGAAAAGCACAACTAAAATGGCAACACACTACCTGTCTGAAGCATATACTGTGGACGAGCTACAATGGACAATCATTGAGCAAATACAATCTGAAAGCGGCCTGCTAGAAAAAGAACAACAATGGGTGTACCGTCTGGGCACCCATATCGAGGGCCTCAACGATAATATACCGTGGGGCCAATTTTCTTGAATGGAATAAATATCCAATGACACCCAGGATACGTATCTGTTAAATGTCCCACATCAAAATCTAATAACCACTACTTGAGAATCCGGGACTCCAGATATTGACACATGTAACCCCAACGGAAAACACTTGCCACTAGCGTTAAGGACCGCCTTGATTTTGCGGTCCCCTCATCTACTCAACATCGGGCGCCTTCTCGTACCAATATAGTACATCTTTCTTACGATCCAGAACAATAGCTGTTATTGGTCAATTTTTTACTCCCTGAGAAATAATTTTTTACTCCCTGAGAAATAATTTTTTTAAAAATCTTCGAGAAATATATATATTCCTTTATACCTCTGAAAGGTGGAATCCACCTGCCACTATCATTAGGGACCACTTAGTCACTGCGGAACCCGTACTGATCTGAGGTACAAGAAGACTGTTTCATAATCCCCCTTGTCTGAAAAATGTCTCCTAAGGCAAATGTCCCCTCGAAAATACTTGCAGGATTCCTTTAACTAATAGAACGAATAGAGCCTCTGACACAAGCACATCCGTCTAACCAATCGGAGCAGCGCTGTTCCACAAAATCCACAAACAAGCGCTCTAGTTGAGATGCTTCACGTCAATCCACGTCCGGGTTAACTAAGGAATTCGGGTTCCGGGCCCTGGCAGCCGCTATACCGCAACCACTTCCGGGGCATAAAAGACTCCGTAGCGTAACCGGCGAACTGAATGGGACAAACGCTTCCGGGGCGCATGCACACACCGCTAATGGCGGGAAACCGAGGCAATTAAGCATAATATAAATAAGGACCTCTCCCGGTCAGACCGCATCCTCGGAGCCGCGAGGTGGGACGCTAGTACAAGGTAGTACCCTGGTACATGTAAGTACGGCATAGCCGCATCGAAGAGGCCAACTTTGTTCTCTTCTAAAGAACTTTGAAAAACCTACCTAATGCACTAATCTTTGTCTACAGAGTGCAATTAGCACCCGGTCCCCCGCGTTTTTAAGGCTCATGAGGCCACTGCCTTCAATACAGCAAGTATGCAATTTTTCCGTCTTCCACAAATGAATTACTAAACTCTTCAGTCACAGCAATGACTACCTTGGGGCAGATTTCATATAATGTGTGTGTGTTTTTTTAAAAATGTTTGTACGTCTTGTATCAGTCTCTTTTTTACAGGACACTGCACCAGTACGAGTAGTTCACATTTTTACTCCCTAATAAGGACTGTATATATCACTTTTGCAGGTCACCATTGTTACATCTGGAGTGGTTTTGCGTACCTGATGGTTTTTTAAATATCGTGTTTCTTTTTCAGATTGTACTTAAGGAATTTCCTTTTCGCAAATCAGATTGAGACCATTGTGTCGTACTTGTGGCATTAACTACGTTTTGTATATTGAGCATCTAACCATTGTTGACATTGTCACACAAATCATGTGAGTAGGGTAGGGATCTGTGTACTCGTCCTGAAGAAGAAGCAGCACGCTTCGAAACATGTTGACACACACAGGAGGTCTTGTACATTAACACAACACACCTCCGCCTCACACCATTTTAATAATACCGGCACCAAGGAATATTAAATTTTTCTACTCCACAGGAGCTAGGTATTTTTTAACTTTCACTCATCACTCACTCCTGACCCTACCACTCACCCTCTCTCACACTACACATAGTGTTATAACATCAGTGCTCCCGCGCATTCGCTGGTAGTAGCACGCCGCGTTCCGTAGAGGGACGCTAAGACCCCTATGATGAAGCATGACACCAAGGGCCCTTTTGGTGTGTGAGGGGTATTTAAGAAACACAATGTGCTTCCAACCAATGTAGGAAACACACATGACCATTGATCTAACATCCTCCATCGCAATCCTTCATGGGGGGATCCTTTTGTTTATAAATAAATTGTAAGGGGAGGTCGAATCCACCCTAGGTGTTCATGTAGGACACCCCCTCTCCACTCCCTCCTTTGGTATTTAATGTATTCAGACAGCGCACATCTGTGGGAGTCAGCCAGAAGTCCTGGTAATAGAGCTCCGGTGTCAGAGCCCGAGTTAAGAAGTGGTTAGTAAACCACTCCTTTAGCGTTATTCGTTATTATTCTTACTCGTACACAGGGGCACCACTCTTTCAGAAAGCACACACATTTTCACATCACCTACTGTTCGAGCATTGTCCTGATAATGGCCGAAGAAACCGGCCTCACCTTTGGAGAAGAAGAAATTGACAGAATCTTGGCAGCAATCACTCCTTTTGAAGGACTAAGCAGCACTGACTCTGGCCCGTGCAGCGCTGATTGGGATGAACTGACCAACCTGAGAAGAACTCAAATCAAAACAGCTCTACATGGCCTTTTCATGACAGAGTACCTGAGGGCAAATGTGGCACTACAGGGCCTGATTGTCCGCAACAAACCTTTTATCTTTCAGAACGACAAATCATTCAAGAAAGACTGGTCACTTATATCGTGGCACTGTACCAGGGATTGGTTAGTTTTAATTATAAAGACGGCCACTGGAATAGCACAAGAACTGAAGATAGACATCCAAAAACTGGAAGTACAACTAAAGACCTATCAAACACCCAGCGTACTGAAAAAACGCTTAGAGGAACTGAACCAACAGATGACTGAGTTTGAGGTCACACTCAAACAAAGCAAGTTTAACAAACTAAAAAAGGACACAGCACGCTTTATTCACGAGAAAGTCTACCCATACACGAGAGATGACTATGTACCCAAGGACATAAACCGTGACCAGGAGAGCGATGGTTCTGATTCGAGTTCCAACAGTTCCAACTCTAGCAGGAAGAACTCATACAGGAATCAGAGAGGAGAGCAACAATATCTAAGACTTTATAATCCCAGACGAAGAGGATGGGGCAACTATCAAGGACCTCCTGCCTACCCACCATATCCATATGGACCACCACTGATGGGGGACTCGTACCAACAATGGGCACCTGATTACGACTACAACTACTACGGACCACCGCCTTTTTTAGGATCACACCCTGTACCCCGACGGGGCAGGAACAGGAGAGGCAACAATGTACATTGGACAACGGAAGAAGTAGAGAACCCACGTGTCTCGACGAGGAGCATGACGGGCTCACTAAACAACCAAGCGTCCACCAGAAAAAGGGGCAACTAGTGGTGAACATAACAGAGTGTGAACTCACAGAGATTCAGAAAAGAGTCCTAGAAAAGGGACTAGGTTTTGTACCAACCAATAGGATGGACAAATTCAAGATTCATGCAGAAATGCAAGAATTCATATGGAAATTGAAGCTACGGGCATTCTTTAAGGAGAAGGATACTACCATGGCAGAATCATCCGACACAGGCTTACAGTTAAAATCAACATTCACCCCACCAGACTCTACACTACCAGTCGAACTACTGATGTTTGAGAAGGCAGTCATGGAAGATCTGGGGCAGATTGACACAGACGGCCAGACCCCTTTTCAGAACACCTCCAGAGTGGAGAAAGAAGCGATACAACAACTATCAACTAACAAAGAAATCACTATCAAACCAGCTGATAAAGGTGGGGCGATAGTAATTCAGACAACAACAGCCTATGACAATGAATGTAGGAAACTTCTGGGAGACAGGAGAAACTATGAAATTCTACGAGAGGACCCCACAGAATCCTTACGGATCCGGATCATGGGGATGGTGGAAGAAGCTTTGGCACATAACTGGGTGTCTAAAAAGGAGGCAGAATTTTTGATCCAGAAATCACCAAGGACACCCTATTTCTACACCATCCCTAAGATACACAAAACCCTGGAACAACCACCAGGCCGCCCTATAGTTTCGGGCATAGGCTCTATACTAGAGCCTCTGTCGAAATTTGCTGACGCTTTCCTCCGCCCACTAATTCAAAAAACTGACACCTACTTAAAGGACACAAAAGCAGTCCTCCAGTTACTACAGAACCTGACTTTTGACCCAGAGAAACAACTACTACTAGGGCTCGACGTGGAGAGTTTATACAAGAGTTTACCCCACGACGAGACACTCAACATCATCGAGGAGATTCTTTTCTCGACCACCTGGGATTACCAAACACCACAGAATCTAGTAATGGAGTGCATTTCCCTGGCCCTCACTAAGAATTTCTTATTATACGAGGACACACTCTACTTGCAGAAGCATGGGACCAGCATGGGGAGCACCTTCGCTCCTAGCCTGGCTGGTCTCTACGTACACCACCTGGAGACCAGCAAGATCCTCCATCATGACAACCCTTTCCGGCATAACATTAAGACCTGGAAGAGGTATATTGACGATGTGCTGGTCATCTGGGAAGGCGACTTTCCATCGACCGAGGAGTTCATGAGATGGCTCAACCAGCAAAATAGCTTTCTTAAGTTCACCAACACTACGTCACGCGACAATCTGGTATTTCTAGATTTGAACATATATCCGGATGGTGGCACACTGAAGACCACCACACATTTTAAGCCAACTGCTAAGAACTGTCTATTACTGTACGACAGTTTTCATCCGCGTCACCTACATGACAACCTCCCCTACGGACAGTTCCTCTGTCTCCGGAGGAACTGCACAGAACTATCGGACTACAAAACGCAAGCTTCTGATTTGAAGACCAAGCTCTCCAACCGGAAATATCCCAGTAAAATTATAGACAGAGCAATGAAAAGGGCCCGAAATAATAACAGAGAGGCTCTTTTGGAAGATAAGGTACACAAGGATCAGGAGTCCAGACTTATCTGTGTGACAACCTAAAACACTCATTCCAACAAAATATCAAAGATTGTCAATAAACACTGGAGGATCCTCAACTGCGGCAAACTAAATCTAGAAAAACCACTTCGCACACAAAAGAGGGAGAAACCTGAAAGACATGCTAGTTCACACACGACCACGCTCAGGCACAGTCACAACCAGAGAAAACCCTACTCTTCAACCCATCCAAGGCCACCACCCGTGTGGTAACTGCAGCACTTGCCATCTCACCAAGAAGAGCAGATGGATCAAGTTTAAGAATGGCAGTGAATGGGAACAAAGAAAATTTACGAACTGTAATAGCCGGAACGTCATTTACATGATCACGTGTCCCTGCGGATTGGAGTATGTTGGAATGACGTCACGACCAGCCAAAATCCGCATAGGGGAACATAAAAGTAATGTCAGATGCAAGAAAAGCACAACTAAAATGGCGACTCACTACCTGTCTGAAGCACAAACTGTGGACGACCTACAATGGACAATCATTGAGAAATACAATCTGAAAGCGGCCTGCTAGAAAAAGAACACCGATGGGTGTTCCGTCTGGGCACCCATATCGAGGGCCTCAATGATAATATACCGTGGGGCCAATTTTCTTGAATGGAATAAATATCCAATGACACCCAGGATACGTATCTGTTAAATGTCCCACATCAAAATCTAATAACCACTACTTGAGAATCTGGGACTGCAGATATTGACACATGTAACCCCAACGGAAAACACTTGCCACTAGCGTTAAGGACCGCCTTGATTTTGCAGTCCCCTCATCTACTCAATATCGGGCGCCTTCTCGTACCAATATAGTACATCTTTCTTATGATCCAGAACAATAGCTGTTATTGGTCAATTTTTTACTCCTGAGAAATAATTTTTTGCTCCCTGAGAAATAATTTTTTTTTAAATCTTCGAGAAATATATATATTCCTTTATACCTCTGAGCGGTGGAATCCACCTGCCACTATCAGTAGGGACCACTTAGTCACTGTGGAACCCGTACTGATCTGAGGTACAAGAAGACTGTTTCATAATCCCCCTTTTCTGAAAAATGTCTCCTAAGACAAATGTCCCCTCGTCTTTAGAATGTCTCCAGAATACGAAAATACTTGCAGTATTCCTTTAACTAATAGAACTAATAGAGCCTCGGACACAAGCGCATCCGTCTAAGCAATCGGAGCAGCGCTGTTCCACAAAATCCACAAACAAGCGCTCTAGTTGAAACGCTTCACGTCAATCCACTTCCGGGTTAACTAAGGAATTCGGGTTCCGGGCACTGCCAGCTGCTCCACCGCAACCACTTCCTGGGCCTAAAAGACTCCGTAGCATAATCGGCGAACTGAATGAGACAAACGCTTCCGGGGCGCACGCACACGCCGCTAATGGCGGGAAACCGAGGCAATTAAGCATAATATAAGTAAGGACCTCTCCCGGCCAGACCGCATCCACGGAGCCGCGAGGTGGGATGCTAGTACAAGGTAGTACCCTGGTACATGTAAGTACGGCATAGCCGCATCGAAGAGGCCAACTTTGTTCTCTTCTAAAGAACTTTGAAAAACCTACCTAATGCACTAATCTTTGTCTACAGAGTGCAATTAGCACCCGGTCCCCCGCGTTTTTAAGGCTCATGAGGCCACTGCCTTCAATACAGCAAGTATGCAATTTTTCCGTCTTCCACAAATGAATTACTAAACTCCTCAGTCACAGCAATGACTACCTTGGGGCAGATTTCGTATAATGTGTGTGTTTTTTGTTAAATGTTTGTACGTCTTGTATCAGTCTCTTTTTTACAGGACACTGCACCAGTACGAGTAGTTCACATTTTTACTCCCTAATAAGCACTGTATATATCACTTTTGCAGGTCATCATTGTTACATCTGGAGTGGTTTTGCGTACCTGATGGTTTTTTTAATATTGTGTTTCTTTTTCAGATTGTACTTAAGGAATTTCCTTTTCGCAAATCAGATTGAGACCATTGTGTCGTACTTGTGACATTAACTACGTTTTGTATATTGAGCATCTAACCATTGTTGACATTGTCACACAAATCATGTGAGTAAGGTAGGGATCTGTGTACCCGTCCTGAAGAAGAAGCAGCACGCTTCGAAACATGTTGACACACACAGGAGGTCTTGTAGATTAACACAACACACCTCCGCCTCACACCATTTTAATAATACCGGCAACAAGGAATATTAAATTTTTCTACTCCACAGGAGCTAGGTATTTTTTAACTTTCACTCATCACTCACTCCTGACCCTTCCACTCACCCTCTCTCACACTACACAGTGTTATAACATCAGTGTTCCCGCGCATTCGCTGGTAGTAGCACGCCGCGTTCCGTAGAGGGACGCAAAGACCCCTATGATGAAGCATGACACCAAGGGCCCTTTTGGTGTGTGAGGGGTATTTAAGAAACACGATGTGCTGCCAACCAATGTAGGAAACACACATGACCATTGATCTAACCACCTCCATCGCAATCCTTCATGGGTGGATCCTTTTGTTTATAAATACCTCCTATTTGAGCCAAGGGGAAGTTACCAAGTATACTAATGGGTTCTTCTGCCCTCTTGTCGCTGATGTTTAGAGGAACAGGGATTGTGGCAGCTAGTGTCCAGGGAACTCTTCCTGTAACCCTACAGCACCACCAATCGCATGTTGTGTTAGCGTATCCAGGTCTTTTGAATCTGTCCCTACCCCAGGGGTGGTGGACTGACTTGGTTGACCGCTATCGAGCTCCTCTAGTTCTCCAGGAGACCTCGAGGGTCTGGTTCCCTGGCCTGTTCCCATTGTTAATGCTTGTCAATCCACTTCTTCCCGAATCCCAAATCTGTTTGTTACAGGTATGTTGTAGAACAAGGGTCTGGAGATGGATACCTCTGGCCGACATTTTGATGTTCCAGTGGCCACCTACCGGGGTCTAGGGTGGTATTGACCCTATCTGGTATATAGCAGTGGGAATAAAAGTAGTCCAGTGGAAGGGCCCTAACCCCAGTATGGGGCTCTTGGGGACTGCGTTTCTGACTTATTAGCCTACATACGGTCTGAGGATTTTTTAGATTGATGACCACACAGTCCCCTTGTATTGTTTTTTGACTATTTCCCACCCAACCAACTCTGCAGACCATTAAGATTTCCCCTGCCCTGTCATAGGGGAGCTGTCTGTATCTTGCCAACCAAACAGGCTTTTGTTCCTGAGGTCCAGATGTGTCTCCCTCTGGCCGATTTTAAGTTCTGGTACTCGTGTCAGGCTGGATCATTGCTTCTGTCCTACCCACTGAGCTCTCTTCCCCCCACAACCCTTCTTTACTCTCTCTAGGCTCTGTTAAAATAATGTTGTTTTTGTTTATGCCCCGCATGGTGTGCGTTGTGTTGTCATGCTCGACCTCACAATTAGCATTCCTTGATGCTGTGTGGGTAATGTAATCTTGTGCCTGCTGTACACCTAAACTTTGCGCAGGCATCAGGGTGATTTTGCCTCTCAAGTGAGTGTGATCATTGACCCGACTGGGGTCCCGGAGGCGGGTGGAATTTTGATTCCTTCGCATACCAGGCCTGTCTGAGGATGTCAAGCTTGAGCTATCTACCTGGCAGCTAAAATCAATCCTCCTCGATGCGGTTTCTGTGGTATTGGTGCATATGTGTGCTTGCCTAATATCCCCCAATGATACCAAATTGTGTATACGATCAGCTAGGGGGGCAACTTCTTCCTTCACAATAGGTCTAAGTTGGGTCAATAGGTCCGCTAACAGGTTCTGCATCCAAGATGGATAAACCATATCTGTTTGAGTATTAACGGTACAATCTACAGTTGCATCAGGGTTATCCAAAAGCTCCACGCTGATTGTAGGCCCCCCTTTAACTTTCTTACTTTTGGCTGCCCCCCCACTTACTTGCTTTCGTTTCCCATTCTTGGGTAGACTAGAAGCAGCACCCCCCTTTCGGGTTACAATTTTTGGTGCGGCTTCTTGTCGTGGGGATGGCGGAGGCACAGTTGCCCTAGGTGTAGAAGCTGGGGTAACAGTTTTAGAAGTAGATAGATCTAACAACGGAAGATGAAGATCTGGGGTTAATGACAGTCGCCTTTCGATGAGTTCTATTTCTGATGTTACCGCACCTATGGCCCTCTGTAACATTCTATCGATTGAGGTTGGGGGCAGTGAGGAAGAGTGGGTTACTTGGGATCGAAGCTGTTTAACAGAGCAGGTGCGTTTCCCCATTGTTGAACCTTAGTGGACCCGCAATGTAACCTCCCAACTAGAAACCACAGAACAAGCACCTGGGATTAATATAATCAACAAGCCACAAGATATGCAGAGTAGAATTAACGGGTAAAGCGGGAAGAAGATTTCAACCTGTATACTCACAGTTCTAACGAGTAATTAATCCCCGCCCCTTGAGATCTGTACTAGATAAAATTAAGCAAATACAAACTAGTCATACAGCACTCAGTAAAGATTGTCAGAAGTGTCTCAGGAGCAACCCAATCCACTGCTGTGGGGAATGATAGGCAAAACTCTTCCCTTGGAATGTTTAGGAGGCACTCTCCTGATCCCCTCTGTAGAAACTCCTCCCCGCAAACCACCTTGGGCTCCGTTGCAATAAGACCAGTTAGTAGCGGGTGACTCCACACAGTTCAGCACAGAGCAGGCAGTATAAAGAAGGAATGAACCAGCAAAGTCTTACCCGCGATTTTCAGTAGAAAGTCATAATCAAGGGGGTGGCCCTGCCCTGCCTCTTCCTGGCAATGACGGGCCCGCCCTTGGCCCGGGCTTCGCCCGTGCACGTCCCGCGCCGCGGGGGATGAGACAGCGCTTTTATGCGCGTTGTTGGTGCCTCCCCCTCTTTGGCGGCAGCGGGAAGATGAACAGAGGCACCCTGGGACTTGCAGTCCCACCAGGGTGAGGAGCATTCAGCTAGCAATGCAGACAGGAGCGGATGATGTACCCTGGGACTGGAGTCCCACCAGGGTAATGCGGGGGTGATGGTAAATGCCCCCAACAGTAATGCCAAACAAAGCCCCACGGAATGATCGGAATTCCTAAATATACTTTTAAGCTGTACTTCCTGGTCAGAGAGGAGTAGCTTTTTCAAGAGTGATATGTTTGCAATGGTAATGATACATCCTCCTTACTGGTGAAGTTGTATTTAACATTACTGTTTTAGAAATGCCACTTTTAGAAAGTGGACATTTCTCTGTACCTACTTCTCTGTGTGCCTGACAGCCTGTCTCCAATACACGTCTGGGCTGTGTGACAGCTACACTTTGTGCATTCCCTCTAGACAGCCACAAACACAGGAAGGTGAGGCCCATCCACATTCTGAGCAATCATCTGCATTCTGATGGGTATTCTTGGGCTGGGAAGGAAAGGAAAGGAAGGGGCTGACACTTACACTTCAATAGGTTGTGTTCTGTCAACACACAAAGCACTGATTTACACCCCAGGGTTAACCTGGCAGACAGGACTTGGTTGAAAGGGATCCTTGTGCACTTCAGAGAGATTTTTTGAAGTCACCCCCTACATCAAAGGCACTTTTAGGTATAAGTACTGGGTCTCTGACGCCCTTAAATCAGACACTTCTGGATCTTGAACTGAAGCTCTGTCAAAAGGACTGCTGTGCTGCTTAAAGGACTCAACTGGACTGGTTTTATGGAAGGACTGCTTTTCTGCTTATTGCCCTTCTCCCTGCTGCTCCCTGACTCTGCTGTAAGGAGACCTGGGCTCTACCTTCCCTCCAAGTGATCTCCAAGGGCTTTGCTGGCTTGAATCCTGTCTTCTGAAGTCTCAGGGACACAAAATACTGATGTGCTGAGCTGCCCCTGCTGATCTCTGCCCTGATTGGACCCATCTCTCTTGAACCCAGAGTGACTCCAAGGGCTTACTGGCTTGCCTCCTGTTTTCCGAAGTCTCAGGGACACAAAAGTCTTCCTACAATTCTGCTAGTGCTGCTGGATTCCGCATTCTGTGAGTCCTACCCCTGCAAGCTCTGGGCCTCAGAAGTCGGTTCTGCAGCTATTTTCTACAAAAAGCGACGCATTGCATCGACTGCATGAGAAATTCCGCTGCATCGTCCTTCGATGTTGACGCAGAGGCTGCTCGACGTCAATAGATCCACAGCCTGCGCGGCTCAACGACAACGCTTTGCGCAGCTCGATGACGACGCATTGCATTCACTTCAACGGAGCTCGGCTAGACGATGACATAGTAGACTTTCGACATCAACACTTGCTCCAGCCAAGGTACTTCTTCAGTGGGGCCTGCCTGGGTCCTGTAGTCAGCCTGCCGTCCATTGCAGTCGGCTTGAACTTTGGATTTGCACTGGTCCCTCGCGACCTCAAGTAACCTATTGACCACTGGTGACTTCTAAGCACTTTTTTTGCATATAATCCTTAAAAATTCATATCTTGACTTCTACTGATTGGATTTTTGTTCTTATGGTCTTGTTTTGCTCAGATAAATATTCTCTATTTTTCTAAACCTATGTGGAGGCTTTTTGTGGTGTATTCATTGTTGCTGTGTGTGTGTGTGTGTGTTGCACAAATGCTTTACATATTGCCTTTGTAGATAGGTCTGACAGCTCTGTGCCAAGCTACCAGAGGGTGAGCACTGATTATCTTATTGGGCATCTAGCTTACCCTGAATAGAGTGGCGGTTCCTGCCTGGCCTGGGGACATACCTCAGCCAATCAGGAATCCTATTTTTAACAGTGATGTTTGCTGTACAGTGCTTGTGATGGACATCCTTCATAACAGATATGTCTTATGCGCATTTAATAGGTATACGTTACAATTTGTTGTGGACCGCTGCGTATTATGGTTTTAATATTATTGCGGGCAATAGCTTTTATATATGGAAGTACATATCTTTAAAATGCCAAGGCGAACCATAGATCAGCCATTTTTTACCTGCATAATGAAAGCAGTTTGCTGATTGAGTTCTTTGCAATTTGTGGATTGTAAGCTGAGGGCTGCACTTGAGGGTAGACTGATTTAGGGGCGTTATTGCCATTACATTGGTGGTGCAGTTATCTCAAAAATAGCCACTTTTCAACTGTCTTCGGAAGCGTATATGGTCCTGGGTGCTTCTAATACTGGCTTGTTCCAGAGCTTGGTGGCCTGTGCTGAGAAAGCAGTGCCTCCTTCAGATTTCTTATTGTAAGGTGGCATGATGATAAGTGGTGCAAGTCTGGCATGCAGTGTTCTGTTTGGTTTGTATTGCTAGATTTTAACTTGTAGGTATAGGGATCCTTTTCTTGTGAGGCTGTGTGGACAATGTACGGTACCTTGAATATAGCCCATGGAGTGATTTTAGGACTGGAGTCATGCGTTCTCTAGGATGAAGGTGCATTTTGCCCATAGTGAATGCAGGTGCGTCAAGGTGTAGGCAGTTGGCATAGTCAAGCTTGGAGATTACGAGTGTGAGAATATCTTACAGTTTATGTTGGTATGCAAAGTATCGGAAGATGCAACGTAATGTTTTCATTGTGTAGAAATCCCTCTGTGTGACGTTGTTAACATACAGTATCAAGGATATGTCTGAATCCATGGTTACTGACAGGTTTCTAACTTCTCTTGATGTTGTCGGCAGGGCTTAAAGTTCCTTAGGCCATATGGCAGCAGGCTAGTATTTTTGGCATTGTCCGCATGGCATAATATCTGTCTTTGTCGTATTGAGCTTTATATGGTTATTCATCATCCATGTGTTTATAGCATGAAGGTAGTCATAGAGTTTTGAATTGTAGAAGTCTTCAGGGCTAAGTATCTTTAAAGTGATTTAGGTGTCATTGCCTAGTTGTAACAGGTGAGGTTTTATGATTTAATCAGATTTGGTAAGGATGTTAGGTAGATGTTGGATAATAGTGGGAAGATTATGGACCCCTGAGGAACACCACAGTGATGTGTGTGATGCAATGATGGGAAATGGGTAAGGTAGACTACACATTGTGTGTCTGTGAGTTAAGAAGAAAATCCATTTTAAAGCATTTTCACAGATTCCGATATTGTGAAGTGTTTTCAGCAGCGTTTGGTGGTGCACAGTGTCAAATGCAGATGATTAATCCAGAAGTATTAAAGCAGCTACTCAGTTTTTGTTCACTGTGAGTTTTAGATTGTCCAAATGGATATGATGGCCTAAAATTGTACTGCTGGTCCAATAGTATGACATAACATTAAGTAAAGTTACTGTATTGCGTAAACACTGCTTTTTAAAAAGTTTTTCCTAAGATTGATTCATTTGATATTGGCCTTTAGTTTGCTGGATCAGATGGGTCAAAGCATTCTTTTTGAGCAGAGGTCTGATGTAGGCGATTTGAGTTCAGGTGGGAATGAATCCAGTTCCAGGGACTCGCTGAATAGGCATATGGCTACCTCTCCTGCACAGGTTGAGTGAAGGATATCTTTATAGATTCTTGGCAGTGATGGGTCTGATAGTGATCCTGATGGTCTGGCTGTAATGATAATAGCAAGGGAAACTTTCTGTAACAGAGTATTGATGGTATGCATTGATGGATGGTTATTGGTGTCTCTTTCTGTGTGGGTTAGGTCTTGAATTGTTGTGGTGTTGTCCTCGTTCTCCTTCAGGTAATTTTCCATCTTTGTAACTTGTGAGAATAATTCATTTGAGATTTTGTCACAGAAGTCTTGTTATCACAGAGGTTTCTGTGTTTAGGCACTCTGGATTGTGGAATTCTGTTAGAATTTATGGGGTTCTTTAGAAGGGCTGTCTGCTTCAGTTAAGTGTGTTGAAGAGTGTGTCATTTTGTGGTTCTTATGGCTCTTTTGTAGGCTCTTTTATAGTGCTTTAGCATACTTTTGTCTGTTTTATATCCTGATTTGCTCCATTTGCATTGCAGTATGTTGAGTTGTGCTTTTGATGTTGTCATTAACCCATGTCGTGTTCTTTTTGTAGTCAACTCTGAGTGTGGCTTTTGTTGGTATCTGTTTGTCCAGTGCAGTGAACAAAGAAGGTGTTTATGTCTTTTGGATGCATGTTTATTGGGGTTGTTTCTATGAAGATGTTGACTTGCTGGATGTCTATTTTTTTCCAATTGTCTGTGCGAGGGTATCTTGTTGTTAGTTATTGTTGTCTTCAAAGCTCTGTTATTAACAGGTGTGTGGATCTTGAAGGTGATATTGTGGCCGCTCCAGCTTACAGGGGAGTTGTCTGTAAATGTGGCTTGCCCTAAGGGTGCAAATATGACATTTAGCATGTGTCCTGTGCAGTGAGTTGGGCCAGAAACAATTGTTGTAGGTTGAAGGCTTCAAGGTTGGTTGTGATAGCTGTGGTTGTGGTTAGATTCTGTTTGTCAAACCATATGTTGAGTTCTCCTAGAATGTGTATTTTTTGGTGCCCCAGATGGGTGTTGGTTATTGTAACAAGTAGAGCATCTAAAAGTTGCCATTGCTGCATGGTGGTCTATATATTAAGAGGAAGGAATAGGTAATAGTTGGAATGGAGTGACATCTTATCATCAAGGATTCACACCCATAGATGGTGAGATTTTTAGTGATTGTTATTTGTTGTGTTTTTTATGCATGACAGCTAGGCCTCCTCCAATTTTGCCAGTAAGATTTTCATTAATGAAGTGGAAACCAGGAGGGATGGCTTTGTGGCATGTGGGTGCAGAATGCTCACTGAGTCATGTTTCTGTAATTAAGGTGAGGTTCGATGTTGTTTCTGAATGTAGGTGAAATATGTCAAAGGGATTTTTTTCATGAATCTTGCAGTGAAGAGTAGCCATTTTTGTAGTTCTGTTTCTTTCTTCATGTTCTGTAATGGTGGAGGGGAATAGGGTATTTTGATGTGGCTGGTTTGGGGGCAAATTGTGTCTGTGGCTTTTGATGGAGGTGGGAGGTTGTTTTGTTAGAGAAATGTTGACTTTGTGTGTGTGTGGGGGGATTTTTGTGGTGGGTCATGGTGTGTTAATATCTGTGTAGCATGATGATTTGTGTAGTGTGTGGGAGGTTGAGGTGGGAAGGTGTGATCACGGAACCTTGTGCTCATACGATTGCGCCTTACATTGATTTTAAGTGTAGCTAGGAATCTTGGGAGTGGTCCTTGAAATGATTTGGAAGGTCTGAAGCAATGTCTTAGTCTGTGTATGTGACACCATGTCTCTCTACTCCATCGGGTATGGACATGCTTTTACTCTATGCATTTGATACTCAGATCATTTTTGGCCTTTCCAACCTGGCACACTCGAAGCACTGAAACAGAACCCGGGTCCCCTGCCAGGTTGCCTTTTGATCATCTGGTGGTGAATATATATCAACTTCCTTAAATTAAATCTGGATAATCTGGAGATTCTACTCACTACTGATTCACATTGCTGCGAAAGCCTCTCCAGGTCAGAAGTAATGGGTCTGCCACCTGCTCCCTCTAAAGTCATGCAGAGTATATTTGAAATTATTAACTCTATCCGAACCATTAGCACCCTGGTGAGGGGATTGTGTGTGCTCAAGAAATGCTTTACCATAACATGACACAATTGTTTGCACTGTATCCCAAATGTGTTTACTGATTTGGCGTTTATGTGCTACTCTGTGCAAACACTAGTAGTGCATATACTATTTTATATGTGGCATAGAAAGGGACATGTAGCACAGGGACACACGGGTTGCACAAAGACACTGCCCAAATCGATTGTGCTCATTTGTGCATGCCTGTGTGCATGCATCAGTGTACTACGCCAGACCTATTAGCTTTGGTAATGCTTGATGTCAATGTGCTTGAAGTCTCTAGAGTTTACCATTTCTGACTGTGATTTTGTAAGAGAGGATGCATTGAGGTCAGAATTTTGTAATTAATGAGGTAATGTTTTCACCAATGCATTTGAGTGGGTTAGAGATGTGTTTGTGGTGTTTCTTTGTGAATAATGGGTCCTGGTGGAACCCTTTTTGCAGGGATGGAATGTGTAGTGGTCCAGATTTGAGGAGGAATATGTGAATGTGTTTATTTCTTTAGTAAATGGACATTGTCCAAATATCAAGACAAGGGTGATATACCAATGTATTACTGGCTCCATCCTGTCCATAAACACCCAAGTGGGAAAATAGCCAGTATTTGCTTTATTATACCCAAATGTGTGCCCTCAGAATGTTGTGCCATTCACTGAGGACAACCTCAGTGACTAGGAACTCACTGCCTCAATAGCTGTAAGCCTAATTGATCTTAGCCCATTTCAGGAAGCTCCTACGACGTTGCATTATTAAATAATGCCTGGTGCTCTTTTTACGACTTCTTCCATCATGCCCACATTTATATGTTGTATATTTGTCCTTTCAAATTCCACTCTAGTTTTGTGCCGCATATAGCGCCATGAAGCTGTGTATGTAGTGTAAGAAATTTAATAAAATACCACAATTGTTTGTACTGTATCGCATTTGTTTCAGGGGCACCATAGGTATGTGCATTTTAATAAATAGGTGTACAGTTCCAAAGCTGTGTAGAGCAGCAATTGAATGGTCATTGATCGGTCCCTGTTCATCATGCTAGTCTAACAACGCTTCTATCAGTCAGTCCCTGTTCAAAACAAGAATATATTAGATATATAGGACTGCCATGCCTCATATCCAAATCTAAATGCAGTGTACAAAAGCATTAGAAAAGTCCAAGTTGCTGAAAAAGCAAAGTATAATAGATCTAATAATAAAAGCTACACTTACAGTTAATACGGATTAGGTCGATTAAAACAAGCACTGGTATATCCGACAGATTTGGCTGCCATGTGCTACTGTGAAAACACAAGAACGCACAAAGGTGCACCTACTATTTCAAATGTGTCACAGAAAGAGAAAGGTTGCACAGAGATACTGCAAAAATAGATTAAGCACAGTTGTGCATGCCTGTGTTTACCGTGCATTAGCGCATTAAAGCCAAGTCTATTATCTTTGCTAATGCTTGTTGTTATTGTCTTTGAAGCCCCTAATTTTACCATTCCTCTCACTGGTTTAGCATGGGAGAGTGCATTAACGTCAGGATTTTGAAAGGAATGAAGATGTATTTTGACTGATCCAACTTGAGGAGGTTAGAGATTTGTATGTGGTGTTTCTTTATGAACATCAGGTCCTGGGTGGAAGGTGCAGAGGCCGAGATCTGAAGGGGCATATGTGGGTGTCTTCATCTTTTTTTTATTAAATGGAGAATTGTCCAAACATCATGGCAGAGATGATGTGACAGTGTATTTGTCTGTGCTGTAAACACATGTTCAAAGGGTGCATAGAGCGGTGGTACCCTGCAATGATTTTCACAGTAAAAGTCATGAAATGGTGCTCTCGGTTGCAACAAGCCCCACGTTTTAACGAGCGGCCCTTCCATTTAAGCTTTGTGAAACCGTGCAATTCCGCTTCCTTGAAGGGAGCTCGCATATTGCATGTGAACTGTTTTTTTTTTTAATATAAACGAGTTGCAAGCATACGGAGGAGGTCTCATTAGTAATGGATGATAGAACGACGGTAAATTATAGAATAGAAGGTACCCAAGCACAAAAGCCTCACAGATCATTCCAGAGACAAATAGGTAACGAAAGGCAGTTCCTCGAAGACGAATGGAGGATAATGATGAATTTGATGAGTCTTTATTACACACCTCTTTGTGCCTCATAAATTATGAGGAGAAGAAAGGGAGTCAAAGGACAGGCATGTGTGCGTAATTAATAAATAATGATGAGAAATAGCGAGACGGGACATAAATACGAGGCTGCACCTAATGATGAATCGCTTCTCATATTTCTTTGCATTGAGGCATTGTCAAGCCAGGGAAACAACACATACTTTGAGTTCCCAGGGTTCTTTAAAATCCGTGAATTGGAAGGATGACTGCTCGTGTGCCTAATTTCCGGGAAAACATAATTTCAACATTACGAGTAAAAAAAATGTAAAGGGAATATATTTTGAAAGGATGAAGCCTAAAGTCGTTTTTTTTTCATATCTTGAGGTTGAGGAAATATTTGCATTTAGAATACAATCTGGTTTACTGTGATTTTGCTGGCATCAGAGTATATTATAATTATCTCAGTGTCCCAGTGTCAGTATTTCTATAGACTTCTCGACATCTCAGTGTGACTTGTGTTCCTGTTGAGCAAGTCAACAAATAGACATTTGAAAGCTGATGTAACTTTTGCCCTCCCTCCCCAAGGGGACATCAAATGTATGTAATTCTGTCATTTATCCGTGATGAATATTTTAGAAGTTACTAGCAACTGTGAACTTTTGATAGTAAGGCATACCACATTAGAGGACAGCTGACAATTAAATCGAATAAAGTGATTACAAATTACTTCTGTGACAAATCTATGTCCATAAGTAAAATTTCTGTCAGAAACTACACTTTTATTTAAATACTTTCATAGAATATTTTCTTGCCCACACCCTTACTGTTTCTTAATGCAAGTTATACATCTACGCAACTAATGGAGGCAGGTGAAACGAATCTCCAAAGTGCATAATATACCAGACAGCAAAACAGTCCATCAACAATAGTCAACAGAAGGAGTGCGAAAGACAGGTAAGGAAATCAGAAGCTGTTTGGCCAAAGGACGAGACAGCCCAAAGTGATTTGTAAACGAAAAGGTGTCACCTGGCAAGTCGGCCCAGTGTTACGTCAGGTGAGATCACCCGCGGCGAGTGCGCAGGTGAGTCCCTGGGGCGCAGATAGACGAGCAGAGGTTCCCATATGTCTTCGGGGCGTGACCACGTCGGTATTAATTCCCAGAAGTGGGAAAGTTGTTCAGAACAATATGTTGCATCCTGCAGCCAGGAGTCAACTGTGGGCACTGGGCGTCTGCCCCAGTTCATATCTGCCCTGCGTTTAGCACGGATGAGTAGCATAGCTGTGAGTCTACGGTCTGTAGCTGGAATGTCTATCAATCAATCACAGAATTTGTAAAGCGCGCTACTTACCCGCGAGGGTCTCAAGGCGCTGGGGAGAAAAAAGGGGGGGGGTGCTGCTACTGGTCGAACAACCAGGTCTTGAGTAGCCTCCTGAAGGTCAGCAGATCTTGGGTCTGTCGTAGGCTTAGTGGAAGGGTGTTCCAGGTCTTGGCGGCGAGGTGGGAGAAGGATCTGCCGCCGGTGGTAGTTCTTCGAATGCGAGGGACGGTGGCGAGGGAGAGGTCGGCGGAGCGGAGTTGGTGGTTGGGGACGTAGAAGAGGAGTCGTCTGTTGAGGTAGGCTGGGCCAGTCTTGTGGAGTGCCTTGTGTGCGTGGATGAGGAGTTTGAAGGAGATTCTCCTGTCGACGGGGAGCCAGTGCAGGTTCCTCAGGTGGGGGGTGATGTGGCTGTGGCGTGGTACATCGAGGATCAGGCGTGCAGAGGCGTTTTGTATGCGTTGCAGTCGCTTGATGAGCTTGGCCGGGGCTCCTGCGTAGAGGGCATTCCCATAGTCAAGTCTGCTACTGACCAGGGCCTGGGTGACTGTTCTTCTTGTGTCTGTCGGGATCCACCTGTAGATCTTGCGAAGCATGCGGAGGGTGTTGAAGCAGGAGGATGAGACTGCGTTGACTTGCCTGGCCATGGAGAGCGTTGAGTCGAGGATGACTCCCAGGTTGCGTGCGTGGTCGGTGGGTGTCGGGGCTGCTCCCAGCGTAGTTGGCCACCAGGAGTCGTCCCAGGCTGAGGGGTTGGAGCCGAGGATGAGGACCTCTGTCTTCTCCGTGTTCAGTTTTAGTCGGCTGATCTTCATCCAATCGGCGACGGCCTTCATTCCTTCATGGAGGTTGGATTTGGCGGCGAGGGGGTCCTTGGTGAGGGAGAGGATCAGTTGAGTGTCGTCGGCGTAGGAGATTATGTTGAGGTCGTGCTGTCTGGCGATGCGTGCGAGCGGGGCCATGTAGATGTTGAACAGTGTTGGGCTGAGGGACGATCCCTGGGGTACGCCGCAGATGATCTTGGAGGCTTCGGATCGGAATGGTGGGAGGCGGACTCTCTGGGTTCTGCCGGTGAGGAAGGAGGTGGCCCATTCCAGGGCCTTGTCTCGGATCCCTGCGTCGTGGAGGCGTGCGCGTAGAGTGCGGTGGCAGACAGTGTCGAAGGCGGCGGAGAGGTCCAGCAGGATGAGGGCTGGGGTCTCACCGTTGTCCAGCAGGATCCTGATGTCGTCGGTGGCGGCGATGAGGGCAGTCTCAGTGCTGTGGTTGCTGCGGAACCCCGATTGGGATGGGTCCAGGATGCTGTTTTCTTCGAGGTATCGGGTTAGCTGTTTGTTGACGATCTTCTCGATGACCTTGGCTGGGAACGGAAGCAGGGAGATGGGCCGGAAGTTCTTGAGGTCTCTCGGGTCCGCCTTGGGTTTTTGAGTAGGGCGTTGATCTCTGCATGTTTCCAGCTCTCTGGGAAGGTCGCGGTCTCGAAGGAGAGATTGATGATGTTGCACAGGTGGGGTGCGATGGAGCTGCTGACTTTGTTGAAGATGTGGTGCGGGAAAGGGTCTGACGGGGAGCCGGAGTGTATTGTGCTCATGGTCTTGATGGTGTCCTCAATGTTCACGCTGGCCCAGGCTGGCAGGGGGTCGTGGTCGATGGTGTGCGGCAGGTCTGGTGCATCGATCTTAGTTGGGGCTGTCTGGGTGTTGAAGCTGTCGTGGATGTCGGCGATCTTGTGGTGGAAGAAGGTGGCGAGGGAATCGCACAGGGGTTGCGACGGCGGGATGTCGTTGGTGTTGGAGCTGGGGTTGGAGAGTTCCTTCACGATGTTGAAAAGCTCCTTGCTGTTGTGTGCGTTGTTGTCGAGGCGGTCTTTGAAGGAGATTCTCTTGGCGGACTTGATGAGGTGGTGGTGGTTACGGATGGCGTCTTTGTGGGCTGCGTGGCTGTCCGGTGTCTTATCACTGTGCCATTTCTTCTCTAGTTTCCGGCAGGTGCGCTTGGAGGCTAGGAGTTCCGAGGTGAACCAGCTGGCTCTTTTGGTGGTGTCACTGTAGGTGAGTTTTTTCAGCGGGGCGAGGGTGTTGGCACAGTCGTCCATCCATCGTCTGAGGTTGCAGGCGGCGTCGTCGGTGTTGGATGGGTCGGAGGGAGGGCTGAGAGTGAGGGTTGCCCGTAGTTGGTCTTCGGTGACTTTGCTCCAGCAGCGGCGTGGGGTCTGTTGGGTGCGGTGGTGTGTGGTGGGTTTCTGGAAGGTGAAATGGATGCAGCGGTGGTCGGTCCAGAGGAGTTCTGTGGTGTGGCTGAAGGAGACGTGGGAGCTTGAGGAGAAGATGGGGTCAAGCGTGTGGTCTGCGGAATGGGTCGGTGTTGTGACGAGCTGGCTCAGACCGAGGTTGGCGAGGTTGTCGATCAGGGTGGTGGAGTTGCTGTCGTTGTTGTTCTCCAGGTGAAAGTTCAGGTCTCCGAGGAGGATGTAGTCGGTAGAGGTCAGGGCGTGCGTGCTGATGAAGTCGGCGATGGAGTCGCTGAACTGGGGTCGGGGCCCAGGGGGTCTGTAGACAAGGGTGCCTCTAAGGGTGGTGTTGGGGTCCGTGTGGATCTGGAAGTGCTTGTGTTCAGCTGTGCTGAGAGTGTCGTCGGTGCTGGTCAAGACCCTGATGGTGTTCTTGTGGACGATGGCGATTCCTCCTCCTACTGCGTTGACGCGGTCTCTGCGGGTGATCTTATAGCCGTCTGGGATGGCTATGGCGATGTCGGGGGCGGAGGAGTCGTTCATCCAGGTCTCTGTCAGGAAGGCGACGTCTGGTGATGATGTGTCGAGCAGGTCCCAGAGCTCGACTGCGTGTTTGCGTGCGGAGCGGGTGTTCAGTAGGATGCATCGGAGGTGGTTGAGGTCCTTCTTGGCGGGCGTTTCGGTGGCTCTGAGGCTGGTGTAGCTGCAGTTCCGGCAGGTGAAGGGACCATGGGTGCGTTTCGGGGCGGCCTTGAAGCAGTTGTGTGTCCGTCCAGGGTTGAGAGCGTGGAGTGTGGTGGCATCGTAGCGGCGTCGGTCCTTGAGGCTGGTGCGGGGGGCGCACGGCCCAGGGGTTCTGGCGCTGGGCGCAGTCCAGGCGCGGACGGGCGCAGACGGGCTTGCCTTAGGCGCGCCCTTGGCGCGCCAGCGGCGCGGCCGCACAGCGGCCGCCATATATGGGGAGGTGGGAGGGAGGAGCAGCTGGGAGGCGGGAGGCAGGGGCAACGAATGGGCAGTCAGGGGGGCGGGGACGCAGCGGCGGGAGTGGAGAGAGGCAGCGAGGGGTACAGAAGGAAAATGGACACAGGGAAAATGGGGGCAGCGAGGGGAAACAGAAGGAAAAAAGGACACAGTTCAGTGGGGGCAGCGAGGGGTACAGAAGGAAAAAAGGACACAATTCAATGGGGGCAGTGAGGGGTACAGAAGGAAAATGGACACAGTGAAAATGGGGGCAGCGAGGGGAAACAGAAGGAAAAAAGGACACAATTCAATGGGGGCAGCGAGGGGTACAGAAGGAAAATGGACACAGTGAAAATGGGGGCAGCGAGGGGAAACAGAAGGAAAAAAGGACACAATTCAATGGGGGCAGCGAGGGGTACAGAAGGAAAATGGACACAGTGAAAATGGGGGCAGCGAGGGGTACAGAAGGAAAAAAAGGACACAGTTCAATGGGGGCAGCGAGGGGTACAGAAGGAAAATGGACACAGTGAAAATGGGGGCAGCGAGGGGTACAGAAGGAAAATGGACACAGTGAAAATGGGGGCAGCGAGGGCAAACAGAAGGAAACTGGGCACCGAGGCCACAGGCAGAGGGGTGAGCTTACCAGCAGCAGCAGCGGGCAGGACACCACAGGCGGAGCTGTGTGGCGGGGGAGTGACCTACCTGGCAAGGTCAAGGGTCGCTCTCCTCACTGCGCAGCGGCCGCCATATATGGGGAGGTGGGTGGGAGGAGCAGCTGGGAGGCGGGAGGCAGGGGCAGCGAATGGGCAGTCAGGGGGGCGGGGCCGCAGGGGACGCAGCGGCGGGAGTGGAGAGAGGCAGCGAGGGGTACAGAAGGAAAATGGACACAGGGAAAATGGGGGCAGCGAGGGGAAACAGAAGGAAAAAAGGACACAGTTCAGTGGGGGCAGCGAGGGGTACAGAAGGAAAAAAGGACACCATTCAATGGGGGCAGCGAGGGGTACAGAAGGAAAATGGACACAGTGAAAATGGGGGCAGCGAGGGGAAACAGAAGGAAAAAAGGACACAATTCAATGGGGGCAGCGAGGGGTACAGAAGGAAAATGGACACAGTGAAAATGGGGGCAGCGAGGGGAAACAGAAGGAAAAAAGGACACAATTCAATGGGGGCAGCGAGGGGTACAGAAGGAAAATGGACACAGTGAAAATGGGGGCAGCGAGGGGTACAGAAGGAAAATGGACACAGTGAAAATGGGGGCAGCGAGGGGAAACAGAAGGAAAATGAACACAGTGAAAATGGGGGCAGCGAGGGGTACAGAAGGAAAAAAAGGACACAGTTCAATGGGGGCAGCGAGGGGTACAGAAGGAAAATGGACACAGTGAAAATGGGGGCAGCGAGGGGTACAGAAGGAAAATGGACACAGTGAAAATGGGGGCAGCGAGGGCAAACAGAAGGAAACCGGGCACCGAGGCCACAG
This sequence comes from Calotriton arnoldi, assembly GCA_963921515.1. Lineage (NCBI taxonomy): Eukaryota > Metazoa > Chordata > Amphibia > Caudata > Salamandridae > Calotriton > Calotriton arnoldi. Next base: position 217,146 of record CAWUFW010010610.1, on the reverse strand, counting down.
GCAGAGGGGCGAGCTTACCAGCAGCAGCAGCGGGCAGGACACCACAGGCGGAGCTGTGTGGCGGGGGAGCGACCTACCTGGCAAGGTCAAGGGTCGCTCTCCTCACCGCGCAGCGGCCGCCATATATGGGGGTTGGGAGGGAGGAGCAGCTGGGAGGCGGGAGGCAGGGGCAGCGAATGGGCAGTCAGGGGGGCGGGGCCGCAGGGGACGCAGCGGCGGGAGTGGAGAGAGGCAGCGAGGGGTACAGAAGGAAAATGGACACAGGGAAAATGGGGGCAGCGAGGGGAAACAGAAGGAAAAAAGGACACAGTTCAGTGGGGGCAGCGAGGGGTACAGAAGGAAAAAAGGACACAATTCAATGGGGGCAGCGAGGGGTACAGAAGGAAAATGGACACAGTGAAAATGGGGGCAGCGAGGGGAAACAGAAGGAAAAAAGGACAAAATTCAATGGGGGCAGCGAGGGTACAGAAGGAAAATGGACACAGTGAAAATGGGGGCAGCGAGGGAAAACAGAAGGAAAAAAGGACACAATTCAATGGGGGCAGCGAGGGGTACAGAAGGAAAATGGACACAGTGAAAATGGGGGCAGCGAGGGGAAACAGAAGGAAAATGGACACAGTAAAAATGGGGGCAGCGAGGGGTACAGAAGGAAAAAAGGACACAGTTCAATGGGGGCAGCGAGGGGTACAGAAGGAAAATGGACACAGTGAAAATGGGGGCAGCGAGGGGTACAGAAGGAAAATGGACACAGTGAAAATGGGGGCAGCGAGGGCAAACAGAAGGAAACCGGGCACCGAGGCCACAGGCAGAGGGGCGAGCTTACCAGCAGCAGCAGCGGGCAGGACACCACAGGCGGAGCTGTGTGGCGGGGGAGCGACCTACCTGGCAAGGTCAAGGGTCGCTCTCCTCACCGCGCAGCGGCCGCCATATATGGGGAGGTGGGAGGGAGGAGCAGCTGGGAGGCGGGAGGCAGGGGCAGCGAATGGGCAGTCAGGGGGGCGGGGCCGCAGGGGACGCAGCGGCGGGAGTGGAGAGAGGCAGCGAGGGGTACAGAAGGAAAATGGACACAGGGAAAATGGGGGCAGCGAGGGGAAACAGAAGGAAAAAAGGACACAGTTCAGTGGGGGCAGCGAGGGGTACAGAAGGAAAAAAGGACACAATTCAATGGGGGCAGCGAGGGGTACAGAAGGAAAATGGACACAGTGAAAATGGGGGCAGCGAGGGGAAACAGAAGGAAAAAAGGACACAATTCAATGGGGGCAGTGAGGGGTACAGAAGGAAAATGGACACAGTGAAAATGGGGGCAGCGAGGGAAAACAGAAGGAAAAAAGGACACAATTCAATGGGGGCAGCGAGGGGTACAGAAGGAAAATGGACACAGTGAAAATGGGGGCAGCGAGGGGTACAGAAGGAAAATGGACACAGTGAAAATGGGGGCAGCGAGGGGAAACAGAAGGAAAATGGACACAGTAAAAATGGGGGCAGCGAGGGGTACAGAAGGAAAAAAAGGACACAGTTCAATGGGGGCAGCGAGGGGTACAGAAGGAAAATGGACACAGTGAAAATGGGGGCAGCGAGGGGTACAGAAGGAAAATGGACACAGTGAAAATGGGGGCAGCGAGGGGAAACAGAAGGAAAATGGACACAGTAAAAATGGGGGCAGCGAGGGGTACAGAAGGAAAAAAAGGACACAGTTCAATGGGGGCAGCGAGGGATACAGAAGGAAAAAAGGACACAATTCAATGGGGGCAGCGAGGGGTACAGAAGGAAAATGGACACAGTGAAAATGGGGGCAGCGAGGGGAAACAGAAGGAAAAAAGGACACAATTCAATGGGGGCAGCGAGGGGTACAGAAGGAAAATGGACACAGTGAAAATGGGGGCAGCGAGGGAAAACAGAAGGAAAAAAGGACACAATTCAATGGGGGCAGCGAGGGGTACAGAAGGAAAATGGACACAGTGAAAATGGGGGCAGCGAGGGGTACAGAAGGAAAATGGACACAGTGAAAATGGGGGCAGCGAGGGGAAACAGAAGGAAAATGGACACAGTAAAAATGGGGGCAGCGAGGGGTACAGAAGGAAAAAAAGGACACAGTTCAATGGGGGCAGCGAGGGGTACAGAAGGAAAATGGACACAGTGAAAATGGGGGCAGCGAGGGGTACAGAAGGAAAATGGACACAGTGAAAATGGGGGCAGCGAGGGCAAACAGAAGGAAACCGGGCACCGAGGCCACAGGCAGAGGGGCGAGCTTACCAGCAGCAGCAGCGGGCAGGACACCACAGGCGGAGCTGTGTGGCGGGGGAGCGACCTACCTGGCAACATAGCCCAGTAACCTGATCAATGGGATATACCGAACTCACTGTCCAGTTATTGTGTCTATGGTCGAAAAGACTTCCTCCCAAAATTTGGCTAATTTGGGGCATATCCATGCCAGGTGGCGGAAGGAGGCTTGTGACACGGAGCAACGGAGGCAGTTGGGGTCAGGAACTAGTCCCATCTTTAATAACTGTCCTGGGGTATGATATAAACGATGCAGAAATTTAAAATGTATCAACCGCAGTCTATAAATATGTGAGAGAAGCTCCAGCTGCCCACAGCAGAATGACCACTGAGAGTCTGTTAGTAAAGAGTCAATATCTGCTTCCCATAGCATACGGGCTTTTGGAGTCACAACCAGAGAGGTAGGTTGCATAGTATTGTACAGATGGGTTAATAATTTACGAGGGGAGGGTGTGGTAAGAATGTGTTTAAGTGCCTGAAATGTCTGGGCAGGAAAGGTGTCTTAAATGGTGCGACAGGTGATCCTAATTTGATAGTACAGGAGAAGATCCAGTGTAGTGGGTGTTGTGAGGTGTTAACAGCAAAGGATTGCAGGAAGATGTCCTCAGGGTACAGATCTGAAATGGTGGTGAAGTTATGTCAGCGTGCTCGCAATAAAGCGATCCGGTCCTGTAACAGTGGCATCAAATGATTGTGGCCTAAAGGGATAGAAGAAGAATATATGCAAGTGAGTCTCGCCCGTTTTCTGAGGCCGTCCCAAGCCCAGCCGGCACACACCAATGTATCAACCTCTGCCGGTGGTGCTTTGTAGGGGGTGCATAATGCTGTGGATAAAGGCTATTGAGCAGCGCTATATTTTTTGACTGTGATGTGGGGCTGATATGACGTTGTGTGAATCCAGTAGTGTAAGAATTGTGTCTGGACGCATAATGCGTATAGTGACATGTCCAGAGCACCCAGTCCCCCCTGTGTGAGAGGCAGGATAAGTATGTCCCAAGAAACCCGGGGCTGCCTGCCAGCCCACACTAATGTAACTAAATCAGACCACAGGCGACGCAGGAAATGAGTTGTGAGTGGGACATTAAAAAATAAGTAAAGGAATTTGGGGAGGACCACTATTTTGGCAATTGCTATCTGGCCAGCCAACGTGAGGGGCAATTTGCACCAGATGAGGATCATGTCCTCCAGCCACCCAATCGCATTGCTATAGTTAGCTTTCCAGATCTCCATCGGATCTCGCCTAAGCCACATACCCAGATAGCGGACCCGGTCAATTGCCCACCTCAATAGATATTCTGTGTAGAAAGGGTGTGTGTTAGCTGTGAGGGGGTAAAGTGTAGACTTTGCCCAGTTTATTTGTATACTGGAGAAGCCACCAAAGTACATTACCTCCTGTGTGATTGGTGCCAGGTTTTTGCGAGGATTGCAGATGTATAATGTAATGTCCTCAGCATACATTGAAACAATCAGTCCCCTCAATGTGAACCCTATGCCCTGGTTTGCTTGGTGTTGCCGGAGTCTGGCAGCTATGGGTTCCTTAGCTATTGCAAATAGTAATGGCAAAAGCGGGCAACCCTATCACTTTCCTTGGGTGATCAAAAATGGGTCTGAAATTAACCCATTAATACAAACATGTGCTGTTGGGAGTGTGTATAGATGTTGAATGCATCGGGTAAAGGTAGGGCTGAATCCCAATCGCTGAGGCAGTGGAAAAAGTAGGCCCATTCCAGTGAATCAAAAGCTTTTGTAGTGTCAAGTAGGGCAGGAGCAGCAGAAATCTGCGGGTCAAGGTGATGCATGACTGCAAAGATGGTACGTAGACTATGTGAAGTATAGCGGGGTGGGAATAAATTCAGACTGGTCTGATCTCACTATGTAAGGTAGCAGGGGCATTAGGCGGTTTGCCAGGATTTTAGCAAGTATCTTGTTATCTACGTTAATCAGTGACACCGGTCTGTACGAGTCGCACTTGTAGGCCGGTTTGTCTGGTTTATGGAACAAACCAAGAACGGCCTCTCTAACCTTGGGAGGTAGACTACCCACCTCCAGGGAGTCCTCAAACATGGCTAAAAGGTGGGGGACTAGTATGGGTGCAAATTCTTTGTAGAAAGCGGTAATGAGGCCGTCAAGCCCTGGTGCTTTGTCCCCGGGAGTGAATTAATTGTCTGTACAATCTCTTCAATGGTGATGGGGAGTTGAGGTATTCCCTGTCTGCTCTGTCGAGCCAGAGCAGCTGGATTGTATCTAAGTACTCTGTTAATTTAGCCTAGTCGTGCATTGGGATGGCAGTGTATAATTGAGCATAAAATGTGGACATCGTTTTTACGAGACCTGTAGGGGTATCTTGGAGTGTAGAATTTTTATCGAGCAGTTCTACCATGTATGTGGATGCATGTGGTTGGCGGAGTAGGCCCGCCAGTGTTTTGCCTGGGCTGTCTCCCTCCCCATATCACAGGCTTGAGCATCCTGAACTAGGTAGTTTGATTCTCGAACTGCCTCAGTAGAATATTCTGATATTTTTTCTCGTATAGCAGCCAAAGTGGCTGGGTTATTGGTCTGGAAATATTCTGTTTCTAGGTTATGTATGTCATTTTCAAGTCTGGCCAGCTGTCCTCGAATAGCCCTTAGGACACCCGACTGTTTAGCGATCCATATACCACGTATCACTGCGTTTTATGCTTTCCACAGCATCAACAGGGATTTTATCAAACCCTCATTATATGTGAAAAATGTGACTATCTCTGAGTGTACCTCCTCCCAAAATGCCGCATTTCACTACGCCCCTGGAAGGAGACACCACGAGAAGGCGCGTGGAGGAGCCTAGGGGATATGTATTTCTAAGAGGACTTGGGCATGATCTGACATTGTGCGGGCCAGGTGCATTATCTTCAAACCCCATGTTTTTACATCCCTAGATACAAGCCAATAATCAATCCTCGACCAAGCATTGTGATAGGATATGAAGTGTGTGCCCTCCCACGTCTCCTCATGTGTCTGCCTCTAGACATCCAACAGGTGATTGTCATACATGAGTGATGTGAGTGCTAATGCTGCACTGGGGTGCGGACTCCGAGAGTCCCCAGAACAATCCAACTGGTCATCCAATGCCACATTACAATCCCCCCCAGAGTATGGCCCCGGGCCCAATGCTAACTACCAACCTCCAAAGCTCAGAAAAAAGTCAGGAGCATCTGTATTTGGACAGTAGACTGCAACTAAAGTACAGGCTGTCTATGTAGTGTACCCGCTATTATAATATAGCGGTCTTCCTTGTCTATAATGTTGCTGTGAGGTGCCACGGGAGGCCTTTGCATATTAGAATGGTGACTCCTCTAGCATAGTTAGAGTATAGCAAGGCAAGTGTGTTGCCGCAAAATCTAGCTCACAAACCCAGAGCGGTGTGTGAGGTGGGATGTAGCTCCTGGAGGAAGCATATATACATTTGCTGGTGGGTCAAATAGATGTGAACAAGGCGGGCTTTCTGGTGGTCATTAAGACTGCGAATGTTCCAATTGAGGTACTTTGTCAACGCCTCAAGACAATGCCTATAGGACGTATGGCGCAAGAGGAAGTTAGTCATGTAGTGATCTGAATGCAAAGAGCAACATGTGTTATGATGCATCACCTAGGGAACCGAAAAACAAAAGAAAGGCAAAATAGGACACAAAATATGAAAGAACCCAGCCCAGCCACCTCCCACTCCAACCGAGAAACTTGATTGAGTAGTTAAAGCCCTCTCTCCTCCCCAACAACCCATCAGAACCAGAACTGTAGAACTGGGCTACGTCTCTGGAGGCGAAGCAAAGACCAAAATTCACCCCTGTCGAACATTGGCTGAGTGGCCGAATGGGATGAGAGACCCAATTGTAAGACACAGTAATCACGTTAGGAACAAGAACATGGATGGATTCTGTGAAGGCACAACAAGAAGACAAGCAGAGAAAAGGTGGGGATGCATACAGCCCCGGCACGGCACAAGGCAAGGGGTCAAGACAAACATAATGACCAATCTGGTGCCATCCTGTGATGTGGCGATGTATCAGGAGAGCGCTGCCGCTGGGTGATATGCTTTGCGAATTTGAGGGCTGATTTATCATCGTTGAAAAAGTGAGCTTTGCCTTCATGGGATATGCACAGTTTAGCTGGGTATAGAAATGCATATGGGATTTCAGCCTTCTGGAGGAGTCTCTTGGCAGGCAGGAACTCTCTTCTAGTGGCTTCTACTGACATGGTGAAGTCTGGGTCGAAATTCAAAGTGTTCCCTTGATGGCATATGGATTAGCACTCATGGTGAGACGTAGGACCATATCTCTGTCCTCATAATTTAGGAGACGTGTCACCCAGGGCCGGACTGAGAACCGAAACCGGCCCTGGCAAACTGCTCGGCTGGCACCCCCTGGGGTGAGGGGGGGGTGCAGCCGTACAGTTTGTGAGGGCCGGTTTAGGCCGATTTTGTTACAGTGGGCTAATATTTCCGACCCCAGGTAACAAAATCGGCCCCCAGGGGCCCAAAACCGGCCCCCACCATAGCGGCCCACTGGAGAAACGCCCGGTGCCCGCTATGGACAGTCCGGCCCTGTCACTGCCTCAGGCAAGTGAGCTAGCCGCTACTCACAGGTACGCCGAGGGGAGGCCTCAACCGCAATCCGACACCGACTCAAGGAACTTCGGCCGCAACTGGAATTCCGGTCCAACCCAGGCGGCAAATTGGCCCCCGCACACCAAGGTACTGAAGTTGGGGCGGTTATCGGTGCTCCAGCTTCTGTCGGCCCCAGACCTCACCCATGGGCCGGCACGGCCGATACGCTATCTTACAATGCTCTGTCCTCGTAGGCCACACTCGAGATCTCCGATGCGATCATCTCACTCCAGGTTTGCACTTAATTGTGAGGCCTATCCATCAAGACTATGGCATTTTGCAGATTGTTTTAATGTCCCATTTGTGTTCTCATTAGGTTTCAATGAAAAGGCATAATAGTTATTTTCATATTTAGTTTGCTGATTTCAAATACTTTGTTGATTTAAATTGCATAGTTATGGCCTCTTTTGTTTAAGAAGTGCTTTTTGTTTGAATGTCTTATACTTGAAAAAAACAAAGTGCTCGTTGTTTGTTTTACTTTTCTTTCATAATAACATTTTGTTAGATTTACATCTGATTTGTTCACAAAGTAAAGCTGTGTGTGCACACAGTCTTTCTTAAAGAGGGAAAGAAAAAAAATAGCCCTCCGTCAAAAATACCTGCTATAAAATATTTTAAACCCAAAGTGCATCTTCCATTTCTTTGCAGCCTTCTATGAAGGTACACCTTAACTCTGCATTTGCAGTAGGTTCAGGAAAGGGGCCCTACTCACAGCTTTCATACTGATGCAGAGTGAGGCCGCAATACATTGATCCAGTGCGATATTAGCAAACAGCATTCATACACCAGATACTCACTTGGGCCCATACATTCATACTACGCTAATACTTACGCTGGGTTTTATCAGTTGTTACTCTTTATCAAAATCCCTGCTACCAATTACCTTCCGAATGAAGAGTAATGACTTACCAATGAATCTTTTGCTAATTGGGAAATTTAAAATGAGTGACATTCATTATAGTACATAATCCTGAAATAACCACTGAGTCAGGAAGTTTTAAAATGTTTATCTAAAGATTTAGCAGAGTAAAATACAGAACCACACAGTACTTAATCGCAATACCCAAGATGAAGCATAGAATAATTATTGCTAATCAATGACGGTTCCTCAGGAAAGGAGAGGATAGAGACAGCAGCACAACTAAAGGTTGCATTATATTTACCTAAGTGCGAGAACCAAACACCTTGGCCAAGGAGTTGGAAAGAATAGGACCCAGGAAGGATGAAGGGCAAAAGACCTCCTCCAGGATCAGGACAGGACCGGTGACCTCTCTACAACGACGCCTGCATCGCTCCCCTCTCTGATACTCGACTTCTCCTCGATTCTCCCGTGTCTCCCTTCTAATGGACTCCACCGCCCCCTCCTCAGGACCTCTTCAGGACAGAGATTCAGTCAGCAACCGATCAGCTTGGCAGTCTGGAGCTACGAGCGCTAGTCTTCTGTACGCACTCTACGGTCTGAGCTAACTAATTAACTAATTCTATATCTATTATACCCTTCTACGCCCATGTACCTCCCCTTAATGTTGCTAAAATATGGGGCCACTACTTCTGATTGGACAGGGACAGGGGGTGGATTCTCGTACCATATTGATTTGGCTTAAATTGTAAAGCCTATTGTCTCTAAATTAGTAGCGTTAAGAAAACGACAATTTAATAATGACATGAGAGCAAGCTGAAGCATGTGAAAACATCAAGCAGCCATTTTAATGCACACTGCGCAGAAGCAGAAGTTTCCCACCAAGCAAAGAGAGACGTCACAACACGTGATATGGTTGAGACATGCGCAGATAGTTTCCCACGCTTTAGCGGCCATTTTGGATTACTGACAAGCGTTATTCATTAGTAAAACACATAGGCAAGCATCCTTTCTATTCGTGTCGTGTATGCAAAGGTTAGTATAAACAATACAAGTTTAATAAATTAATACTATGAGGAGGATTGTATACAAGCAAGTTTCGTTTATGAAACCTTGCTCCATCAATCTCCTCTCTGATGGCGTTTCTGAGCCATCAAAATACTACCCACAATCAGATGCCAACTTCTAGCAAATTACTTCTTTCTCATTCTTACACTTTCCATTTTTGCCATCCCCTTTCAATTTCTTGTATAATTCACTTCTCCACTCTTCAAGTTCTATTTCATCAATTTTTCGCTTCTTTCCTCTACCTGTCACTTTATATGTTCCACTCTTTCTACAACATTTGCACCATATTGTTATTGCCAATATTATTATTGCTATCCCTGCTAAGGGTACTAATATTTGACCTATAAGTCCTTTTCCTATATTAGCAAACCAGGTACCAATTGACGAGATACTATTTGTCAATCTTTCCCATACACTATCAACTTCCAGTGGTTTAAGTTCCTTCTCCAGTTTAGTTATATTCTGTATGTACGTTCCAATTTCTGCACTCTTATCAGGAATATAAGTGCAACAGTGTCTCGTCTTCAATAATTTACAGACTCCGCCCTCTTTTGCCAATATAATATCAAGAGCAAGTCGATTTTGCATCACCATAGATCTAATCGCAACCATTTCCTCATTAATCATTAGAAAACCTTCAGCAGTATCCGTTGATAAACGATCAACCACTGTAGATAATTTACATATTTTCCTTGAGTTCAGAATTATTCCCACTGAAGGTATCAATGCACCAAATATATCTCCTACAATTTCAGAAAAACTAGCTCTTTTACTACGTATTAATTCGCTATTGTTTTCATTGCTTCCAGTGTTTCTTTTTACGTGGTATATCTTTGGAAATACTATTCCAAAATAACAACTTCCATACCACCGTGCAGGAAGCCTAAAGTAAGCCTTATTCCCACATACATAATAGATTCCAGGAAAAACTGAATCTGTTCCTCCTTTGAGTCCCCAATCTCCAAGAATTAAAAAATTGTGTTCACATTCACTGGTACCGATGAAAACATTGTTATAATCAGTCTTTAACCTATGAAGACAAATTTTCCCTGTTTTAAAAAAATCCAGAGCCATAGCAGCTTGAGCCTTGCCAGGTGTGTAACTCCCTTCTGTCTCTGCCCAAGGTGGCAAAATAGCCTTATGCTCAGAAGCTTTCTTTTGGAAATCTTGTCTTCTATCTTCTACTAAATTCAAAAATATATTTTCTTCTTCAAGTAAAGAACATGTTAGATTGTGTCTATGTGCATGTGTTATGTCTATTGATTTCATTGTTAAGAAAAATTCTCCCATAAACTGTGCGTCTTGACTACTAAGCACTGGGTTCATACTCTTGCGAATCGGAACCTCAGAAAATATTACATCTAGGTTTGAATAATAATACTGAAGTCTCCCTGTTCTATAAAATAAACTAGATAAAACACTACATGATATGCCATATGTCAGTGGTAAGTGATGATATGTTATTCCTTCTGCTACTGATTCAGGTAACTTCATACAGACATAACAGTTACTAACTTCCATTGTGTCTACATATTGAAACAATAACTTTGTGAAAACGTTTAAACTAGTGTCGTTGTCAGCTATTTCATGATGAATTTCTGGTTCATTCTCTGCCGTTAGTTCTACTCTATTGCCCTTCATGTTTGCTGTCCTCTCCTTAGTTTCATTATTAATCTTTTTATCTATTATCATAAGGTAAGGAACTGCTACAATCAGGACTAACCATACTATAAGCACCATTACTAGACTACATATGCATATTGCACAGCATCTTCTACAACATCTCTGTTTTGGTCTCCCAGCAACTCTATCGTCAGGCATTTTCGACAAGGAAGATCGCTCTTCTTATCTATTTCCTTTTCTTTATATGACTCTTTTGCTTAGTCAAGGTGGTCTTGTTTCTTTTCGTACGTCAGTTCTGTACTTGTTCCTTCGTCACCACTTTCACTTGACTCTGAGCATTCGTAATCTTCAAGAATGATGTAAGTCCAGTCAGGACCCTTGAATTTGTTATTCAAAAGTTTCAGTCTTTTACTTCTTCTTTTCTCAGTTTTATGTTCTTGTTCAGTTTGACTTGTCACTTCATTCACTTGATCTGGATCTTCACTTCTGGTTGTTATGTGGTACTTTACTCTTTTAATGACACTCGGCCAATGATCTCCTTTTCTTGTTTTCTTTGTTTGCACTGTTTCTTTATCTTTGTCTTCAGAAATCTTTTTATTTTCACTGTTTAGTACTGTTTCGTGTTCTGCAATGACTGTGTTTCTTGTTTGCTCTTTTTCAGGTCTGATTGGTTTCTCTGCAACAGCTCCACTGTGAGTTTCCAATAAGGGATCTTGTTCTTGATTTATTTCTTCATGTTCTTGATTTTCATGCTCTTTTTCTTCTGTGTATTTTTCTTGATCTAACTGGTTCTGATCAGGGCTTATTGCACTTTGTACTTCTGCAGCCTGACCGGATTCTTCTAAACCTGTCTGTCCCTGCTCAAAGTTTATCAGATCGTCGTTGCTTTGAGCCCAGTTTCCTTTCCCTATCTGCTCTTGTTCAGGTTCTCTTATTGTCTCTTCTTCTTGTCCCTGAACTGCTTCTTCTTCACCTATCTGATCTTCTTCAATTTCTTCCAAATTTGTTTGACTTCTTGTTCTGTGGTAAACTTCGGAAACTTCTACCCCCGGTATCCAGTCCTGACTTGTGCTCGGTTGTTCTTCTTCAGCTTCTTTTGAATCTCGAGCCTGAGATTCCTCAGCTGGGCAACCTTCAGCTTCCTCAGTGATTGATGCTGTCTGAGGATATTCTTCTTCAGGATCTGGTACTCTTTTGGTGTGGCTTACGTGAATCCAATTAGGAAATCTTGCACACTTCACTGCTGTGTTTGTCGTTAGTATGACTTGACAAGGACTGCTCCATCTGGGTGATAGACACGTTTCTCTGGTGTGATTCTTCACTACCACCCAGTCACCAGGATTCAGATCATGTTCTTGTTCGGGCTGCCTGGAAACTGCGTCTTCTCCAACCTGGTGAGAGACAGAACGCACTAGGTCAGCCAGTCCTTTACAATAGTCCAGAACCATATCATCAGATATATTCAGTAGTTTGTTTGTGGGAACATGTGTTTGCCTCATTGCTCTTCCCATCATTATTTCGTGGGGGCTCAATCCTGTATTTCTGTCAGGTATGCTTCTGAGTCCCATCAAAACAAGTGGTAATGCATCTGGCCATTCTAATGATGTTGATGCACAAATTTTTCCCAATCTTGACTTTATAGTGCCATTCAATTGTTCAACCACTCCAGAAGCCTCTGGACGATATGCACAGTGCAGTTTCTGTTGGATTTGGAATGCTTCACAGATTAGTTTGATCACTTCACTGTTAAAATGTTTTCCTCTATCTGATTCCAAAGTTACTGGGAAAACAAACCTAGGAATGAGCTCTCTTAGCAACAGTTTTGCTACTGTAATGCTATCATTTCTCCTGGTAGGGTAAGCCTCCACCCACTTTGAAAACAGACATACTATGACCAGTACATATTTCAGCCCTCTGCATGGTGGTAGCTGTATAAAGTCAAATTGAAGTCTTATAAATGGTCCTTCTGCTTTTCCAATCTTTCCAAACCCAATTATTGTCTTCCTCCCTGGATTGTGCATCTGGCAAGTTAAACACCTTTGGCAAAGACTCTCTGCAACAGCCCTGAACTTAGGATTATACCAGTTTTGTCTGAAGAGCCTAATCATTGCATCTCTCCCTATGTGTGTGTCTCCATGATACATTCTGGCCATTTGTGAGAGTAGTTCAAACAACAAAAGAGTGTGTCTTCTCAGGAGAAGAGCTAGCGTAGAGAATCAAAATTGATTCTTATAAAGCCCTCACTCACCAACCTAGTTGGTGACATGCTTCATCATCGGGCCCCACCAGGAAGGTCGAGTACCTCCCCGGTGTGCTTCAACGCCAGAATTACTGCGGAGCGGGTTAAAGTGGCAAGTGCACGTGATTGTGAAGTGATTTAAAAGTGACTAGGCTGTATCCGAAAATGATTTTATTCGTCGGTCAGTCAGGCACAAAATAAAAACAATGTGAGTGATATGATCGCTGAAAAGATTGGTCAGCTAAATCTCACTGTGTGTGGTCAACATGTTTCTGCCTCTAAGATGCTACTAGCTAGGCATTCGTCAGGACCAAGGTGAAGACCCCGGCGGGGTCCGGTTTTCAGAGGGTTCGACCAGGTACCAAGCGGGTGTTTGGCTTTCTCGGCGGTGTGCCAATCAGCCACCACCCCCCTCCCGAGACCCAGGGTGTGATTAGTGATCACCCTATATAGATCTGCAGGGTCCCAATAAGTAAGAAGGATCCCGCAGTGATAGTAGGTTTTTAAAGACATTTTTTCCTACTTTTTCACGTATTTGACCTCCAGGTTAGGGTGAGCCTTAGCGTGCTCATACCGCCGGGGTCTTCACCTTGGTCCTGACGAATGCCTAGCTAGTAGCATCATAGAGGCAGAAACATGTTGACCACACACAGTGAGATTTAGCTGACCAATCTTTTCAGCGATCATATCACTCACATTGTTTTTATTTTGTGCCTGACTGACCGACGAATAAAATCATTTTCGGATACAGCCTAGTCACTTTTAAATCACTTCACAATCACGTGCACTTGCCACTTTAACCCGCTCTGCAGTAATTCTGGCGTTGAAGCACACCGGGGAGGTACTCGACCTTCCTGGTGGGGCCCGATGATGAAGCATGTCACCAACTAGGTTGGTGAGTGAGGGCTTTATAAGAATCAATTTTGATTCTCTACGCTAGCTCTTCTCCTGAGAAGACACACTCTTTTGTTGTTTGAACTATTATTTGGGGGACCAAGAGTGCTCCTTCTAAAAATTCCCTCTCTCTCCTATTGTTTATTGACATTTGTGAGAGTAGACAATCTGGCATGACTGGTCTGCCATCAGCACTGATCCACACTTCATCATCTCGTCTCTGGGAACAACCTACTTTGATCCACAAATTCTTTTCACTTTCATCCACTTCATCTTGCAGTCTTTTAACATCATTCCATGTTTCAGGCGGCATGTACAGCATAAGTTGGCAGCTGATTCCCATTCTTTCCACCCTCTTATTGACTGACAATCTATTTTTGGCACAATGTTGAGCCACCAGATCTGCGTATCTGTTGCCGACTACCACCCAGTCATCTCCTGACTGTAGTGCGGTACATTTCACCACAGCCAATTCTTTTGGTGATTGTATTGCTTCCAGCAATTCCTTTACAAACTGTCCATTTTTAATGGGGGATCCTGAAGAACCATATTGGCTATCTGTAAATATAGTTACTTTTTGATTCCTCCCAATTTTGCAGGCTTTTATCAATGCAATCAATTCAGCTACTTGTGCAGATTTGACTCCTGGTAAATAGGATGCTTCGACTATTCCAGTTAATTCACATACTGCATAGGCAGCAGTTAGTTTACCGTCTTCATGTCTTTGACATGAACCATCAACAAATAGCTCCCTGTCTGGGTTTTTAAGAGGCTGTTCCTCAATATCTGGGCGTGGTTTTGTGCATAATTCTGTAAACAATCATGTTCATCTTCTTCGTCATCTTTAATTCTCTCATGATATGGGTCTGGTAGTAAGGTTGCTGGATTTATTATAGTACACCTTACCATGGTCACATTTTCAGCACCCATTATTATTCTTTCGTATTTAGTCAGCCGACTAGGAGTAAGATGCTGAGTTCGTGTTCTTGTTAACAGAATCACAACCGCATGTGGAACATACACCTTTACAGGATGTCCCATCACAATTGACTCACTTTGTTCAATGCTCAAACAAGTAGCCGCCACTGCTTTTAAGCATCCTGGCAATGCGGCTGCTACTGGGTCCAATGTAGCAGAAAAATATGCTAAAGGACGTCTGTCTAATCCGTGTCTTTGAGTTAGGACAGAAAGTGCACAATTTTCTCTTTCATGACAGAATAATGCAAATTCTCTTTTATAATCCGGCATGCCTAGGGCTGGTGCTGAGCACAGAGCATTTCTCAATTTTACAAAAGCTCCTACACTTTCATCATCCCACTCAACAGGATCCTTTGCTTACAGAATCATGGCTCAACGAATCCTCATCTCCACACCTGGACATCCTAGTCCCTCCTAACTACAACATCGCAAGGCTAGACAGACAATCTAACAAGAAAGGAGGAGGCATCGCCTGCATCTACCGCTCTAACCTTCTGATCACGGAACTTCTGGCAGACACCACTGAATCCTGTGAATACCTTTCCCTCGCTATTCACAGCAACTCCACCCTACTGTGCAACCTGCACATCTTTTACTACCCCCAGGCATGAACGACTCTTTCACCGACCACCTCATGGAAATCATCACAGCTAAGAGTTCCAACAATATCAAAGATATTTTCCTTGGTGACTTTAACTTGCACTGGAACGATCCAAAGGATTCACATGTCAACGCCATCAAGGACCTTCTGGCCGATCAAGCCCTGACCCAAGCCTGCTCACTTCCAACTCACTCAAAGGGGCCACTCTTGACTGGATTATTTCCAAAGAATCAACAGTCAAGCTTATCTCTATAGACCCATGCGACTGGTCTGACCACCACGCCATCACCTTCCTCCTACCGGGCACCCTCAAAACAAGGGCACTGCAACCAGTGATTCCTAAACGCTGGATCAGAGACACTAAGAACCTAGACCGCAGGGAACTCGAGGCTCGCTGCAAATCCGACCTCCCCCTCCTTCGCATATCACAACAGTCAGCGGCCTTAACGATCACTACTCGGCGACTATCTCGAACATCCTGGATGATCTAGCCCCACTAAAGCTGAAAAGAACCCAAATCAAAGACAGAAACCCCTGGTTCACGGGATCCCTTAACAACGAGAGGAGAGTCCTCCGACAAGCTGAACGATCCTGGAGGCAGCACCCCTCTGCCGCACACCTAAAACTCCTCCGCCAGGCCAGAAACTCCTACAACAGGAACATACTCAAGTCTAAAAAGAATTCTTCCGAACTGCACTAGAGAAGGCCAAGAACAGGCCCCAAAAGCTCTTCGAACTGGTCAAACACCAATCTAATATACTGGCCAAAACTTCAAAAGAAAACCCCAAGTCTCTTATATCCTCAGAGGAATTCTCCTCCTTCTTCGCAGACAAAATCTCAGCCCTTGGAAGCGAACTCAACTCCACCACTTACCCTCAAACACCTCTTGACCCGCCTCCTCCAGCCACATCGCCCCCACTGGTTCCACCCAAAAACAATGCTCACTGGACTGACTTCAAACTCTATGATGACGACTCAGTGTCCAAAATCCTATCCTCCCTAAAGCCTAACAACCATTTTAATGACCCGCTCCCTTCCAACTGCCTAGCTACCGTCGCTCAATCCATCATTCCTAGCTGGACTACAATAATTAACGCCTCTCTCCGGCAGGGAATGGTGCCCGACTCTCTAAAAGCCGGCCAAGTCCTCCCCATTCTGAAAAAGCTGTCGCTGGATCCAGCCTCCCTGACAATTTCAGACCCATCTCCAACATCCCCTCTTAGCCAAAGTGATGGAGAAATGTGTGCAGCAGCAACTAAGTCAACACATCAACAACTTCCACCTGCTCGATGACTTCCAATCCGGATTTAGACCAGGACACAGCACCGAAACCACTATGCTCCACATCGTTGATGATGCTCTCCAGGCCCTTGACCTGGGCAAGGCCTGTCTCATAATCCTCCTAGACCTATCCTCGGCCTTCGACACGGTCAACCATGAAAAACTACTCGAACGCCTCAAATTTAGGATGGGTTTGGATGGCACCGTTCTAGAATGGTTCAGGTCCTTCCTCAAAAACAGATCCCAGAGATTCCTTGTCAACAGCAACCTATCTGCACCATCCCCGGTCACGGTTGGAGTCCCTCAAGGATCAATACTGTCCCCCACCCTCTTCAATCTTTACCTGGAACCGCTTACCGAAGTACTACGCACTGCCAATATCTCCTATCACATGTACGCTGATGACACTCAGATCTACATCAAAACCTCATCTCTCGCAGAGATCCTCTCCCTAAACGAAGCCCTGAAACTCACTGTCCAATGGCTCGCATCCAATCAACTCAAACTCAACGCAAAGAAAACTGAATTTCTCCTGATCGCCCCGCCCAATACCAACCTTGAGATTCAATCATGGATTAAGGCTATTACAGCCTTGAATTGCTCACCAACCATCGTAGACTCGGCCAAATCTCTGGGAATCACCCTCGATAGCAACCTGAACATGCGGGACTTCATAAATTCAATGGCCAAATCAGCCAGATTCCACCTGAGCTACCTTAGGAAACTGAAACCCTTCCTCGATGCTCCCGACCTAAAAATGGCAGTCCAAGCACTTGTCATCTCTAGACTGGAATATGGCTGCTCTACCCTCTCGGGCCTACCCAAGATCTCCCTGGCACCTCTAAAAGCCTGCCTCAATGCGGCCGCCAGACTACTCACCGACTCGAGGAAATAGGACCATATTTCCACACACTTGAAAGCTCTCAACTGGCTTCCCCTGGAGGCAAGAATACAGCTCAAAATAGCATGCATCACGCACAAAGCCTTATATTCTAACTCTCCTGCATATTTGAGGCAGAAACTTGTGATCTCCGGAGGAATCAGAAACTCACGATCTGCCAGAGACCTCTTGCTCCAACCTGCACGCTTTCGGAAAAAAAAACTTACAACCAGGCTTTCTCCGGGCTGCTCCAAGAATATGGAACTCTCTCCCACCGGACATCAGAAGAATCCCCTCTCTGACTCGCTTCAAAAGGATGCCAAAACATTCCTTATGGGTAAATTTCTCGTTTAAACTTTGCCTCTACAACTACTACAGCCCTGATCTATGGCCATCTATTGCCTCCCTTCGGATTATCTAGCTCACCCCATCAGAAACTGGGGGCCTTGTCGCGAACATTGGTTAACGTAATCTGTAAAAATGTTACCTCGTTCCTGAGTATTTGGATATTTAATCTGTAAATACATGCCCTATCTCCCTGTGTACCCTGCACCTTACCCTGTCTCACTCAATCCGCAACTGGATGATGCTATGCCTAATCTGTACACGGCTATGTTTTCCTGTAAAGCGCTCTGATACCCTAACGGGTCAAGTTCGAGCTCTATAAAACTCATAAATAAATAAATAAATAAAATGTTAATTAAATATTTAGCAAGTAGGGAAAATCCTGGTATCCATTGCCGACAGTAACCTACTATTCCTAGGAACATTCTTACTTGTCTTTGGGTTACAGGCATTTGCATTTTCTTTATTAATTTTACTCTTTCAGAGGTTACTCTTCTTTTTCCCCTCTCAATTTGGTGTCCCAGATACTTAACAGCTGTTGTACAAAACTGCAACTTTTCAGGTAAGACTTTATGCCCTTCTTCTGCCAAAAGATTTAATAATGCTATGGAATCAACAACACAGTCATCTCTGGTGTTTGATGCCACCAATAAGTCGTCGATATATTGCACTAGGACTGAGCTTCCTGGCATCACTAATTTCTCAAGGCACTTTTTCAATATCTGATTGAAAATGGAAGGACTTTCTGTGTACCCCTGAGGAACCCGATTCCATACATAGACTTTGTTCTCAAATTTAAATGAGAAAAGATACTGGCTATCTGGATGTAATGGTATTGAAAAGAACGCTTGACACAAATCGATTACTGTGAACCATCCTGCACTCCACGGAATCTGGTATAGGATTACTGCAGGATTTGGTACTATAGGACAACATGGTTCTACAATCTTATTTATTTTCCTCAGGTCCTGAACAATCCTATATTTTCCACTAGGTTTCTTTAATCCCATAATTGGTGAATTACATGGGCTACTCATTACTTCTTTTAGTATGTTTTGTTCAACCATTCGATCGATTTCTTCAATGACTCCTGCTTTTACTTCTGCACTCATTCTGTACTGTCTGGTATTTGGGAAAATTGCACCTTCCTTTACAGTAATTTTAACTGGGTCTATTTTAGCCATAAGTCCTACTTCTTTTCCTGTGAAATCCCAAACTATGGGATTTACTGTACCTTTTAATTCTTCTGGCAACTCGTCTTTTGTTATTAATGAAAACATCTCATCTACTTCTGTACCCTGTTTTGCAATAATAATTTTATATACATGGTCTTCATCTGGTTTCTGAACTGCCACACCATCCGGTGTGCAGAAAATTGTACAATTCATCTTGCACAACAAATCCCTACCTAATAAGTTTACTGGACTAGAATCACACACTACAAATTGATGCATTTCTCTGAAATTTCCGATTTTAACTTCCATGGGTTTGGTAAGAGGCGTTCTAATCCTCTGATTAGCTACCCCCACTACTTGGATATTTTCACCAGAGAGAGGAAGGTCTGGAATGTCTGCTGTTCTTACAGTAGACCGGGTAGCACCAGTGTCCAAAAGAAAAGTAATATCATTACCTTTCACATTTCCTTCAACATATGGACCTGACTGGTCTACCGGTAGGGATGCGCCAAGTACGCACTCCTTCTCCCCCTCTCCTAGGCACCGTCATGAACTGTTTTGACAGAAATCGTCCTGAAAAAGAAACTGTGATGTTATATAATCATTCTTACCACTTCCTCCTTGATATCCAATGTCTGGACCGTGCTTTGCTCTGCTTACATTACCCTGAATAGGTGCAGGTGGCAACTGACTCTGAGGGTTTACACCCTGCTATGAGTCATTCTGCGTCTGTGGATTTAAATTTTGATTTGGGCCATTATTATTCCGGATCTTTTTACATTCATCCTTCCAATTCCCCAATTTTCCGCATCCATGACAAGGAAATTTCTTTTTAGCTTCTTCTCTACTCATTCGTCCTCTAAATTTTCCACCATTCCCAGTATCACCATTCGTTCCAGAATCTTTTCCTTGATTTTCACTCGGATTTTCCAAATTGATTCCCTGTTTCTCAGCCATTTTCACCTGAGCCCACATCACTTTTTCCTGCAATTTCTTGTGTCTATCCTCAATATTGTCTCCACAATATTTAGCATATTTCAAAATTTCATCTATGGACTTTCCCTGCCAACACAGCATGTGTTGTTTAATCATCTGACAAATTTCTGGCTTCAAACCGTAAACAAATCGATACACAAACTGACTCATGTTCTTGTCTCCAATGTCCTCAAATCCACTATACTGTTTAAATACCTGGAATAGACGCTCATAGTATGAATGTACCGATTCATTAGCTTCTTGGGTAGTTCGATCTATTTTCACCCAATTTGTTTCTTTCGGTGGTATTTTTCCTTTCAGGTAAGTTATCACCTGCTGATACTTTTTCATCACATCATTTGACGGGGCACCTGTTTTCGAATCTCTAGGATACTCGTCACTTGGCCAACCCACTGTGATTTTGCAATCTGTCCATAAATCGGCAGGTACCACTATGTCAAACAAACCATCTAAGTCTTTTAACAATACCTTTGACACCTTCACAAACCTGTCAACCTGCTTATACCATTCAATTGGTTTTTCTCTCAATTTTGGAAAATCATTCGTAAATGACAAAATATCCTGTCTGCTCCATGGGACATGTACATATCCTCCTCCCGCAACTTCTCGCATTGGATACATTTGGTCTGCTTTCCCTGTCTCTTTCATCACATATTCAGATGCTGTTCTACTTGTTCGTGCTTCTTCCTTTTTCTTGGCCCACCTAGTTCTCCATTTATCCAAATCTCCCCATTTTTGCAAAACTATCATTAATTCTCTTATTTGTAATTTTCTTCCAGAGGCATTCATATTTTCTAAATCTTTGTCTGAGAATTCTGCTCTATAGGGTTTCTGTAGTACTTTTGATCTCCCTATTTCTATTCCCATCTGTAGTGCTAGATTGGATAATTTTTCATGGAATAACCTTACATTTCTTGTGATACTTCTGCACATGAACAATAATTCTTCATCGTCATAGGTATTTAAGTGATCTAGTCCTACATTTCCTACTATTATTTCTTCTAATTCGACTTTCAATTTATGAATGTCCATTATTTTCGGAGGTGTGCACTGTTTAACTGATTCTTGTGCCCACCTTTCTAAATCTTCTGGGGTGACTATTGTGGCACTTTTTGCTCCTGATGAAGTCACTAGACTTATATCTTTTGAACACCCAGGTGTAGTTCTCTTGGGAGTAATATTGACAGAATCTCGAATGGGTAAATCCATCAATGATATTGTGGATTCGCTGTCACTAAAGTGATCTTCAACCATTACTACTGCTTCAGGGTTTGTAGCGTTTACAGGAGTAGGTGCAAGTACCGGTGGAGGACAGTTTCCCTGAGTACCATATAATGGAACTACTGGACCAATTGTTACAGGTATAGTCAATGAATCAGGATGTACATTTATCTGTGTTATTTTCTGTATTAATTCTGCTCTGGTCTTCTCTAGGGCTTCCCTTTCTTTGTCATGAAGTATTCTACTAGGGGTAAATTCATGCATTACCTGTGGCACTAATGGAGTTTTTATCGGTGGTGCACTTGGGGTGCATCCACTTGCCCCTTCCTGATATGGTGGGGGGTTTCTTAACATTTCCTCCATAAATTTGTCTTCAGAGTCATCACTTCTCATTAAATGTTTTGTCTTTTCTGTGCATTTACTTCCTAATTTCTCCTCTGCTGTTAACAATGGATATAATCCTTCTGTAATCATTGCCCTTCTCCATTGTTTCATCTGACCGTTCCTAGACTCATGTAGGTATCTAGGGAAAAATCCTGGATAACCCCTATTACTCCTAGATCGGTCCCGCTCAAATGCCTCGGTTTCCCATTCCTCTAGAGCTTCGTACTGAGTTAATCTAGGTCTGGGTTCTAAGTCATTCATCCTCAATCTCAAGTTATGCAGAATTCGCCCATTGAACGTGCCATTCTCGGGAAATGCTAGTATTCCATCATTTTTGGTATATTCTATTCAATTCTCCATCCATACACAAATATGATAACCTCTCTCCATCATCATGAATGAAGCGGGCGTTTTAGCTGGTGGAAAAATAATTCCTTCTCTAGTTTTGATTGGTTTGTCCTTTTTAAAATATTTCTTAATCTTTTGTAAAAATGAAATTTTTCTCTTTTCTCCGTACATCTTGGGTAAGTACCGATGTATAAAATTATATTCTGCAAAGCCTAAATATCTCCTATCCGGACGATTTCTTGTTAAAGTCGGATCGCGTTTTAACATGCAATCCTTTATCCACTAAGAATTCCGTTTCTATAATTTCGACCAATCAAATGTCTGCTATCTTTTATTTCCGAGCCAATCCTTGCGCGGCCTTCTGGTGACGTTTGTCTGTCAACCCCTCCTTTACAATCTGCGCTTTTCTGTCCCTCACTGTTTCAACCAATCCCAGCGCGGTACCTGTGACGTCAGTACTACTCCTGACTACTGACCCCTCCTTTACAAGGGTCTTTCCACACCCGCTGTATCAACCAATCCCAGCGCGGCGTTTGTGACGTCAGCTCCCTCTCCGGCAGCTGACCCTCCCTTTACAAATTCGTACGCAAACTTATTTTCTCTACAATTCTTAATTAAATTTCAGTAACAACATAAAACATTCGCTATCGTGCCAGTTTCTCTAAATTCGAAAAAGATAGTTTCTCTCACACTTAGTAAAACCCTTTCCGTTTACTAACATATACTACGAGTAAAACCCTTCCGTTTACTCTTCACACAAGCTCCAGAAATACCTGTTACTTCTTCAATGTTACCCTTTCTAGGTGATATAACTTCAAATTTTCACCAGCGTACTCTTTTGCTATTACTCACACGCATAGAGTCCCTAACGAGTACTGATAGTCCTGCTTAACTTTTCAGTACTATTTCTGCCTGGCAGATAACCTCACTGCAGTATGGCTTCCACTTACCATCCGCTATTCTTTTTACCCCGGGGATTCTGGACAACATAAAACAAACTTCGAATATACGGATGTTAGTTCATAAAAATAAAATTCTCATTACCCAATTAACAAAGAGTAACCATCCTCTGATTACCAGAAAACTGATCCAGCGCGATATTAGCAAACAGCATTCATACACCAGATACTCACTTGGGCCCATACATTCATACTACGCTAATACTTACGCTGGGTTTTATCAGTTGTTACTCTTTATCAAAATCCCTGCTACCAATTACCTTCCGAATGAAGAGTAATGACTTACCAATGAATCTTTTGCTAATTGGGAAATTTAAAATGAGTGACATTCATTATAGTACATAATCCTGAAATAACCACTGAGTCAGGAAGTTTTAAAATGTTTATCTAAAGATTTAGCAGAGGAAAATACAGAACCACACAGTACTTAATCGCAATACCCAAGATGAAGCATAGAATAATTATTGCTAATCAATGACGGTTCCTCAGGAAAGGAGAGGATAGAGACAGCAGCACAACTAAAGGTTGCATTATATTTACCTAAGTGCGAGAACCAAACCCCTTGGCCAAGGAGTTGGAAAGAATAGGACCCAGGAAGGATGAAGGGCAAAAGACCTCCTCCAGGATCAGGACAGGACCGGTGACCTCTCTACAACGACGCCTGCGTCGCTCCCCTCTCTGATACTCGACTTCTCCTCGATTCTCCCGTGTCTCCCTTCTAATGGACTCCGCCGCCCCCTCCTCAGGACCTCTTCAGGACAGAGATTCAGTCAGCAACCGATCAGCTTGGCAGTCTGGAGCTACGAGCGCTAGTCTTCTGTGCGCACTCTACGGTCTGAGCTAACTAATTAACTAATTCTATATCTATTATACCCTTCTACGCCCATGTACCTCCCCTTAATGTTGCTAAAATATGGGGCCACTACTTCTGATTGGACAGGGACAGGGGGTGGATTCTCGTACCATATTGATTTGGCTTAAATTGTAAAGCCTATTGTCTCTAAATTCCCACCCATCCAATTTAATACATTTTCTTTATTTCCCACCCGTCTCACGACAAATTTTATACATTCTTCTTTTACAAAGTATCAATGTGTAACAGGAAAGGCAAGAGTACAGCATCTTCGGCCATTAGGTCGTGGCCTTGGACGACGTCCAGGTTGACTTCATTTGGCAGGCACACAGGACACATGCGCAGAACCATTTGCCTCTCGAGTTTCAGGTCACCAACCCAGGCCCAAGTTTAAGAACTAACAAAAATCAAAGAAGAAAATATTAAAATCACAAATAAAATGTTTCACTGTATGCCCACTTTTCCTACTCTATTCCCATCTAATTATAATACTGTCCCGCATTAGTAGCGTTAAGAAAACGACAATTTAATAATGACATGAGAGCAAGCTGAAGCATGTGAAAACATCAAGCAGCCATTTTAATGCACACTGCGCAGAAGCAGAAGTTTCCCACCAAGCAAAGAGAGACGTCACAACACGTGATATGGTTGAGACATGCGCAGATAGTTTCCCACGCTTTAGCGGCCATTTTGGATTACTGACAAGCGTTATTCATTAGTAAAACACATAGGCAAGCATCCTTTCTATTCGTGTCGTGTATGCAAAGGTTAGTATAAACAATACAAGTTTAATAAATTAATACTATGAGGAGGATTGTATACAAGCAAGTTTCGTTTATGAAACCTTGCTCCATCAATCCCCTCTCTGATGGCGTTTCTGAGCCATCAAAATACTACCCACAATCAGATGCCAACTTCTAGCAAATTACTTCTTTCTCATTCTTACACTTTCCATTTTTGCCATCCCCTTTCAATTTCTTGTATAATTCACTTCTCCACTCTTCAAGTTCTATTTCATCAATTTTTCGCTTCTTTCCTCTACCTGTCACTTTATATGTTCCACTCTTTCTACAACATTTGCACCATATTGTTATTGCCAATATTATTATTGCTATCCCTGCTAAGGGTACTAATATTTGACCTATAAGTCCTTTTCCTATATTAGCAAACCAGGTACCAATTGACGAGATACTATTTGTCAATCTTTGCCATACACTATCAACTTCCAGTGGTTTAAGTTCCTTCTCAAGTTTAGTTATATTCTGTATGTACGTTCCAATTTCTGCACTCTTATCAGGAAAATAAGTGCAACAGTGTCTCGTCTTCAATAATTTACAGACTCCGCCCTCTTTTGCCAATATAATATCAAGAGCAAGTCGATTTTGCATCACCATAGATCTAATCGCAACCATTTCCGCATTAATCATTAGAAAACCTCCAGCAGTATCCGTTGATAAACGATCAACCACTGTAGACAATTTACATATTTTCCTTGAGTTCAGAATTATTCCCACTGAAGGTATCAATGCACCAAATATATCTCCTACAATTTCAGAAAAACTAGCTCTTTTACTACGTATTAATTCGCTATTGTTTTCATTGCTTCCAGTGTTTCTTTTTACGTGGTATATCTTTGGAAATACTATTCCAAAATAACAACTTCCATACCACCGTGCAGGAAGCCTAAAGTAAGCCTTATTCCCACATACATAATAGATTCCAGGAAAAACTGAATCTGTTCCTCCTTTGAGTCCCCAATCTCCAAGAATTAAAAAATTGTGTTCACATTCACTGGTACCGATGAAAACATTGTTATAATCAGTCTTTAACCTATGAAGACAAATTTTCCCTGTTTTAAAAAAATCCAGAGCCATAGCAGCTTGAGCCTTGCCAGGTGTGTAACTCCCTTCTGTCTCTGCCCAAGGTGGCAAATGAGCCTTATGCTCAGAAGCTTTCTTTTGGAAATCTTGTCTTCTATCTTCTACTAAATTCAAAAATATCTTTTCTTCTTCAAGTAAAGAACATGTTAGATTGTGTCTATGTGCATGTGTTATGTCTATTGATTTCATTGTGTTAAGAAAAATTCTCCCATAAACTGTGCGTCTTGACTACTAAGCACTGGGTTCATACTCTTGCGAATCGGAACCTCAGAAAATATTACATCTAGGTTTGAATAATAATACTGAAGTCTCCCTGTTCTATAAAATAAACTAGATAAAACACTACATGATATGCCATATGTCAGTGGTAAGTGATGATATGTTATTCCTTCTGCTACTGATTCAGGTAACTTCATACAGACATAACAGTTACTAACTTCCATTGTGTCTACATATTGAAACAATAACTTTGTGAAAACGTTTAAACTAGTGTCGTTGTCAGCTATTTCATGATGAATTTCTGGTTCATTCTCTGCCATTAGTTCTACTCTATTGCCCTTCATGTTTGCTGTCCTCTCCTTAGTTTCATTATTAATCTTTTTATCTATTATCATAAGGTAAGGAACTGCTACAATCAGGACTAACCATACTATAAGCACCATTACTAGACTACATATGCATATTGCACAGCATCTTCTACAACATCTCTGTTTTGGTCTCCCAGCAACTCTATCGTCAGGCATTTTCGACAAGGAAGATCGCTCTTCTTATCTATTTCCTTTTCTTTATATGACTCTTTTGCTTAGTCAAGGTGGTCTTGTTTCTTTTTCGTACGTCAGTTCTGTACTTGTTCCTTCGTCACCACTTTCACTTGACTCTGAGCTTTCGTAATCTTCAAGAATGATGTAAGTCCAGTCAGGACCCTTGAATTTGTTATTCAAAAGTTTCAGTCTTTTACTTCTTCTTTTCTCAGTTTTATGTTCTTGTTCAGTTTGACTTGTCACTTCATTCACTTGATCTGGATCTTCACTTCTGGTTGTTATGTGGTACTTTACTCTTTTAATGACACTCGGCCAATGATCTCCTTTTCTTGTTTTCTTTGTTTGCACTGTTTCTTTATCTTTGTCTTCAGAAATCTTTTTATTTTCACTGCTTAGTACTGTTTCGTGTTCTGCAATGACTGTGTTTCTTGTTTGCTCTTTTTCAGGTCTGATTGGTTTCTCTGCAACAGCTCCACTGTGAGTTTCCAATAAGGGATCTTGTTCTTGATTTATTTCTTCATGTTCTTGATTTTCATGCTCTTTTTCTTCTGTGTATTTTTCTTGATCTAACTGGTTCTGATCAGGGCTTATTGCACTTTGTACTTCTGCAGCCTGACCGGATTCTTCTAAACCTGTCTGTCCCTGCTCAAAGTTTATCAGATCTTCGTTGCTTTGAGCCCAGTTTCCTTTCCCTATCTGCTCTTGTTCAGGTTCTCTTATTGTCTCTTCTTCTTGTCCCTGAACTGCTTCTTCTTCACCTATCTGATCTTCTTCAATTTCTTCCAAATTTGTTTGACTTCTTGTTCTGTGGTAAACTTCGGAAACTTCTACCCCCGGTATCCAGTCCTGACTTGTGCTCGGTTGTTCTTCTTCAGCTTCTTTTGAATCTCGAGCCTGAGATTCCTCAGCTGGGCAACCTTCAGCTTCCTCAGTGATTGATGCTGTCTGACGATATTCTTCTTCAGGATCTGGTACTCTTTTGGTGTGGCTTACGTGAATCCAATTAGGAAATCTTGCACACTTCACTGCTGTGTTTGTCGTTAGTATGACTTGACAAGGACTGCTCCATCTGGGTGATAGACACGTTTCTCTGGTGTGATTCTTCACTACCACCCAGTCACCAGGATTCAGATCATGTTCTTGTTTGGGCTGCCTGGAAACTGCGTCTTCTCCAACCTGGTGAGAGACAGAACGCACTAGGTCAGCCAGTCCTTTACAATAGTCCAGAACCATATCATCAGATATATTCAGTAGTTTGTTTGTGGGAACATGTTTTTGCCTCATTGCTCTTCCCATCATTATTTCGTGGGGGCTCAATCCTGTATTTCTGTCAGGTATGCTTCTGAGTCCCATCAAAACAAGTGGTAATGCATCTGGCCATTCTAATGATGTTGATGCACACATTTTTCCCAATCTTGACTTTATAGTGCCATTCAATTGTTCAACCACTCCAGAAGCCTCTGGACGATATGCACAGTGCAGTTTCTGTTGGATTTGGAATGCTTCACAGATTAGTTTGATCACTTCACTATTAAAATGTTTTCCTCTATCTGATTCCAAAGTTACTGGGAAAACAAACCTAGGAATGAGCTCTCTTAGCAACAGTTTTGCTACTGTAATGCTATCATTTCTCATGGTAGGGTAAGCCTCCACCCACTTTGAAAACAGACATACTATGACCAGTACATATTTCAGCCCTCTGCATGGTGGTAACTGTATAAAGTCAAATTGAAGTCTTATAAATGGTCCTTCTGCTTTTCCAATCTTTCCAAACCCAATTATTGTCTTCCTCCCTGGATTGTGCATCTGGCAAGTTAAACACCTTTGGCAAAGACTCTCTGCAACAGCCCTGAACTTAGGATTATACCAGTTTTGTCTGAAGAGCCTAATCATTGCATCTCTCCCTATGTGTGTGTCTCCATGATACATTCTGGCCATTTGTGAGAGTAGACAATCTGGCATGACTGGTCTGCCATCAGCACTGATCCACACTTCATCATCTCGTCTCTGGGAACAACCTACTTTGATCCACAAATTCTTTTCACTTTCATCCACTTCATCTTGCAGTCTTTTAACATCATTCCATGTTTCAGGCGGCATGTACAACATAAGTTGGCAGCTGATTCCCATTCTTTCCACCCTCTTATTGACTGACAATCTATTTTTGGCACAATGTTGAGCCACCAGATCTGCGTATCTGTTGCCGACTACCACCCAGTCATCTCCTGACTGATGTGCGGTACATTTCACCACAGCCAATTCTTTTGGTGATTGTATTGCTTCCAGCAATTCCTTTACAAACTGTCCATTTTTAATGGGGGATCCTGAAGAAGTCATGAAATCCCTCTGCATCCATAGTTGGCCAAAATCATGCACAACCCCGTAACCATATTGGCTATCTGTAAATATAGTTACTTTTTGATTCCTCCCAATTTTGCAGGCTTTTATCAATGCAATCAATTCAGCTACTTGTGCAGATTTGACTCCTGGTAAATAGGATGCTTCGACTATTCCAGTTAATTCACATACCGCATAGGCAGCAGTTAGTTTACCGTCTTCATGTCTTTGACATGAACCATCAACAAATAGCTCCCTGTCTGGGTTTTTAAGAGGCTGTTCCTCAATATCTGGGCGTGGTTTTGTGCATAATTCTGTAATCTGTAAACAATCATGTTCATCTTCTTCGCCATCTTTAATTCTCTCATGATATGGGTCTGGTAGTAAGGTTGCTGGATTTATTATAGTACACCTTACCATGGTCACATTTTCAGCACCCATTATTATTCTTTCGTATTTAGTCAGCCGACTAGGAGTAAGATGCTGAGTTCGTGTTCTTGTTAACAGAATCACAACCGCATGTGGAACATACACCTTTACAGGATGTCCCATCACAATTGACTCACTTTGTTCAATGCTCAAACAAGTAGCCGCCACTGCTTTTAAGCATCCTGGCAATGCGGCTGCTACTGGGTCCAATGTAGCAGAAAAATATGCTATATGATGTCTGTCTAATCCGTGTCTTTGAGTTAGGACAGAAAGTGCACAATTTTCTCTTTCATGACAGAATAATGCGAATTCTCTTTTATAATCCGGCATGCCTAGGGCTGGTGCTGAGCACAGAGCATTTCTCAATTTTACAAAAGCTCCTACACTTTCATCATCCCACTCAACAGGATCCTTTGCTTTCTTTTTCGTCATGTTAATTAAAGATTTAGCTAGTAGGGAAAATCCTGGTATCCATTGCCGACAGTAACCTACTATTCCTAGGAACATTCTTACTTGTCTTTGGGTTACAGGCATTTGCATTTTCTTTATTAATTTTACTCTTTCAGAGGTTACTCTTCTTTTTC
This sequence comes from Calotriton arnoldi, assembly GCA_963921515.1. Classification (NCBI taxonomy): domain Eukaryota; kingdom Metazoa; phylum Chordata; class Amphibia; order Caudata; family Salamandridae; genus Calotriton; species Calotriton arnoldi. Next base: position 187,532 of record CAWUFW010010610.1, on the reverse strand, counting down.
CCCTCTCAATTTGGTGTCCCAGATACTTAACAGCTGTTGTACAAAACTGCAACTTTTCAGGTGAGACTTTATGCCCTTCTTCTGCCAAAAGATTTAATAATGCTATGGAATCAACAACACAGTCCTCTCTGGTGTTTGATGCCACCAATAAGTCGTCGATATATTGCACTAGGACTGAGCTTCCTGGCATCACTAATTTCTCAAGGCACTTTTTCAATATCTGATTGAAAATGGAAGGACTTTCTGTGTACCCCTGAGGAACCCGATTCCATACATAGACTTTGTTCTCAAATTTAAATGAGAAAAGATACTGGCTATCTGGATGTAATGGTATTGAAAAGAACGCTTGACACAAATCGATTACTGTGAACCATCCTGCACTCCACGGAATCTGGTATAGGATTACTGCAGGATTTGGTACTATAGGACAACATGGTTCTACAATCTTATTTATTTTCCTCAGGTCCTGAACAATCCTATATTTTCCACTAGGTTTCTTTAATCCCATAATTGGTGAATTACATGGGCTACTCATTACTTCTTTTAGTATGTTTTGTTCAACCATTCGATCTATTTCTTCAATGACTCCTGCTTTTACTTCTGCACTCATTCTGTACTGTCTGGTATTTGGGAAAATTGCACCTTCCTTTACAGTAATTTTAACTGGGTCTATTTTAGCCATAAGTCCTACTTCTTTTCCTGTGAAATCCCAAACTATGGGATTTACTGTACCTTTTAATTCTTCTGGCAACTCGTCTTTTGTTATTAATGAAAACATCTCATCTACTTCTGTACCCTGTTTTGCAATAATAATTTTATATACATGGTCTTCATCTGGTGTCTGAACTGCCACACCATCCGGTATGCAGAAAATTGTACAATTCATCTTGCACAACAAATCCCTACCTAATAAGTTTACTGGTCTAGAATCACACACTACAAATTGATGCATTTCTCTGAAATTTCCGATTTTAACTTCCATGGGTTTGGTAAGAGGCGTTCTAATCCTCTGATTAGCTACCCCCACTACTTGGATATTTTCACCAGAGAGAGGAAGGTCTGGAATGTCTGCTGTTCTTACAGTAGACCGGGTAGCACCAGTGTCCAAAAGAAAAGTAATATCATTACCTTTCACATTTCCTTCAACATATGGACCTGACTGGTCTACCGGTAGGGATGCGCCAAGTACGCACTCCTTCTCCCCCTCTCCTAGGCACCGTCATGAACTGTTTTGACAGAAATCGTCCTGAAAAAGAAACTGTGATGTTATATAATCATTCTTACCACTTCCTCCTTGATATCCGATGTCTGTACCGTGCTTTGCTCTGCTTACATTACCCTGAATAGGTGCAGGTGGCAACTGACTCTGAGGGTTTACACCCTGCTATGAGTCATTCTGCGTCTGTGGATTTAAATTTTGATTTGGGCCATTATTATTCCGGATCTTTTTACATTCATCCTTCCAATGCCCCAATTTTCTGCATCCATGACAAGGAAATTTCTTTTTAGCTTCTTCTCTACTCATTCGTCCTCTAAATTTTCCACCATTCCCAGTATCACCATTCGTTCCAGAATCTTTTCCTTGATTTTCACTCGGATTTTCCAAATTGATTCCCTGTTTCTCAGCCATTTTCACCTGAGCCCACATCACTATTTCCTGCAATTTCTTGTGTCTATCCTCAATATTGTCTCCACAATATTTAGCATATTTCAAAATTTCATCTATGGACTTTCCCTGCCAACACAGCATGTGTTGTTTAATCATCTGACAAATTTCTGGCTTCAAACCGTAAACAAATCGATACACAAACTGACTCATGTTCTTGTCTCCAATGTCCTCAAATCCACTATACTGTTTAAATACCTGGAATAGACGCTCATAGTATGAATGTACCGATTCATTAGCTTCTTGGGTAGTTCGATCTATTTTCACCCAATCTGTTTCTTTCGGTGGTATTTTCCCTTTCAGGTAAGTTATCACCTGCTGATACTTTTTCATCACATCATTTGACGGGGCACCTGTTTTCGTATCTCTAGGATACTCGTCACTTGGCCAACCCACTGTGATTTTGCAATCTGTCCATAAATCGGCAGGTACCACTATGTCAAACAAACCATCTAAGTCTTTTAACAATACCTTTGACACCTTCACAATCCTGTCAACCTGCTTATACCATTCAATTAGTTTTTCTCTCAATTTTGGAAAATCATTCTTAAATGACAAAATATCCTGTCTGCTCCATGGGACATGTACATATCCTCCTCCCGCAACTTCTCGCATTGGATACATTTGGTCTTCTTTCCCTGTCTCTTTCATCACATATTCAGATGCTGTTCTACTTGTTCGTGCTTCTTCCTTTTTCTTGGCCCACCTAGTTCTCCATTTATCCAAATCTCCCCATTTTTGAAAAACTATCATTAATTCTCTTATTTGTAATTTTCTTCCAGAGGCATTCATATTTTCTAAATCTTTGTCTGAGAATTCTGCTCTATAGGGTTTCTGTAGTACTTTTGATCTCCCTATTTCTATTCCCATCTGTAGTGCTAGATTGGATAATTTTTCATGGAATAACCTTACATTTCTTGTGATACTTCTGCACATGAACAATAATTCTTCATCGTCATAGGTATTTAAGCGATCTAGTCCTACATTTCCTGCTATTATTTCTTCTAATTCGACTTTCAATTTATGAATGTCCATTATTTTCGGAGGTGTGCCCTGTTTAACTGATTCTTGTGCCCACCTTTCTAAATCTTCTGGGGTGACTATTGTGGCACTTTTTGCTCCTGATGAAGTCACTAGACTTATATCTTTTGAACACCCAGGTGTAGTTCTCTTGGGAGTAATATTGACAGAATCTCGAATGGGTAAATCCATCAATGATATTGTGGATTCGCTGTCACTAAAGTGATCTTCAACCATTACTACTGCTTCAGGGTTTGTAGCGTTTACAGGAGTAGGTGCAAGTACCGGTGGAGGACAGTTTCCCTGAGTACCATATAATGGAACTACTGGACCAATTGTTACAGGTATAGTCAATGAATCAGGATGTACTTTTATCTGTGTTATTTTCTGTATTAATTCTGCTCTGGTCTTCTCTAGGGCTTCCCTTTCTTTGTCATGAAGTATTCTACTAGGGGTAAATTCATGCATTACCTGTGGCACTAATGGAGTTTTTATTGGTGGTGCACTTGGGGTGCATCCACTTGCCCCTTCCTGATATGGTGGGGGGTTTCTTAACATTTCCTCCATAAATTCGTCTTCAGAGTTGTCACTTCTCATTAAATGTTTTGTCTTTTCTGTGCATTTACTTCCTAATTTCTCCTCTGCTGTTAACAATGGATATAATCCTTCTGTAATCATTGCCCTTCTCCATTGTTTCATCTGACCGTTCCTAGACTCATGTAGGTATCTAGGGAAAAATCCTGGATAACCCCTATTACTCCTAGATCGGTCCCGCTCAAATGCCTCGGTTTCCCATTCCTCTAGAGCTTCGTACTGAGTTAATCTAGGTCTGGGTTCTAAGTCATTCATCCTCAATCTCAAGTTTTGCAGAATTCGCCCATTGAACGTGCCATTCTCGGGAAATGCTAGTATTCCATCATTTTTGGTATATTCTATCCAATTCTCCATCCATACACAAGTATGATAACCTCTCTCCATCATCATGAATGAAGCGGGCGTTTTAGCTGGTGGAATAATAATTCCTTCTCTAGTTTTGATTGGTTTGTCCTTTTTAAAATAATTCTTAATCTTTTGTAAAAATGACATTTTTCTCTTTTCTCCGTACATCGATGTATAAAATTATATTCTGCAAAGCCTAAATATCTCCTATCCGGACGATTTCTTGTTAAAGTCGGATAGCGTTTTAACATGCAATCCTTTATCCACTAAGAATTCCGTTTCTATAATTTCAACCAATCAAATGTCTGCTATCTTTTATTTCCGAGCCAATCCTTGCGCGGCCTTCTGGTGACGTTTGTCTGTCAACCCCTCCTTTACAATCTGCGCTTTTCTGTCCCTCGCTGTTTCAACCAATCCCAGCGCGGTACCTGTGACGTCAGTACTACTCCTGACTACTGACCCCTCCTTTACAAGGGTCTTTCCACACCCGCTGTATCAACCAATCCCAGCGCGGCGTTTGTGACGTCAGCTCCCTCTCCGGCAGCTGACCCTCCCTTTACAAATTCGTACGCAAACTTATTTTCTCTACAATTCTTAATTAAATTTCAGTAACAACATAAAACATTCGCTATCGTGCCAGTTTCTTCTAAATTCGATAAAGATAGTTTCTCTCACACTTAGTAAAACCCTTTCCGTTTACTAACATATACTACGAGTAAAACCCTTCCGTTTACTCTTCACACAAGCTCCAGAAATACCTGTTACTTCTTCAATGTTACCCTTTCTAGGTGATATAACATCAAATTTTCACCAGCGTACTCTTTTGCTATTACTCACACGCATAGAGTCCCTAACGAGTACTGATAGTCCTGCTTAACTTTTCAGTACTATTTCTGCCTGGCAGATAACCTCACTGCAGTATGGCTTCCACTTACCATCCGCTATTCTTTTTACCCCGGGGATTCTGGACAACATAAAACAAACTTCGAATATACGGATGTTAGTTCATAAAAATAAAATTCTCATTACCCAATTAACAAAGAGTAACCATCCTCTGATTACCAGAAAACTGATCCAGCGCGATATTAGCAAACAGCATTCATACACCAGATACTCACTTGGGCCCATACATTCATACTACGCTAATACTTACGCTGGGTTTTATCAGTTGTTACTCTTTATCAAAATCCCTGCTACCAATTACCTTCCGAATGAAGAGTAATGACTTACCAATGAATCTTTTGCTAATTGGGAAATTTAAAATGAGTGACATTCATTATAGTACATAATCCTGAAATAACCACTGAGTCAGGAAGTTTTAAAATGTTTATCTAAAGATTTAGCAGAGTAAAATACAGAACCACACAGTACTTAATCGCAATACCAAAGATGAAGCATAGAATAATTATTGCTAATCAATGACGGTTCCTCAGGAAAGGAGAGGATAGAGACAGCAGCACAACTAAAGGTTGCATTATATTTACCTAAGTGCGAGAACCAAACCCCTTGGCCAAGGAGTTGGAAAGAATAGGACCCAGGAAGGATGAAGGGCAAAAGACCTCCTCCAGGATCAGGACAGGACCGGTGACCTCTCTACAACGACGCCTGCGTCGCTCCCTCTCTGATACTCGACTTCTCCTCGATTCTCCCGTGTCTCCCTTCTAATGGACTCCGCCGCCCCTCCTCAGGACCTCTTCAGGACAGAGATTCAGTCAGCAACCGATCAGCTTGGCAGTCTGGAGCTACGAGCGCTAGTCTTCTGTGCGCACTCTACGGTCTGAGCTAACTAATTAACTAATTCTATATCTATTATACCCTTCTACGCCCATGTACCTCCCCTTAATGTTGCTAAAATATGGGGCCACTACTTCTGATTGGACAGGGACAGGGGGTGGATTCTCGTACCATATTGATTTGGCTTAAATTGTAAAGCCTATTGTCTCTAAATTCCCACCCATCCAATTTAATACATTTTCTTTATTTCCACCCGTCTCCCGACAAATTTTATACATTCTTCTTTTACAAAGTATCAATGTGTAACAGGAAAGGCAAGAGTACAGCATCTTCGGCCATTAGGTCGTGGCCTTGGACGACGTCCAGGTTGACTTCATTTGGCAGGCACACAGGACACATGCGCAGAACCATTTGCCTCTCGAGTTTCAGGTCACCAACCCAGGCCCAAGTTTAAGAACTAACAAAAATCAAAGAAGAAAATATTAAAATCACAAATAAAATGTTTCACTGTATGCCCACTTTTCCTACTCTATTCCCATCTAATTATAATACTGTCCCGCATTAGTAGCGTTAAGAAAACGACAATTTAATAATGACATGAGAGCAAGCTGAAGCATGTGAAAACATCAAGCAGCCATTTTAATGCACACTGCGCAGAAGCAGAAGTTTCCCACCAAGCAAAGAGAGACGTCACAACACGTGATATGGTTGAGACATGCGCAGATAGTTTCCCACGCTTTAGCGGCCATTTTGGATTACTGACAAGCGTTATTCATTAGTAAAACACATAGGCAAGCATCCTTTCTATTCGTGTCGTGTATGCAAAGGTTAGTATAAACAATACAAGTTTAATAAATTAATACTATGAGGAGGATTGTATACAAGCAAGTTTCGTTTATGAAACCTTGCTCCATCAACATCATTAAGGGTTTTTATTTTATTTTTCCCTGTCATAATAAAAAGCAACATGAAGAGATGTGATAATGTTGACCAATAAGCATTGGCAAAGCCTAATGTTCCCAGCTGTAAAACCTATTGGTTTTGGCAATGATTGTTTTCTCTTTGAGCCCAGTACCTGGTCTCGGATCCTGCAAGGTTAGCATGGTCACTACTGACGTGTGTGCACCTGCAGTGGCCATCTTTGAATGTATTTTATTAATGCTTCAATGAAAAGGTAATAAAAAATTATTGCTGTGAAAGCGCACATCTACAGCGGGCTTGTGAATACAAAATCCAAGCACCCCAATATGCACTGACAGTAGCGGTCGGTGGTGGGAGTTCCGCCGGGCGCTGACGTGGGGAGGGGGAGGGGCAGGGTGGGGGGGTAGTAAATGTGCAAATGCGATGCAGCGCGCGTAACGAACTTCGTTTTATTTATTTATATGTTTACTTACCTGTAATCAGCCATAATCCGTAGTTTACTACCCCCCCCGCCCCACGTAAACGCCCGGCGGAACTCCCACCACCGATCGCTACTGTGCACTGAGCCCTGATTGCATTTCTAAAGTATGCATGCATTAACAGTACATACTTAAATGCAGGTTTGTGTGATTATTTACTAGGAATGGTCAATAGTGCATGAAATCTCTGTAACAAAATGTTTGTGCAAACGGTTTTTATGCCTGTAGGAAGCTGGCTCTCTATATAGTGCACTAAAATGAAGTACACTGTGCAGAGAGTCCAGTGAGACCCAGATTAGTATAAAGAGGCAAACGAAGATAATACTAACGCTCTCTTTGTGGTAGTGTGGGCAAACAGTTAGGTTTATCAGAGGGTAGTGCTAAGCAAGTGTTGTATTCACAGAGGCAATACATGATACACACACCCAAGATCCGAGACCAATTTATGAAAATATCACCAATTTTTATGTAATTTTTCAGACCAAGAAATTTGTTCTAAAGTAAGTAGATTTCAAGATATGAATTTTTCAAGTTCGCAAAATAAATCACTTTTGTGCCCGATTACGCACCATTGAAATCAATGGGAGAATGCATATAAAATCATACAGTTGGATTTTGAGGTTCATCTTTGGGATTTAGGTAAGCAGCAAGGCCAGGTCCAATGTTCCACCAGCAGATTCTCAAGAGTGTGACAGATTCGGCCAGGAGCAGGGTGCTGAGTTCGTCAGTAGCTGGTGCGCTACAAAGAAGGGGGTCACCTGAAAACACACTGCACACGAGAACTTAAAGGTACGCCTGAGGGGTCCCACTCAAGGGAGCAGATCGCAAGTCTCAGGACCATGGGAGCACAGCTGGTTTGTTGGTACCCAAGCTGGGCGGGCTGGGTGCAGAGCAGATAGGTCAGTCTGGCGGCATGCATCAAGATGTCCTTGAGGTCAGGGGCAGGAAGCGTGAAGAGGAAATTTTGGGACAGCTGGGCCATTCACAAAGTGGGTCTCAGAGGTCTCAATGTCTCTCGATGGGTGCTTGCTTCCTGGGCAGTTAAAGTCCGGATTGAACTCTTTGTCTCAGTGAATGCTGCAGAGGGTCCAGTACACTGGGTATTGGTGCTGCATGGCTCCGGTAGATCCGGGTGTCTCCATACTTGGAGGGGAGACAGATTTGATAGCACTTTTGGTTCGGGTGCTGTGTTGGAATTGCCGGGGAGCAGCAAGTCAGGAAAACAGATTCTGCGGGTTCTGTGCTTGTGGACTTCAGAGGAGTAGTACCTCTACTCAAAGGAAGTTGTTTGGTGATTGGTCGAAGGCTGGAGGTGCTCCGGGGTTCTTGGAGGCCTCACAGTTGCAGGACGAGACAGCATACCGCAATTGTCAAGTCCTTAAGGCAGCAGGCAGGGTTTGGCACCAATTTTCTGCAGCAGAGCTTCAGTCCTTGGGTCAGCAGCTTTTCTTTGTCCTTATCTTCTTTGTCTCTGTTGAATCTAAAGTTCAGGGTCTAGGGAGGCCACCTAAATGCTAAATTTAGGGGCATTAAAGGGGGTGACAGGTAGTAGGTGATGGGCTACCTACCTTTAGAGTGTATACACCCTCTAAGTGACCACTTCCTGTGCGAAGGGGCACTACCCAGGCCCTAATTGGCTAACACCCTCTCAAACCAAGATGGAGGGAAATGAAAAGAGGACTCCACATCACCTGGTCCACCTTAGGGGTGGTGCTGGCTGAATAGTGACCCACCTCCTAATTTAACCAATTTTCCCGCCTGACCTCCTGCCAAATGTGGAGCAGGGCAGGTAAGTTGGCATCCTCCACTATCTGGAGATGCCTGGGCTGCATTTCAAAGGCGGCGTTGCCTTTGAAGCTTCCCGCCTTCGAATGCCATTCTGGCTTGGAGGAGGTGTGAAGCACCCCTGCCCAAAGCAGGCTTTGTTCCTGGCCTCTGAGAGCACTGGCTGTCACCCCATGTGGTCAGAAACATGTCTGGTGGTGGCATGCTTACTAAGACTAGTCAGAGATCACACCAGTGCTTGGTAGGTTTTCAGTGGACCCTCTAACGGGTCTCCTGTGTGCATTTATTAATAAATCCAATACTGGCATCAGTGAGGATTTATTAAGATAAGATGTTTGGTACCAAACATCTTAGGGTACAGTGAAGCCATCATGAAGCTAGGAAACCCGTAATGACAAGTATCCAGCCCATGTACTCTCTATGGCTTCCCTGTGCACTTACAATATCCAAGAATGGCTCAGATATTGCAGGGTCATATCTGCTCATGCAGATATGTCCATACATGGGATATAGTGCACCGTGCTTTAGGGCTATAAGTCCTGCAGTAGGGGTGAGTTACCTATAACTCATGCAGTGTGTGGGGGCATTGCACACAGGGCTGTGTGCTATGTCAACTCTTCGATTTTCTCTGCACCAAGACACGTAGCCTGCAATGGCAGTTTGCATGGTCTTGGTGAGGGGTCTCTGGGGTGGCACAATTTATCCTGCAGCCCCATTGGACCCTCTTTAGTCCCAATGTCCTATGTGCCAGGGGTACCATTTATTAGGGACTTACAGGGGTTGCTGAAGTATTGCCAATCCTGGAACAGTTTTAGGAAAGAGATCTGGCACTGGGAAGCTATTTAGCAGGGACCCAGTGCACTTCAAATCAAATCATACACCAAGCAAAACGTTGGGGCTAACCATGACAAAAGAGTAAATTTCCTACACTGCCCTATTGTTTTTATAAAGTCTGACTGCTGATGCATGAAGGACTGTTACAAAAACTGTTTACAGTAACAATAACATTAGGTATCGTGACCATTTTTGTTGACATGGAGTTTGCAGAAATGCACTAGCTCACGCACTCTCTTCCACCCGTTCAAATATCATTTTCCAGGGCAATCCTGTATTCCCCAGAACCTGGGTGCATTATACTGCAGAAACAACAGTGGTTGTTATGGAACCATTCCTAAACAACATTTGATATCTAAGCAGTGGCTGACACAGTCATCATACGATAACCACTCATTTGACACTTATAACTTGGTGTTGACTTCTGAGTTCTTCATTAGGTACAATAAGAAGACATAAAAAATTAGGTGCTCCACATGAACCAGAGGGGAAAAGGCGGTGCGGTGCTCCTGAGTTGTCAAAGAGACTGAAAGAGCAACTCAAACCATTTATGTCAATGCTTGGCTACTATTGGAGCATTTCCATTGAACAAGCATACATTTGTACATTTATCCTTACGATAGGTGTCAATAGTAGTTTTTTGCACGCAGTACAACCATATAGATACAGCATTGATGATTCAAACTAAAAAATAGTTATACGTGCAGGGGCGGCTCCTCCACTATGGTGGAGGAGCATCACCCCACTGCTTTTAAGCAGTGCAAGGAAGTAGAAACATAAAATGATAATAACTTAGAGTCATTATCATTTTATATTTCCTGCCTCTTTGCGGGTGGGCGGGCTGCTCTGCTCTCGGAACAGGGCAGGGGAGGAGTGGTTTGCCACTCCTAAGTGCACAAAGACTGTTTTCCCGTTCTCCATGCAGGCTGCATTACAGCCTGCGTGGAGAACAAGCCCAGGCCCCCATTCCCTGGTTGAGCGTCGAACCAGGACGCTCAAAACCAATCACAATGCTGCATTGCAGCATTGTAATTGGTCAGGGGAGCCTGGGTGCTTACCAATTAAAACGCTGCATTGCAGTGTTGTGATTGGTCAGGGGAGCCTGGTTGTACTTCCTGTGCCTGTCTGACAAGCAGAGCAGAAATGTGGGACCCGGCGCTGCAAGCTAAGTGTTTTTTCATATTATATATTTTTTTTTAATTGCGCACCATTCCCCCCCCCCTCCTCAACCCCCCTCGCGCCCCTGCCACCTGTGAACCATGCTGGCCATCACTGTATATGTGAGGCTGGGTCTTTATTAGGACAGAAAATAAGGATACACCCTGCAAAATAGTTAAAAACGGGTCAACCACGATGAGTTGTGCAGACTTTTTTTTTATTGTAATGATGATAATGATAAACTGAAGTTTACAGTCTCACCTTTAGTGACTGGAATACATTCTGCTGCATTAAGTGGAGAGAAGCATAATTAATCAGTTCTGTATAAGAGCTCCACTCAAGGGCATAAAGTGAGTGGTGAAATAGATGACTAGGCGCCTACTAGCTATGGACGTTGTAAGAGTCAGTGATCAAAAATCTCCAAGGGCATCTACGAGACAGTATTGAAAGCTACCTGAGAATAGTGTTTCAAGACCTATCAATGCTCTAACAAAGTCAGTGCAATCGTTGGATGCCACAATTACCTGGTGCTCGCTCTTCTTGAATGTAAGTGCAAGCTGCACATAGTGCATGCTTTTACAGCCTGCTTGACTAAACAGAGCTGAATACTCGCATCAAAGGGCACACTGGCCAGGAGCACGCCACTGAAAAAAGGAGGGCCAAGAGATGCTACTGGCCATAGAAATGAAATCCACCGCAAGATTTCATTTAAAAGAGAATTATCAATCCAAACCCTAATTTAAGTTTAGCAATGAACCTAAATAATTGACATGAAAAATTCTATGGAAAAAATACTTAAAAATTGCAATGCCAACTCAACCTCATATGCAAAAGGACTACAAATGCCATATTATCAGCTCAAACGCTAATTACTGTGTCCACCATATTGTTGAGCTATAATATTTCAAAATACAAGCTCACATAGTGTGACCACATGACTGCACATATAAAGAGACAGAGAAGGGAGTCAGCCATTTGAAAAATGTGCCACTTGCTACCCACTTCCTCATATTTATTTAGTGCATTTGCCACAGAGTACATCATGTGAATCCATTTACATTCTAGTAGATTTCGAATAGATACAATGCTACAGCCTCGTGGATTTTGTTGAATCGCCTCCACCAGTTGTCACTTTACATCCTCAGGAGAGGGCTTCAACAATGTGAAGTGTTCCACAAGCTGTGGTCCTGGTGAACCTCACCTGATCCTGCTACAATGTTGTAGAATACTTGCATTGACTCCTTGCCTGGTTTGCTCTACATATAACATTTTGCAGGGACAAAATTTCACATTAACTACATTCAAGCTGTTACAAATGCTTAACTCCTTGAGTGTGATTTTACTATCAATATATTCAACCCACTTGGACTCACTTCAGGAGTTACATGCCTTGCATCTATCACACCGGTAGTGGCCCACTACAGAATGGCACCTCCAGTGTGAGTGAACAGTGGGTTGTTCTTGAGTTGGTAACAAACATCTAACAACACAATACTCAGGGCCTTATTTATGAGGTCTTGCAACACTTTTGCGCCACCGGTGCGTCACGTTTTGTGATGCACCGGTGGCGTAAAAAATACTCCATGTTGCGCCCTATTTACAAAGTGATGCATCTAGGCAGATGTGTCACTTTGTAAACCCCTGCGCTACATAATACCTGCATCAGGTATAATATATGCAGGGTGGGCGTTCCCCCGCATCAAAGCCTTGTAGAAGTGGCACATTGAAATCTATAAGATTTCAGTGCGCCACTTCTAGGAAGCCAGTGCGTGAAAACCTTACGCTTACCTCATGGCAGGCGTAAGGGTGATGCAGGCTCTTTCACATGAGGCTTGCCCCATGTAAAAGGACACATTGCTGGAGTTGGGACACACCCAGCAATGCGCCACTTTTGCGCATACAGATACGTCGGGAATACTGACGTATCTGTAACTCCTTGCGACATGATGCTCCGTACTTTAAATATGGCGCATCTATGGTGTCGCAAGGAGGATGCACTGAGAAGTGTTGCATTGCTGCTTTGTCACAGGGATGCAACACTTCTCATAAATGAGGCCCTCAATGTTCTTTCCTCTAGTGAATTGAAAAAGAGGCTTTTCATTGGTCTCAAATTTATCTTCCACTGTATTTCAATGTTCATTAATCAATTCGTTGATTGTGTTGCTCTGCTGGCATGCTCTTTTCCTCTCTACAGCCTGGATAGAGACATGTCCAAATGGTTCTCAAGCCTGAGCACTCGCTTGCTGGGCAGACTCTTGCATGAGCTGCATAAGCTATAGTCTTACCCTCACACTGACATCGGCACTGGAAACCCAGGCAAGAAGTGGAATGTGCACTCCAAGTTAGAAATTGGGTGCAACGCACAATATGGCAAACTACTGGCCAACCAGTAAATTCAAATTCAAATTCAGCTTTATTCGATTTTTATGTCCATAAAAATCATAAAAGCACAGTTAATAAACACAATCACTTACATTATAAAATATGCACACAGTACACATATCAGACAGAATAAAAAATTGCAAATTACATGAATATTGTCTTTACATAGTATTCTTATACCTAACAACGCTTTTTAAAAAAGAGACAATGGCCCTTGTAATCAGCTGATTTTCCAAAGATTGGAGCTTCAGATAAGCTATTCTACATTGTCTTAAACCCATGCTCTTCAGAATTGGTATTAAAAACCTTTTTCTAGGTAGTGTATAAAATTTACAAAATAAAATAATATGCATAGTAGATTGTGTTGAAATATCATCACACGAGCATGGGAGTAAATTTCTCGACCAATCATTAACTTCGGGAAATGTAAGCATTCTATAAAAAGTTCCAAAGCGAAAACGGGTTAAAAGCATACGATCGAAACTTTCCTGTACTTGTACCAAATAGGGTTGTATACCTGGACATATTAACATAAATTGATTATCCATAACAGTTTTTTATCTCTTTCTTGAAGCCATCGCTTGTTCTCTAGATAAATCAAACAATCTGTTTTTAAGGTCTTTCGTGAGATAGTTGCCATACTCTCTGGAGCCTCAAAGAATTCGGGATGACCAATATCATTAGCCAATCTTTTAATGTAACCGAGCCAGGGTATAATCGCGACTCTATCAAGTTTTAAACAATCAATGATAATGTCACGATTAAAGCTAGTTTCTATTGATACCCACACCTTATGCCAAAGTAAAAGAGGATTGATTCTAATGATATCAGTGATGGGGGCGTGGCTTGCCGTGCTGCGGAATGGCCGCTCAGTGAGTGAGCTCCGCCGGCCGAGATATTATCCTATATAGATCCGCTCATCCTGGAGGGACGAAACTCTGCAATTTTTGCTGCCTGGTAGGCAGAACAGCTGCAGCACTAAGCGGGGAGATCCCTGGATTGCTAAAACGCCTACCCGCCGAGATATCCGATCCGACGGACCACGAACGTAGACCGAGGAGTGCGCAGTGGAGCTCTGGGGCGGCTGACCGCATCACCGGAGGCCGGGGCTGCATTGTGGGCCTGGGCGGTGCCGCCTGAGACATAGGTGGAGTCGGGCTGCGGTCGGCGGCGGAGCCGGGGGCCTGCCGTTGCCGCCGACTTGAAAGGGTGAATGCGCTGCCTACCCGCGATGCTGGATGCCAGAGTAGAGACGGCGAGGATTGTGTAGCCGGGCGAGGCCGCCGTGGCCATACGAGGCTGACTCTCCGAGGGAGGACCCAGCGGGACCACATGAGGCGTTGGCGATACTGAGGTGCGTGATGAGGTTGCTGTGAACTGGCGGTTGGCACAACTGCATGGTGCAGGTATACGCCTGTGGTGATCCTGGCCTGGTGCTAATGGTGCGGAGAGAGCCTTCCGGCTCCGGCGGACGCCATCTTGCGGAGGCCTCGGACCATGCGGGCCTGCGCTGGTGGAGGATTCCTGAGGCTGCTCTGATCTGCGCCGCGACCCACACGGGCGATGACTGTAAGTGTTGACGTTGTGCGGGGCAGGCTTGGCCCCGTGGGACACGGGGGTGTGCATCTGCCGCCTACGAACCTTGTGCTGTGGTGAATTGTCGGTGGGCCGCGATCTTGGTTACCCTGGTCTGTTTGGCGCCGCACTACATCGTGGTGACCTGATCGCAGCTTCTGGGTGCACAGCTCTGGACCGCGGACCTGTCCGGCTGAACGTCACTGGCATAAGGTGCCGGAGTGGAGTGGATAATCACGCTGTGAAAGAGTGGCGAGCGGACCTTGCTGAATATTTGCCTGATGTACATTCAGATTGGGAGCTCTGTGAGTCGGTACTGACTGGAGGTCTCCCTTGGCACCCACTACTTCAGTGGCGGTGATGCGCTGACGGGGGCTCCATTGGCGTGACTGCGTGCAGTACATTGCGGAGACCACTGGCCACACAGGGATTATACAGAGGCGTTCAGAGGGAGCGCGCTGCCTGCGTGGCTCGGGAGGCCTGGTCCTACCGTTTGGGAGTGGCGGCGGGCCTGCTGGCCCTCTGGAGTTCCCGAGGGTCCTCCGGCAGACCAAGGTGAGGACATCCGTACACTCATGTTAGAAATGCGATCAAGCCTGCGCACCATCGACGCTAAATTAGATACTTTAACGTCCCAGATGGAATCGGTGAAAACTCAAGTAGGAGTTCACAAGCATAGACTGGACGTCCTCGAGAACAAACAGTCCGACTTCCATGACTTCCAGGTGGAAACAAAAGACCAACTGTCGCAGATGGATCGCCTCCTGTGTGTGATTAGGGCCAAGAACGAGGACTTGGAAGACAGATCGCGTCGAAACAACCTACGCATCACGGGAATCCCGGAGACGACAGCGTTTACAAGGATGGAGGTGTTTGTAGCGGACTTGCTGCGTGACCTCTTTGTGGCGCACCTTTCACCGGTGTTTGTCGTGGAGAGGGCCCATCGCACTTTGGGAGCTAAACCACCAGTTGGAGCCCCTCCGCGGCCCATATTGGCAAGGTTATTGAACTACCAAGATCGAGATATGGTATTACGTCAGGCTCGTGGGATGGGGAAAATAACTCACCAGGGCAATCAAGTCGCCTTCTATCCGGACTTCACCCCAGCGGTACAAGCGGCCAGACGAGAATTTTTACCGGCTAAGAAGCTCCTTCTACAGGCACAGATTCCATATTCCTTGCTCTATCCAGCCAAACTTAAGGTGTCGCATGATGGTTCAGCTCATTTTTCACAGACGCAAAGTCTGCCCTGAAGTTTGCTAAACATGTTGGTGGAAAACGTAGCAAGCCCAGCCCCAGACCGGATGATGCAACTTCTCTCCAGCTAAGTGATAATGACTGATAAATGCGCTTCTGGGTGCTTTTGAATGTCAGACAGTTTCATTGTACTTTTCCCAAGATGGCAATGTCGTATGTTCTTGAAGGGATACTGTGCGTTGTTTGACGATCTCTGCAAATGTTAAATGTTATGTTTCATTGTTCGAGGTGGTCAATCGATCACTGTGGGAACATTTCAACTCTATTGGTCCTCGAAATGTAATATGTAATAGTAGCGTACGTCCACGGTTGAACTCTCTTTTTTTCTATCGCTTGGGCGTTTGTTGGATTCTCATGCAGGTCATGATGTCCCTGTTGCGGCGGGAGAGATGGGGAACTGTCAGCTTGTAACTACAAGATTGGTGGTGATATTAGTGATCCTAGATTGTAAGCCGCATGATTCTTTTATTATGTTATGTTGCAGATTTTGTCCTTCGCAGTTTCTTGGCCACCCTGCTACGGTAGGGCAGTGGGCCGGCACTCATTCGTCCCCATGGGAAAATTCCCTATACTATGCTGTTGTATGTTCTATGGGGGGGTGGTCATGCTTCAACCTGATTGGGGGGTTGTTGTGGGTGGGGGGAGTGGGGGAGGGGAGGGTTTTTTTTTTTTTTTTGTATTGCCAAGTAACAGAATGATGATTGTAGTTGAGACAAAGACGCACATTTGCTGGTCAAGCTTTATCATTGATATACTTGTGACCTTATTGTTGCACACGAGACGAAAGTGAACTGTTTGACATGGAACATTCGCGGACTAAACGACAGTAGGAAATCTAGGTTGGTGCATGCCTACCTTACCAGACATAACATAGATCTATGCCTGTTGCAAGAGACTCATCTCCGCTCCCAGCCCTCTGCAAAACTTAGACACAGGCGCTGGGGTGCAGTATATGCATCAATATATTCCAACTACTCTAGAGGGGTGGCGGTGCTAATGAAGAGAGGCCTAGACTGGAGGGAAAGGGAAATACACACGGACCCAGACGGACGCTACATCATATTGCTGGGACAGTTGGGGAATATCTTGATGACCATTGTGGTGGTATATGGACCTAACACAGACTCCCCCGATTTTTTTCAGGAATTGTGGGCCAAAGTTAGAACCACTGGCTGCAGCACGGTTTTGTGGGGAGGGGACTTCAATGCCATCCTAAATGATGACATGGATAGACAGGGCACGGCAAGGACACACCATCCTGCGGCCAGTAGAGTGTTGAACTCCTTTTTAGCCAACGGGGACATGCTCGACATCTGGCGCCTACACCACCCACTGACCAAAGAGGGCACATGCTTCTCCGAACATCATCGCGCCTGGTCGCGGCTAGATTATTGGTTACTATCTAGGGTATGGCGGGCTGGGTGGTGGGAGTAAAGCACTTAGCAAGGACCATCTCGGACCATTCGCCATGCTTGTTGACACTGTCTCTCCCTAACACCACACGGGGGCAATTCTCCTGGAGGCTGCCCCAACATGCACTTCTAGACGAGGCATTCAAGGAGGAAATAATAATTGATATAACAGACTACTTTACGCTCAATACGGGGTCCGTCGACACTGAGGCTTCGCTGTGGGAAGCGTTTAAGGTCATTAGGGGACAGTGTATATCCAGGCAGGCAGGCGTGCTCAAGGCTATCAGAAACACCCTATCAACGTTAGAGGCGCAAATTAAAGGGCTGGAAACGAGAATACATATTGGTGGTGAATCGGCTCTTCTGGCTGACTTAAAGATCAAATTGTTAGAATATGAAGAGGAGGCACAGAGGGAAGTGAAATTTCTGGGGAAATACGCGGAAGCACGTCGGTATGGAGAGGGGGATAGACCTGGGCGCACTCTCGCCGGTATGCTCCGCACCCCGCGTTCCATGGCCTATGTACCTGAACTAGTGGGTAAAGAAGGACAAACGATTAGGGGACCCTTGGCTATTCTGAATGAGTTCTCCTCTTTTTACGCCCATTTATATACAGCTACACAAACTGACTGTCCGGAAGGCTTGCAGGAGTTCTTAGATTCCCAGGCTTTGGTCTGGTTTAATGATCGACACAGAGAGTATATGCATTTACCATTCACGGTTGAGGATATCACCGCTGTCATTAATGGCCTGCCCTTGGATAAGGCCCCTGGCTCCGACGGTTTGACGACCGCCTTTTATAAAACGTATGCGGAGGAACTCGCCCCCAGACTCTTAGCGGTGTATGAGGAAGCACATGATACAGCATACTGCCTGGGTCTATGCGCGAAGCTATCATTGTTACCCTGCTAAAGCCGGGAAAACTGGAAACCGACTTAGATTCTTATAGGCCTTTATCGCTAATTAATGTCGACGTTAAGATTTTGGCAAAATTGTTAGCGAACAGACTGAAACCTATGCTCCCTATTATAGCTTTACCAGATCAATCGGGCTTCATACCCGGGAGGGCCACCTCGCACAACCTTAGAACGGTCTTCTCGGTTCTACATTATTTGCACGCCGATGTACAGGCGGCGGCGGTTTTTCTGGATGCAACAAAGGCCTTCGATTCGCTTGAATGGCCTTATTTATTTAAGATTCTGGAACGGATGGGTTTCGGCCCACTGTTTCTTAAATGGATCCAATTGCTGTACACTGTACCAATGGCCAGAGTGCGGGTGAATAATATGGTCTCTGATCCATTCCGGATATCGCGTGGTACGAGGCAGGGCTGCCCGCTATCGCCCCTATTATTCGCCATCGCAATGGAGCCGTTAGCGGCACGCATCAGGCAACACCACACAGACAAGGGTATAGGGTTCAGCGCCCGCAGTTTATTGATTTCGCTCTACGCAGACGACATCACGTTGTTTATTCTCAACCCTGAACGTCATCTCGACATAGTGTTGAGAGAATTCATTAGATTCGGGGGGCTCTCTGATGTAACCATTAATTGGGCTAAATCTGTGATTTTCCCCCTAACCGATAACACCAGGGCAGTGACCTCGGAATTCCCGTTAAAATGGGAACAAGAAAAAGTGAAGTATTTGGGTATCTGGATCAGTCGAGACCTACAGGAAATCTGGAACTTGAATTACGGCAGGACCATTGTATGGTTGGAGGAAAAGGTAACTCTATGGGCTAAACTCCCACTATCACTTGCAGGTAAAATCGCATTGGTCAAAATTATCATACTGCCTAAATTTCTATATCTTTTTGTGAATTTACCAATTATACTCACCCAATCCTTCTTTAAAACACTGCGATCTTTATTGATCTCGTTGGTATGGGCGGGAGGACAGGCCCGGGTATCATGGGAATTATTGTCGCTTCCGACAAAACAGGGTGGTCTGGGCGCTCCGGACATGAAACTTTACGCGCTATGTGCGCAGGCGCAATTCCTGCACTACTGGGTGCATCCAACGCCATTCCAACCTCACGTGGCAGTGGAGGCGGACGCGGTGGCTCCTGTCCCTCTTAAGGTGGCGTTATATCAGCCCTATAGGCGTCCCAAAGAAGACATTGATACCCCGGAAACCCTAAGATGGGCCTGGGATGGACTGCGTAGAAGGGCAGGCGCTCGGATATTGTATGCTCCCTCTATTCCTCTTTCACAAAATCCCATGTTACCCAACATTAGGGATGAAATGAACAATAGAGTGGCACAAAAGATGTCCCTCCATACATTTGCGGATCTGTACCCCGAGGGAACGTTTAGAGGCCCTCCAGTAGCGGAGGAAGGGCAAACAGTGCACTTCGGTGAGTCATTTCTGTATCACAAAATACGGGCCGCCTGTAGGAAATTAAATAGTGACTTCCCCTCCCAGCCAACCCCACTGAATGCTCTGGAAAATCTTTTGCGGGCACCATCTTCTCACAAGCTCATAACCAGACTGTACACGAATATGCAAACTGACGCCCCTGTGGCCACTTCTAACGCTCGACAAAAATGGACTGACGAAATATCACCCCCACTGTCTGACGACCAGTGGTCATACTGCTGTGCCCAAATGACCGAATTGTCACCCAATTATAAACTTAGGCTAATCCACTTCAAATTTCTACATCGCTATTACAGAACGCCCATTAGTCTACATAGAATGGGACTCAGAGAGGACGACTGTTGCTGGCGATGCGGGGCTGATGCCGCCTCTTTCTTACACATGGCATGGGACTGCCCGGCCATCACTGACTATTGGTTTAAAATTTTTGCAGCTATAAACCAGATTTTGGGGTTGTCACGGTCCCCATCCCCACTAATGGGTGTATTGGGATATGTGAAGGACACACACATTAAAAAACGCAAATTACATGCACTACTGCTGCTCTTCGCCAAGCGTCAACTAGCCTTGCAATGGGGTAGGAGGAGAAAACCTACTATTAACAACTGGATTAGAGAAGTCACATATGGTCAGACGCAACTGGCTACATTCTGGGAACTGATGCCACCTGCCGCTAGGGCTAGGGAAATCTGGGAGCCGGTTATTGATTGGGTCCGGGAGCAGGAAAATGATCCTGTTGAGGCAGTCACCAATGGGAACGATCCGGGGCAGATAAGATGCTAAAAAGGCTATAGGCTTGAATGGAAATGATACTGTTCCTCTGTCTGGAATTTTAATATGCACCCTGAGGTAGACATTATACTCCACTGTCAATTCAATCGCTGCTATGATTTTACGTCCACTTGTAAACAAACACGTCTTTCTCCAAAGTGGTAGATACCGTTGCATTCGTGAGGATGTTGTTTCACGCAATTATACAATCTCCTGTAATGTTGTTCATATGGCAATTACACTGAATTTTTATTTGTTGTTGTTTTCTTAATTTGCAATTGTAACAAATTGAAAATCAATAAAGAAAATAAAAATAAAAAAATGATATCAGTGATAAAATGCAAACCTAGTTCCGAATGGCAAATAAAATTAGCAGTTGAACTTGGTACTGCCAGTAAGTATCGCATAAATGCATTCTCGCAGCTTTGTAGATATTGCACATCCGCAAATCCCCATATGCCTGACCCATATACCGCTGTAGATATACATTTGGATTTGTATATGGCTAATAACTCAGGAACAGGTCTACAGCCTAATTTCCTAGAGAAATTAATCACCGCACCTATAGCTCTAGAGAACATTAATTTTCTCACTTGGATAGCTGCAGTCCAGGATCCTGTGCGATCAAAATGTATCCCCAAATAGGAGAATTTATCAGTACTTTCAATTTTCCTATTCTTGATAAAAATGTCGCATTTTTTTGTCGTTTTTTTCCCACATTTCATTGTGTAGGTCTTACTAATATGCACTTTTAAACCCCTATCTTGCATGAAATCAACAAAATTATCAACAGTTCTTTGCAACCCTATTTGCGTCCTCGCCATTATAACCACGTCGTCCGCGTAAAGTAAAATTGGGACTCAGGTATTGTTAATAATCGGATAATCCTGATGATGTTCAGTCAGATGTTGCCCAAGACTATTAATATACAATGAGAAAAGGAACGGGGCAAGTACGCACCCTTGCCTCACTCCCTTCCTCATTCGGAATTTGGTTGAGCACTACCCCTCCCTACCAAAACGTACCCTTGCCCCTGCCTCCCTGTACAATTCCTTTAAAAATATAAGTAAAGGTGGGTCCACTCCCATCCCTTTAAGCACGTCCCACAGCTTCTCATGCTTTACACAGTCAAACGCTGAACTGAGGTCAACGAATGTCAAGAATAATTTTCCCTCCTTTGCTAGTGTGTATTTACTTATAATCAGGGTTAGATTAAGTCCTTGTTCTATCGTCCCAAACCAGTAGCTGTGACATCCTTGCCAATCCCGTACAAATGCCCGGAAACCTTGTATTCTTGGCTCATCTCAACAAAAGATTGAGACAGATTTGGGCTAGCGGGCACCCAGAGTGCAGCACAATCATCGCATGGCAGACATGATACAGAGGATAACCCTCAAAGAGTTACATACCAAGTAAATTCGAACATGGGCAGCACTATCTTGAGATTTCATATGATTTACTTAGAACATTATCAATTTGGATTTGATACCCTTAGTAGACCCCTCTCTTACCTTCGTATTTAAGATGAAACTGTTATGAAGAGAGAAATTCTTACCAGAGTGATTGTTATTATTATCTGAACTTGCATAAAGCGGTAGTAGTGCCATAAGTTAATATCAAATAACCTATGCCAAATTACAATGTTTGGGCAGCACAGTCAATCAATCAATCAATCAATCAATCAATCAATCAATCATGTCACTTATAAAGCGCACTACATACCCGCGAGGGTCTCAAGGCGCTGGGGGAAGAGGGGGGTGGTGCTGCTACTGATCGAAGAGCCAGGTCTTGAGGAGTCTTCTGAAGGCCAGTAGGTCTTGGGTCTGTCGGAGGTTGGTGGGGAGGGTGTTCCAGGTCTTGGCGGCAAGGTGGGAGAAGGATCTGCCGCCGGCGGTCGTTTTCCGGATGCGGGGGACTGTGGCGAGGGCGAGGCTGGTCGAGCGGAGCTGGCGGGTGGGGGTGTAGAAGCTGAGTCGTCTGTTGAGGTAGGCTGGTCCGGAGTTGTGGAGTGCTTTGTGTGCGTGGGTGAGGAGCTTGAAGGTTATCCTCTTGTTGACAGGGAGCCAGTGCAGGTCTCTCAGGTGGGGTGTGATGTGGCTGCGTCGGGGGATGTCGAGGATAAGACGTGCAGAGGCGTTCTGGATGCGTTGCAGCCGTCTCAGGAGCTTAGCCGTCGTTCCTGCGTAGAGGTCGTTTCCGTAGTCCAGCCTGCTGGTGACGAGGGCCTGGGTGACTGTTTTTCTTGTTTCGGTGGGGATCCACTTGAAGATCCTGCGGAGCATTCGGAGGATGTTGAAGCAGGATGAGGAAACGGCGTTGACCTGCTTAGTCATGGAGAGGGTGGGGTCGAGGATGACCCCTAGGTTGCGTACGTGGTCGGTGGGTGGCGGGGCTGTTCCCAGTGATGTTGGCCACCAGGAGTCGTCCCAGGCTGAAGGGTTGGAACCCTGTGGAACAGTGGCAGAATCCCCGGTGCCCTGTGCTTCTGGAGTGCAGATGGGCACATATGTGCTTGCCATTAGTGCACAGATACACAGCAGAGCTTCTTATGTGCTCTCCCCTCATTCTGCTGTTGCAACCATTTTTTTAATGTATTTGGTAAATGCTTCAATAATGTACATGTATTTTGTTTTAAATCATTAATGCAATTAATTGGAATATACCAATCACGCATGCATGCACATGCATACTCATAGGAAGCCACCATGAAATAGTTACAGTAGTAGTTTAAGGAGAGTGGTGCTTTAAGAGTGAGGGTGAAGGGGCAAGCAGAAAATGTATGAGAGAGGTTGTTTTTCAGAAAAAAAGAGAGTGGTGGCATAAGGGCCACGGGAAGGAACGGTTCAGTTCGAGAAGGAGAGAAAATAGTCCTTCAGATGCAAAGCAATGCACTGTCTGGCATCAGCACTGGAAGGATACATGCTATCCGACCAAAACAAAATCAGTGAAAAATGTTCCTGGGCAGGGTAAACACGAGAATAGGGTGGCAATATATCGAATCGGCAGCATGGAAGTGAGATGAACAGCAACAACATTCAATTATGACCAGAGGGCTGATCCAAGTCCTACTATAAATATATGTGATGTGTTGGAAAAGCTAGTCTCCAACTTAGCACTTGATAATCAACAGAGGTTGTGATGTGACGTGTTTCTCCAAACAACTCCTGGTCCAACTATATAACTTTTGTGAAGAGAATCAAAAAACTCTCCAATTTAATGTGTATTCAAGACATGAATTAGAACGATCAACTTATTTTGATATTTTTGAACAAGACGAACGCTGTGCAGAGGAGTCAGTTGAAATTGGACTTTCAGGATACCACCCATGTCTTCATCTTAATTCCAACTCAACAGATACAGAAGTAAGACACTGCCGAAATGACAATTCGCTTTGAAAAGAGAAAGCTAAACCAGTGCATCTGCTTAAGAACTCAATGGTTCAAAAGAGAAGATGACAACAAAAATCTAACTTGAGTAGGTAGTATAACAAGGACTCTTACTAGCTACCTGATGTACCATCTGTGCATTAATGACTAGAGAGGTATTTGTATCTAAATTATGTGAAGTAACACATGTAATGAAAAAAATATCTTTTGGAGTATGGCAACGATTCTGTGCTAGTGACCAAAACTGGAAACACATTATAGACATTACTCAATGGAATGGAAGCCCACTGCATCAAAAATGTCTTCCAATTGAAGGAAAGCAAATCTAAGACAATAATGGTGAGGCACTTGGCCCATTAGCATATGAGGCGAGAACTGGTCTTGATTAGGAAAGATATAAAAAGAGCTACCACAATAAGCTATGAAGATACCACATTTAAGTTCCCCCAACCTAGAAACAAGAGCTAGAAACAGCAGCAATGAAGACAGAAATGCTCATGGGAGTTCTTCAGATTTTTACAAAGAATCGTAAGTCAAAGTTATGTCCAAATTGGAATCTTTCAAGCTAAAGTTATAATCACCGTTGTCTACAAAGCAGAAATCTGGGGAATATCATATGAAGCAAAGGATATAGTACAGCTCAAAATTATGTAGGAAGCTACAACTTCCACACACACACATGCACACACATGCACACACACAGAAATTCCAATCACACTGAGAATGTCTGGCTTGAGCTATAGAACAAACAAAAACTAAATTGCAGAAGAACCTTAAGAGGATAGCTGAAGAGATCAGAGTTCCCAGGGTGCTGGTCCTATAACTACATATACCCTCCTTCTCTTTCAAGGCAGTAATAAAAGAACTAACAAACAAGATGTACGAAAAAACCCAATAAATAAAAAAAGGTTGGAGCAAATAACTTGTCTCTGATGCACTCAACTGAATGGGGCATTTAGGTGACAAATTCATAAAACAGCATTTGAAGAGCTGTAATCTATATTTGGCATGCTTCACCAATGGCATTCTAGTAGATTGGAATGCCTCTATGGGTCTTTTGAAGGTGGTAATCCCGCTCCTGTATGAATCTACTATGTTATTAGTTGAAGTATTATCTCAAGTAATATTTAATAGTGCAATCCAATTTTACTAGGTTACTGAAATATTACCAGGAAAGAGTGGCATAGTCCACACCCCTCTTAATCACCTAAACAGTAGCAGCCGCAGGGCTCGTTGGGGTGGTCAATTGGTTCACACTAAATTGTTAATTAGTTGTTTATAGGCCTCTTCTGTCTGCTGCTACAAAGCTCTAATATAGCCTTGTAGCCCACTCCAGAGGGCTACACCTGTCGTAGGAGGCCCTGAACCTGAGATATAGGCCCAAACGAGGGAGAGTGCATTTAACAACTGGTTTAGGCCGGGGAAAAAGGGATATAAAGCTATTAGAACATTCCACCCACTAAGGGTAGAAGGTTCTAAATTAAAAAGGGAGAAACATGAAGACAAACATTGGAATGTTGGAACTCTGGGCTTATACATGCCATTATAAGCCTGGAGCTACTCCATTGTCTTCAATTGAGCTCTCAACATTCCAATGTTCTAATATAGCCTTAGAGTTTGACGTAGCGGGCTCTACCAGCCATTAAATGCCCGCTCAAGCGTTAAACAAGGCAGTGGACCTTTAATATCCGGTAGAGCCCGCCGGGCTCTAAGGCTATTAAAACATTCTGCCCTTAGAGGGCAGAATGTTCTAATTTGTAAAACAAAGGCCTCACCTAGCACAAGGGGGTTGAAATCCCTTCGGCTTCCCTGAGGCCTTTGTTCATAGCAACAGCTGTGAACAAACTTTGGAATGCTGATGCTCCAGGCTTCTACCAGCAATTAGAAGCCTGGAGCACTCCATTGTCTTCAATGGAGCGCTCAACATTCAAATGCTCTAATAAATAATACTATTAGAGAATACTATGACAGAGCAGTGTGGAGGTGGTCTGGCATGCACAGCAAAGGCCATCGAGAAAGAGAAATAATGAACATAGGACAAAAACAGAAAGAGCGGCAGGTAGAAAAAATGAGCCTGAGAAATAAAAGTAGAAAAGAAAAAGTTAGGAAGAGAGTCAAAAATGGCTAGATAAAGGAAAAAAGAATGGGAGGAAATAAATGGTAAAAGAAAGGAACAAATATGAAAAGAAATAAAGATGAAAAGGTGAAAGGTAGGTTAGAAAGGTGAAAGGAAGGAATGGATTGATGGAAAGGTAAAAGGATTGCTGGAAAAGTGAAAAAATTGATGGGTCAAAGGGTGAATGATAAAGAACTGTACTTGCTCAATGCTTTAAATATCCAGGTTTTTGGGGATTCATTAAATTTCAGATGATTCTTCTCATCTTGAAGAATAAGGGGAAGAGTGGTCCAGGTTTTTGGGATTAAATAAGAAAAGGATCACCCTCCTTGTCTTGAAGGTTGTATAAATGGTACCACCAGTAGACCAGTAGCAAAAGAGCAGCGATTCTGTGGTAGAACATATGGATGAATTCTACATTGAATGGCATGACCGTTTTCTATAGTAGGCTCTGTTGCAAATGCAGAGTCTTGAAGATGATCCATTGCTGCACAGGGAGCCAATGTGCGTCACTCAGTAGCGGCCCGTGGTGGGAGTGCTGCCGGGCGGTGATGTGGGGCGGGGGAGGGGCAGGGTGGGGGTAGTAAACTACGGAATACGGGCGAATAGAAGTAAGTAAACATATAAATAAAACGAATTCCGTTGCACGCGCTGCATCACATTTGGCGATGCAGCGCGCGCAACATCATAATCAACAAAGAATCTTCCAGTCCATAAATAGCATGCGACCACCCTCTTCTTCCTCTTTTCGTTTGCTCTTCTTAGCTCTTCACCACTTCAAATACTCCAAATTATCCATTTTTAACTTTCTAATACAAAAACATATGAAAACAATTAACATGCAAAAGTCTTTCCCTTTGCGAAAAACCAACAGAAATTCAAACCAACATCATTAATTCCTCACCCAAGGGGAAGGGTGGGCAGGATAATGCTAGCCTCCTTGTCTTTAATAAAATCTCGATTCTATATTCAGTAAACCTATTAGAATCGCAAATTTATGTCAAGACAGGAGGCTAGCATTATGCATGTTCAAAGCTTTCTAAAACATATTTTGAAACATGTTCTATTGACTTAAAATAAAATCTCCGAACGTAGTAGCAGACGACCAATCCGCTGCCTTCATAATATCTTCTAATCTCCCACCTAAAATACTCACCTAACTCGCAATAGCCCCTCTTGCCGAATCTGTTGTGAACTTAGACACATCCCCACCGGCCTCCTTCATGGAACATTTAACCCATCTCGCCATTGTCGCACTCAAAACTGCCCTGAATGACTTCACATACAAGATCAAAACCTGATCCACTCCTGCTCCCCTTTTCTCCATCATTCTGATTTCATACTCATGTAAGCAACGTACCACACATAAATTTGGGCATTCATCAAAAATTGGATAAAAAACAGAACTTGACATAGTCTTAGTTCTCCTGCATATCTCAAAAAGCACGCCATTTAGTTGATAAAATCTATGAGAGATGTCCAAAGCCTTGACATCCGAAACTCTCCTGAAAGATATAAGACACAATAAAGTAGCTAACTTCCAAGACAACTCCCTAGGCTCCAAGTATTTATTGCTAGGCCAACTCTCAAACATCTTTAGAACCAAATCAATATCCCATAAAGACTTATATTTAGGATTCAGGGGTCTCCTTAGCTG
This sequence comes from Calotriton arnoldi, assembly GCA_963921515.1. Lineage (NCBI taxonomy): Eukaryota > Metazoa > Chordata > Amphibia > Caudata > Salamandridae > Calotriton > Calotriton arnoldi. Next base: position 160,059 of record CAWUFW010010610.1, on the reverse strand, counting down.
AATCCCTTTCATCACTCTACAAACCAATGGACTTCTTCCAATAGAAACACCTTGTCTGAGAGAATGGCCAGCAGAAATCGCCGACCTATAAAAGTTCATTGTTCTATACGACATTCCTTTCTCAAACAACTCAGCTAGAAAATTTGCTACTTGAATGTCAATTGCTGCCAAGGGATCCAAACCCATTTCCACGCACCAACGAAACCACACCTTCCAGGATCCCCTATATTTTTTCTTTGTCCCTGGTACCCAAGATTCAAATAGTAACTCTGCAGCCATTCGTGAAAGATCTGAGAATGCTTTTGAACACCTGATATCTTCCATACTAGAAGGTTGAGAGAACCCGACTCCACCAAAGGGTGTTCTCCTCCTTCCACATTCCTCAAAAGGCCCCTGAAAGCCAAAATCAAAAAAGGTTCTGTCACTGCTAACTCCATCACCGAAGGGAACCAAGGTTGACTCTTCCAAAACGGAGTTATCATAACTAACTCACATTTCTGTCTCCTTACCTGAACTAGAACCCTCTGAATCATAGAGAACGGGGAAAGGCATAACCCTTCAACCCTTTCCAATCTTGAAAGAAAGCATCCACTACCATTGCCCCTGGATCCGGTCTCCAACTCAGAGAATTCTCCAGCAGGTTGGTTAGCCTCGATGCAAAAAGATCCACTTCTAATGGACCCATAGGTTCCAAAATTCCTTGGAAAACTTCCTCTTTCAATTTCCAATCGCTGTAGTCTATCATGTTTCTTGAGTTCCGGTCTGCCAACACATTCCTGACACCCGGCAAATACTCCGCCTTCAGACCTATCTTGTGTTCCAAACAAAACTCCCATATATCTTTCGCTAACTCCACTAGTTCCTTTCACTGTGTTCCTCCCAACCTGTTTATGTAAGCTACAGCAGACACATTGTCCATCCTGAGCAGCACTGACTTGCCTACCAATCCTTTCTTGAAACTCTTCAATGCAAAAAACCCTGCTCTCATCTCCAAACAATTTATATGGTTCTCTTTTTCCCGCGGGGTCCAAACACCCACAGTCTTTTGCCCCAGACCAGAAGCACCCCATCCAAAATTGCTTGCATCCGTCTCCAATACAAATTCTGGGGATTCTCCGAAAATTGCTCGCATTCATGTTTTCTTTCCAACAAACCAACTCTTCCCTCGCTTCCATAGTTATGTACACCATGTCCCCATACCACATTCCTTTCGACAGTTCTGATCTTTTTAGACGCTGTAAGGCCCTGTAATGCAAAGGACCTGGAAAAATTGCCTGCATTGACGAGGATAGCAAACCAATCACTCGTGCTAATTCCCTCAATGTAACTTTCTCCTTGCTTATTACCTTTTGAATCTCCTGCTTTATCTTCTTCACCTTCTTCTACGGGAGGCGTAATTGACACAAAACTGTGTCTACCACAAAACCTAAAAATTACACCTTCTTCTTCTTCACAGGGCTCAAAACTGACTTTTCCAAATTTATCACAAAGCCTATATTCTCTAGCACGCTCCTGACCAAATCTAAACGCTTCTTTAGATCCCCAATTTCCTGATTCATAATCAAAATATCGTCGAGATAAATGATCATCCTTATTCCTCTCTCTCTGAAAAAAGCAACCACTGACCACATTACCTTGGTAAAAAACCAAGGGGCAGATGAAAGCCCAAATGGTAGGCTCTGAAATAGATATAATTGAGCCCTCCACCTGAATTGTAGAAATCTTTGACTTTCTTTCGCTATTGGAATAGTAAAATATGCATCCTTCAGATCCATTTTCACCATCAAATCTCCCTCCTGAAGAATATCACTCAGAAGATGAATACCCTCCATTTTGAAATGTCGATAAGTCACTACCAAGAACAAGGTACTTACATAACCTTTGTTTTCTTCCCCCACTCGCACAATTGCATTTTTGCATTTTTCTCCAACATCAAGCACACTTCGTTCTCTACTATTTGTAATAATTCTTCTTGAAAGACCAGCTCGTGAGGCTCTTTTATCTGAACTGGAATTGAGTCGAATTCTATCCGAAGCCCTTCTATTGTCTTTAAAACCCATGCATCCTGTGAAATTTCCCTCCAATTTTCTTTGAAATACCTTAATCTTCCTCCTACACTTTTCAGGATAGAAAGAGTACAAGTCTTCTACTCACCCTGGTTTTGACCCTGTCTAGAACTTTGTCCTCTTCCTCTGTTCGAGTGAACCCGTCCTCTTCCTCTTTGCGGAAAGAAGTTGTAACTTCCCTGGCCTCTGGAATATCCACTGCTTTGGTTATGATATTGGGCTCTGTAATTTGCCCGGCTGATAGGTTGCCCTCTTCTACCAGCCCGTCCATAAAAACTACTGTTATTAAAAACTCTACGCATCGAATATTGTGCCTTATCCAGGCTAGTGAAGGTGCAAACGCACTTGGTTAAAGACTTCACCATCCCTTCACCAAACAAAAGGCCACGTGCCTCTTCGCTGGACTCCTTATTTGCTAAATCCCCTAGTTTTGGGTTTATGCGCATAAGGACAGTTTTCCTCCTCTCTGATAAAATCCCTGCATTAGCATTACCCAAAAAACAAACGGCCCTTTGACACCGACCACGTAATAATATCAGATCTAAATCTAAATTTTTAAGTATGCCTCATCTATTGCGTCAAAAATCTTTGCAAGAGGGCCCAAAATGTCAAGTAACTTGTCCTGACACTGTTTCAGGGATCTATCCAAACCTTTTCTTGGATCCTTGCCCATCTTAAAAGGATAAGTTATGAGCTCAGGATCTATGTTAGGAGTCATAGTCACCTTGTCATCAATGACAGGTCTAGAACACTCCGCTCTCATAATATTCCTTTCTTCCTTTTCTAGTGGCTTCCTGATTCTTGCCTTAATGTAATCGGCAACGTGCTCCAGTGGCCACTAATCCTTTCCTCTCTGGTGTCTAATGTCTCCTGGACTGAATAAATGCTCACCAAAAGGGTCCACAACAGTCCTCCTTACTTTTCTCTCTACTACTATCTTCAATATCTTCTCCCAAACCATCTTTATACTCCAAATCCAAGATTTACTCATCCATCTCAACATCACTATAATTATCTGCATCACCTGATGCTTTTCCACGAATTTCAGTGTTAAACTGACTTCCTTCTGTATTGCGTCGGATACCTTTCCATTGCGAGCCGCTTGGGACTCCACTCTGTTTTTGTTTTTCATTTAAATGCTTCTTTTTAGATAAACATTTCCCACCTGGGCCTCTCTCATTATCCTCCTCTGAGACTGAAAAATACTCCTCTTCTTCAGTATTCTTTCTTTTACCTAGAGCCTGTTTAACTGACTCCTGAATAACATATTTTAATTCTTTATTAATAATATCTCTTATTATTTTTTCCTGTTCTTCATTGTTAGATTCCATTTTATCTTTAATATCTTTCAATTTTTAGTCAATAAAAAACTCTTCCTATATTGTTATTTATCTCTTCCTCAAAACCGATTCTTAATCCTCCTTCTAAATACCTAGGGGCCGATTCCGATCTCGGCCGGTAGAGCTCCGAATCGGATTCGGCTTAACCGTATCCGATTCGGAGCCCTATTTCCCGACCGATCCGTACGCGCGTCCGGAAGAGCGAGTACGATGCGAAATCGCCGACCGACTCGTTCGGGCGTCCCAACCGCTCCGACCGACTCGTCCCCGGGTCGAACCGCACCGACCGACTCGCTCGGACACGACTCGCACCGTGCAATGGAGACGTTCCCCGGCCGGGTAAGTACGATGCGTGCTGCGACCGACACCAGCCGTCCGGCTCGAAAGAGCAGTCGGAGCCGTACTTCGGGGGTCCGTGTCGGACCCCCCTGTACGCGTAGCCGTGCGAGTCGCACACAGGGGGGACCCATGGGTCCCCCCTACCTGTGTGTGTATGGCACGAGTCACATCGCCGCGTACCCGCTGTAGGGGGCGCCCTTGTTTGCCTCGCACCCATTGAGGCAATGGGAGCCCACGTACGCGTTGTACGACCGGCTCCCATTGACTTCAATGGGAGTCCGACCGACTCGAGTACGATAGCATACGGACGCATCGTACTCGTTCGGTCGGGCTGCATGGGTCCGATTCGGTCGGAAATCTCTCCGGGTCCGGCTCGGTCGGAGAGATTTCCGGCCCGAATCGGAATCGGCCCCCTAATGTTTTCATCAAAATTGCTCCCTGATGCTCCTAACAGCCATCTCCCTGACACGAAGAAGAAACGAAGCTTCGTTGTCATGGAAATGGCAGATCTAATTCCCTTTGAAACAAAACCAAATGTTTCAAAACATGTCAAGATTACCCACGAATGCCTTCTTGGTTAAGCCAATCAGAGAGCGAGTCTCACCGCATGCGTCATATGACTTGCTCTCCATATCTTTCAAAATTAAAATGGTAGCAGCTGACAATCTCCTGCGCTCACGCCGCTAATTAATTAGACATTTTACTAGGCCTGGGCGGTAAATTCCGTTCCGCTCGCGGAATTTGGGTAATTTCGCGTTCCGCGGAGAACGCGGAATTACCAAAAATTCCGCGATCCGCGGGCTTCGCTGAATTTTTTGCTTGTTTGCGCTTTCAAAATGCGCGTTCGCAAGATATTTCTTCCCGAGCACGCAAACAGCGTACGCGAACAGGAAAAAAAGCATCGCGAACGGGCGGAACAAGCAATTCCGCGTGTTCGCAGAACTTTTGCGTGCTCGCGGAGATTTTGTACCGTTTCGCTGAGCTTTGCGTAGCGCGACTATGCAAATTCCGCCCACCCCTACATTTTACCCGATCGCGTCCCATAAAAAGGACCACTATCACAAAGAAAATAACACCAGAGTTTACAACTATTTAAACTCTAAACTTAAACTAACACGTTAACTATGCAAAAAAAACTAAAAACATTAAAAGGTTGTTCTTAACACAAGCTAATTCAACACCTCATACATTCACTCATAAATAGGGTATCACTCAGAAAATTCTAGTACAATCACACTAACCATACTCTCATAAATTGATAACTAAAATAGATCAATACTTATCTGCTCAGAAGCAGCAAACAAAAGAGGAAAAAGATGGGGGTCGCATGCTATTGATCCAGCGTTAACCCAATAAATTGATCATGGAAAATTATTCAATAACATCATGCTTTGGCCCATACAGATTCACCCAAATCCCTGATACGCTGGAGTCAAGGGGCATATTAACAAGACCTACGTTAAAATTATCGCCGTTTTAGCGGCAGGAAACTGCCGCTAAAACGGCGATAATGGGCTTGCTAATATGCGTTATAGAATTCCAATAGAAGCCCAGGTTAGATGTCCTGATAATTTTAACGTGGGTCTTGCTAATATGCCCCCAAGTTTGTTAACTTTTTCTTCAACTTATTCCTCTTATTTATGCACAAAATTTAAACATCCTGTAATTATAATCGACTTTTCATCTCCTTGGTCGATGGACCAATTAGTTGAAGAGTTGATGGCAATGGTAATTCTCCAAAATAAAGATTAACCTTTAGAAAACTGGCTAAAATGACCACAAACTCTCGGTGTGATTTAATAATTTTATCTAGTAATAATAAATGCTCATAGCGATCGCATTCATAAGCTCAAACACTGGAGACCTCATGAGAGAAAATAACAATCTAATCACAGTAACAACGGAACTATCATTTAAATATACGTTGCAAAGAGTGGATAGATGAAGAGACATTAGATACAAGTGAAATCAAATCAATTTATACCAACAATTTAGAGGGGATAGATGAATAGATAAAAGTTCAATGACAAGAATACGACTGCAAAAATAGTTTCAGCAAAATCAAGTTAGATCTAATACAAACCCAAGGGATCTGTACGGGGAAAACCACCACCCAGGCCTAGGTAGTAGCGGGGACCCCTGAACCAAGAGTCAGGGATCAAAGATTCAAGAACCAGGACAAGGACAGGACAGGAAACAGCTAGGCCTCTCAGCTCACCGACGAAACAGCAACGCTTCCCTCTCTCAGCCTAAGCGACCCTCGAAGCCCACACACCACCAAACCACACCCCTAAAGAACCTATTCTTATACCCTAAAAGTACATGTCTGTCCCACAATAGTTGCTAATTTCACATTTTCTAGCTAAGGGATTGGTTGGGTTCTAGGGGTGAAGTGTCACACCACTATGAAATCATCTACTTTTGACTACACCTTTGTTCTAAACATTTTTTTATACAGTCATCAATACTTCTTCTCTCTCATGAGCACACATGCAACAATTTATTATACATTTTAATAAATTTAACAACAACAGGTTCAGTTCCCACGATGACCCTCGCTTTGGCTGCCTTTCAATGTTATGTCCTTCACCAGGTCAGGCCTTTTCAGTTTTGCACAGCAGTTCTGTCACGTGGTCGCATGGTTCATACTCACTCCTAATTCCACCCTGCCTTTGGTTAGGCCAATTTAAAAAAACATGGAGGATTCGTCCATTACTAGAAGAATGGAAATACGAACATTTATTAATTATGTGGCAATGCAATTTTCACGGTTTACCACCCACTTTAGCTTTACTTCATATTAACGGTTAGCCTAGCATAGCATTAGTAGGAAAGCTGCATTTTTTAATTAGTTTAAAGCAACACTCACTATGCTTTTTACCAATACACGTGCGGCTTTGCCATGCAAACCTCCTAGATTCGTTCAAAACACAAGATTATTAAATTTCCGGTTATTTATGCATTAATTCTGGTTAGTTCATGCATTTTGTAAAGCATAGCCTCCCACGTGTAATGTAAATGTGCACATTAGTTGTTTTAACACTACTTACTGTTAGTCCGTATTATAGGGGTGTTCGGTTGAGCAGGTTCCTTTCGCGAAATCCTGCTCCATCAATCCCCCCTCTGATGGCTTTTAGGAGCCATCATAAATACTCACCATACCGAGTGCCACCTTTCATTTTGTCTAGAATTTACTTTCTTTCTCTTCTTTTATGGCACTCTCATCTAACTCTTTCATCATATCATAGTATTCTCCCTTTATTTTTTCTAACTCGATTTCTTCTCTTTTTCTCTTTCTCCCTTTTCTTTTATTCTTTTTGTCTTTTGCATCTTTTCTTTCTCTTATACATTTACAACACTTATACGCTATTAATATTACTAGAGCTACTATTGCTGCAGAAAGAATTGGCATTATCATTTTTCCTAATAAACTACTTCCTAAGGTAGAAAACCATTTACTTACCGCAGAGAAACTCTTACCAAGTCTCTCCCAAACACTATCAACCTCCAGTTGGGTTAAATCATTATGTAATTTTGTAATATTTCTAATATATCCTTCTATCCCTTTACTTTTATCCGGGATATAGGTACAGCAGTGTTGAATTTTCAACATGCCACAGACTCCACCCTCTTTTGCCAAAAGAATATCAAGGGCAAGTCGATTTTGCAAAACCATTGATCTGATTGCCACCATTTCGGTATCAATCATCAAGAAACCAGCACCAGTATCTGTTGATAAACGATCAACCACTGTGGATAATTTACGAATTTTGTGTGAATTTAAAACAACTCCAACTGAGGGTATCAGTGCACCAAAGACATCACCTACTATTTCTGAAACACTTGCTCTTTTACTTCGTATTAGTCCTTGTTTTATTTCATTGACACTATTGTCCTCACAGTCTTTATGGTAGACCTTTGCAGAAACAATCCCAAAAAAACAGCTTCCGCACCAACGTGCTGGTAGCCTATAATAGGCCTTTTTACCACACACATAATATATTCCCGGGAAACCTGGGTCAGTTCCACCCTTTAATCCCCATCCTCCAGTAATTTGGAAAGTATGCTCACATTCACTAGTGCCAATGTAATAATTATTATAGTTAGTCCTTGATCTATACAAACATAGTTTCCCCTTTTGTGAGCAGTCCAGGGACATCGCAGCATATGTCTCTCCTTTCTCATAATTTCCTTCTCTAAATGCCCAAGGTGGTGCCTGTGATTTTTGTTCACTAGCTTTCTTCTGGAAACTTGCTCTTCTATTTTCTACCATATCTAAGAACAATCTCTCTTCAATATGTAAGTTACAGGTTAAATTATTTTTGTAGGCATAATCTACATCTAAGGTTTTAGTAATATAGAAGAACTCTCCCATATAGCGTGAATTTTTAGCACTTACTACTTTATTTAATTCCCTTACAATTGGTATTTTTGAAAATACTAAATCTATATCAGTATATTGATAATCCAGCTTACCAGTCACATGAAGTAGGCTGCTGAGTACACTACATGACACACCATAGGGTAAAGAAAGGTGGTGATATGTTATTCCTTCAGAGACAGACGAAGGTAATTTCATACAGACATAACAATCACTCACATTTATAGTATTAGTATACTCATATAACAACTTGGTAAAAACATTTAACGAAAAACCACTAATTGATTTATCATGATGGAGAATACTTCCATCCATTTTTTCTATATTAGTATTCATAGGGGTTTTAGAAACATCTTTCATTCCTTCAATTGACACATCATTAGTATTATTTCCGATGTTATTTACACTAAAAATAGGTATGACAACAATTAACAGGATCCATATAAGCGTTAATAGAAAAATACTACATAAGGAGGTTTTAATACATCTACGTTTTAGACTAGAATTTGGTTGTTCAGTCACTTCTACTTCTGCCATTTTGATGTACTACAAAAAGAAAAATTCAAAAATCTAACAATCCCTTAAGTCTTAAAAAAAAAAAAAATACATTTCTAAAAAATAGATTTCTGTGTAATCCTACACTTAATGACTTTCTTCCTTACCCCTTTCTTTTATTTCAGTCTTTTGGTCTTTCTTAAGTTTTTAGTTCAATTCATCTGACAATTTTTCTCCTTAATCTCTTTACAGTTCCTTTTAAGGTGGTCTCAGTTTGTTCTCATCTTCTTTTTCAGTATCACTACTGTCGTGTTTTTCACTTAGACCAAAACTTTCAAACTCTTCTCGTATGACGTAGGTCCATTCAGGAGCTTTGTACTTTCTGCATGGAATTCTTGTTCTTTTTGATTTTCGGGTTTCTTCTCTTTTTGTGTTTTCTGATTCTGTTTGGCTTGAGACATCATTACTTTGCTCTGGTCTTTTCCCCAATCTTCTCTTTACTATTCTGTACTTTAGTCTTCTTGCTCCACTTGACCAAATGTCTCCTTTTCTAGGTCTTTTTCTCTGTACTACTTTTTCACCTTCTGTGTTTGATTCACCATTTCTTTTATTCAATCTTCTTTCTGTCTGTCCCTCACTGTTCCCTTGTATTTCTGTTTCTGTAGGTTCAACACTTGCTTCTGATTCATCAATGAGTTCACCTTCTTCTAGCTCATTGGTGTTTACATTCTCTTCTGATCCAATTTCTGTCTCAACAGCTGTTTCTCTTTCTTCTGGCTCAACGGCAGCCTCACCTCTTTCTGACTCAACAGCAGTCTCTTCTATCCCAGTATCTGGTGCCCAATTTATTTGACTTGTGCTTGGCTGTTCATTGTCAAAATGTTCATTGGAATCGGTCACTCCAGACTCTTCAGCGTCGCACACTTCAGCTGCTGGTTCTCGATTTTGATTTACCAGTTGCTGTACTTCAGGTCTTTCAATTGGACTTGGGACTAGGCGGGTACGGCTTGCATGTATCCAATTTGGCAAGCCAAAACACTTTACTGCTGTGGTCATCACCAATATGATCTGGTAAGGGCCGCTCAAACGGGGTTCTAGGCACGTTTTCCTCACGTGCTTCTTGACTAGTACCCACTCACCAGGATTCAAATCATGTGCTTGGTTCCGCTGTGTCGTTGTGGCATCTGCTTCAACCTGGCGGGACACAGAATGCACCAGGTCAGCCTGTCCTTTGCAATAATCTAGCACACGATCATCAGACATATTCATCAGTTTGTTCGCAGGTATGTATGCTTGTCTCATGGCTCTTCCCATCAACACTTCATGGGGACTCAATCCAGTCTTTTTGTCAGGAATACTTCTAAGACTCATCAATACAAGGGGTAAAGCGTCAGGCCACTTCAGTGTTGTGGATGAACATACCTTCCCTAATCTAGACTTTATTGTGCCAATTATCTGTTAAACAATTCCAGATGCATCTGGTCGATAGGCACAATGCAGCTTCTGCTCAATTTGTAATGCTGCAAAAATCATCCGAATTATTTCATTATTGAAGTGCAATCCCCTATCTGATTCCAAAGTGACTGGAAAACCAAACCTAGGAATTAGTTCTCTCAACAACAGCTTTGCCACAGTAGGGCTATCATTCCTTCTCGTTGGATAGGCCTCTACCCAGCGAGAAAACAATTAGACAATGACAAGAACGTATTTCAGCCCATTACATAGTGGTAATTCAACAAAATCTATCTGAAGTCTGGCAAAAGGACCTCCTGCTTTCCCAATTACACCCCAATTCACAACTGTTTATCTTACTGGATTTTGTTTTTGGCATATGGCACACCTTTGACATAAACTTTCTGCGATGGCCCTGAACTTTGGATTATACCATGTCTGCTTGAACAGTCTTACCATTGCATCTCTTCCAATATGTGTGAGTCCATGGTACATCCTGGCCATGTGAGAAAGTAAAGAATCTGGCAATACTGGTCGTCCATCATAATAGACCCATACCTCATCTTCTGCATTTTTCCTACAACCTGTTTTACTCCACTCTTCCTTTTCCTCATCACTGACTTCTTCCTGCATTTGCCTTACCCCATCCCAAGTCTCAAATGTGGTTGTGAACATTAGGGTGGCATTCAGTATTTTCTCTTTCAATTGATCGGTTTATGGCCACTGTATTTAGAGCACAGTAACGCACTAATTGATCTGCGTATCTATTACCCTTTGTCACATCATCATCTCCTGATTGATGTGCTGCAGATTTTACAACTGCAATTCTTTTTGGTAACTGCAAAGCATCCAATAATCCCTTTACAGTTTTTCCATTCCGAATTGGGGAAACTGAGGAAGTCAAAAATCCTCTTTGCATCCATAGCTGACCGAAGTCATGTACGACACCAAATCCGTACTGACTATCGGTGTAGATGGTTACTTTTAGACCTTTTGCCAATTTAGATGCTCTATCCAGAGCAATCAACTCTGCGACTTGGGCGGAGTTTACCCCATTCAAACAAGATGCTTCTAGTGCTCCTGATAAGGTGCAGATAGCATAACCAGCACATAATTCACCCCTTTCATTTCTTAGACATGACCCATCCACGAACAATTCACAATCTGCTTTTTTCCAATGGTTCATCCTCAATATCGGGACTGGGCTTAGTACAAAGCTCTGTCACTTCCAGACAATCATGTTCGGCTTCTTCTTTCACCTCCTCACATCTTGAATCTGGCAACAATGTAGCTGGGTTCAAAGTAGTGCACCTCACCACTGTCACATTTTCAGCACCTAGAATCACTCTCTCATATTTAGTCAGCCGACTAGAGGTCATATGTTGAGTACGGGTGCGAGTTAAAAGGAACTCAACAGAATGTGGTACAAATACTTTTACAGGATAACCCATCACAATTGCTTCACTTTGTTCCAAACTTACACAAGTGGCGGCTACTGCTTTTAAACAGCCTGGTAATGCTGCCACCACTGAATCTAGGGTGGCAGAAAAATATGCCACTGGACGTTGTGCCATTCCGTGTTTCTGAGTTAAAACTGCAAGTGCACATCCATCTCTTTCACAACAGTATAATGCAAATTCTTTAGAGTAATCTGGCATTCCCAAAGCAGGTGCTTGACAAAGACTGTTTCGCAACCTTGAAAAGGATTCCATACTCTCTTCATCCAACACGATTGGATCTTTCACATCCTTTCGTGTAAACCTCTGTAGAGGTTTTGCAATCAATGAGAAACCACAAATCCACTGTCTGCAATATCCAACCATTCCCAAAAACATTCGCACTTCCTTTTGATTTCTGGGTGGATTCATTTTCTTGATCACACTGATTCTCTCTGGCGTCACCTTTCTGACCCCCTTTTCAATCTTGTGACCTAAATATTGAACTTCCTGTCTACAGTACTGCAATTTAGATGGTGATACTTTATGTCCTTCTTCTGCTAAATGGTTCAGTAAAGCAATTGTGTCTGTTACACATGCTTCTCGTGTTTTTGATGCCACCAGTAGGTCATCAATATACTGAACCAAAACAGAGTTTCCAGGCATGACCAAAGTCTCCAAACATTTTTTCAAGATCTGATTAAAGATTGAAGGACTCTCGGTGTACCCTTGAGGAACTCGGCACCATGCCAAGACACGGTTTCCAAACCGGAATGCAAATAAATATTGACTTTCCGGGTGCAAAGGAATGGAGAAAAATGCCTGACACAAATCAATAACGGTGTACCATTCTGCATCGCAGGGAATTTGGTAAAGAATAACTGCTGGATTTGGCACTATTGGGCAACATGGCACTACAATTTTATTCACCTTTCTCAAATCTTGTACTATTCTATATTTCCCATTAGGCTTTTTGATTCCAATAATGGGTGAATTACAGAGACTGCTCATTATTTCTTTTAAAATTCCCTGTTCAATCATTTGGTCAATCGCAGGTGTGACTCCTGCAATTACTTCTGGACTCATTTTGTATTATGGGGTATTTGGATATGTAGCACCAATTTTTACTGTAATCTGAATTGGATCTACAGTTGTCATTAACCTAATCTCCTTTCCTGTGAAATCCCACACATCTAATTTCACTGTACCTTTTAATTCTTCAGGCAAGTCCTCCTCAGTGAGGAGTGAATATAATTTGCTCACTTCTGATTCTCTCTAGTCCATCAGTACTTTGTACTCAACATCCTCATCAGGAGTCATAAAAGCAACACCATCCGGTGTACAATAAATGGTGCAATTCATTTTGCACAATAAATCTCTGCCCAAGAGATTAACGGGACAGGAATCACATACCACAAACCGATGCATGTCTTTGAAATTTCCAATATGAACTTCTATTGGGGCTGTGACAGGAGTTCTAATATGTTTATTTGCAACGCCTACAACTTGGATAGTTTCTCCCGAGAGGGGTAGGTTTGGAATTTCTGCTGCTCTCACAGTAGAACGGGTAGCACCAGTGTCCAACAAGAAGGTGATATCTTTACCTTCTACCTTTCCATCAACAAATGGACCTGACTGATCTACCTCTAAAGATGCGCCAAGTACGCACTCTTCCTCCACCCTCAGGTACCGTCATTGAGACGAATCCGAATCACTCTCATTACACCACATCAAATATTGCGAAACCAGTGGATTCTTACCAAACTGCTCTTCTCCGTGGAATCCAGTACTTGCACTGTACATATGCATATGAGCATTCACACTACGGGGTATAGGAGGTTGTGGCACCTGTAACTGTGGAGTAACTACCTGCTGCTGTTGATTCCCAATCACCTCATTCTGCATCTGTGGATTTAAATTTTGATTTACTTCATTACCCTTTTGACCAGATCTACACTCATTCTTCCAATGTCCAAATTTTCCGCACGCATGACAAGGAAATTTCTTTTTAGCCTCTTCCTTACTCATTTTAAATTTTCCTTTACCTCCACTGTTTACCTGGCCAGTCTGATTTTGACTTTGTTGCCCATTACTATTTTCCTGTTGCTGTTCTGCCATCTTTACTTGGGCCCACATCATTTTCTCTTTCAACTTTTTAAGCCTTGAATCAATGTCATCACTAGAGTACTTTGCATACCTCAAAATCTCATCTATTGATTTACTCTGCCAGCAGAGCATATGCTGCTGTATCATTGCACTAATCTCTGGTTTCAATCCATATACGAACCGATACACAAAATGTCCCATATCTTTGTCTCCAATATTCTCAAACCCACTGTACTGCTTAAACACTTGTAACAGTCTCTCATAATATGCATGCACTGACTCTTTAGGCTCTTGGGTCGTCCTGTCAATCTTAACCCAATCTGTTTCTTTAGGAGAAATTGTCCCTTTCAAGAAAGTAATGACTTGATGGTACTTTTTCATCACCTCTTCAGATGGTGCACCTGTTCTTGCATCTCTGGGATATTCATCCTTAGGCCAGTCACCAGTAATTTTACATTCTGTCCACAAGTCAGCTGGAACCACTATTTCGAAAAGACCATCTAAGTCTTTCAACAACACCTTTGAAACTTTTACAAATCTATCTACTTGTTTGTACCATTCAACTGGCTTCTCTCGCAATCTGGGGAAATCATTGGTGAATGATAATATAGGTCTTGTCTAGTCCAAGGTACGTGAACATATCCACCACCTGGAACTTCTCTAATCGGACATGCCCTTTCAACTTGCTCGGTTTCCTTTAATGGAAACATGGAAGTTACCTTACCAGTAGTTTCTTCCTTCTTTTTCATCCACTTACTCCTCCATCGTTCTATATTTCCCCATTTCTTCAGTATATTCATTAATTCTTTTATCTGCAATCTTTTTCCTGGCATATTCAAACTCTCTAAATCCTTGTCAGTAAAAGCCATTCTGTACGTTTTCTACAACACCTTCGACTTCTCTATATCCACACTAAACTCACTTGCAACTTCTGATAGTTTCTCATGAAGATTCTTCGCTCTCCAAGTAATACTTTTACACAAAAACAGCAACTCTTCCTCACTATAAGTCCCTAATCTATCTGGACTTACTGGTCCAATAATCATCTCTTCTAAATCTACTTTCAATTGACTCACATTTATACTCTGTCGTTGAGCTTTTGGCTTGGTCATTTCTTTTATCCAATTAGTTAATTCTTCTGGAGAGGGACCTGCTGAACTCCCTGCTACTGGAGTAATGTTTGGCCCTATTTTCCTTGGGTCTAATTGAATACTTCTCCTCGGGGTTTCTGTTAATAAATCATCAACCGGTAGGTCTAACAGTGTGTTATTTTGGTCATCTTGTCTATTTTCATTTGTTACTGACACTATTTCACTCCTTACACTACTTCTTGGAACTGACAATGTGTGTACTTTTGGCAAAGTCGATTTTTCTCCAAATAATGGAACCACGGGACCAATTGTCACTGGTACCGTCAAAGCTTCTGCATTCAAATTCAACTGATTTAATTTCTTTACCTGTTTCATTCTAGCCTTATTTAACAAACTCACTTCATTTTCTCGCACTATTTTAGCTATTTCGGTAACTTGGGGAGTTAATGGGGTTACCATTTGTGGGGCACTTGGAATCATCTCTCCTGAATTTTCTTCATATGGCGGAAGTCTTTTAGTCATAATTTCTTCTAACAATTCATCATCAGTTTCATCCAAGCCCTCTCCGGACGTTTCTATATTTTTCTTTTTCTCTTTACACTTAGTACCTGTCTGACTCCCTGCTGTCAATACTGGATATATACCCTCGGTCACTACAGCTCTTCTCCATCTTTTCATCTGATCTTCTCGCCTCTCAAATGGATATCTAGGCATAAAACCTCTGAATCTTCTTCCACTTCTATCTTTTTCTCGCTCAAAAGCTTCTACTTCCCATTCTTCCAACGCTTCATACTGGGTAAGTCTAGGATTTGGTTCTAGCGGGGTCATCTTATTTCTCAAATTCTGTAAAATTCTAACATTGAATGTACCAAACTCAGGAAAAGCTAACATTCCATCGTCCTTCGTATATTTCATCCAGTTTTCTAACCAAACACATGTATGGTACCCTCGCTCCATCATCATATAAGAGGCAGGTGTTCTTGAAGGTGGAATTGGAATTCCCTCTCTAGTCACAATTTGTTTATCTTTCTTAAAGAATTTCTTTATTGTTTTTAGCAAACCCATTCTCAAAACTCTTCTTTACTAATGTGTTTTTCTCATCAATAACTCAAACAAAATTTCTCTGTATTTCTCTTGTCCCAATTCGTTAAATCCTGTCCTATACCAGCGCGACTCGCACCAACCAACCAATCACAGCTCCTTACGTAACCACAGTCTCAACCAATGTCTGCGTGACTCACTCCAGTTAACCAATCGGAGCTCTGTTCACACCCGCTATCTGACCAATGCCAGCGCTGCCTTTTGTGATGTCAGTTTTTACTCCTTCGACTGACCCTCCCTTTACAATCTACTCTCGATACACGGCCGCTGCTTCGACCAATACCAGCACGGCTTTTTGTGACGTCAGTATTCACTCCTTCTACTGACTACTCCTTTACAAAATCTTACGACAATGTTTTTTTCTGATTTTTCTTAATAAAATTCCGTTAGTAACAACATAAAAAGACAATGCTACTTTGTCTGCTCCGCTAAATAAACAGATAGTCTTCACCTTTTCAAGAGATCCTTACACTGCAAGTAACGACGACGACCAGCGTTGTCCTGTTTCTCCCCCGGGGATACTGCTAGAGTTTCAAAAGTGGACCCTTCGCTATTTCAGACACTCTACTAACATACGAGTTTTCCCTAATTATAACACTGACAGCCCTACGTAGCTTTTCAGTATTATTATAACAGACAAAGTACTTCTGCAGTGTGATTTCTTTACCACACTCTTCTTCTGCCTACTTCAGGCAAATTTCTTCCCGGGATTCCTCAGGCAACTCCGTACCTGTACTTCTAGACAACATAGAACATGACACTAACTCTTCATGTTAAAACATATAATCAAAATTCAATAACCATTTACCAAACTAATCAATAATTAAACCGTCCTCTACTCACCAAGAAACTGATCCAGCGTTAACCCAATAAATTGATCAGGGAAAAGTATTCAATAACATCATGCTTTGGCCCATACACATTCACCCAAATCCCTGATGCGCTGGTGTCAAGTTTGTTAACTTTTTCTTCAACTTATTCCTGTTATTTATGCACAAAATTTAAACATCCTGTAATTATAATCAACTTTTCATCTACTTGGTCGATGGACCAATAAGTTGAAGAGTTGATGGCAATGGTAATTCTCCAAAATAAAGATTACCCTTTAGAAAACTGGCTAAAATGACCACAAACTCTCGGTGTGATTTAATAATTTTATCTAGTAATAATAAATGCTCATAGCGATCACATTCATAAGCTCAAACACTGGAGACCTCATGAGAGAGAATAACAATCTAATCACAGTAACAACAGAACTATCATTTAAATATATGTTGCAAAGAGTGGATAGATGAAGAGACATTAGATATAAGTGAAATCAAGTCAATTTATACCAACAATTTAGAGGGGATAGATGAAGAGATAAAAGTTCAATGACAAGAATACGACTGCAAAAATAGTTTCAGCAAAATCAAGTTAGATCGAATACAAACCCAAGGGATCTGTATGGGGAAAACCACCACCCAGGCCTAGGTAGTAGCGGGGACCCCTGAACCAAGAGTCAGGGATCAAAGATTCAAGAACCAGGACAAGGACAGGACAGGAAACAGCTAGGCCTCTCAGCTCACCGACGAAACAGCGACGCTTCCCTCTCTCAGCCTAAGCGACCCTCGAAGTCCACACACCACCAAACCACACCCCTAAAGTACCTATTCTTATACCCTAAAAGTACATGTCCGTCCCACAATAGTTGCTAATTTCACATTTTCTAGCTAAGGGATTGGTTGGGTTCTAGGGGTGGAGTGTCAACCCACTATGAAATCATCTACTTTTGACTACACCATTGTTCTAAACATTTTTTTATATAGTCATCAATACTTCTTCTCTCTCATGAGCACACATGCAACAATTTATTATACATTTTAATAAATTTAACAACAACAGGTTCCGTTCCCACGATGACACTCGCTTTGGCTGCCTTTCAATGTTATGTCCTTCACCAGGTCAGGCCTTTTCAGTTTTGCACAGCAGTTCAGTCACGTGGTCACATGGTTCATACTCGCTCCTAATTCCACCCCGCCTTTGGTTAGGCCAATTTAAAAAACATGGAGTATTCGTCCATTACTAAAAGAACGGAAAAACGAACATTTATTAATTATGTGACAATGCAATTTTCACGGTTTACCACCCAATTTAGCTTTACTTTATATTAACGGTTAGCCTAGCATAGCATTGGTAGGAAAGCTGAATTTTTTTATTAGTTTAAAGCAACACTCATTAAGCTTTTTACCAATACACGTATGGCTTTGCCATGCAAACCTCCTAGATTCGTTCAAAACACAAGATTATCACATTTCCAGTTATTTCTGGTTCGTTTATGCATTTTGTAAAGCATAGCTTCTCACGTGTAATGTAAATGTGCACATTAGTTGTTTTAACACTACTTTCTGTTAGTCCGTATTATAGGGGTGTTCGGTTGAGCAGGTTCCTTTCGCGAAATCCTGCTCTATCACTATTTATGGCCTGGAAGATTCTTTGTTGATTATGATGTTGTAAGGTTCCATGAGCTTTTAATGTTGCTGCTCAGAAGTGGGAAATAAAAGTTTAATGCATAATGCTAGCCTCCTGTCTTGACATAAAATCTATCACAACACGCACAGGTAAGAAATAGAAGTGGAAAAATAGTGTGACCCTGCTTAGTAAAAGCAAAAACACAAACAATCCCTGCTCTTATTTAACATTCAAATCTATTGATCATGTGTGGAGCAGCATAAAATGAGGAATTACACTGTGTTAATCTAAAAAGGTACACTGTAGTCATATGATAAAAACACTATAGTAGGATAAGATATTCAGTCATAAAAAGAGAAATTTTATTTAAATAAAATCATGTCATACATCATTAAAACAATTTCATTAAAAATCATCATACCAATAATCAACAATAAAACACAAAAGATGTTAAAAGGAGTACATAAGTATACATAGGCAAGAAAACTAGAAAGGGTCGACGCGGCGTTTCGGTGAAATCACTTCTCCACCTTCTTCAGGACTGAGTTTTCTTCATATTTGATTAGATCATCACTATATTCGTTGGAGCCACCGTATTACAATTAGATTTGGCAAAACCAATTTAAATTATGGTTGCTGGATAGCACAATCTTGAGCTGTTATGGATCAGGAAAGCGATGTAAAATAACATTCAACAGAAGGTGTTACTGCTCCACTCTGTATATTTGCCGATAAATGGACCTTATATGGTTCCTTCATAAAATATTATATCGGCCTCCCTGCTCCAACGTCACGACTTCCGGGTCAGCTTACTTAGTAAAAGACATGGTTGAATCAAATTACACACCCAGCTTGTTGACGGATTCCTTGTGAACCAGTTAAGAGACAAATTCAGTTGACCACTATAAAGCAGACCAAACTGCAGAGGCACTGCCAAAAAACAAACACTCAATATCATCACCATTTATTTCAAACAACTGACTTAGCATCCAAGCTGCCACAGCTAGTAGACAGAATTTAAAATTATTTGTAGAAGTTAATAATATATCAGCAAACAGCATCACAATGTGGGTGTCATCCGCATACAGCATCATGGAAAATACAGAGGGCCTCATTTATGAGTTTTTGCCGTAGGGCGGTGCCGCAGGCCTTCCTGCTGCGCTGCCCTTCGGCAAAAGAAAAGTGCAGGAATGAGCCTTATCTATCAGATATGGCGCCTTCCTGTCCTTTTCCCCTGTGCTGGCGCACAATGGGCTGCGGTGCGCCAACGCAGGCACCTTTGCACTATGGTGCCTGCGTAACGGGGATGATTGCAGCACACATAGAAAAAGGAAAAACGAGGAGAAATAAATATGATTTGCCTCGTTGTGCCTCCCTTACACCTCCCCTGGGGAGATGTAAGTTTTTGGCGCTGCTTCAGAATTATGATTTCTCATGAATCAGGGGCAGTGTCAAAAAGCCATGGATGTTGCTGGGAACGCCCCTAGCAACACCCATTGCACGCCCCTTTAATGCAGAAAACTGCTTTAAAGGGATCAATATTTACAACGCTGCATTAAGCATTAGGCTTTGTGCTACCTGGTAAACATTGAGCAGGCTCTTGCGCCATCGAGTGTCACAAAAAATGAGGCACTGGTGGTGCAAGAGGCTTATAAATAAGCCCCATACTTTTCTAAATGAGATTTGCCCCAGAGGGGACATATAAATGTTAAAAAGTGTGGGCCTCAATGATGAGCCCTGAGGAACATCTTAGTGACTTGCAATATTAATGTTTCTAAGTGACAGACTGTGTTTGATTGGTTAAAAAGGAACAGAAGCATTTCAGTACTAATCCACATATTACAATAGATTGCAACCCTGAGTAAAGCACATCATGGAAGAATGTGTCGAAGGCGGCACTCGGATCTAAAAGAATAAGTACTGTGCTTCCACTTTGGTCCAATAGCCTTCTAATGTCTTCCCTAACCACTAGCAGCACAGTCTCCATACAATGTAGCAGTCGAAAACAAGCTTACATGTTGTAGAATTGCATATTCACTTGACTCTATAATTTTGCAAGAGAATTGCAGAAGAAAAAAGACAATAACTGTCTGAGACCTGTGCATCTGGAGAAAGCTTTCTTTAGCATCTTTCCAGTTTGGGGGACTACTGCTTGTTCTAATAAAGTATTACACACAGCAAGAAGTTGTGGTGAAATGATATCACATATTTTATGGAAAATGTGCACATGGAAAGGGTCACTTGAAGAACATGATTTGATATTGCACATAGGCTACAATATTTTCCGACTGTAAGGGTTGGCAGGTAGGCAATCAGTGAGATACAGTCTCTAACTGAGAGCTCATCTCACCCCTACAGTCCTACAGTCCTCATCTGGTTCTGCCACATGTAATCAATTTTCTAATTTAACGCTCAAAATAACCTTAATAAGACTTACTGAATTTAGTTGAATGTAGGTTAGACAAAGAAGTTTGTGGCTGGAAGAAAAGGAGTTGGACAACTCTATAACCTGTTTAGTGCAATTCTTCTCCTAGTTTATACAAGATGCATATTAGGCAGAAGTCATCTACATGCAAATCATTTTATAGTTATAATTTCAAAGGTATAGACTTTAAAAAAAAAAAAATCCAATCTGAACAATCAGCACAAGACAGTTCTTACATGATACATCTGCGGTATTCAATCCCAAACAAATACAAGCTTGGTTGCCATCAACTAAGCCCTCTCCCCCCTCCTTCCCCTGATATGTGTTTCTTGTCGTATTTATGCTGTTCCGTTCTGGACCCGGGAAGGGCTGCTAGTAAGCCTCCGGGGTAATCTATAGGACGTTGTGATCCCTGGGCCCCTATGTCTGAGTCTCTTGTGTACTATGTATAGCGGACTGTTGTGTGTCGTCTCCCATGTCGAGCCCAAAGTATCAACTCCATGGGTCCTAGATCTTGTGGAATTTTTCGGGCAGCCTCTGCTACGATATGTGGTCCGCTCAGCCGTCATATATATGCCCATTCCTCTTGTCCACTCCTGAATGGTCGGACTATCGGCCACTCCCCACTCCCCACCTCCTAGCTACGTCTCTCTTGGCTACTATTAACCCCAGGGAAGCAAAGATTAGCTATGTTCTGGTGATATCTACCTCACTGGGAATCCCTAGTATCACAAATCTTGGCTCCATTGGTAGCATTACCCCCAGGACCGTTTCTATTAGTCCGATTACCTGCGTCCAGTATAGCTGAAGCGTAGGACATGCCCAGATAGTGTGAAAAAAATCACTGTTAGCGGCGGAGCAAGCCAGGCACGATGGTGTGTCTGCTCTTCCCATCTTGTGTAGCCTGTCTCTGTCATAATATGTTCGGTGTAATATTTTAAGCTGTATGAGTCGAAGCCTTACCTTGATGGCAACTTCTCTGGGATGCATTAATGCCGCTTCCCAGTCGATATTCTTCATGGGCCCTACGTCTTTCTCCCACCTTGCTCTGAGCCCTATTAGCCCGTCTGGGATATTATTATTGATGGTTTTGTATGTAAAGGAGACCGCCTTGTGGATTAGCTCTTCTTGCAATAGCCTGCCCTCTTAGGGTGAATATTCCGGAAGTTGCTCGCTGGGGATATTTTCCGCCCGCCAGGCATGACGCAGTTGTGCATACTTAAGGAATTGGGAGTTGTTCATCTCGTATTCTTGTTTGAGCTTTGCCCATGTTTTTAGTTCCCCTTTTTCAATGATGTCCTCTATAGTAAAGATCCCCAGGAGATCCCAAGTCTCAAACCCTGTGAGCTTCTGAAATTCCTTAAACCAGATCCCTTCCAAAGCGGTGTGCTCCGCGTGATCCGTCCCTTCCAACCCAATGTCCTGGTAGCCTTTGTCCATGCCGACAGGGTCACCTGAGTCGCAGGTAATAAACGTGAGCTACCCTTCCCCCCATAGATGTAATGTAGGTGTGTATGGAGCAGCATTTCTTACCTTTCGAGGCGGTATGTGGGGTGGTCTTTGCTTTTATGTATCCAGTCGTTTATGGGTATCAGGTGGGTCGCCCAGTAGTAGGCCTCTATGTCAGGGAGTGCCACTCCGCCGTTGTATGGATTGCGTTGTAGCGTCTTAAGTGCTATTCTGGGGTGTCCCCCTTGCCATGGTAGTGTTCTAAGTTGGCTGGCAATTCCCGTAAATATGGCTGTGGGCAAGGGATGGTACGAGTTTTGGAGGACATATAGGAGTTGAGGTAGGGTAATCATTTTAAAAATGGCCGCTCGACCAAGCAGGGTAAGGGGAAGATCCCTCCATCTCTCCACGTCCAGTCTGAAGTTGTTTAGGACTACGTCTAAGTTTTCCCTCCTGCTTACCTCCGGGTGTGGAGTAACGAAAATACCCAGATACTTAAGGCCCCTTGGCGCTACCCACAGTTCACCAGGTAAGGAACAGTTTATTTGCGCCTCAGTCGGACAATACAGCGTGGATTTATTCCAATTAATTTTATATCCCGAATGTCGGCCATATTCCATGATCAAATCAAATAGGGCCGGTATGGTCGTTTCGGGGTATGTGATATACATCAAGATATCATCGGCATAGAGAGAGATTTTCTCCTCCTTTGTATCCGCCTGTGAGATGTGGAAGCCTCAGATAGTGGGGTGCACCCTAATAGCACATGCCAGTGTTTCGAGCGTGAGCGCAAAAAGGAGGGGTGACAGGGGGCAACCCTGTCGCGTCCCCCTCTCAATGGGGAAGGACTCCGAGCACTGGCCGTTGACGCGCACTGAGGCCATTGGTTGATTGTATAAGAGTGTCACCCAGCTGCGGAATTTCGGTCCCACCCCGAATTTAGGCAAGGTGGAATCAAGAAATTGCCAATTAACTGCGTTGAACGCTTTCTCAGCGTCCAATGATAAGAACACCTGCGGAGTCGTCCGGTGTCGTACTTTCATAAGCCAGTTGTGTGTTCTCCTAAGGTTCAAGCGAGTAGATCTGCCTGGCATAAATCCAGACTTATCTTCATGGATCAGACCCATTATTACACCTAGGAGACGCGTTGCTAAGATGGTGGCCAGGATTTCAACTTCTGAGATCAGCAGTGAGATGGGTCTGTAGGACCCGCATTGATCCCGTGGTTTGCCCTCTTTATGTTTGACCACAATAGTAGCCATCCGCAAGTCCAGTAGACGAACACCCTCCTCCTGGGCATCAGTGAAAAGTCTGAGGAGGTGGGGGCAGAGGATATCTGTGTATCGCCTGTAAAATTCAGCGGGTAGTCCGTTGGTGCCAGGGGTCTTCCCAAGACGAAGCTTCGCTACAGCCTCTTGGACTTCTGTCTGTGACAGTTCCTCTTCCAGTCAATGAGCCTCCGTTTCTCCTAGTATTGGGGTGGGAATTGCCTCCAGATATTCCAGTATTTCTGCCTGTGATTTGAGTGGGCGAGCCCTGTAAAAGTCCCTGTAGTATTCAGCAAATGCCTTAGCCACACCCTCGTCAGTGGTCTGTCTAATTTCCTGGGGGCCCAGCACCTCTCTCACCCATCTGTTTTTGACTTCCCGCCTGCTAAGCCAAGTTAGGAGCTTCCCGGCCTTATCTCCCACCTCATAGAGGCAGTGTAGTGTCGCCAAATGCAGTTTCTTTGCATTCTCTGTGGCCAGTTCCTTGTATTCCAGTCATAGGGCCATGAGTCTACGGGACAGCTCGGGTCGTTGTGTTGGGCAGTCCGCATATCTAACTCGTTTATTTTTTGTTCCAGTTCTACCAAACCCTTGTCCTTCTCTCTCTTCTCCCACACTATTCGGTTTTGAGCTCTGTCCTGCAACACAGTCTTGTAGGCCTCCCAGGTCGTCACTCCGGAGGGGACAGGGACTTTATTTTCCAGGAAATAGATTTTGGTGTCCGTTTTAAGCCCTCTCGCGATTTTGGCATTATTTAAGTCCCATGGGCTCAGTCTCCAGTTACGGGCGCTATACCGTACCCTCAACCCCATCTGAACCAGGAGCGGGGAATGGTCCGAAAGGCCCCTGGCAGTGTATTCTGCATGTCCTGCGTCACGTAGTTCCCCTTTGGGAATAAATATATAATCTAACCTGGAGTGTGTGTCGTGTGCCCCGGAGTGGTAAGAAAACTGTGTAGCTAGGGGGTGTTTGTCCCTCCAAATGTCTGTCGGGCCCGTCGTTGTGGAGAAGCGCAGTAATGGTGTGTTAGTTGTAGATCTACCTCCCCCCCCAGATCGATCAAGAACTGGGTCCATGACGTCATTAAAGTCGCCACCCACCACATACAAAGCAGAGGGTGTCTCAATCAGTATATCCATCACTTTGGTCATGGTGGGTGCTTGCAACCTGGGGGTGCGTATACAGATATCAATGTGACCTCCGTCCTTCCCCACAACCCCAGAACTCCCACGTATCTGCCCCAGGGGTCTTGCCAAAGGCGTGTGGCTTGAATCGGAATACTCCTCTTAATCAGGATCGCCACTCCTCATGCCCCAGACGTGAACCCCGAGTGTGCCAGGACCTTATAGGTCCCGTGGCCGATAAAACCACAGTGTGTACCTTTGAGATGTGTTTCTTGTAACATTGCGACATCCGCATGTTGTGACACTAGTCCGCGTTTTATCTTATCTCCCAATCCATTGACGTTCCAGGTCAGGACCGTCAAAATAGGTTGTCTGGTCATGTTGTTTCTAGCGACATCATATCAGTAGTGCTATCATTTAGGGACAGGTGGGGGTACAATGTCCCCATGCTTCTTGTTATGTGAGAGTTTCCTGTCATGACAACCCTTGTGCTTAACAAATCAAAGTATGAACATGTAAACCCCAACTGTACGTAGTCCCTCCCCTCTCCCCACCCCACCTCCCCCCGTCTCCCCTCAACTCCTTGCCCCCCCATCTCTGGAAGTGGCCCACGGCGGGTGAGATTAGGTCGGTCTGTCGTACCCTCCCCCACCCAGTTATAAACCCCAAAACCCCAACTCTTACAGTTCGTTGGTCAAATGTCCCAGCTGTCCGCCGTTCAAGGCTCAGCGTCCTGCCACGAAGAAAAGAGAAACACAGAAGAAAATTGGGGGGAAGGAAACAGCAAAAGGGTGAAGGAAAGAGAGAGAGTAGAGAATAGAGAAAGAGAAAAGAGGGGGGGACAAGGACTGATCCACGAGGCAGTCCCGCCGGTATTCAGCTTGCAGCACCCATTTCAGTAGGGTCGTCTTCTGTATATGGAGCGTTCCCTTTGTCGTGTAGTTCCTATATATAACCTATACAGAATCTGCACGTTCGGATAACATGAACTGTGGGCTTGGTGGCAGACTGACTCTGAAAACCCCCACCGGAAATGTTAGCCTGTTTGTATTAGCTAGCTCACAGTGCCACTAGTGTCTCCTCTTATCGGGGAGAGAATAGTTTCTGGCAACCTTAGAACATGACAACCCTGATCCCGCAGGATCGTGGAAACAATATACTACTTTTTGCTCAGTCACTCGTGCTCACTTATTTGGTCTCAGAGAGTTACACAGAAGAAACAGTCGGGCGTGTTACAATAAGAATTTATTGCACAGTTGTTCTTCTAGTGTAAAATATATGTGCTGCAATAATTGTGAGACAGCAGATATATATAATCAGCAGTATAGTGAATACAAATGGATAGTACAGTTCTACCATTTTGCAATAATCATAAATGCATACATGGATATAAAATGCATGATAAAAGAAAGCGCGCACTCCTACGAGGCCTATCTAGATGTACCTAAGTGTACCTATCATGTGAGTAGGTGTGAAGCCAAGAATCCCTCTAGGATTTGGTCGAACCCCATTACCTGGAGAGAGAGAGTGTGGGACCCCGTCCTGGTCTCGAGTTGGACACCCCGCAAGGGATGTGTTAGACCACTGTCAGCTGGAGCGTCTGCATGCAGGAGCCTCAGCGTCTCTGGTCAGTGTGTCGGCCTGGAAGTCTCGGTTCCCTCTAACTAACACTAGCAAGATGTGTGGTATTTATGCAGAAACGTATCTAGGGTTTCTTTGTCCCTTGTTTCTTGTGTTAGCCATTGTTGGGTTTAAGGATGACGTATGGGATGAACCTTGTACGTAGATATTATGCAGGTGGTGTAGCCCCAGCCTGGTTTCCCAGAACCCTTATGAATATTCATTCATACTGTGTGAGTCTATTGATGAAGTTACAGGACACTATTGTTCAGGGAGAAACCCTCCTTCTGTGCCCAGGACTAGAACTAGGTAAAGGTTCAATCCTAAAAGGTCCGTTACTGTGTAGTATAGGGGAGGAAATGTAGGTGAAGGTGTAAGATATTACCCGGGCCTATATTAGGGTACCTATATGAAACATAACACCTTTTAGCCTCTCCTTTTCCTCGCCTTGTTCTAGGGTTAAGATTGCCCTCTCCAGTGGGTGCCTTGATTCTGGACCGAGGGACATATCAGTGTCGTCGGAGTCTAATTGTTGGTTGGGGGAACCCGTTCTTTGCGCCGTGTCGGTTTCGGATTGAGAGCGTTCACCCCTGCGATGGTCCTGACTCTCTCTGCCTTGTGCGAGTTTGCTCCTGGTAAACGGTGTCCCCCTGCGTATTCTCCGTGGTCGGCCCGCGGTCTTGTGGTTCCTTCGCCGGAGGGATCCACCTCTGGCAGCGCCGGACTGCGGTATGCGATTGTCCCGAGTTGATCCCCCTAGGGGACGAGGCGCCGGTCTTTCCTCCACCCAGGCCCAGGCCTCCTCCGGGGTCTGGAAGAAGAGAGCCTTTCCCTGGAACATGACCTTTAACTGGGAACAGGAGCATTACTGGATCTGTAGGGCTCGGAGCTTGGCCTTGACCGAGTCGAAGGTGCGGCACTCCTTCTGCACCTCCCGACTGTAGTCTGGCAATGTCATAATCTTTAGGTTTTCATAGCGGACTTCCCCCTTAGTGGCGCATCTCTCGAAGTATCATGTCTCTATCTAAGAAATTCAGCAGTTTTGCAATAATTTGCCTTGGTGGGGCCCCGGGAGGGGGTTTAGCGCTCAATGTGCGATGTGCACGCTCTATGATGAAGCATTGGGAGAAGTGTTCCGCCGGGATGACAGCCGTCAGCCATTTTGTCAAGAATGCTGCTATGTTGGTACCCTCCGCCCCTTCCAGAAACCCCACGAAGCGGAGGTTGTTCCTTCGGGCCCGGTTTTCCGTGTCATCAATCCTCCACAGCATGTCCGCGGTGGTACTGCACATTTCTCTCATCCCCTTTTGGAGGTCTTTAACTGCATCCTCCACTTCTGACACTCGGGCCTCGGCCTCCGTTACCTTCTCGGACACCTTGCGGAGGTCCTGTCGGAGCAATGACACCTCCGCACAGACCTCACTGATTTTCCCTTCCAACACTTCTCTAGAGCTCTGAATGGCCTAGAGGAGCAGGGCCGTGTCCAAAGGAGGCTGGGTCACCTCCGCTGTCTCCGGTTGCAGGGGGAGAGCTTTAGTGTATTTATCCATTTTGTCCTGGCGTGGGGTTTTTGGGTCCTTGTCTTTGGCCATGGCTCTGTCCCACGCCACCCCGGTGTAGGTGTTAGGATCTCTATCTGTGTTCTCCTCCGTGTCTAGCGCGGGGGCCGAAGTATCCCGGCTTCTCCTGGGTTTCCAGCACAGACCGCCAACCCTGCGGTACGTCTCCTCACTCCCAACCTAGGAATCGGTGAGACTACTCTTGTGCCCCTCCCAGTGCTTCACTTGATTGGGGTCCTTCGTGGCTGGCTGGTGGGGGGCTCCAGGTCACTGTTCTATGGCACTTGCCAGTGTATTCGAAGTGGTTATCTTCATCAATACGAGTGTGGGCCTCCCTGTATCCTCTTACAAGCCATCGCCCCTCAGGGTCTATGGTAGGTGTCTTGGCATGGGCACCACTTAAGCCACGGTCGCCGTCTTGGCTCTCGGGGGGGGAGGCAGTTCGACGTCTCTAAGTGATGGCCCTGGACCTCACTGCCAGCATCCCCGCCAGCCCCAACCCCACACTCAGGCCTCTCTTCAGGACGTCCACGATCGGGCAATGCCCTCTTGGTTTTCACCCCAGACGGACCCAGGGGGAGTCGCCCCTCTCACCGCACTCCAGCCGCGCAGCTCCAGGCACCAATGAGTTCTTCGCTCCATGCTTCGCGCCGCTGGGTCCACACGACCACCACGCTCCCGGGCCCCAACCCCTGCTCCGGGTCAGAGCCGGGCCAGCGTTGCTCAGGTCTTCTCTTTGGGTGATCACCGTCAGGTGGTATCCTCCTGGCCGTCAATCAAGCCGGGCATGGGGCGGAAAGGGATCCTCTGTGGTGCCTTGTATCAGCGGTCCAACCCCGGATGGCAGCAAATCTGGATCTGTGGTGATTCAGGGCCTCAGATTACTCAGCCACAGCTCTCGCGGGGCCCCGCCGCACACTCAGGCCACCGTATCTGGCGTCGTTCTGGCTTCCGCTCAGCAGGGGCCGGGTAGAGAAAGGTGTTGCTGGCCCCACTGCACTCCAGCGACGCGCCCCGGGACACCCGCTATCTTCCGGGCCACAGCTCTCCTCCCAAGTCCTTTCGACCAGGTGCCGCCACACTCCCCCAGAGACACTCGGGGGGGTCCCTCCTCACTTCAACAATCCAGCCACTCGCGCTCCGCCCCCGTTCACTCTCCGGATATTTCAGCGGTGGAGGGATGCCTTTCCGACTGCCTCGGAGCCACCGGCCGCCATCTTACTTTTCCCGTCTTCAGTCAGCCCTGAAGTAAAAACTTCGCGCCACCCCGTTTCAGGGCCTTACAGGGCCCCCATCAGTCGTCAATGGGGGAAAGCTTCACAATGGAACGATCTGGGGGCAAAATCAAAGCAGGATGCTGCAGGATTAGGTTCAGGATTCAGGGCTCCGGCAGGAGCTCATGCTCAATACGTCTTACCCGGCCATGAGCTAGGCCACGCCTCAAAGGTATAGACTTGTTATGAAGCAGCACTATATGCAGACCTCCAGTGTCTTCTCAGAGCCTTACAACGGCGTTTAGCACCCACCAATTACTCTGAGTACCACAGTGATTAGGGAGAGGCTACAGGAGACTGTGTTGATTTAAAAGACACAATAGAGTCTAAAAGTTGATATAATCCAATTGTTAAAATAAATGGCTTTGGCATGGAAACATTCATACTATCAACTAGAAGATTAGCCTTTAGGTATCCTTAAAATGGTGCCAGTCTATTTTAGCCAAATATCATCGATATAGCTTTGGTTGAGTTTCCCATTCATGTTATATGAGTTATTAAGGACATTCAGAATTTTAAATGATATCTTTTTATGATCCATCCATGGTAAGTCATGGGTGGTTGCGACTTTCAGAATAGTATTGGTCAAAAAAATAACATCCATTGTCTGTCCGGCTTTGTGCGTAGAAAAATGTACTAGTGGGGACAAACTCAAAGCCTTGAATTCTTCAGTATTGGCAAATGTATCATGGTTCTCCATCTGGTCAATCCCTAAGCAATACAAGGTTTGCATGTTTAAGCATAATAGGGGCAGCAAATTCAGTTACTGAGTCCCCAAATGAAGAACAGACAGCCAGTCTAGGAGGTGGTTGAGGAATAATTGAATTAAAAAAGCAAAAATCCTCTCTATTGGGGGTATGGGGTGGAGGGGGTACACTCTAACAGAGAGAGATTTAGAAAAGAAAGAAAGATAAGAGAGTCCACCCGCCCAGCAATTTCATCTGTGTTTTCCTGCAATCTGTTGGAACTGCAAAGGGTAAATTGGGGTCTGAGGCATCTCTGAGCAATGATTCCTTAATAAAAAGGATATCTACTTCACTTGAATAATTTAATAAATAAATATCATGTGTGTAGTGATGAACAGTACGCACATTAATCAACTTGAATTTGAGTCCCTTATTAGATCCCTCTCTTACCTTACTATTTAACATGGAACTGTTATCAAGAGAGAATTCCTTACCACAGCGACTGTCATTAGTGGATCTTCCCCCAAACAGTAGTAGGGCCATAGACTAACTCTGGTATAATGATATTGGGAGAACAAAGTTGCAGCATCTTCGGCATTAAGCAAATTCGGAGTGCAGAGAGGTGCCAATTAAGGTAACTTTAGCAAGCAGAAGTGCAACCGATCTTCTTATATATTCCTCCCTCGTTCTACACATTGAAATGCCTAGAGGTTCTAACCTTTCTATACCCACGATGGCAACCGCAACTAAAGAAGAGTAATGGTGTAGAACGAAGTATCAATTCACTACTTACACCTGGCAGGAGAAAAATTGCCCATGCCCAAGTTAAATCCATCAATCATTTTAAGCACAAAGCCAATAGGAAAACGTATGAAAATCTCAGTTCCTATAGGATAAAAATGTAATTTAATAAAACTGTGTGGAAGGGGGCAAGTGAAAAGATGATTGGTTGAAATGATGGATAAATAGCTGTATGGAGACATTGATGTGTAGATGCATAAAAGGATGTAAGTATATCTTAAAGAGGAAAAGGATGCATGGATCGATGTGTGGATCTATGGGTGAAAGGTAGGAAATGTGAAGGGTTGGACGGATGTATGATTGAATAGAGAGAAGGCTGAAAGGATGGATAGATAGATGAATGAAAGAAGGATAAAAGGTTAAAGTGAGCTTTTCAAAGGATGGTCAGGTTTGCTCTCCAACTAGAGCTGTGGTTAAAGTAGGGGGTATTTTAATTTTCTGGCTACTCGCTTCCCAGGAATAACCTTCTTAGATCAAAACTACACAGCAGGTACACATATAGACACTAAGCAATCATGCCATCTATAATGACTAATTTTTTCACCTTTTTTCTTTCGCTAGCTGTAGAAAGGGGTGCACACAGTCAACCCACAATGTCAGGTTGCTGGATGTTTGGAATCCTGACCATGAAAAGGGGGCATACATTAGGAATCTTGTAACACCAACTTTCTGTTTTCTGCACTGAGTCCCAATTGAAGGAATAATTAATTTTTCAATGCTTGAACTTTTATATTATTTTATTGTTTTTGTAAAGCTCTGGAGAAGTGAATGATGCTTCCAAGCAGTCAGTGACAATAGAGGGGTGGGTTCAAGGTAGATCAATAAACAAGATATTTAGACCATTATGTATAAACATATTTTCTTATAGACACAGATTAGGTAAAACTCTTTGATCAATCAGCACACACTGGAAGAGGTGAGTCTTCAGGTGCTTGTGGAAATTACAGATGTCTGACTCACTACAAGGAGGCAACGCCAGTGGGTTCTAGAGAATACAGCCTTGCAAATATAATGATCTTTTCCCAAACTTTTTATGAATAGATAATAGCAGAATTGAACTGCACAGGAAGGTCTTCCTTAAGGTCCTCCTTAAGAGTCTGGTTGAGACGTATGGGAGGAAAGTATTGATAGGTACAGAGAAATTTTCTTATGTAAGAACTTGATGTATCAGACAGAGTATTTCAGATTGGACCCTTAGCTGAACTGATAGCCAGTGAAGTGAAATTAATGTAAACAATATGTGGTTAGCGATTTTTAGTTCAACTATCCATCTAGTAGCAAAGTTTTGAACCGTTAAAATAGCTGTTGCACAATAAAGCTACATAGAAAGCACGAGTGGTGATCAGCAGCAGAGGTAGAAGCCCATGGATGTGATTAAGGTGAACGAACACATTTGTGGATATATTGTTGACTTGTATTGAGAAGGATAGCTCTGAGTAAAAGAAGAGATGAGATTTCTGCTCATTCTTAAGCATGTCCATGGAGCCAAATATGGATTGTGGCCCATCGAAAGAGAGTGTCTGAATATCTCCAAAATCTTGGCACATCATTTCAATGTTGCTCTCATTCATAAAGAGCTAATTGAGAGACACAGGGGCATATCAGCAAGGCGGCGCTATGAAATTATCGCCGCTTTTGCGTCCGTTTTCGGGCGAAAAGCGGCGATAATTTCATCGCCGTATCAGCAAAGACACGCTATCGCGTGTTTTGCTGATTTAGCGCCTCTACAACAACGCCCAGCTTTGCATCTCTAATGAGATGCAAAGTGGGCGTTCGTGCTAAAATAACTGGAGAAATGTCGCTAACCGACATTTCTCCAATTATCAAGCTGCACGCAAACAAGCAGAGCGATAAGAAAAGTAGCGATAACCACAGTTATCGCTACTTTCCTTACGCCTGCTTGTAATCTGATTTAGCCATGTAATCCAATGGGAGGTGGATTACATGGCTAAAACCACCCTGCCCTATCAGCAAGGTATCGCTGGTCGCAGTGCGATTATTGCTGGATTTCCAGCGATAATCACACTGTTTTCCAGCTAACGCATGGATTCCTATCGCTTGGGAGATAAGCGTTGCTGATAGCACGCTATCTCCACAATAGAATCCAGCGTTAGCCTGCGATAATTATCCTCGCGCTAAAAGCGCTGAGCGATAATTATCGCAGGCCCTTGCTGATATGCCCCACAATCTTTTTAAGCAAGTCCCCAAGTATCTGTTGGATTCATTCTGGTAATATACCAGAGCAAGACTGCTGTATTGAAAGGGGCAAATCTTTTTCCAGTCCTATTCTTTGCCTTATTAGTAGTGGTAGGTGCATACTTACCCCTACCAATAACCCACTTTCCAGCACCTACCTTCTGCTTATCTTCACCAAAGCTAATTGTGGGATTCCCAGTCTAAGTGTGTATGCCACCCCTCTTGCCCAAGTCTTAAATCTTGGGAGAAGCATGATCTAGAGACATCATCTGTAAAAAGACATTTTCACCCCACCATAGTTGTTTCAATCTATATAAAACGTAAATGTTTTATTGCCACACCAAGCATCATTAATCTTTTAGAATGACAAAAAAGCCGTGCTGATTACTCCTCGAAAGTGAAAAAGACAGATTATTTTCAGATACTTTAGACAAGTTCAAAGTTGTACTTTGAACGTGTGTGTCTCTGTTTTAAACTAAAACTCCCAGTAGTGTTGAACAGGTGTCGATAACACGCTTTAAAAAAACACACCTTTTAACATTGCACACACTTTCCTGATAATGGTTTTGGAAAAGGTTGTGACCAGGCAACTCATGTCATACTTTTAGAAAGAACACCTACTAGGTTCAGTGCTCTCCCCTCTTGGTAGTTCTGAGTTGGCCTAATATATGGTTAGAGATTGTATACAAGTGGTCCGCAGCAATTTTGGTGCTTCTCACACTCATAAGTTTTAAATAATATTGACCATTGCACCCTCCTGACCTACTATCTTCAGAAGCACAGATAACAGGCACTGCAATGGCCTTATGACAACCCTTTAAATAAAATTGGACTTTGCAGATCATGAAGGAAGGTACCTCTGAGAAAGTCATCCTTTTTTCCCTGATCATCTGCATTTTCTGACTGAGACTGGTGGTTACTGACTTTGATTTTGCCCTGGGCCCTGCTAACCAGGCCTAGGGCCAGTCGTCTGTTTAATAGGTATATGGTAATTAGGTGTCATTACAATTTGTATGATAACCTACCTGTAAGCCCATAGTATATGGTAGGGTATGTAGGTTTAGAGGCCCAGTAGATTTAATGCACTTAAGTGTGCACTGCTGTGGTGCCTACTGTCATTTTAAAAGCCAGCCCTGCCTTGCAAACTGCTTTTAAAATAAAACTGTGTCCAAATTCGACTTTGGAATTAAAGGTATTTCCAAAGTCTTAAACTACATTATTTTTGCATATAGGTCACCCCAATGTGCCCCGAGAGTAGGGTGTCATGTTAAAATAAGCAGGGACGTTCTAAAAGAAGTTTTATAAGCCCTGCTGAGGGAAAAACTGCCAATTTCATTTTTCCTTGTTGTAGTGCATTAGCTCCATAGGCTAACATGGAAAGGCTTTATTAATCTTTAATACATTTTACCTATTAACAGGAGTGAGCTCAAATAATAATTAAAATGTGTCTAAATAATAGTTAAAATAAACGACTTGCCAAGGTTACATTTATTATAAGTATAATGGAAAAGAAGTTATAAAACCTGCTTTTCTGGTGCGCCTGAATCCAGTTCTAGAGCAGCCTCTCCTGATTGGCCAGCCTTTGACAGGCTGAGCCAAACTGCTCTAATGAGATGTAAAGTGGCCTGAAAGGAAACAAAGAGACATCTGGTGGGAGGAGATCTGCTAGCTGCAGAGCAAAAGGCAGGAAGGGGGCTGGGTAGCCAAACTGGTCTTCAAAGAGGGAAAGACACTTAGGACAAGACCCAGGCTCACCCCACTCTCTGCACCGCCAGCCAGATGGGAGCCCCTGTAATTCAATTAGGAGAGGGTCTGGAAGCGGCGTGTTAGGGAAAGTTAGCCACACCTATAGGTTGGTTTAGCCAGCCCTGAAGCTCCAGGAGAGATTTTCTCCATTTTGGTTTTTGAAGAACAGTGCTTTCTGGGACAAGAATATGCCACACTCCAGAGGAAGTGGTCATCGTGGAGGGTGGTGCCCTGCACTCCACTGGTAAGGTGTGCCCCCCTGCTTCCCAGCACAGAAAACTGGATAAATATGGGATAACTGTCCAACAACTCAGGTCCCTGCCTGAAAGAAACAAGAAGAAGGACTGCCCTGCTGAACCCATGGCCTGCACCAAGAGTACAGCAGTCTTAAAGACAGCACCTGCAGCACACTTTGGAATTCACCAAAAGAAGGACTTTGCCTTGCTTTGAAAGTTTGAGGAGTGGACTCCCTGACAGCAACAGGTTAAAAGTGCTTCACCTGCATCATCTCCACCAAAAAGAGCCCAGTTGAACAGTGTCCAGTGGACTTATAAGGATTTGATCAAGTGCATTCTGGGTCTCTTAGTCCCAACTTCCCAAGGAGCAACTCAGAGCTTCAGGAACCTTGGACTGGTGTTGTGGACACTTCACAAGCCCAAAAAGGCCTTCTGTAAGAAAATCCAGAAGTTTGAGATCATTTGGAGAATTTTTGTGATAAAGCCCTATAAGTTGACCGACCTGTCGTTGAAAGTTAATCCGCTGACGTCAAACTGCGACCCGGCCTGAAATTCAGGTTCATCCAGCTGAAAGCTCTGGAGCTCTAGGACCTCCAGGATTTCACTGAAGCCTCACGCTGAAGCAAGCCAGCGTTGTCGACTCACAAGCCGGCCTGACAAGGAGCATCGCTCGACCTCGAGAGAGAAAGCTACAAAAATGTGACCAAGTCAGAAGGTAAAAATTTGACTGGGCACTACCTCTTATTGTATCCAACCCTGGCTCCATCGCGCTCGGCATGAAAACTTTGACTTTGTCCCGGTGAAGCAAGACCAGATGCCCAAAGTTGTTGCTTTTGGCTTTAGGCACTAGAAAGTCTTTAATCTTTAAAATGCATATCTCTGGTTCCCAACATTGGATTTTTGTCGTTTTGGTGTCGTTTTATTCATAAAAATATTTCCTATTTTTATAAATTGGTGTTGTGTCTTATTAATTTACTGTTATTGCTGTTTTAAAATGCTTTACACACCTGTCTCCTAAGTTAAGCCTCAGCCTATCTGCTTGTGAGCCAAACTACCAAGGGTTGACCAAGGATTAATTTATTAAGACTTGATTGGACCTTAGTTGTGATTGAGGTCTTATTACTAGCTGTAGGTGCCTACCAGCATCTCCTAATAAACCACCTTCCAACAGTACTTGTGCACCAGATGAGGTTTAGATGATATCTCTCACAGTAGGTAGCAATATATCGTGTTACAAGAAAAAGCATTCAGAACAACAGCACACTGAAGATTTCAGGACCTGACTCTCACCACCCTTCTTGAAGCAACAAGCCGGAGAAGACAATAAGACATACCCTGCCTTGAAACGTCCTCACCTTGAACAACAGGAACTACAGTCCCACCTCTCAGCCCTCCCATCTATCAAATGGCAGTGCGCAGGAAGAAGTAATCAGCCGCCCTTTGCTAACATGCCCTGTCTCCATCCTCCCTTATTTCTGTGTCCGGGTCTCTACCCTCCACTTCCAAGAATGCAAGTAATACACTTCCATTGCCTGGGGAAGCTGTCCTCATCCTCCATCTTGTGCCATGCTAAACCAGGGGCACCCAAAATGGATCCCATCTACCACAAAGTCATACTATCATACATTTGCTACACAATATTCACTGCATACACATGCAGTTGACATGCATGAAAGATGTCAGAGCAAGGTCCTGGGTATTCATGTAACAGCACGACTTAACATGAGAGGAGGCCGTAGACTTCACACTGACACAGAAACAAGTGTCTAGTCATAGTTAAGATTCATAAAACAAGGGATGATGCCAAGACCACTTTATGTCATTTAGGAAGAGGCCTGGACAGTAGTCCAATGCCTACTAAGAGGGCATGCTTGGTATGCTTCTCCAGGTCTTAACCTCACATCACCAGGGACAGACCTAGCCTCTGTGCTAAACACTAAATTAGTGTAAGGCCTGTGCCAAACAATGTTCCACATGCAGTTGTTTACTTAAGGCAGTAGTGCATGCCTGTTAATCATGCAAGAGGCATTCCTGACCCAAGAGACTTCTGCATACAAATTTAGGGGCATAAGACAAAACAGCCATGCAGAGACAGGGAAAGGGTAGGAATGTGCTGCATTTAAAAGAATACAACGCATTCCTGTACTTGTCCCTGTGCAGGCACCATTATGGCTGCCTAGCACTAATGCAGGCACCCTTGCACCATGGTGGAAGGGTGTCTGCGTTGCAGACAGGATTGTTTTTTGTGCAGGAAGGTGAACCTTCCTGCACAAAAACAATCCAGGGAGGCAAATTCATCTTTCTATGTGTGCTGCAGAATGCACCCAATTGCGCTGCGTTGCGCAACTTCAGATTTATGAAGCCATTCAAAGCCAAGCAAAGTGGCTCCATAAATCTGTCGTAGATGTTGCATCACTCATGTACCACATTGCATGGTGCAAACGCGATGCAAGCCTCTCGTCAACATGCCCCTTAATGTAGCATTCATTCCACATGCTGACACTGTTGCTGCTCTCTGTGTTGAATTATCAAGTGTAAAGTATTGGAGGGTACAATTTTTCAAAGCATCCTCAAACACAGTAAGGTGAGGCTCATCTGCATTCTGAGCACTCATCTGCATTAATCTACATTCTGATGGGTCTTCCTGGGCAGGGTGAAATGGGAGGGACTGGCACTTAAACTTTAATAGGTAGTGTCCTGTCCACACACAAAGCACTAATTTACCCCCCAGGGTTAGCCTGGCAGAAAGGACTGGGTTGAAAGTCATCCTTGTGCACTTCAGAGAGTTCCTTTGAAGTCACCCCCTACTTCAAAGGCACTTTAGCGTATAAGTACTGGGTCTCTAACTCCCTAAAATCAGACACTACTTTTCTGCTTGTTGCCCTGCTGAGTACTGCTTCTTGACTCTGCTGGAAGGACTCTGCCTTTCTTCCAAGTGATCTCCAAGGGCATGCTGGCTTGCCTCCTGTTTTCTGAAGTCTCAGGGACGCAAAATACTTCCTACAATTCTGCTGGTTCTGCTATACTCAGCCTTCTGTGAGTCCTACATTTACTTAAGGTGCCCCCTCCAAGCTCTGGGCCTCAAAAGTAACATAAGTTATAACATAATGTGTATTTGTAAAGCGCACGTTCACCCAAGGGTGTCGTGGTGCTGAATAACAGATGTTTATTGTTACCCAACTCATAGTACCCATTTTATTGACCTCAGAAAGATGAAAGGCTGAATGGGCCCCCCGAGATTTGAACAGTGACCATGAGGTAGAACACAGGCACCTACAGTGGATGCATTAGTCCACAAAGCCATCTGTCCCAGAAGTGGGTTCTGCAGCTGTTTTCATAACAAAAACGATGCATTGCATCGACTAAGTGAAAAACTCCACTGCTTCGCCCTTCGACGCTGATGCAGTGGCTGCTCGATGACAACAGTTACACAGCCTACGCAGCTTGACAATGATGCATTGCCTTCACTTCAGCAAAGCTCGACAATGACACAGCGACCTGACTGCACGGAAAAGTACAAAACAACGAGCCCTCAATGTCCACGCCTTGCTCCATCCAGGGTACTTTCTCAGCAGGCCCTGCATGGGTCCTGTAGCCAGCCTGCCCTGCATCGTATTCAGCCTGAATTTTGAATTTGCACCGGTCCCTCACAACCTTAAGTATCCTTCTGACCACTTGTGACTTCTAAGCACTATTTCTGATTTATTCTATAGAAATTCTACTGTTGGACTTGGACCTTTTTGCAGGGTCATCCGAGGACTTTTTGCTTTCCGCCTGTATTTTTTCTGACCTGTTGTTGGTGGTTTTCTGACTGCACACTTTACCACTGCTGATCAGTGCTAAAGTGCATATGCTCTCCCTGTAAATTGTTGTTGTGGATTGGTGTTTCCATGATTGGCTATTTGATTTACTAGTCAGACCCTAGTACAGTGCACTGTGTGTGCCCAGGGCCTGTAAATCAAATGCTGCTAGTGGGCTTGCAGCACTGATTGTGCCACCCACAGAAGCAGCCTGTAAAATGTAACTCTGGCCTGCCATTGCAGAGCCTGTGTGCAGTCTAGTACTGCCATGTCGACTTGGCAGGTGCACCCACTTGCCAGTCCCTAAACCTTCCCTTTTCTACATATTAGTCACCCCTAAGGTAGGCCCAAGGTACCCCTGTGGGCAGGGTGCATTGCATGTGAAAGGCAGGACATGCCCTTGTGTGTGTGGCATGTCCTGATAGTGAATTACTGCCAATTTCGTTTTTCACTATTGCAAGGCTACCTGTTCCCATAGGACAGAATTTTGCTTATAACAACTTACAAACATAACTACTCCTAGGAACAAGGTAGGAAAATAAAGTTTAGTATGCCTGAATGTTAAGATGCATCTTTTAGTAAGGGTGGTTTTTACATTCTGTGTTTGAAAATACCACTTTTAGAAAGTAGGTATTTTCTTGCTTAACCATCCAGTATGCCTCTGCTAGGTTTGTGTATTGCATGTCTGGCTTTGGAGTGTCAGGGGCTGGGGAGGAGCAGTGGCTTCAGAGAGCCTGATGAGTTAGGGCTGGGCTGAATAGGCCTGGTCTGCATTTGGAGTGGTGGGATAGTAGCACTTGCACCTGAATAGGGCTGTGCCTGCCTTACTAGTCACCCCCTGTGGTGTGTTTGGAGCCAGGGCTCACACTGACAATGGAGGTTGTTGTGCACTTGCAAAGTGCCCCACAGAACTGGTTTTGGCTGGGTAGAAACACTCATTGCCTTCAGAGAACAAAGGATTTTTGGGTATAAGAAGAGGGGCCCAGACCCAATACTTTTAGATCAGTTCTGGGAAATCAAAAGGAACCTTTGCCAATGAGAAGAGCCGGAGAAGCTGAGGAGGAATACTGCCCCTGTGCTGTTTGCTGTCTGGGATTGGCCTGCAGTGGCTACTTGCTGCCAAGGAAAGGAGAAAAAGACTTTGCTGTTTGCTGTGTCCCCTGCTTGAGGAAGATCTCCAAGGGCTTGAACATGAGCTTGCCTCCTGTTCTGAAGTCTCAGGGATACAAAGACTTCACCACCAGCTCCCCTGAACTTCCTTGCTGGGAGTTCTGACCTGCAAAGAGGTGCCTGCTGTTGTTCTGCTGGGAACTGGAAGAATCCACACATCACCCCGGATCGTCGCATCGCATCAAGGCACCAAGTTGTCGCATCGTTGGGGGACGCAGTAAGAAACCGACGCATCACCTCCCCTGCGCAGCAGTAAGGAACCGACGCATCACTTCCCCCGGAGCAAGGAACCGACGCATCACCTTCCCTTAGTGTAAGGAACCGACGCATCACCTTCCCTGTGACCCATTTTGTTTGTTTGCGTGACGCATCCCAGGTACTTTGTGTGAAAAGTGTCACATTTGTAATTTGCTTGAACTGAACTTTTTCTACCATCTGAAAGTCATATTTTTATTACTGTATTGTGGACTTTTGTCGTTTGTTCTTGTTTTGGTTTAGATAAAGATTACTTATTTTTTTAAACTGGTGTGGTGTCCATTTGTAGTGTTTTCACTGTTTTGCTGTCTGTGTTCACAAATGCTTTACACACTGCCTGAGATAAGCCTGTCTGCTCGTGCCAAGCCACCAAGGGGGTGAGCAGGGGTTATTTTAGAAGTGTATCCCCCTTAACCTGACTAGAAGCAAGGGTCTGTATTTGGACAAAGGTACCTACCTCTGCCAACTAGAGACCCCCATTTCTAACATCTACTTATTGGATTTTTGTCATTTTGGTCTTAAGTTGCTCAGATCCATTTTCTCTATTTTTCTAAATCTGTTTGGAGTCTTTTTGTGGTGTATTCATTGTGTTACTGTGTGTGTGTTGCATAAAGGCTGTGTCATTACTTTCTCTCCAAGTTTAAACTTCCTCTCCAAAAGCATTTAAAAACACTGACAGATTTTAGCAGCTGGGGACCTTGCGTTTGAGCCACCTATGTTTGTTTACACGAAGGGAAGGAATTTAAAAGACCATCTTGTCTGTGCGGACATACCATCACCCAGACTAGCTCGCACCATTACTGAGTGTTAGGGCCATCCCCCCATGAAAGGGCATTACAAATGCAGACAATGTAGTGTGTGTCCTTTTTGCATTGAGACAAAGGAATTAACACATCAGCATTTCACTACATCTTTGAGATTTTTTTCAAATTGCAACACTGCCAATGTAATATATGCAATTTTATGTCCCTGTAACTTACAGTACATTGGCCAAACCACACAAAAACCAAAGCTTTGCATATGCCGGCATAAGAGTCGCATCAGATGCAAGGTCCTCACTGCCCCTCTAGTGTCAAACCTTTTGAGTTTGATCATTGCAAGGATGACTTACTGTCACTTACAAGTGATCAGCACCATTTTCACCCCAGAGAGAGAAGGCAACATCAATTCCCTATTAAACCAGGAGAAACTGCGTTGGATTCTTTGTTTTGAGACTGTACGCACAGGTCTAAATCATGAGGAAGATTGGACATCCTTGATTTAAAATGAACTATCCTCATACAGAAACTATATGGAGTCTCAAATTTTGTTGCCTTTGCTTTTTTGTTTTTTTCACAATTTAAATATGATTTTATTGCACTGTCTTACATTTTAAATTGGACAATCAAGTATTTTGAAGTAAGTGTACTTATGCTGTTTTATTTTGAGGTCTGTCAATGTCTTTCAAACCATTCCAAAATGGTGCCCACTACTCCTCCCTTTTCTGTCCGTGGGCCTAGTCTGTCTTCAGTTTCATCATTTTCAGTTCCTTCTTCTCTTTCTATCTTCTACATTAACCAGCATGCTGCCCTCTCACACTCTCCATTTAGAACTCATTGCCCCAAAAGGGCTCCATGCTGCCAGTCAGCGCTACCAGCATATCTCCATTTTGGGCTGATTCAGGCCCAGTGAATGAATCTGGTACTCAACCTTCAGACCCAGACCACACACATGATTCCCACTGTGGGCTAATTGGAGCCCCCTATGGACATTCAGCATATTTCCAGCTCATGTCATTGCCTCTAATACGACTGCACACACTGTCCATCACCAGTATTATCCATTTCAAGGGGTTTAAGCAGCTCCTCTTTCAATTTCTTTTTTATGCAGGCCATTCTCAACCACCCTGTTCCTGAGGCCTGTCACCATGGACTTTAGCAACAACATTACCCTTCATAATGAAAGTACAGTCTCAGGAGTATTGCCTCTGCCTTGTACAGGCCCACTTTTCTTTTTCTTAGCCCCACTCTAATCACACTCTTTATATTTATTGTTTGAACTCTCTCTCTGGCTTGTTGTATCCCCAAGTTCTGATGATAATCCTGCCATTTTTATTGGGATTGAAAGGTCGTAGATTTGAAAAACACAGACAATATGTGATTGTTGAGAATTTGCTATAGCAGGCCGTGCTGTTCTTGTGTTTGCTGATACACTTGTTGATCACGATTTATCACTTGAGTGTATCACCTCATGTGTCTTGAAATAGTTTTTCATAGACTCCTCTGAATACATTTTATTCACCATTTGGTTCTTTGCATCTAAAGTATTGTTACTGAGGACCAGTGTGTTGTTTGCTATAGTTATTACCCCAGGTCCCCAGTGATCCTTGGGTTTCCCTTGTTGAAATATTATTATTATTATTATTTTTTTAAATCTTTTTTTTTTATTAAAGAAAACAAATCAAATTATATCACAAACATTAACAAAAATACAAATGCAGTCACGAAATTGTATGACAAGGATAAAATCAAATGTGGCAAAAAATCAATACGACATAACAATTAAGGGGCACATCTGTACAAGAGCTACAAATCCAGTTGTCATCAGTAGGATTGTGGTCCGGGTGCGCCAAATTACAGTGATTCATTGTCCGCCGTAAACGGAGAGGTATCCCCAAAGGGGGTGCACAACCAACCTCTACTTTCATTCCATGGGGCCCAGATTTTGGTCCATTTCCCCGGGCAGCCCCTGCTTTCATACACCGCTCTCTCAGCCTGCATACACCAATCCATATCGGATTCCCAATCCGAGCATTGCAATGCAATTCCACCTTTCCACGTTCTGGCGATGTTGCGCTTAGCCACCATGCATCCCAGGGAGACCCACATTCTCTCCGGCCTAGTCAGATCCGTGGCTTCCCAGATATTCAAGAGACAAAGTCTCTGGGAACTTTCAATATCTTTCCCGTAAGTCAAGGATAGAGCCGCAATAATCTCCCCCCAGTACCTCTGGAGAACCGGGCACTCCCACCATTGATGCAGATAAGTGCCCACCTGACCACAACCCCGCGGGCAGACCGGAGAATCCCGGAGACCCATTTTAACCAGGACCAAACTCGTATAGTAGATCCTGTGCAACAACTTAAGTTGGACTAGTTTGAACCGGGACCGGATCGCCACCTCCCGAGGCGAATCGAGGGCCTCCCTCCATTCCTCGTTGTCAATGTCACCCACATCTGCACACCACTTCCCACGAACTTTAACAAGTAGGTCGGGCGAGTTATTCAGGAGCTTACGATAGGTCAAAGAAATGGCCTTGTCAGGAAGGTAGTCATCCAAAAGCCTATCCTCCAAAGGGGAGGTCACCAGCAATACGTCTCCCTTGGAGAGCACTTTAGACAGTGCACTACGTACCTGAAGATAGTGGAAAGTTTCATTCTCATATAGGTCAAACTTCCGCTGCAGGTCTCTAAAAGGCATAATCGAGTCACCCGCCCATATATCACCCACTTTTGACAGGCCAATCAGGTCCCACTTATCGAACCCGGGCTGACGCCAAAGCAGGCCCAGGCGACAGGAATCAAATAAGGGTGTTGCTTGCGTAAGTCTACCTCTCCAGCCAAGGGCCGAGCTCGCCACGTGCCGGATGGAGATGGTTGTCGAGGTCGGGGTAAATTTAGGCTCTAGCTTTGACCCTCCATATAGTGCCCTTAAATAAGTACCGGGCAGCATATTATGCCTGTCTATTCTGTATGCTGGATCGGCGATGGGGCGATGCATCCAGTGATTGAGAACAATAAGATGTGAGGCCCAATAATAGGACCTAATGGCCAGCAGTGCTATTCCACCTTCATACCAGCTCTTGGTTAGCTTGGCCAGTGCAATTCGGGGCGGACCATCGTTCCATAGCAGACTACGTACCTCCGAGTCAATGGAAGCAAAATAGTGAGGTGGAACAAGGTGCGGGGTGTTCTGTAGTGCATATAAAAAGCGAGGCAGAGCCATCATCTTGTACAGAGCTGCCCTTCTCAAGAGCGTAAGAGGGAGAGTTTTCCAATGCTGGATGTCAGCTTTGAGGCGCAGCAGGGGGGCAGCAAGTTACGCTTATAGAAGACCTCTGCGTCCATCGTAATGTATATGCCCAGGTAGCGAAAGCCCTCAGTCACAATTTTAGCCCCACAACCCGATGGGAGCAGGGGGGGATAGCCCCTGAGGATCTATATAAGGGACTTATCCTAATTGATGGTATAGCCCGAGTATTTTTAAAAAAGGGTGAAGATGCGAAGGACATTATTAATTGAAAATTTGGGCCAAGCCAGGTACAGCAGAATATTGTCCGTGTAGAGGGACACTAAATCTTTGCAGTCCGGTGCCCAATTAAGTCCTCGAATCGTAGGATCGCCTCTAAGCCATATCGCAAGAGGTTGAAGCGCCAGAGCAAAGAGCAAGGGAGACAGTGGGCACCCCTGTCTTGTGCCCCGTCCCAACTCAAAAGCTGCTGACCTACTCCCATTTACCACAATGCGCGCCAGAGGTTTCGAATAAAGAAGCCGCACCCATGCTAAAAATTGGCCGCCTAAACCGTATCTCTCCAGGGCGGCAAAAAGGAAGGGCCATTCAATCAAGTCAAACGCCATCTTGGCGTCCAGGGACATAATGACAGAGTCCTCTTGTATTGTGGCAGCTCGACCTAGCACTCCAAACAAGCGACGCAAGTTAAGTGCCGTATTTTTGGTTGGCATAAAGCCATTTTGATCCGAATGTATCAGTTTATGAAGATGGGGGGAAATGCGACGAGCCAGGATCTTAGCCAAAATTTTGACCTCAGGGTCTAGAAGTGAAATGGGTCGGTATGAAGAGCAGCGGTCAGGGGGTTTGCCTTGTTTATGGATAACAACTATATTGGCCAGCCACTGCGTAGCCGGAAGTACACCTTTGCGCACACTAGCGTTGTACATACACAGGAGGAAAGGGGCGATGTGTGATGTCACCGCTTTATAAAGTTCGATAGGGAGCCCACTGGGTCCCATGGCCTTACCGGATTGTAGAGAGGAAATAGCCTTAGAGATTTCATCGACTGTTAGCGCCCC
This sequence comes from Calotriton arnoldi, assembly GCA_963921515.1. Lineage (NCBI taxonomy): Eukaryota > Metazoa > Chordata > Amphibia > Caudata > Salamandridae > Calotriton > Calotriton arnoldi. Next base: position 115,124 of record CAWUFW010010610.1, on the reverse strand, counting down.
ATCGAGATCTGCTATTTCCTGCGAGTCCAAGCTTGGCAGCGGTAAAGTAGCTAGCAACTCAGCCGCCTCCTCCTGCGTGGAAGTAGACATTGGAGAGTATATCCGGCTAAAATAAGAGGCGAAGGCGTCTGCAATACCAGCTCTGACGTATGGTCTCACTTTCATCCATAATTTCAGCCACCCATCTACTAGCCAGGTCCCTCCTATCAAGCCAAGCCAACAATCTGCTAGTTTTATCGCCGATATCATAGATCCTATGTTGAGAGGCCTTATAGTAATCCCTAGCAGAATTGTTCGATATATCCTTGTACTCTTTTTGCTTGACAGCCAGTTTATGCGACGTCTCTGAAGACCCGCCCGACACTAAGTCGCGCTCAAGGGCTGTAATCTCAGCCTCGATAGTTTCCAGTTGGAGGCGCTTTTCTTTCTTGTGTCCCACTACGGCTGCCACCCCATACCCACAGACCACTGTTTTAAAGGCCTCCCATAATATCACGTCAGATTGAACTGACCCATCGTTCTCTGTGAAGTATTGTTTGGTGACCTCTGTCAATTTAACCCGAATTTCGGGAATTTTAAGATACCAAGGGCTAAGGACCATATCTCGGTGGTTAGAGGCGGGTGTACCGCCATAATAAGCTACAATAGGCGAGTGGTCAGAAATACCTCTAAGTAAGATGGACACTTTAGAGAACAGGGGAAGTTGATCAGCCTTGCAGAAAAAGTAGTCAATACGGGACAAGCTCCCGTGCACACCAGAGTGGAAGGTGTATTGCTTTCCCGTCGGGTTACAAACCCGCCAAACGTCGATGAGTCCAAGGGCCCTCAGAAACTCAGACAAACTCTTCCCCACCGGATCATTCGGACTCGGGGGCATGCGGTCCAGTAACCCGTCCAACGCTGCATTACAGTCGCCTCCCAGAAGCATGTCTCCAGCAGGCATTCCCAACAGATGTGTACCCAGATCGCTCAGGGTGGTGGAGTGTAGTCTAGGGGGGATATATAAGGATATGACGTTGAGTGATCTCCCCTCCCAAGTCCCAGAGACTGAAACAAATCGTCCCAACGGGTCACGCGCAACATTTTGAATTTGAAAAGGAAGGGCACTGCGCACCAGGATACCCACCCCCCTGGAGCCTCTCATATACCCGGCATGGGCAACAAGTTTATATCCCCATCTATTAAGCGCACAATAGGTGGGGACTTGAATGTGAGTCTCTTGAAGGAGCACCAGGTCGGGGGACTGTCGTTTCAGATATTGCAGCACTATACCTCTCTTAATCCGATCCCCCAGACCGTTAACGTTCCAGGAGAGAACCTTAAGACGGCCCAAGGGCGGACCCACGTGCTCAACCACACTCATAGTGTAAGATGGGATGGGGCCCACGAGACCCCCCTGAGCTGAGAGATGGTACCAACCGCACAAAAGTTCCCCCTGGTGATAATTGTCGCACAGCTAACAAACCATCTGACACACGAGAAACAAAAGCTCCCACCCTAAGTATCCGTCGTAGCAAAAGGATGGCCACATCATGGTATTTGTGAAGATTGGCCACTAAAAGGAGGCTGCTGAAACAAAAAATTAAAAAACCTAATAAAAACACACAAATCAAACCCCAAAACCCACTGTACCCAACCCTCCTCCCTGCCTCCCTGCAATGTGGACGTAGAACTGCCCACCCCCCAACTATGCAGAGTGCCTGTAAACCCAAAAACAAAGAGATTATATATAGGGGAACGCTACTCAACCTAGGCAACCCAAGAACACCGCCCATTAAAGACATTTGCTCTCCCCCCAGTTCAACCTCACATGCTTGCTCCTTATCCAACGATTCAGCAGGCTTCTTACCATAGCAAGTCAGCGCCCCGTTGCAACATCAAACCGCCCCCACCCCCACACCCCATCCCCCCGGATCTCAGCCAACCACACTGAAGAAAGATAACGCCACTAAATTATTCTAATAGGCAAATATTCTACCCAGGCCGATGTATCTCGTTTCAATGTGACTCAGCGCAGCAGGCCACCCCAGTCTCACGTGGTACCCCTCCCCCAAAACCTACAGTTACACATGAATCATGGTAATGTTCACATCAGCAGGATCTCAAGGGCCTCAAGTTTCTTCAGAGCGAGGGTCCATAGCTGGGGAGGAATGTCTCTGCGCCTCCGCTGATCTCCAACTCTCCAACCAGTCCCAGGCGTCTTCAGGGGTTTGGAAGAACAACGACCTTCCGGCGTCCTGCACACAGAGTTTTGCTGGGAATAACATTGCATACTTTAAGTTATGGCCCCGGAGAGCTCGCTTGACCTCCAAAAAGGAACAAAGCTGTAACTGTACTTTGTAAGTGAAGTCAGGGAAAAAGGTTATAGTTGAATTGTCCCACTTAAGCGGTGGAGCCGTCCTCGCCGTCTGAAGAATGGCGTCCCTATCTCGAAAGTTGAAGATCCACGCCAGGAGAGGGCGCGGCGGGGCCCCGGGCCTTGGCAGCCCCCCGGGGACCCTATGGGCTCGTTCCACTGAGAAAAATTGCGACAGGGATTTGGGCTGTAAGTGTTTCTGAATGAGGTCCTCAACAAAGAGATCCGCTGCCTGCCCCTCCGCCCATTCGGGAACCCCCAAAATTTGCACGTTGTTCCGCCGCGCGCTCCCCTCATAGTCCTCCAGCTTCGCCGACATATCAGTGGTTTGCGCCTGAAGGCGTTTCACTGCACTCTCCAGCGCTTTCGTGGATTGCTGAAGGGTAGAGATGGTACCTTCGGTCGTCTTGACCCTATCTCCCATATTTCGCAGATCTGCTCGAATCAGGGTGATTTCAGTAGTCACTGTATCAATCTTTTCTTCTAGGGCAGTGCAAACCCCCTGGATCACCGCCATTACATCGGCCAGAGTCAGGGCATTATCCTCCGAGCGTTGCTTTGCTTCTGGGGAGCCCTTCTGCCCCTCATCCCCGTCTGATTTAGTGTTTGCGAACTTGGCGAGCCGCGCAGCAGGGGGCTGCCTGGTGCCCTTTGTCGTGGCCATTTCTACACAGTCGGGCCTACAATGGACGCCGGTGACGGAGAGCTCAGTTACTGCCTCTACGGAGATACCTGACACTGGGCCCACGAGTCCTTCCGCGGGGCCCAACACCAGCGTCAACACCAAAATTAATGACCAATTTGTGTCACCGTGTGTGTGTGTGGGGGGGGGTGGATGGGACCAGAAGTGGGCGAAGAAGCGTCTAAATTCTACTGATCCCCGTAATAGGTGTGGCTCCCGCGGCCAACACACACCTGGGGGGCCCCCACAGGCCACTCTCTCGGATCACCAAATCGGGGGACCGGAGGCACTCACAAGACCCAAATCGCGCTCCAATCCGGATAAGATGCCTCAAAATGGCGGCCAAACGTCGGTGCAATTGTCCCAGCCACAGTAAGAAATCGCCGAGGGGGGGCAGCGGGAACCCAAGCCTGGTCCCCAGCTCACACCCTCCCACCGGCATATAATGCCCGACTTACCGGTAAGTTGCTCCGGAGTCCACGGTCTTCGCTACACCGTCCTCCAGCCTCTTCAGGCACCGGAACGGTGCGCCAGCCCCTTTCACAAAGTCTGCAGGGGCCGCCACAGGAAACCACCGCCGCCGCGGTCTCAGAGGTCCCACCAGGTCGCAGAACACCCCCCGCCGCGGAGAGCCGTGCGACTCCACGGCCGATACTCTGCCTCCTCAGCGGCGCGAGACGTCGGGTGTCAGATCTTCGGCTCCCGACCATTGATCTTCATCGGACAAACAGCAGGTGAGACCGGATGTCTCAGGGATCACAGGCACTAGCACTGGAGCCTGGAACGGATAATTTTAACGGATGTGAGGGGTTATAGTCACTACGACTGCCGGAGCTCTACTCAAGGGCGGCTATCTTGGACGCTGGCAAGCCACGCCCCCCGAAATATTATTATTTAAACACTCAACACCAAGATCACTGCATGGTGGAGGCAGGTTCATGAAGAAATTATGCTTCAGAATATTTTCATGACTGAAGCTGATCATTGCAGGAGCTGCTCATGCAGGATGACTTTTTGGGACTGAAGCAGGCCCTGCTGAGTCAGCTCAGTTTTCTGAAGACCACATGACCACTCCCTTCATATCTCCAGGCAGAGATAGTTGAGTTAGCACAAAGGTGAGGCACCAGCCTTGTGGGGCAAGTGGCAGCTCCAGGCTGTTTGAGATTAATAAGGCATGTGGTCTAGCTCTCTCATGGTTTACAGAGAGGAGGCTGTGCCAAGGGGGTCTACCCCGATATGGAAATTGAAGTTCTTGGAAAGTAGCTTTAGGTGGATTAATGGGGCCAAAGATGTAGTAGTCTGTGGTCCCTTCAAGAGCACCTCATTTATAGGAATGGGCTTGCCCCTAGAGCTCCAGGTAGAATAATCAACAACAGGCTGTGGCGTTCTTCTTGAGCGTAAGGTAGTGCTTCCTAGCCAATTTTGATGAGTAGATCTCCACGCGTGGATTCTTACAGTTCCAGGAAGGGGGCTTAACTAGGGTGTGTACCCACTATGCCTAAAATGGAATGTGAAGATCTTGGGCAAATGGCTCCAAGGGTATGTGGAGTAATGAGTCAGAGAGTACTACAGTTTGAAATAGGAATTCCAATCAAATTGTTCAAGTTGTGAAATAGCACTGATTTTCATCTTGGTCAAAAATTGGAACTCTTGGAGAAACTATTTGAATACCACACAGCTGTGCTTTGTGCTTGGTTTTCAAAAGTTCATATACAGTTGAATTGAATTCACATTTGCTCGGCATCAGGGTAATTGTAGAAAATTAAATTCTAGTGTATAAACTGCAGCCTAAATCCAGACATTAAAAGTAGTTTAGAAATATTCATTTTTAACAACTCATGAGGCACAAATTATCATTGTTTGAAGCTGAGTTCATAACAAATTTGATGACTTTCCTAACTTGGAACTTACACCAAAACATTTTTTCCATGGCCATGGGGCTTTTACTTGCTTAAGGGGACAGCTGTACCCTCACCTGATAGTGTTGGTTTATTTACCTGCTAACATGGAATGTTAATATTCAGTGTTTTATATCTGAAATGGTGCCTTGTAACCTCAGTCCCAGCTTAACTGGTAGCAAGCAAAACCGCTAAAACTATGTCTGAATCTAAAAAATAAATATATATACAGAGTACACGTGGGTCTCTTTTATGAAGTGTGCCACCCTCCTGCATATGTCTGGGGAATGTAATATCAGCAATGTCCTCAACTGCAGAGAATGCAAATGGATGGATTTGTTGAAACGTATAAACATTGGACTTAATGATGTGGATGAGCTGAGATGTCTCTCTGTTCTTTCCCACATAATTCCTTAAAATTTTTCTTTAGATCCATATCTGGATCCCACAGAGACTGTTTTCTCAGTGCACACCACTTTTGTTGGGTGGTTGCTATACTGAGATGGAATTATGACCTGTGACTAGTGTAAGAATCTTATTGATTTTCACACTACATTAAATGATTTATATATATGTACGCACCATCAAGTGTATAGCACGTATGAGCCGGTTCCTATTCAACTTGTTGCACAGGTTAGCGATTACACACACACACCCTGTTTCATTCTTGCACAGTGGTGCCATAGAACAGTTTTAGACATATGATTGAAGAGGCCTGTATGACAGGGAAATACGGACCTGACACGTAGCTAGCGTTGAAATACATGTGGGTACCTTCCTCCCCAATATGGTGGCTGCTGTTGGGTGCCGTGCTTGTACAGCAGCCTGGTTTTACTTTTAGTAACTGTGCAGCTTCATTTGTGAAAGTAAGAGCACACTCTACACAGGTGTACTTTACGACCATGAGGTCACGCCCCAGGCCTGTTTATTTGATACCCCGTGCCTACGTCACAGCCTTGACCATCGGGATTCGACAGGGAGGGTTAACTTACAAAACACCCCTCCTGGGGTTATCATAGTGGGCTCAACCCACCAACATGAACATACCATTCCTCCTTCACCAATGAAAAAAAAACAACATGCAGAAAGAAAAAAAGAGAGAGAGAGAGAGCACAACAGACATCAAAATCAAGTATTCAATGCAACAAAAATCCTTCAAACGAGATGACCCTGTCGGGTGGGGTTGAAGATGGTATCTCTCTGTCCATTGGTGACTGGCATCTCCGCTTGGCTCATTTGGCACAACAGGCAGTGTCAAAGGCATCTAGAGCAGACATCCCAGGTGAGCACAATTCCAGGGGGCAACTCCTCCCGGCCTCGGGGAGCGAGGGCAACGACCCTGTTGACTTGAGTGGGGCAGGATGACTAACTGGCAATAGCTCTTCCTCAGACGGCACTTCCACTTCAAATGGGGCACGCGGATCCATCATGGGTCTGTTCACAGGAGTTTGATAAATCTTGAAAAACAAGACATTCCTGGTGATGGTCGCTCCAGCCCATTGCGCCGTGATCATGGTTCCTCTCACTGTTTGCACCTTCCACGAATCAAGCTCAAAAGGTAGTGTGAACTTTTCCCGTAAGTGTCTATTCCTTACCATCACCAGGTCACCCACTTTGATGGAACTCTGTTTGGCTCTGCGAGTTTGGGCCGTGTTCATTCGGCGCTTCTGTAGCCTGGCTGGAACCTGTTCTTGCCTTGCTAACGGCTCTTCTAGGTGCAGAATGACATCACAGACTGTACGATTCATGCATAGAGAACTTAGACAGACATGAGTTGTAGAGTGAGGAGTCAAACGATACTCCCTCAGAAAATCATAGAGGGCGCAGTCCACATTCTGTCCATTGGCCAAAGCGATTCTAAGTACCTTATTTAGAGTGCGCATGAAGAGCTCCACTTCTCCATTCGCTTGCAGGCCAGCTGGGAGTAACCTTCCTGTGGCGGACACCCCAGGATTGTAAGTATTCAATGAATTCTTGGCTCGAGAACGGAGGGCCATTGTCGGTGCACAGTTCCTTGAGTAATCCATAAGTGGCCATAATTTTTTCCAGACGAGGAATAGTCTGACTGGCGGTGGTGGATTCCATGAACTCAACCTCAGGATATTTTGAAAAGTCATCGATGACCACTAGCATGCATCGACCATCCGGGAGGCTACCAAAATCTGCACTGGCCCTTTGCCAGGGGAGTGGTGGGACGTTTTTTTTTTGTCCTCATTCCGCAATAGATTGTGTATGGAGTTATCGGGGACCCCTGCAGCAGCGAATCCGACCCTTCACTGCCCCATATGTACGCTTCACGTTTGGGGAGTTGATTTCTTGGAATTTCCAGCAGGGGTCCCTTTATTTCCATTACCAATAAAATATTTTCCGAGGAGGGGAGCTAGCCATCCTGGCTACTCAAACGAGCATTATGCTTGTTATTTATTGCTATCGCATAATCATTGGACTTTATATATTTATACATGTAGGTCGATATAATTACATTAACTGCTATGGCTGGATAAACTGTTCCCAAATTTCCCAAAAGTTATATTTTTTACTCGGTTTCCCACCTCTATCCAACCTGTTTATCTTTTGGATAGATGCTAGCCATTCCCAGTATGTAGGTGGTGCGGGTCTTATCCATTTGATACAAATTTCCCTTCTAGCTAATAAAATCAATAGAAAGAGAAGGTTTTCTAGTTTCTTATTTAACTTATGCAGACCTACTTCTATTTTAACCACCCCAAATATAACAAGGTCAATACTTACATCAATTGGTCGTTCTAGCAATTTCTCTAGTACCTTACCCACTTCGTACCAGAACTCTTCGAGCTGGGGGCACTGCCGGAACATATGCAAGTCGTCCGCCTTTTCTTTTCCACATTTAGGACATTTTTTGTTCTCTGCCCGCTGAACTTAGATAACCTCTTCGGGGACCAGTAGGCTCTATGTGCGGTAAATAAATGGTTTCTTCTTAAAGCAGCAGATTTTACAACAGACCAACATTTTTCCATAGATACTTGCCATGTTTTCTGGACGTCCAACGTCGGCAGGTCTTTCCCCCAGATCTCTTCTGGAATTACATAGTCCTCCTCACCAGCTAATATCAGGGCCCAATACCATCGTGAAACTTCTTTTTTTTAAATTCCGCTCTCTTGCATAGTAATTTCCAGATTACTATTTCCCTGTTTACATTCAGTTTGGGTCTTTATCCAGCTTGAAAGTTGGTAGTATTTAAATTTTGATACTAATCCGTTCGTCATAATTGTTAGTTGATCCCAGCTGATAATGTTATTTTCTATGATCAGTTGGCCCCATTTCAGGAATCCAGCTTGCCTCAAAGGAACTGTTAGCCTGTCCATATGGTGGGACGGTTTCAGTGATAATGGGTGCTGGCAGATCCACAGGACCTGTAGCTTGGCATAGGGAGCACTGGTGAACAGCCTGCTCTACTAGGGTATCCAGATTGGGAAACCACACCTTGCACCTCAGTCGAGACTTCGTCTTGTTGACCCCTTGATGGGCTAGATGGGCAAGATCAACCACTCGCTGCTGTAAAGTCCCAGGAACCATCAGACGTGACCCTCTCATGAGATAGCCTTCTGAGGACACCACCAGCTCCTCACAAACATTGTGTGGAGAGGCTAACATCAGCCTCGCGTTGTCCATGCGATTTGTAGTTTTATCAAGCAAGGTACACCATCTTCCGGACTGCATGGCCGAAATGCTCAACTGGATGCACTCGTCAGTGTTAGTGGCTTCGATGATCTCCTCAAGGGAGATAGGGAGTGGTCTGGAGTAGGGATGGGCGGAATTTGCGTAGTCGCGCTACACAAAGCTCCGCGAAACGGTAAAAAATCTCCGCAAGCACGCAAAAGTTCAGCGAACACGCGGAATTGCTTGTTCTGCCCGTTCGCGATGCTTTTTTCCTGTTCGCATACGCTGTTTGCGTGCTCGGGGAGAAATATCTTGCGAACACGCATTTTGAAAGCGCGAACAAGCAAAAAATTCCGCAAAGCCGCGGATCGCGGAATTTTGGGCAATTCCGCGTTCTCCGCGGAACGCAAAATTACCCAAATTCCGCAAATTCCACGAGCGGAACGGAATTTACCGCCCAGGCCTAGTCTGGAGTGCTCAACAATGAAACAAACGTATTCCTCCACATCTTCCGTGTCAAGCTCTTCACTTTCGGTGGCAGGACTGACATGTCTGGACAGGTAGTCCGCAGGGTTCTGAGTCCCCGGGTGAAAAACAACTGCAAAAATTATATTTCTGCAACTGCAGAATCCATTTTTCAATTCAGGGCGCGGTCTTGAATGATGACCCCATGAACAACGGGATGAGGAGTTTGTGATCAGTGTGGACGGCCGCTGCGCGGTGAGGAGAGCGACCCTTGACCTTGACAGGTAGGTCGCTCCCCCCGCCACACAGCTCCGCCTGTGTTGTCCGCCCGCTGCTGCTGGTAAGAACGCCCTTCCCTTTTTCCTTCTGTACCCCCGTTGCCCCATTTGTACTGTGCCCGCATTTGTCTGTTTTCTCGCCCCTTTTTTTCCTTCTGTACCCCCGTTGCCCCTTTTGTACTGTGCCTGCATTTGTCTGTTTTCTCGCCCCTTTTTTTCCTTCTGTACCCCCGTTGCCCCATTTGTACTGTGCCCGCATTTGTCTGTTTTCTCGCCCCTTTTTTTCCTTCTGTACCCCCGTTGCCCCTTTTGTACTGTGCCCGCATTTGTCTGTTTTCTCGCCCCTTTTTTTCCTTCTGTACCCCCGTTGCCCCTTTTGTACTGTGCCCGCATTTGTCTGTTTTCTCGCCCCTTTTTTCCTTCTGTACCCCCGTTGCCCCATTTGTACTGTGCCCGCATTTGTCTGTATTCTTGCCCCTTTTTTCCTTCTGTACCCCCGTTGCCCCTTTTGTACTGTGCCCGCATTTGTCTGTTTTCTCGCCCCTTTTTTTCCTTCTGTACCCCCGTTGCCCCTTTTGTACTGTGCCCGCATTTGTCTGTTTTCTCGCCCTTTTTTTTCCTTCTGTACCCCCGTTGCCCCATTTGTACTGTGCCCGCATTTGTCTGTTTTCTCGCCCCTTTTTTTCCTTCTGTACCCCCGTTGCCCCTTTTGTACTGTGCCCGCATTTGTCTGTTTTCTCGCCCCTTTTTTTCCTTCTGTACCCCCGTTGCCCCTTTTGTACTGTGCCCGCATTTGTCTGTTTTCTCGCCCCTTTTTTTCCTTCTGTACCCCGTTGCCCCTTTTGTACTGTGCCCGCATTTGGTCTGTTTTCTCGCCCCTTTTTTTCCTTCTGTACCCCCGTTGCCCCTTTTGTACTGTGCCCGCATTTGTCTGTTTTCTCGCCCCTTTTTTTCCTTCTGTACCCCCGTTGCCCCTTTTGTACTGTGCCCGCATTTGTCTGTTTTCTCGCCCCTTTTTTTCCTTCTGTACCCCGTTGCCCCATTTGTACTGTGCCCGCATTTGTCTGTTTTCTCGCCCTTTTTTTCCTTCTGTACCCCGTTGCCCCTTTTGTACTGTGCCCGCATTTGTCTGTTTTCTCGCCCCTTTTTTCCTTCTGTACCCCCGTTGCCCCTTTTGTACTGTGCCCGCATTTGTCTGTTTTCTCGCCCCTTTTTTTCCTTCTGTACCCCCGTTGCCCCATTTGTACTGTGCCCGCATTTGTCTGTTTTCTCGCCCCTTTTTTTCCTTCTGTACCCCGTTGCCCCTTTTGTACTGTGCCCGCATTTGTCTGTTTTCTCGCCCCTTTTTTTCCTTCTGTACCCCCGTTGCCCCTTTTGTACTGTGCCCGCATTTGTCTGTTTTCTCGCCCCTTTTTTTCCTTCTGTACCCCCGTTGCCCCTTTTGTACTGTGCCCGCATTTGGTCTGTTTTCTCGCCCCTTTTTTTCCTTCTGTACCCCCGTTGCCTCTCGCCATTCCCGCCGCTGCGTCCCCTGCGGCCCCGCCCCCCTGACTGCCCATTCGCTGCCCCTGCCTCCCGCCTCCCAGCTGCTCCTCCCTCCCACCTCCCCATAAATGGCGGCCGCTGCGCGGCCGCGCCGCTGGCGCGCCAAAGGCGCGCCTAAGGCAAGCCCGTCTGCGCCCGTCCGCGACTGGACCGCGCCCAGCGCCAGAACCCCTGGCCCCCGCAGCAGCCAACCCACCCACCGGACCTACGACACCGCCACCCTCAACGCACTCAACACCGGCCGAATCCCCCGGCTGCCACCGTGCCACCCCAGGACGCACCCACGGACCCTTCGCCTGCCAATCTTGCAAGTTCTCCTGCCTCCGGACCTGCACCGCACCCGCCACGCCGAGCACCAGCAGCAACCACCTGAAGTGCATCCTGCTCAACACCCGCTCCGTCCACAGACACGCCGTGGAACTTTGGAACCTGCTCGACTCCACATCACCAGACGTCGCTTTCCTCACGGAAACATGGATGAACGCCTCCTCAGCGCCCGACATCGCCATCGCCATCCCGGACGGATACAAGATCACCCGAAAGGACCGCGCCAACCAGACCGGAGGAGGCATCGCCATCGTCCACTAGAACACCATCCGCATTACGACCAACTCCGATGACACCTTCACAGCCGGCGAACACCTGCACTTCCAGATACACACCGACCCCAAGACCACCCTCAGAGGCACCCTCATCTACAGACCCCCAGGACCACGCACACAATTCAGCGAAGACATCGCCGACCTCATCAGCCCGCACGCCCTCCTCTCGGCCGACTACATCCTCCTTGGGGACCTCAACTTCCACCTAGAGAACAACAACGATCGCAACACCACCACCCTGCTGGACAACCTCGCTAACCTCGGACTCAAGCAACTGGTGACCACCCCCACACACCACGCCGGCCACACGCTTGACCCCGTCTTCTCCTCCAGCAAGGACATCTCCTTCAGCCACACCACCGGACTCCACTGGACAGACCACAGCTGCGTCCACTTCAGCTTCAGCAGGACCACCACGCACCACCACCCGCAACAGCTCCCGCGCAGAAGCTGGAACAAGATCACCACCGACCAACTCACCACATCCCTGAGCCAGAACCCTCCCGCCAGCTCAACGAACCCCAACCAAGCCGCCAGCAACCTCACAAGATGGATCACCAACTGCGCTGACATCCTCGCCCCATTGAAGACCCCCAATCAGACCCGGCAACAAGAAAGCACCCTGGTTCACCGACGAACTCAAGAAATCCAAGAAGAACTGCCGGGCCCTCGAGAAAGCATGGCGCAGAGACCCGACTGCAGACAACATGACCACCCTCAAACACGCCACCCGAAAACACCACCAGCTGATCCACACCACCAAGAAAACCGCATTCAAGGAACGACTGGACAACAACGCCCACAACAGCAAGGAACTCTTCATCATCGTCAAAGAGCTCTCGAACCCCAGCGCAGGAAACAACGACATCACCCCCTCGCAAGACCTCTGCAACTCGCTCGCCTCGTTCTTCCACAGCAAGATCGCAGACATACACAACAGTTTCAGCACACAGCCGACGTACCCTACAACCGTTCCAACGTCCCCCACCTCCACCCTCCGAGCCTGGACCCCGATCAACACCTAAGACACTATCCGCACGATTAACTCCATCCACTCCGTTTCACCAACCGACCCCTGCCCTCACCACATCTTCAACAAGGCCGACGCCGTCATCGCACCCCACCTCCGGGACATCATCAACACCTCCTTCGACACCGCCACCTTCCCAGAGAGCTGGAAGCACGCCGAACTCTGCGCCCTACTGAAGAAACCGTCAGCGGACCCCACCGACCTCAAAAACTACCGCCCCATCTCGCTCCTTCCTTTTCCTGCCAAAGTCATCGAGAAGACCGTCAACAGACAACTGGCCGCCTTCATCGAGACGAATGGATCCCTCGACCACTCACAGTCCGGCTTCCGGGCCAACCACAGCACCGAGACCGCCCTCATCGCAGCCACCGACGACATCCGAGCCCTGCTCGACAACGGGGAAACAGCGGCCCTCATCCTCCTGGACCTCTCCGCAGCGTTCGACACAGTCTGCCACCGCACCCTAGTGCAACGCCTGAACAACGTCGGAATCCAAGAGAAGGCACTGGAGTGGATCATCTCCTTCCTCGCCGGAAGAACCCAGAGAGTCCGCCTCCCCCGTTCAGTTCCGAGGCCACCGAAGTCATCTGCGGCGTACCACAAGGATCATCACTCAGCTCCACCCTCTTCAACGTCTACATGAGCCCCCTTGCAGCCATCGCACGCCAACACAACCTCAACATCATCTCCTACGCCGACGACACCCAGCTGATCCTCTCCCTCACCAACGACCCCACAACCGCCAAAACCAACCTACATGAAGGGATGAAGGACGTAGCCGAGTGGATGAGGAACAGCCGCCTGAAACTGAACTCAGATAAGACGGAAGTCCTCATCCTAGGATCATCACCCTCCGCCTGGGACGACTCCTGGTGGCCCCCTGCCCTGGGCAACGCACCCAAACCAACGGACCACGCACGCAACCTGGGCTTCATCCTGGACTCCTCCCTCTCAATGACCAGACAAGTCAACGCCGTCTCCTTGTCTTGCTTCAACATCCTATGCATGCTGCGGAAGATCTTCCGGTGGATCCCCACCGAAACCAGGAAGACGGTCACCCAGGCCCTCGTCACCAGCCGACTGGACTACGGCAACTCCCTCTACGCCGGAACCACAGCCAAACTTCAGAAAAGACTCCAACGCATCCAGAACGCCTCAGCTCGACTCATCCTGGACATCCCCCGACACAGCCACATCGCCGGACACCTGAGAGACCTGCACTGGCTCCCCGTCAGCAAGAGAATCACGTTCCGACTCCTCACCCACGCACACAAAGCTCTCCACAACCAAGGCCCCAGATACCTCAACGACCGTCTGACCTTCTACACTCCCACCCGCCAGCTACGATCGACCAACCACGCCCTCGCCGCCGTCCCCCGCATCCGAAGAGCCACAACAGGAGGAAGATCCTTCTCCTACCTGGCTGCCAAGACGTGGAACTCCCTACCCATCCACCTCCGCCTGACCCAAGACCACCTCTCCTTCAGGAAGCAACTCAAGACCTGGCTGTTCGAACAGTAGCGGACCCCCCTCCCCCTAGCGCCTTGAGACCCTCCGGGTGAGTAGCGCGCTATACAAATGCTTGATTGATTGATTGATTGACAACAAACTGTTGGCCCTAAAGATATAGATGAAAATGACAGCATCCCCAATGTACGGCAATGCCCACTTTTTTAATGTGGGAAAACTGCTGCTCCGTATCAGTCAGCGCTCGGCTGGCATATGCCACTGGAGCCCATTCCCTGTTACTCTGTTTTTGAGACAACAATGCTCTGAGGCCAGTGGGGCTGGCATCAACTGACAGTTCGGATTCTTTGGCAGAATCAAAGTGGACTAAGGTGGCGTTGGCCGATAGTTCCAGCTTTGTGGCCTGGAAACCTTCTCCTGATCAGGCCCCCAGTTCCAGACAGTGTTGGAATTGACTAGCTCCCTCAGCAGAGCGGTAAGGTCAGTGAGATTACAAATGAACCAGCCACAATACGTGACCATGCCCAGGAAACTTCTCACTCCGGTCACATTGGTGGGTGCTGGGGTTGCCTGGATGTCCTGGACTTTGACAGGATCAGGTGACACCTCATTTTGGGGAAAACGATATCCAAAAAATGCAATCTCCTTCTGGAGAAAACCACATTTTTCACTATGAAGCATTAATCCATTTTCTTTGAGGTGTTGAAAAACAGCCCTCAAGCGATCAAAATGTTCCTCCAGCATGGGGGTGTGAGCTAAAATGTCACCACTGACATTGAGGACTCCCTCTAGGCCGGCAAGTACCCTCCTGATGGTATCCTGAAAGACCTCAGAGATGTTAGAAACTCCAAAACTAAGACGCTTATATCTCCTCAGGCCCATGTGGGTGGAGAAAGTGGTGATGGCTCGAGATTTTGGGTCCAACATCAGTTAGTGATAACCAGCTCCTAAGTCTATTTTTGAAAACTACTTTGACCCGCTCACTTCTGGCATGATATCATCCACAGTGGCCATCAGATGCCGCTCCCATTTGATAGCCAGGTTAGGTAGGCGCATGTCCACGCATATTCGAACCTCTCCGGGTTGTTTAGGTTTGCATGCTACAACAATTGGGGACACCCAGGGAGTTGGGCTATCAACTTTCTTGATGATATCCGCCTGTTCCAGCTTGATTAGTTCCTCTTCCACTTTTGGCCTGAGGTGGAACGCCACTCGTCGATGCTTCAGAGCTACCAGCTGGATTGAGTCATCGATATGTAAGCGTATCAAGTGGTCTTTCAAACACCCTATGCCCTCAAACAGCGATGCAAATTGAGTTACCTAGTCATCCACGTTTTCTTGGTGTATGCTGAGGGTGAAAGCGACAAGTTGAACACGCTCTGCTGTTCTGCAGCTCAGCAACATTCCTGTGCCTCCTTTGGTGACATAGACCTTAGCCCGAGTGGAGCGAGATTCGGGGGTAATCTCAGCCATGAATTCTCTCACTAAAGTAAAGGGAGTGGTAGATCCGTAGGCGAATACTTTTGTAGTGGTGGGTCTCAGGGTAGGTGGAGCCAGCAGTGTGAGCATCATGGACTGGGCCATGATGTTGATGGAGGCTCGTGTCAATTGGTGCCTGAACTTGATGACCCCTCAGGAATATAATACACTTTGGGATGTGTTTTCGTGGGCATCCCTCTGGCTGCATGGCTTGTATCTCATGGACCGTCCCCTCAACGTCATCATCATCCATGCCCCCTTCATCTGCTGGAATGTCTAATGCAAGCAAGGCATTGACTAGTTTGAGCCTTTGACCTTTCGGGGGTGCTGAGGAACGACATACCTTTGCGAAGTGATTCGGTTTGTTGCATGCTGAGCACCGCTTTCCTTGTGCTGGACAAGGTCCCTGGTGGGGATAAAACCATCCACATCTGTAGCATGTCTAATGCGCAGACGTTGGTTTATTCCGTGCCTTCTTCTTATCCGGGGTTTTAGCAAAAACGGCGTTGACTGGTTCCATCTTGATGGGTGCTGTAATGCAGCCTCCATGTGTCCTGCTCGCACCTTGGACAGTTCTTTTGACCTACCCATGGTCAGTATGTCCGCCATGGTCATTCCTGGAACTTGGAGAATTTTCTCTCGTAATTTCGTTGAGGAACAACCCTGAATGAACTGAGCTCAGATTTCGTCGTTTGCATCCAGCTGTGTACAGGTTCTAACTAACTCTCTCAGGCGAGCGTAGAAAGTGTCAACAGATTAATCCGGTAGTTGCCTGGCCAGACGCAGCAAAAACCATTCGTAGTCAGGGTTTGCTAGCTGTTCGAAATGGGCTGTTAGTGCTCACATCAGCGTGCCATACGTAAAAGGTGGTCCAGCTTCTGCGACTGATTTTCCCAACTTGTGTGTAGCTGGCCCTCCTAAATGTAAGAGCATGGGGCATCGTCTGTCATTATCTAGGTCTAAAGCCACAAAGTAGGTCTCCAAACGCTCTACCCATTCTTTCCACTTTGCTGCCTGCGCAGAGGGCCGTCAACCAGAAATGGCTCCACTGGGGGTATGGCTGTCATGGTGGTCATTCTGGGTAGCAAAATGTGGTGTTCTGCAGACAATGTGTCCCGTCCACTCCTCCCTTTTGTATAAAAAAAAAACAGTCCGGGCACAGCCACTACCCCGACAGAATACAGCGATGTACGCAGAGCGCACAGACAGCAGGCCCCTCATCCACAGCCAAATGCATTTGGGCACATGTAAGGAGCAACAGCGGGATATTATCTACCAACCTAGGGCTGCTGGGAGTCACACTTGCCAGGTTACAGAGGACAGGACCTCACAGTGGGCTGCCTGGGAGCCATTGATGATGAATAAAACATTTTGTGCTAGCAGCCACATTAAACTTACATGAATGTAAGTGGAAACATCTCCTCGATTCGGTCAACAAGGGTCTGAATGAATCTGAGGAGATCTCCAGGCAAATCTCTTTACTATGCACAATCTTGGACCAGAGATCTGTCTGCTCAATACTTGAGATAGGGTTTTTGTAGTATAGAACCATGAATGTTATGGGTTAATCAACACACAAGATGTACTTTTACATGCAGTGTTATTGTTCTTAATACTAATGATAATTGGAATTATGTAATGACATGTCCTTTTAATGATGGGTCCTTTTAATATTTTTAATATTTGCAATGGGTATGAACTGTCTCCAAATGTGACCAAAATGACAGTAATGTGGAATTGTACATATCTCTTGTATATATCTAACGATTTTGTATATATTGAATAATCTGTTTATGTACACCAATACGCCACACATATATGCTCATATGAACCTGCCTCTAATAGAACTGTTTCCAAAAGTGACAAAAATGACAGAAATGTGGACTTATACGTATCCTTTGGATATATCAATGGATTTTTGTATATATGGAATAATCTGTTTATGTACACCTACAAGCCGCATATATATGCTCACCTGGGACCTGTGTATACATTTACACATTAGTACATGACACGGTGCATTGCTCTACCTTATGCCCGGTATGGTTCACAATGGCAAGGGTTGCTCGAATAACCATGCACCCCTGTTATCCTTGTTTTGCCTTTGACAACATATAACTATCAGGATATTCCCTCCGTGTGTAACTTCCACCGATCTAATCGGTTTCGCTATTTATCTATTCCTTTGAATCACACCGTCTTATCTGGTTTACCAGATCTAGCTGACATGTTTGTTACTTTATATCCTGGAATAGTCCTTGACAGACTATATTGCCGATACTAGCAGCAGTTTAAATTAATCCTTCGAGTTACTCGGGTTTTTGTTCTGAATAATCAGATCTAGCGCACAATTGTTACCACAGATGATATGAGGTCTAAACACCATTCCCGTCATTTGATAAAGTTGGTGTTCAAATCAATCTTGACGGTACGCGTGGGATCAGTAGACATCCATACAGGCTCAATCGGCGGTCCTACTCTTAACGTCAGGCTTCTAAAGTCATTTAGGAGAGCTAGAATTGTCAGCTTGGCCATCCACTTTCTTCAGTAGCCTGCATCTCTGTTACCTTGACAACGCGTACCGGCTCCGCATTCCGAACGTGCCTGCGTGCACGCGGATGCCGGTAACGCCAAGATATCTATTTCTATGTGAAGACGCAGCAGGCAGCGTGCTTTCACTATCAACTCCGAGCGCATATGCCGGAGTTAAGTTTTCATCACTAGATCTTGGTATTTTTTAGCATACAGATACCGGAGCTGGACGGGTGCAGCACTCCGTGTTTTTAGTTTATTTAACTTAATTCATTTCATTCTATTATTTTTTTCATGTGTATGCAGAATTGGACTAATTAACCTTGAAGTTATCGGTTATAATCAGGCACTGGCAATGACCATGTCTGGATGATTTGTGATGGATCCAACATTGTAGGCACAACTAGCCTTTACCACTCTCCGAGCATGTTACGCCAGAGGTGAGTGATTTTAACCCTTCACAACCCATGAATTCACACGGTGGTGGGTTGGTCATGCAGGGATTTAACCCAAACAGCTCTTTACATTGAAATATGTCTTGAATACAGATTTACGGGGAGCAGGTGTGCCCCTGTTACTTCTTGACTACTGGAAAATGTATTGACTCCATGAGACACTTGGCACTACAGGTAGGATCCTTGTCTCAATTATTTTCATCTTTCTGGACCTATTCATGTACTCCATCACTAATAGGTAAGGGTGGGCAGAATTTGCGCAGTCGCGTTACGCAAAGTTCCGCAAAACAGTAAAAAATCTCAGCGAGCACGCGTAAATTCTGGGAACACGCAAAATTGCTTGTCCCGCCCGTTCGCGATGTGTTTTTGCGTGCTCGCGGGGAAATATCTCGCTAACTTGCCCATGCGGTCGCTAATGGGCGCGGCCATCTTGTTTTTCACTTGTCCCGCCCGTTCGCGATGCTTATTTCCTGTTCCGGGTCGCGTATTGCGCGCTCCCGCCCGTTCGCGATGAGTATTTCCTCTTTGGGACCGCGTATTACGTGTTCGTGGCGCTTTTTGCGTGCTCGGGTGGGAAATATCGCGCAAACTTGCCCATGCGGTCGCAATGGGCGCGGCCATCTTGTTTTTCACTCTATTGCTATGGTTCTGGGCCTGCTTTTCTATCCTCCCTCTATCTTTGCAATCCTTTGTTTCTGTACACTTTTTAAAATCTTTTTTATTTATTATCTACCTCTCTATTTTCCTGATTCTATATTTTGAGTTTTTTTTCTAATTTTTGTGACTTTTTCTACTACTTTTTCACTCTTTTTCTATAACTTGCTTTATTCATTTCTTTTACTTACTTTTCTAATTCCTCCCTTTTCTTTTTGCCCCCCCCCCCTGAGTCCCAGAACCATGGCCAAGGGAGAGAGCAAGGGCAACAAGGGCAAGGCTACTACTCGTAGCCGCAGCCGCGACCGCCTTTCCTGCGGAAGGCGGCGCCCACAAGGGGTGCAGGCTAGGGACATCTTTAGCGAGGCGGAGGTGGCCGCACTTGATTTTTTTGTGCAACGCCACCTCCCCTTAACCCTAGCAGCAGGCGGCAGGCCTGGGTCTGGGTACGGGCTCCAGGAGCGTCGCCAGCAGTGGGGAAAGGTGCGCCGGGCAGTGTTTTGCTGCTCTGGTGTCCGGCGCACCAATACCCAGCTGATGCACTGGTGGTCCGATATCCTGGACCGGGAGCAGGACCTGCTGGACCTGCTAGGAGTGGAGGTCTCGGGGCTTGGTGAGTAGCTATTTAATATTACTACTTTGTGTTCTTCTGGTCTGTGTTATATATTGCGAATATATTCTTTTTCTGAACAGCAAGAATGCTGCTGCTTACATTGCAGGTAAATTACGTTTAAAAATCTTCTGTGATTGTTATGACACAGGTGCTCGGCGCTACTAATCTTACTTGTTTGCAACTTTGCGCTCGCTTGGCCTGATTATGTAAGAGTTTACTTTAGAGAACTTAAGTTAGGTAATGCTAGAGAGACTCTAGTCCTTCTTTTGTCCTCCTGCCATGAAGAAGTGATAGTGGTGAATTGATAGGTTTAGTTACTTATTAGTATTAGTTGGTAATTTTTTTAGTGGTCTGCGTGACGCATCCTCTATCACGTCACGTGCTGCTGAGTGCTGCTTACCCCAGTCCTTAGTAGAACCTTTTGTAGTTTGTTTAGTGAGTGGTAATAGGCTTATCACTAGCAGAACATCAGCAGCAACCAACCAACAATTTGGTGTATGCAAAAATGTATGCATGTGTCCTCCATCTATGCATTTTTGAGGACTAAAATAAATGGAATTGCAGACTTGGTGAACAATTGGCCCGTCTGGAATAGGTGGGCTAGGTCAGGTGGTACTTAGGCTTAGTTAGTATTCTGGAATCAGAATGGAACACTGGATTAGTGTTCATAAATAATAACTAGACGGTCAGCGAATCCCGCAATACTAGTCGACCAGATTAGATAGGTCAATTTTATTGCAATTGTAGTTTCCATAAATGTTTTTTTGAGCATTTTTTAAAATATTTTATTTGTTTCACACCAATCATCCATGTTTGTCTCTTTCTTTCTTACATCTTTCTTGATCAGCACCCAGGGGCAAGAAGACGGGGTTGTCGGAGTCGGCGGGAGCAGCTGATGGCCAGGACCGCTCCTCTACCGAGGGCTCTGCTGCTGGCCCCAGTAAGTCCTCCTGTTGTTAATATTAATAATTATACTTCCCTAGCTTTTACTGCACCTTATTTTTTCCGAACTATTATTTCGATTTCCTAATTCTATTTTTTACAAAATCTTCTTTGATCTAGACTATCTGTTTCTAAATTCTTGTTATCCCTGCCTCTAACTGCCTCTGCTATGACTCTCTGTACTACTACTATTAGTCTGTCTGTAGCTAAGCTTGCCCAGTTGGCCACTCTTTATTTAAAAGGTTTTAAATAAAAATCAGATTCACCAATAGCTCTAGCCACTGAGTCCAGTCCTTTGGGTTGTCCTCTTCTAGTCTTCTTAATCTTGAGGCTTTTCGACAATTCCCACCAACAAAATGCCCAACCAGATATTTTACTATTTTTGATAGGATAGGACATACTACTGATGTTGTAGGGATTCTGCACATACAGAACTATGCACAAGAAAATAGGACGTTGGTGATAGGAGGTTGGACCTTCCTCACACCTCACCCACAATCCCCTGACCGACTAGCTATAGTGTCTCATTAGCTCCCCGAACCCCCCGAAGATACCCAATGATTAGACAACGCATAACATAACACTCCCGACCTCTCAGAGTCGTGGAAGCAATGCACACCCTTTCGCTCACTCACTCGTGTAAGTCCACACCAAATACCACAGAGTCTATGTAAGTTCAAAAGGTTTATTTTCAACTAACAAGCTCTGTACGTTGTTCTATAATACATAGGCCGTCTGGTTTTAGGTTTAAACCTATAATAACTGATAAAACCCCACCGGAAGGGAAATAGCCCTCACCAGTGTAAACATATAAACACTGGAAAAAAAACCTGCACAAACACAAACTAAATGTCATTCAAAGAAAGGAAAAGGAGAGTGAAAGAGTCATTTTTATTTCTTCCTGAAGGGGCCTTACAATGTAACTTTGTTATATAAGGTAGCAGTAAGAAAGACTAGGCTAACATTATTCTTCTTGAGTTTTGTTGATTAGAAATGTCACTAAAATATTGTTTCTTCCTTTTTTTTAGTTTTGTGGTCTTTGGTCCAAATATACAGGGGTTAGAAGCATGTTTTAGGAGTTGTTTATTTATTTTATAAACTGTAGAGAATCAGGAAATATCAAAATCATATTTGATTTTTTGGCTACGTTTGAGTCTTTCACTGAAAACTGTAGGTTTCATAAGAATCTTTCCCAATATGTACTATCACATTTACCCACAGAGAATGGGTAAAAACCCTTGATACATAAGCCCCCTTTTCTAGTGAGTCAGTATTGATGGTAGGTGAATTGCCAAACACCCCAGGCTTTAAACATTCAATGCAAGGTATAGTGACAGGTATATGTGAAAAGAGTGCAGTCACAAAGCATCTGGGATACTGGTGAAAACATGACACCAGACTTTTGGACAACATGGAACACAGTGTCACTTGGAATGCTGCTGCAAAAAGTTCTTACCAAGTTCAACCACCAGAATTTACCAAAAATAGAAACTGAAAACATGAAAGCCTAATAATACAGTATACGAGCCAGCACCAACAGCAAAATGCATAATATTAAAACAATAAACATTGTTACAACTACAAGTCCATAGAAGACAAAAGGGGAAATCATGGTAACTGAACAGTGGTGGAAGAACCACCCTCCCCTTGGTGGGAATATAGTTTATATAAAAGATCTCTGAGCGAATTCTGGGGGACCCCTCACCTTAGAACACGGGTACTCATAGTACGGCCCGCGGGCCGCCGCCGGCCCGGCCAGCCTTCCTTGGCGGCCCGCGGACCTTGCAGATACCTACCTGTGTTTTTTCTTCTTTTTTTTTTTAAGTGCCAGCAAACACCGCCGGTTGCAGCAGCGCTCTATGGGGGCCGGGCGATTCTTTAAAACCATTCACTTATTAATGAGGCTTTGTTGTATTTCACCTCTTTAGCGCCCCTGCATCTCCATGCAGGGGCGCTAAGAAGAGGTGAAATACAACAAAGCCTCATTAACAAGTGAATGGTCTTTTAAAGACCTGAGGCTGTAAAGTACTCTGGTGCGGCTGTGTGTGCGCCCGGGAAGCTGTCTCAGCCCGGGCTGACACACACGCGGGGTGACCTGACAGAGCGAGGGAGACAGAGAGAGGAAGGGAGACAGAGAGAGGGAGACAGACAGAGGGAGGGAGACAGAGAGAGAGAGAGGGAGACAGAGGGAGGCAGAGGGAGACAGAGGGAGGGAGTCAGGGGGAGACAGAGGGAGGGAGAGGGAGACAGACAGAGGGAGTCAGAGAGAGGGAGACAGAGAGAGGGAGACAGAGAGGGGGAGACAGAGAGGGGGAGACAGAGAGGGAGACAGAGGGAGAGAGAGAGAGAGGGAGACAGAGGGAGGGAGACAGAGAGGGAAACAGAGGGAGACAGAGGGAGACAGAGGGAGACAGACAGAGGGAGACAGACAGAGGGAGACAGACAGAGGGAGGGAGACAGACAGAGGGAGACAGACAGAGGGAGACAGAGAGAGAGGGAGACAGAGGGAGACAGAGGGAGTCAGGGGGAGGGAGAGGGAGACAGACAGAGGGAGACAGACAGAAGGAGACAGACGGAGGGAGATAGAGGGAGGGAGACAGAGGGAGACAGACAGAGGGAGATAGACAGAGGGAGATAGAGGGAGGGAGACAGAGAGAGAGAGGGAGGGAGGGAGACAGACAGAGAGAGAGGGAGGGAGACAGAGCTAGAGGGAGGGAGACAGAGAGAGAGGGAGGGAGACAGAGGGAGGGAGACAGAGAGAGGGAGACAGAGGGAGGGAGACAGAGAGAGCGAGACAGGGGGAGAGAGAGAGAGAGGGAGACAGAGGGAGGGAGACACAGAGGGAAACAGAGGGAGACAGAGGGAGGGAGACAGAGAGAGGAAGACAGAGAGAGGGAGACAGACAGAGGGAGACAGAGGGAAGGAGACAGACAGAGAGAGGGAGACAGAGAGAGGGAGACAGAGAGGGAGACAGAGAGAGGGAGACAGAGAGGGGGAGACAGAGAGGGGGAGACAGAGAGGGAGACAGAGGGAGAGAGAGAGAGAGGGAGACAGAGGGAGGGAGACAGAGAGGGAAACAGAGGGAGGGAGACAGAGGGAGGGAGACAGAGGGAGGGAGACAGAGGGAGACAGACAGACAGAGGGAGACAGACAGAGGGAGATAGACAGAGGGAGACAGAGAGAGAGGGAGACAGAGGGAGACAGAGAGAGAGGGAGACAGAGGGAGGGAGTCAGGGGGAGAGAGAGGGAGACAGACAGAGGGAGACAGACAGAGGGAGACAGACGGAGGGAGATAGAGGGAGGGAGACAGAGGGAGACAGAGAGAGAGGGAGACAGAGGGAGGGAGTCAGGGGGAGAGAGAGGGAGACAGACAGAGGGAGACAGACGGAGGGAGATAAAGGGAGGGAGACAGAGGGAGACAGACAGAGGGAGATAGACAGAGGGAGGGAGACAGACAGAGAGAGAGGGAGGGAGACAGAGCTAGAGGGAGGGAGACAGAGAGAGAGGGAGGAGACAGAGGGAGGGAGACAGACAGAGGGAGGGAGAGAGAAAGGGAGACAGAGAGAGGGAGACAGAGAGAGAGGGAGACAGAGAGAGAGGGAGACAGAGGGAGGGAGACAGAGAGAGGGAGACAGAGAGAGGGAGACAGAGAGAGGGAGACAGAGAGAGGGAGACAGAGAGGGCGACAGAGAGAGGGAGACAGAGAGGGGGAGACAGAGGGAGGGAGACAGAGAGGGAGACAGAGGGAGAGAGACACAGAGGGAAACAGAGGGAGACAGAGGGAGACAGAGGGAGGGAGACAGAGAGAGGAAGACAGAGAGAGGGAGACAGACAGAGGGAGACAGAGGGAAGGAGACAGAGAGAGGGAGACAGAGAGAGGGAGACAGAGAGAGGGAGACAGAGAGGGGGAGACAGAGGGAGGGAGACAGAGAGGGGGAGAGAGGGAGGGAGAGAGAGAGAGAGGGAGACAGAGGGAGGGAGACAGAGAGGGAAACAGAGGGAGACAGAGGGAGGGAGACAGAGGGAGGGAGACAGAGGGAGGGAGACAGAGGGATCAGACAGACAGAGGGAGACAGACAGAGGGAGATAGACAGAGGGAGACAGAGAGAGAGGGAGACAGAGGGAGGGAGTCAGGGGGAGGGAGAGGGAGACAGACAGAGGGAGACAGACAGAGGGAGACAGACGGAGGGAGATAGAGGGAGGGAGACAGACAGAGGGAGACAGACAGAGGGAGACAGACAGAGGGAGATAGACAGAGGGAGATAGAGGGAGGGAGAAAGACAGAGAGAGAGGGAGGGAGACAGAGCTAGAGGGAGGGAGACAGAGAGAGAGGGAGGAGACAGAGGGAGGGAGACGGAGGGAGGGAGACAGAGGGAGGGAGACAGACAGAGGGAGGGAGAGAGAGAGGGAGACAGAGAGAGGGAGACAGAGAGAGAGGGAGACAGAGGGAGGAAGACAGAGAGAGGGAGACAGAGAGAGGGAGGAGGGCGACAGACAGAGGGAGACAGACAGGGAGGAGGGCGACAGACAGAGGGAGGGAGACAGATAGAGGGAGACAGAGGGAGGGAGACAGACAGAGGGATACAGAGGGAGGGAGAGAGAGAGAGAGAGGGAGGGGGAGAGAGAGAGGGAGGGAGACAAAGAGAGGGAGGGAGACAGAGAGAGGGAGGGAGACAGAGAGAGGGAGACAGAAAGAGAGAGAGGGAGACAAACAGAGTGATTGAGACAGAGAGAGGGAGAGAGAGAGAGGGAGGGAGAGAGAGAGAGGGAGAGAGAGAGGGAGAGAGAGAGGGAGAGAGAGAGATAGAGAGAGAGAGGGAGGGAGAGAGAGAGAGGGAGGGAGACAGAGAGAGAGGGAGGGAGACGGAGAGAGAGAGAGGGAGGGAGAGATAGAGAGAGGGAAGGAGACAGAACGAGAGAGAGAGAGATAGATAGATAGAGAGAGAGAGAGAGATGTGTGTATGCCGGGTCTGGTGGCTCAGTGGACGAAGGCGTCCGCTGCAGGGGCCTGTGTTCAACCTCATGGTCATAGTAATTTTTTTTTGCTCTAGCCCCGCCCCCTCCCCCACTGACCCCGCCCCCACCGGTCCGGCCCTCGGCCACAAACCACACTGTAAATTTGGCCCCGAGAGAAAGTTTGTGAGTACCCATGCCTTAGAAGAACCTAGACGTACTGGTTACATCATAAGCTCTGCAAAGCTCTGGTTCGTAGAAGGGAATCTTCCGTCTGTTATGAGAAAAATGGTGCGCGTTAGTATATTGCAAGCATTTCTCAGTCATGCCAAAAAGTGTAGCATGTTATGGCTAAGCAATACGGACTGACCACCAGAACTCCATAACAAAGTGGCTTGTTTTTTGACCTTGTACGCAGCGCTCAGACAGTAGCAGTATGAGCTCATGTGGGCTCAAAGGCATCTTACACAACAAGTTGCGAGGTAACGTGTGCAACAATAAAAGACACAAAGCTAAAATGGTTGCATGGCTCAGGCTAACTTAGCAAAGACTAGAATGACCCTAGGGACCATATAACACTACTAGTGTCTACTCTACTCTAGTACCCGAGTTGTACTAGTGATGTATGTTGTATATATATGTATTAACTTTTTTTTCAATCTTGCTAGTGAAAAAGAATAAATAGGGGGAGGTGTATATTGCATCTAAAAAATGTGTAATGCTTTTTCTAGGCATACTACCGACCACGAGTGCCGGGGCCAGCGGCGATGGCGACGCGGCCACTGAGGGAGCAGGAGATGCGGTAGTTGCAGGAGCTGCAGGGGGTGAGCCAGCAGCAGTGGCGGGGGTGGTAAGTTATATTCCTTACTTATTGACATTACACTCGCTGCAAGGGTGTACACTGTACTGTTGAGACTTAGTAAGTAAGAAGTTGTTGTGAACGGTTGAAAAAGACACCCTTTACTTAGCATTAGCAATAGCATTAGCGGCGGGAGTGTTGAGTAACCAATGGCCTCTTCTATCTGACTTCAACTCAGCTGTGAAAGTTTTATGGAGAAGACTAAAAGTCAGATCAGATGACCTTGATGGATGGGCTGAACGAAAAGGGAAAGAATGGTGGAAGGAGGAAGGACGGGCGAGATTTAATATTTATGCTTGGCAGAGAAGGTTATGTGGGAAGCATGCGTAGGTGGCCGATAGGAATCAGATGCATGGGTGATTGAATGCCTGAAACTCCCACAAATGTTAGAAGCCGAGGAAGTGGGAGGATAGATACATACCACAAATGTTATGTACTGTGCTTGCTAGTGCTACTGTGCCACTATGTGTAGAATTAAATTGTCTTGCTGTTTTGCTAAGAGTATATTGTTACAATAGTCTTGTTTTTTCTTCTTGATATAGCTACTCCTTCCAAAGGGAAACCAGACAGGAAGGAGTTGGCAGCCATGGCCCGGCGCCGGAAGCTGGAGGCCATACAAATTGAATACCGACGGCTGGTGGTTCTGGCGGAGGAGGAGGTGGCGGCAGCAGCTGCAGCCTCCTCCAATGCCCCGGGCCCCAGCCAGGCCCAGGCCCCTCCAGTGTAACGGCACCGCTGTCTGGCAGATGCCCGCCACCGCACTTCTTTATCCAGCACTGCTGCCCCCCGTGGATGCAATTGTCGGGCATTGAAGCGCCGCGTGGCCCGCCTAGAGGAGCGTATTAATGTCCTGGAGAAGCGAGCCCGCCGATGAGAACTTGAGACCCTGTTGGATTGCCCCTTTTTTATTGCTTCTTTTGGAGGGTGGGAATTGGGCATTGGGGTTTATGGACATGGACAATTGGTTGGACTTTTCGTTTCGGACATTGGTTGGGGAGAGGGCTGGGTCAGGTGTTGTTGTGGGATTTTTTACATAGTTTATTTTTGTTAGGGGATTAAATTATATTTATACTTTACATACGATGTTGATAATGTTTTGTGGGGGGGGTTACTGTTTTACGTCACACTGTTTCCTTGCTGCTGCAGGGCCACAGCCAGTGTTTGATTTAAATAATCGGCTGATTTTGTAAGACACAAACAGATAGATGTGGTACCCCTCATTGAGTGACTTGTCCTACTAGTACTGTCAGTCTCTCCTCCTAGTCTATGCATTCTGCAACTGGACTCAAGGAGTGTGTGAATTAATGAATTAATTTCCATTATTAATTATGCCTCCCCCAAACTTCTTCTCTTACCTGTGCTTGATGTTTAACTTAGGCACAGCGATGGCTGCATGGTGTCGGTGATCATGATGGTCTGGTTTCCCAACATGCCATGGTTGTGGTGGTAGTAGTAGACACTGGCAGTAGCATTT
Organism: Calotriton arnoldi; assembly: GCA_963921515.1. Lineage (NCBI taxonomy): Eukaryota > Metazoa > Chordata > Amphibia > Caudata > Salamandridae > Calotriton > Calotriton arnoldi. Next base: position 87,201 of record CAWUFW010010610.1, on the reverse strand, counting down.
GCAAAAAAAGAAAATGAAACAGTCAGTCGCCTGAGAGAGACTGTGGGAGGAGTAGTAGAACGAAGTACAGTACAGTACACAAGAAGACTGCCAAACAATAATAATAATGCTGATTGCTAAAGTAAAATAAAATATAATGGTGGCGGGGATAGCCTAGTACAACAAGTTACAAACTGTAGTTGTGTCGAGTCACTCGACTAGACCTACACTTGACACAAGCGTAACCTTTAGTGCTGTGTAGGACAGTAGGAGGATGACAAATCCAATTGATGCCGGCAATTAATGATGATGTATTAGGTTCCTTTGGAAAAATAAATTACCTTGCAAATATACTGATCATGGGTGGGCAAGCAGAAGAAGATCCTCACCCTGCCTTGAAATTGAATTAGTGTTGCTTTCGCCACGTCCGCCCCAGCAAGCGTGTGATCAATTATTGGTGTACATTTAATTTAGTCACACCTCAATAAATCACACAGCCCAGGGGAAGAGGGTTAGGGTTTGATGAATGGTTGGGAAGGGGGGTTTGGGGAAAGGTTTGACAAAGAAAAACAGTACGCATGGACAAACAACAAAACACAATCTTGGCAGACGACCATATCCATAAATCTGTTAAGGGAGAAAAAGGAAATGCATGCATGATGATGATAACTTGATGGTTAATCATAAGTAGTACTTACTAACTACTACTAGACAATTAGACAGTATAGGGCAGCAGGTTATTTTGTGCAATTTGCCTTGCCTGTCTGCCCTCAGAGAGACCCGAATTACATAGTGTCTGTTCTGTTGTACCGGGCTTACTTTTAAACATAGCAAAGAAAATTCAAAAATATCTGTAGGGATGAATTTGTATTATAAGCAGAGAGCAAACATAATAATAACAACAACACACAGTAGTAATGATTGAAGACAAAAAATGAATCAAATTATTTAAAAGATGATGAAAGTTGATACTGTTACTGTATGTTATCCTGGTCAAAATGGGGAGTTGCAGCTCGGCATTCCTCTTGGTCCTCCCTTCCATGGACGCTCCGGCCATCTATCTTGGGTGATGCCACTGCCTGCCTGGCAAATGTAGATTCATTGGTAAGGTAAGTGTGAGTTGTTTTTCCCAGTATAGCACAGGGTAAGGGCCGGCCTGTAATTGTAGATGGAAAAACAAAAGGGATATTGAAAAATCAAGTAGAAAAAAAATGCATAAATTACGGTGGAGTGCAACAAGAACACTTTCAGAGGCGGCATGGATACATCATGTCTACTCTAGTCTGTTTCCAGCATTAACCCCCAACAACAACAGGACAGAGCAGGCCCACGGCACCCGTGACCCATCCTCCATTTAGCGTACATTTTTTGACAGAGGCAGACAAAGCACATATACAGCAACATAGCATTTTACAAATTAAGTGACTAAATCAATGCACCGCTGTCAGGCATACCACCACACTCGACTCCACTCACTACACAGACATGTAGGTCTGCAGTGGTTGTTGTTGACTTGTTTACCTTTTATGCCACTCATGAAACGCCCTGACTTATTCCATCAATCATCTCGGATCCTACTGAGTGACTGCGAAGATACTATGTCACTGTGGTCATCATCATGGTGTTGTCCAATTCAGTGTGCAGTGTACAGATTGAGTCCCCTTTCCATATTCAAAATGCAATGGATCAGCCTGCAGTAGAAGTACAAATTTGTTATTAAAAAACAAGAAGGGAAACAAACATTGCCTTGAGTTTCTTTTAGTGTGTAGATTAGATAATAGTACACAATGAATTAACTTCATGCACAACAAACAACAACAACACAAATCACTCAGTCAGCGTCCAATGCATGGCATCATTCATTACCTGTTCCTTCTCATCTTCAGTTAATGGGCAGTCTCTCTCGGCTCGGAAAGGAGGATAGCTATAGTAGTCATCATCATGTTCCACTTTTTTTGGAGGGACTCAACGAGGCAAGATTCTCTTTTTTCTTCTATTATGCTACATCCAATCATCATCTGGCTTGAGGGCAATAGATTTAGGGCGATTCAGGAGGATGGAGGAGCAGGACTCGGAGGAGTGGACTGAAATGCAGACAGCTGAAACTCATATATGGCAATAAAAGACTAGAAGACGGTGGTGATGGATTTGTTGTGATTCGAAGTTTCCCAACCAGAAAGACAGACACACAAATAAAAGTAAATAAGGGAGGAAGACAGTAAGAAGTGGAAGCCTAGTTGTCAGGGAAGTATAGCTCGTCCTAAAACTCTGGGGTTCAACCAGAAGTAGGTAATCATCATCTAACACGCTACTTCCATCACCTGAGCTGCTGTCCTCATCTTCCTGCGTTGATTCATGTATTGTGTAATTCGGTGGTATAAATTGCTGATTCATTTTGATCATGGTTAACCTCTCCACGTTTTTGGGCGAGAGACTGGTCCTTTTCACTGTTACAATGGAACCAGCAGCACTGAAAACATGTTCAGAAGATACACTTGTGACAGGGCAAGCCAGATATAATGTTAATGCAGTGCGCCAAACATGGGACCCTGAAATAGGCACCAACCTCCATGGCCTTAAGTACATTACTGCCATTATCCATGGCAACAAAACCAATGTTAAGCCCTCTTGGGTGCAGCCATTTAAAAGACCTTGCTGTTAAACTCTTCCAAAATGTTTGCAGCAGTATGAGATTTCTCCATGGGGAACATGGCTACAGTTGCATGTTTCCGAGTAGCATTAAAAATCTCAGCTGTGTCAACAGCACCTACTTCAGATAGCTTTTCTCTAACCCCCACAAAAGAGACCCAGTGTGCAGTGATGCACATGTAATCAGTGGCTTGGCAACTGGCCACATGTCTGTTGTCAGGTGGATATTGTGAACAGCACTCTGCTGCAAAGCTTGTCCAACCAATTCCAGCACATCGTGATGTAACTCTGGCGACATAGGACCGGCTGGGAACCTTCCATTTAGGGCAGATGGCTGACACAAATTCGAGGAAACCCACCCCTTCCACAAATGAAAAAGGGAGAAGGTCCAGCACTAACATTTTCGCCAGCTTCGCATTGTACAACCGTGCCGTTGGGTGGTTGCGTTGGTACTGCCCCTCCAACCTAAGAATGCTGTCAATGGTAGGCTGGATTGTTTTTCTTTGTGGTGCAGCTGTCTTCTTGAACCCAGTTAGGCTTTTCATTGCAGTACTCGGTTGCCTTGGTGTCTCAGTCTGACTCTGAGTCTGACTCTTCTTACTACGGTGCCACTGAGATGTTGCTGAGGATGTGGGCGGTACCACTACAGTGCTGGGGACAGGGCTAGAAATGTCTCCCTCTTGTTGACCTTCCGCCGCGATCATATCTTCTTCTACTTCTTCATCCCCACCAACAGCAATGGGTGCAGTTTTACTTTTTTGTTAGCGAAGTAGGTGAGCCTCCCACTGGATGATGTGGTGTTTTTTGAGATGATTTGTTTGGCCTCTGGTACCATAGTTTGTACCAAGCTTACCCCGCCTAACAGCTTGTCGACAAATTGAGCATACAGCAATGTTCTCCTCCTTACTGCTAACCGAAAAGAAGTCCCAAACTGGGGAGCAGAACTTTCTGGCGCTGCTGGAGGTGCCACTTTCAATACCAGATGAACTGGAGGGTGTGCCTGGAATTTGACTCTGTGCAGTTACAGTACCACTACCTACTGAGATGGTGGTTGAGCTGGATGTAGGTCCCTGCCGTGCCTTTGCAAATGCAAATATGGAAGCTGGAGGTCGTGTTGGTGTTACCTGTGTTGGTGGTATCTGTGCTACATCCCTCGCAGCGATTTTGGATAGTCTAATAATGTTGGTCTCCGTCTCCTCTGGGCTGGGAGTGATGTTCATGATGACTGGATTGTCATCATCACCCTTTCTTCTACATCTACCTCCATAACTCTAAGGCTTTCTGGAACCTTCCCTTTCACTAGCCTTGTCTTGTGGTGTGCATCACTCTCAGACTGAGCTGGTGGCTTCCAAGTGGCAGCTCAATCATCAGAAGCTGGGCTTAAAGAAGAAGTTGATGGACTAACCCTCCTTTTCCTTGCTGGGGGTCTGGAAGACAATGGATCTTCAGAAACAGTGGCTTGCTCCTCTTCGTCTGCAAAAAGCTCGATTTCCTGAACTGCCCCTACTTCAGGAGGAACTACTATTGTGGGCTGTTGTTGCGGCTGTTGTTGCGGCTGTGGTTGCGGCTGTTGTTGCGGCTGTGGTTCCGGCTGTTGTTGCGGCTGTTGTTCCGGCTGTGGTTGCAGCTGTGGTTGCGGCTGTGGTTGTGGCTGTGGTTGCGGCTGTTGTTGCGGCTGTTGTTGCCCACTTATCTGCTGAGTTTCCACCTGCGAGTGCGTTGATTGGGTATTACTTTGCGATAATGACATTTCAACATCACTGCTCGTTAGTAGACTGGCTACCTCTGCCACACTCATGGCCTTGGGCCTAGGTTGGTGGGCTGGGCCCGCTGATGCAGAGGTACTGCTCCCAGCTTGGGCCCCGCCGGACACCGCTGCTGCAGGCGCAAGTTTTTTCTTCCCAAAAAACAACTCGGGCGGCACACCAGTCTTGGAAAGTGCCACTTCCTACTTCTGTTCCTTCTTCTCACTGGCAACTTTCTTGGTACTGGAGGACCTGGTACCTTTCTTTGGGGCCATCTTCTTCAGATGTCAGCAGGAAGCAGGTGCACAAGTTGCAGAGATGTCTGTGGTCACACGTGGACGTGACGTGGTGCGCAGCAGGACTTCTGTCTGGCAGTACAACGGGTGATGATGACACCTCCTCCTCTGTCTTTTTGTGCACCTAAAGGCAAAGAAGCCAGGAGAAGAACATCAGTGAAATGTTGCATTTGTTGTTGTGGTTCAATTACTACTAGTAAAAACAAACAAATAAAATGTATAACTTAGTGTAGCCATTTGTGAGACTTTTTCAACAAGGGCTTTCATGGTATACTGTGTACACTCTCAGGAAGGATAGGAAAGAAGAGGAACAACAACAAAAATACAAATGTAATGGAAGTGGACCCTGTTTGGCATTACATTATTTGCTCATCACATCATTCAGGGAGCTGCAGCTGGCAAAGGGGATGGATGGAAGCAGTAAGCCAAGAGTAAAACCATGCAGGCCTATATGGCAAAAGCAGCACACTTTATAACTCCTACCAGAAATGGCCACCAGCCACATGGACACTCACAAATCACAAGCAACAAGCAGGAGGCTTGGAAAACAATGTATTGAAAATAGGCTTATAATAGCCAGACAAAGGCTGCTTGCAAAACCACACTGCTTTGCCTGTAATGCAATAAAATGCAAAAACGAAAATCCACAGGGCTAAACAAGGTCTGCAAGGTACACAACACACCACACACAACAAATACATTTATTTAACACACACCCAAAAACTGAAATACACCCAAAAATACACATTTTGCAATTCAATCCAATGCCATCCATGCCCTAAATGATGTTTAAATTCAACAGGACACACAGAAACAGTTGTTTCATGCACCCCTGACTACCTCTGAGCCTACTGGATGAAAGGCCTGGTGGCAGACTAGGCCACAAGCTTGCAGGCCTATGGATAAAAGCACACTACCGGGCTTCAAAATGGCCACCAGCCACATGGCCAGGCCCACAACAACATGAAACTGAAGACAGACAATGCAGGCCTATGGCAAAAAGCACACTGCCTGGCTTCAAAATGGCCGCCAGCCTCATGGCCAGGCCCACAACTACAAGAAACTGAAGACAGGCAATGCAGGCCTATGGCAAAAAGCACACTGCCTGGCTTCAAAATGGCCGCCAGCCTCATGGCCAGGCCCACAACAACAAGAAGCCTAGGCCACAAAGGAAACACATGCAGGCCTATATGGCAAAAGCAGCACACTTATAACTCCCACCAGAAATGGCCACCAGCCACATGGACACTCACAAATCACAAGCAACAAGCAGGAGGCCTGGAAAACAATGTACTGAAAACAGGCCTATAATAGCCAGGCAAAGGATGCATGCTAAACCACACTGCTTTGCCTGTAATGCAATAAAATGCAAGAACGAAAATCCACAGGGCTAAACAAGGTCTGCAACACACCACACACAACAAAGGCATTTATTTAACACACACCCAAAAAATGAAATACACCCAAAAATACACATTTTGCAATTCAATCCAATGCCATCCATGCCCTAAATGATGTTTGAAATAAATACAACACACAGCAAAGGAACAGTTGTTTAATCATGCACCCACCCATGACTAGCTCTGGGCCTACTGGCTACCCACAACTATTTTTTTTTTTTTAAATGATGAAAAGTACCAAAATTCTAGTTGCAGCAACTGCAATGCCCCAATCAAACAAAAAACAACACTAACTTACTCGTAAAATCTCAAATCCAAAAGTCCTCAAATCCAATGATAATGATGCAGCAGACACAAAGAGTGATCCTTCCAGCTCAAATCCAAATGCAAAATGAACAGGAGATGGACAAAGCACTGGGAGGAGCCTGCTGGACAGGAACAGGAAGTTGGAGACTCTGTGGCACTTCCTCCCTCCCAAAAAAATGTGACAAAAAAGGACAGCCAAATGTCAATCTGAGGAGTTTTTTTCATCCAATTCATCATTTTATAGAAGGTTTTATGCTGCTCGAGATATTATTCTTCTCCAGATTGAAAATTTTGCGTGTTCGGGATCGCGAGCTTCACCAACATTCCACCGGATGTCCGATGGTGCGTCCGAATGACGTGTTCGCGATCGCAATCTCTCTCGCGGTGCACGATGGCGCGGCGAATGACGTGTTCGCGATCGCACACTCTCGCAGTGTCCGATGGCGCGGCGAATGACGTGTTCGCGATCGCACACTCTCGCGGGATCGCGCGGCCAGCTACCAAAATCTCGTGGCGCACGCGAACGGATAGGAAAACGCGTCGGTGAACGCAGGGATCCCGGTAAGTCGCTATCGCGCGCGCTAGAACGCATTTTTAAAGCGCGAACAAGAAAATAATTCCGCTACGCCGCGGATCGCGGAATTTTTGGCAATTTTGCGTTCTCTGCGGAACGCGAAATTGCCTAAATTCGGCAAATTCCGCAGCGGAGCGGAATTTAACGCCCAGGCCTAGTAATAATGTTGGTCTCCATCTCCTCTGGGCCGGGAGTGATATGCATGATGACTGGCTCGTCATCATCATCCCCCTCTTCTACATCTACCTCCATAACTCTAAGGCTTTCTGGAACCTTCCTTTTCACTAGCCTTGTCTTGTGGCGTGCATCACTCTCAGACTGAGCTGGTGGCTTCCAAGTGGCATCTAGATCATCAGAAGCGGGGCTTGAAGAAGAAGTTGATGGACTAACCCTCCTTTTCCTTGCTGGGGATCTGGAAGACAATGGATCTTCTGAAAGAGTGGCTTGCTCCTCTTCGTCTGCAGGAAGCTCGATTTCCTGAACTGCCCCTACTTCAGGAGGAACAACGACTATTGTGGGCTGTTGTTGCGGCTGTTGTTGTGGCTGTTGTTGCGGCTGTTGCGGCTGTTGTTGCGGCTGTTGTTGCGGCTGTTGTTGCCCACTTATCTGCTGAGTTTCCACCTGCGTTAATTGGGTACTACTTTACAATAATGACATTTCAACATCACTGCTCGTTAGTAGACTGGCTACCTCTGCGACACTCATGGGCTTGGGCCTAGGTTGGTGGGGTGGGCCCGCTGATGCAGAGGTGCTGCTCCCAGCTTGGTCCCCGGACACTGCTGATGCAGGCATAATTTTTTGTTTCCCAAAAAACATATTGGTCGGCACACCAGTCTTGGTAAGTGGCAGTGCCACTTCCTTCTTCTGTTCCTTCTTCTCACTGGCAACTTTCTTGGTACTGGAGGACCTGGTACCTTTCTTTGGGGCCATCTTCTTCTTCCTTCCAATGTCAGAAGGACGCAGGTGCACAAGTTGCAGAGATGTCTGTGGTCATACGTGGACGTGATGTGGTGCGCAGCAGGACTTCTGTCTGGCAGTACAACGGGTGATGATGACACCTCCTCCTCTGTCTTTTTGTGCACCTAAGCCAGGAGAAGAACATCAGTGAAATGTTGCATTTGTTGTTGTGGTTCAATTACTACTAGTACAAACAAACAAATATAATATATAACTTAGTGTGTGGTGGTCACACTTGTTAGTGTTATATTATCAAATTTTATTAACTCAGTTTAAGTTATAAAAAAAACATAACAGTGTAGCCATTTGTGAGACTTTGACAACAAGGGCTTTCATGGTATACTGTGTACACTCAGGAAGGATAGGAAAGAAGAAGAACAAAAACCAAAATACAAATGTAATGGAAGTGAAACCTGTTTGGCATTAAATTATTTGCTCATCACGTCATTCAGGGAGCTGCAGCTGGCAAAGGGGATGGATGGAAGCAGTAAGCCAAGAGGAACATAGGAAAGACATGCAGACATATATGGCAAAAGCAGCACACTACTAAACTACCACCACAAAATGGCCACCAGCCACATGGACACTCACAGTCACAAGCAACAAGCAGGAGGCCTGGAAAACAATGAACTGAGACAGGCCTATAATAGCCAGGCAAAGGAGGCACGCTAAACAACACTGCTTTAATGCAATAAAATGCAAAAACGAAAATCCACAGGGCTAAACAAGGTGTGCAAGTTACACAACAAACACACCACACACACACAACAAAGGCATTTATTTAAAACACACCCAAACAGTGAAATACCCCAATAAAACACATTTTGCAATTCAATCCAATGCAATCCATGCCCTAAATGATGTTTAAATTCAACAGAACACACAGAAACAGTTGTTTGATGCACCCATGACTACCTCTGAGCCTACTGGATGAAAGGCCTGTTGGCAGACTAGGCCACAAGCTTGCAGGCCTATGGCAAAAGCACACTGACTGGCTTCAAAATGGCCACCAGCCACATGGCCAGGCCCACAACAACAAGAAAGGGAAGACAGACAATGCAGGCCTATGGCAAAAACACACTGCCTGGCTTCAAAATGGCCGTCAGCCACATGGCCAGGCCCACAACAACAAGAAGCCTAGGCCAAAAAGGAACAAAGGAACACACGCAGGCCCATATGGCAAAAGCAGCACACTTATTATAACTACCACCAGAAATGGCCACCAGCCACATGGACACTCACAGTCACAAGCAACAAGCAGGAGGCCTGGAAAACAATGAACTGAAACAGGCCTATAATAGCCTGGCAAAGGAGGCATGCTAAACAACACAGCTTTAATGCAAAAATGCAAAAACGAAAATCCACAGGGCTAAACAAGGTATGCAAGTTACACAACAACCACCCGAAACACACACACAACAAAGGCATTTATTTAACACACACCGAAAAACTTAAATACCCCAAAAAATACACATTTTGCAATTCAATCCAATGCCATCCATGCCCTAAATGATGTTTAAAATAAATTCAACACACACCAAAGGAGCAGTTGTTTCATCATGCACCCATGACTAGCTCTGGGCCTACTGGCTACTCACAATAAATGTTTTAAGAAATGATGAAAAGTACCAAAATTGTAGTTGCAGCAACTGCGATGCCCCAATCAAACAAACAACACCAACTTACTTGTAAAATCTCAAATCCAAAAGTCCTCAAATCCAAAAGTCCTCAAATCCAATGATATATGATGCAGCAGACACAAAGAGTGATCCTTCCAGCTCCAAATCCAAATGAAAAGTGAACAGGACATGGACAAAGCACTGGGAGGAGCCTGCTGGACAGGAACAGGAAGTTGGAGACTCTGGGGCACTTCCTTCCTCTCCCAAAAAAGTTTTTAAAAAAAAGGACTCCTTGCAACAAAAAGTACAGCCAAATGTCAATCTGAGGAGTTTTTTTTCATCCAAATCATCATTTTCAAGAAGGTTTTATGCTGCTCCAGATATTCTTCTTCTCCAGATTGCAAATTTTGCGTGTTCGGCATCGCGAGCTTCACCAAACTTCCGCCGGATGTCCGATGGCGCATCCGAATGACGTGTTCGCAATCGCACAGTCTCGCGGTGTCCGATGGCGCGTCCGAAATGACGTGTTCGCGATTGCACACTCTCGTGGTGTCCGATGGCGCGTCCGAAATGACGTGTTCGCGATCGCACACTCTTGCGGTGTCCGATGGCGCATCCGAATGACGTGTTCGCGATCGCACACTCTCGCGGGATCGCGTGGCCGGCTACCAAAATCTCGCGCCGCACGCGAACGGATAGGAAAACTCGTCAGCGAACGCAGGGATCCCGGTAAGTCGCTACCGCGCGCGCAAAAACGCATTTTTAAAGCGCGAACAAGGAAAAAATTCTGCTATGCCACGGATCGCGGAATTTTCGGCAATTCCGCGTTCTCCGCAGAACGCGGAATTGCCAAATTTCCACAAATTCCGCGAGCGGAGCGGAATTTACCGCCCAGGCTTATTAATAGGTCCTCATGATTTATAATAGGAGGAGGATCCCTTCACCTCCAGCACATTTTGAATTCCTGGTTAACCCGGGCGGGCGCCTTGACAAAATAAGCTGTCCATTCAATTGAGCTTCCTGAGTCACTTCAGAAGGCGAGCTCATTCACTTTTCAATATCTTTGACACACACCCTGATTTCTAAAATAGACATATTTCTCTTTTTGAACAGAACATACACAACTGTTTCTTTGTCCTGATGAAGACCCCACAGTGATGTCATTGATACGCACATGTAATTAGGGGTCGAAACATCGACGTTCATGATCTAGCATTGTTGCCCAACAAGACCCATACAATAAAGGAGGTCTTGCTAGGGTTTTTTGTTGCTGGGAATAGAACGCTATTGTAAAGATAAATTGATGTTTTCATGTTTTCTGTGTAAATTTTGTAGTGTCGTGATGTGTACAGTCACAATCTATCACTTTTGTATTTCACTATTGTAGATAATCACCTATGTTTGTTGTGTATGTTGCATATGTGTCTTGTCATGTTATTTCCTTAAATACATGATTTTTTCAATACTTCTATATATTTTTCCAAATTGATTGTCTTTCTGTTTCAGTGTTGTGCAACTAAATCATTTGTTGAGAGTCCAACCCCTAGGGGGACACAAAAAAGGAAATATTTTAAGGTGGCAGAACCACTGTTCATATACGGTACTTATACCCAGGTTCTGTGCAATCCTGGGTCACCCCATTGAGATTATCAAGCACAAAGAGCGAAGGGCACACCCCCTCAGCATCCCTGGGTGGGCAAGAGATCCACAGAGCTTCAACGAGGATCAGTGTGCTGGCAGCCAGGCTCCGATTCGGAATCCTTTGCCCAGAGCTCACCAGGATGGGCAGGGCAACGCACCGGAGGGTGCGCGCGTGACGTGCCTGCAGGGCGGGTGATGCGGGAACCAGCAGCAGAAACCTCGGCCCCTCGGCGCAGCATCGCTCGCCAAACTGCGTGCAATCGAGGAAAAGAATGCCAAGCCTGGGAGGGTCATCATGGCAGGGCGCTTGAGGCAGTTGAAGCCCAGCAGATGAAAAAACGAGGTAGGTGGTGGGTCCAGACTGCCTTGTCGCCAGTTGTTGGGTGCCACGCTTGTGCAGCGGCCTGATTTTACTTTTAGTAATTGCGCAGCTTCATTCATGAAAATAAGAGCACACTCTACACAGGTGTACTTTACGACCATGAGGTCACGCTCCAGGCCCATTTATTTTACCCCTGTGCCTACGTCACAGCCGTGACCATTGGGATTCGACAGGGAGGGTTGTTAGAGACACTAGACAGATGAAAGAGAGTCTCGGTCTTGTATTTTCTAGCGGCTCGAATTCTTGATGGCAGACAGCCTAGATGGATGTTTCTGCATCTCACCTGTTCTAAGAAAGAAGTAAGTTATTAGGCACAGATGCTAGCTAGGGGTTGTTCCTACTTATACATAAACCACCAAGTGAATTGTTGATATATTTTTTAACAGATTTAATGCGAGACAAACTTTGGCAATATTGAGTATCCACAGTTTTAGCAGCTTATTTTTTTAAGGTAAAGACCTTGGTTATACATGGCTTACAAACTGGCAGTTGTTTACTGCACAACCGTTACTGTGTGTCCCCTTTAGGATGCACATTTTGGTGCCCCCTATAGACCGCATGAGTCCGCACACATTCAAGGCATTATGGTGAGACGGAACCGATACAATAACTAACCGGCTCGTGCCACGGACATGATCAACATTGCGTGTTGTCACCCGACACCGTGTGCAGTGCACCGGTATGTTACTGTAGTTATGTGATCACCAGCATGCGATATAGTCATCTCACTTGCCGCTTTTGGTGGGTGGCTATGTATACACACGATAAAAAACGAGGTAATTGGGAAATACGTGCCGTTTCTTCATGTTTTAGTTGTGGACGCACTAGGACTATGTGCTGATTATTAGCTGCATCAGTCCGACTTACAAGCAGCAGATGGTTACACTGTACTGATCTTACTTAGTCGGGCCGTTTCTACCATTATACTTAGTACCGAGTCAGATCCGGTCAAGACCCGTACAGTAATGAAATAGTGGTTGCTGTCACCCCAAACTGGGTGTATCACACCTACTGCACTACTGAGGCTATATTGTTATAATACACATGCCGAGTTGGCTGGGCATTTCGTACAGCAGCATGACATGCACTACTATATACATTCACGAGTTGGCATGGTGCGCATAGAGCATGTAGACATGGTGACACCATAGTTACATTACAATGATGGGCTACATTAGGAATAGCTTACATGTTTGGGTATTTGGTGCATATGTTTCAGAAATCATGCATCAGCGGATAGATTGAAGCTGTTTTTGTCTTGATGGCATGCCTTGGTAATGCCTTGGACTAAGTAGAACATTGTACTACAGAAGAAGTTTGTGACTCAGACTGACCTCCTTTCCGTGGTGGACAACTGAACATGATCATTGATTGTTCTTGCTACACATCGTAGTATACCACATTGACTGATATATGGCCTGGGTTTCTGTCTCCCCACTCTATGCAGGTACTAAGCCAGACGGCATATGTCCTGAGGATGCCCTAAAATTTATAAGGGGTTGAAACTTCGACACATGTCTCCCTTGGTTCCCTGATTATTTATAGATCTATATTGTGCTACGTTATAGGCACATGTTTGTCTAAACGAAATTGTGGAACTAGTGAGCACTGTTGTATATATATTTTAGGCCTCATTTATGAGCACTTTTACGCCGCCGGAATGTCACTTTTTTGACGTTCCGGGTGGCGCAATGTGCCTGGCATATTTACAAGGCCACGTAAAGCCACTTTACTTGGCTTTTCATGGCCTTGTAAATATGTGCCCCTTACACGCAGAACACTGCATGAAAGGCGCATTCCATGGATGTTGTGGTGGGTGTTCCCACGCAACACCCATGGAATCTGAAGCATTCCCAGACTTACGAGAAATCGTAAATCTGGGAATGAATCAGAATCTAACTCCACCCCTGGGGTGGCGTTATGGAGGCCATTTCTCCTAGTTTTTCCTTTCTCTATGTGTGCTGCATCCTGCAGTACATATAGAAAGAGGAAATCACCTGAATTGATTGATTTTGTGGAGGAAGGTGTCCCTTCCTGCACAAAATTAAGCAGCCCCGCAACGCAGGTACCCTTGCACCATGGTGCAAGGATGCCTGCGTTAGCGCATGACAGCCCATTGTGCGCAAGCACTGGGGAAAAGGACAGGAATGCACCGTATCTCATAGATACGGTGCATTCCTGCCCTTTTGTTTTGACATAGGGCAGTGCAGCAAGATTCCTTGCGGCGCTGCCTTACGTCAAACCCACATAAATGTTACTATTATTTGCACCATCATATGCATAAATATTAGAGGAAAATACAAATCAGCAACAGAAACCCTTTCAGCCGCTTGTTATTATGTATTTGAATAGCAGCCTGAGTGAGAACTAACCACTGAGTTGTTCAAACAATACATTGGTTGTCGGATTCCCAAGTCATATGCAGGTGGGTGGCACACTTCATAAAACAGACCCACGGTGTACTCTGTATATATATTTAACTTTGACGCTGGTCCCCGTGGGCATAAAGCACGGGTACTCATAGTACGGCCCGCGGGCCGCCAGCGGCCCGGCAAGCCTTCCTTGGCGGGCCGCGGACCTTGCAGACATCGTACCTGTGTTTGCAGCGCGGACTCACTCTGCTCTATGGGGGCCGGGCGATTCCAGGATAGTCAGAGTGGAGATGCAGGGGCTAAGAAGAGGCGAAATACAACAAAGCCTCCATTAACAAGTAAATGGTCTTTTAAAGACCTGTGAAGTACTGGGGTGTGGCTGTGTGTGCCCGGGAAGCTGTCTCAGCCCGGGCTGACACACACAAGGGGGGGGGGGAGAGGCTGAAGCTGAAAGTGGTCTTTTCCAGGAGAAAACGAGCTGGCTTTTACATTACACAGGGAGAGGGGGAAGTGGGGGGGCTGGTGACGGGGACGTGTAGACACAGTACGTGTGCACTGCCCGAGACAGATAGAGATAGAAACAGATAGAGATAGAGACAGAGATAGACAGACAGCGATAGAGACAGAGAGAGAGACAGAGCGAGAGATAGAGGCAGAGACAGATAGAGGCAGAGACAGGGACAGACTGACAGAGACAGAGGCAGAGACAGATAGAGACAGATAGAGGCAGAGACAGACCGAGACAGAGACAGACAGAGACAGACAGAGAGAGAGATAGAGG